>OW388252.2:14810000-16010000 GCA_936450705.2 Protodeltote pygarga | reverse complement strand
TTCTAGAACATTGTGGTTACTTAGAATTCGAACAATGACACCGAAGTCGCGGACTCGTGGTACGACGTGTAGTGACGTGGATTTCTGCATGGAAAATATATTTGTATAGATACAAATTAGATCCGATCTGGGTGTTTGAGCATTGTGACATCATATTTATGTAATAATATATGTATGATTTAAGTCGTATCCACCTAGTCTCGATGTAAGAGAAAATTCTAGAGTGAGTTTTTCTTTTTAATTCTTATCAAAAGTCCATTTCCTAAAGGTAAGTAAATCAAGTCTTTTCTCTATCAGTAAATCCTGGACGATGTGAAGCCGTCACACTTGCAGCTTCCAACCCAACTAGACAGTTTACCAAAACTTTTACACAAAAAAACCTTTTTGTAAGTATTAGCTAAGAACTCTCTTAATTAAGTCACATTTAAAATAAAAACAACTAAATCAAAATTGGATCATCCGTTTGGGAGCTACAATACCACAAACACACAGATACACACATCAAACTTATAACACCCATCTATTTTCGTTGAGGGTTAATTACAAAATAAATTCAACACTTAAAATACACAATGAAGTCTCTATTCTTTTTCTAATATAAAATTTAAAATTTCACGTGCAACGCGTTGCCGCGTCCCCGTTCAAAGGCTGACCGGTCGTCAGTCAAGGGTTAAGGGTAAAAGCTAAAAATAACCCCCTGGACGTATGCAGGCGTTTCTTTGCTAACAGTTGCTTTGAGGCGATTTTAATTCGCTTATTTCGCTCGGGAAATTGCTTATGTGTTGCCAAATTAAGGGAGTCGGTTTGTGATAAGAGGTAGCGGATTATAAACAATATTTATTTTAACTTTTTTTTTTCTTGATATATTAATTTCTTAATATGGATTTTCTACTAGATTACGGACAGGCAATGTAAACACCCAAACATAAAAATTTGTAGGTCGGATAGAGTATGTACTAATATGGTTACTTTAACAACACATAATTATTATTTTTTTATTAAAAGAGATAAAAAAGAAACAGGTATAAGATGAAGAAGGAGCAGGTTTTTTTCGATATTTTTGTTCGAGTTCGAGTCCATCTTACATGTGGTCAGTTTATTCTTTTTAATCTTTTCAGTACAAAATATTCGCATAAACAGAATTAAAAACATATTATTTCGGTTGTCAAATCGCCACCAAAATCTCTTTTCCCCCCACTGTACTCCTGCCTTATTGTGGCGGAGGAAGTCTGCGAACGTCAGCCTGGCGATTGTAAAGGCGATGTGATCCTGTATGCACTGAGCCCAAAAAATATTATCCTACGCTTTTGTGCACCCGCCGTGCCAGCACAGAGAAAGCTAATGAGTGTTTGCTAATTATAATTAAGAGTACTTAGGTTTTACGTTTATCTGTGGAGTAGTTGTTGGTGTTATTTATTTTGCTTTGTATAAAGTTATTTGAGTTCACCATCTCGAGGATTTCGTACGCTATGATTTCAATTTTGAGACCTTAACATAAAAAATTGAAGAGTATCAAACAACTTTAACAGATGAACCTACTTATTAAAATTAAATAATAATTACATAAATATCACTGCTCCATAGAATCCGTAAAATTTAAAAAAAAAACACATTAGTTTAACAATGACAAGTATCTAATTCTAAGTAAGATGGCTCTTGCAGTAAAGGGATTCTAAACTTAGTCCAGTTGTCAGGATTATGGAAAAATTTGACTCCATATATCAACTTACTGTCCAAGATCTTCATGTCGGTCAGGGCGACTTAGCGTATTTCCAAAACACGGAACGGATAATTAATTTATAATAGGCACATAACATACGAAAAGTCAGACAGGTGATAATTAATTTTGTAATACGCACACAACTAACGAAAAGTCGATTCGAACATGAGACCTCTACTCGTAGAGTCATACTAGGCTAGAACTGCTTGGCTGTTCTGATACTGATGGTTAGACCCATCGATGTGATATGTGATGTTAGTATAGACATCATCATCTTCTAGCCCTTGTCTAAATTTTATTTAAGGTCGGCGCAATAGATTATCTTCTTCCATTCTTCTCTATTAGCCTTCATGTCACTGCTAACTCCCTTTACAGCTCTCTGGTCTTCATAATCTATTATTATCGAAATTCAAAATTTTTTTAAACAAACCAACCAAACAACAGAGGCCATTTTCCTTTAAATCAAGGTCTTTTTTTCCATAGTAAAGCATTAATTCTTTTTTGTCTCGCTGCATTTCTTTTTTTCTACAAAAACGTACCTCCATTTCGCACGCAAGCTTTACATATTAACGTTGGCTTGTCTTTCCATGTTTTTTTCTTTTCACATGTTTGTAGGAAGCTACGGGTTAAGATTACATTGTAATGAAAGGAGAAGGGAGTGATGAAAGAATTAAGTAAAGAGAGGGTTAATCTCATTTATTTTTGTGAATTACAATTTTGTTGTCGCTAGGATTTCTTCTCGTATCTTGCTTGGGTATAATTTAATATGACTTTGAAAGTCACATTGGTGCATGCCAGGATCGGCATTACGGCTTAAGGCGTTACGATATCAGATCGTATCGTTACCATATCGGGGAAATTATGTCTATTTTTTTAGGGTACTATATCTAAACAGGAAAAATATAAAGATATAAAGTGAAGTGAAGTATAAATTGATTGAAGTATGAAGACTGCCTCGCTGGTCTAGTGGTAGCAAGCGCGACTGCTGAGCATGAGGTCTTGGGTTTGATCCCCTGGTCGGGTAGAAAGTTATTGGATTTTTCCATTAGAAAATTTTCAGTAGCAGCATCCGATTCTGGAATTGTGCCGGTTAATGGCAATAGGCTCGCATATTTATGTTACACGTTGTATAATTATAATATAATATCTTATCTAGTTTATCATACTGTTCGCGATCTCCCACGTCACATCGCATCTAAGTATTACAGTAAATAACAATTTTAACAAAAATATTATCTAGACACAAAGTTAATAAAGTGAGTTTCAGTTCTAATTAACCACTAATCTTAAAACTGAGCACAGACTCTATAATGATCATTTGTGATAAGAAAAGAATTTGAAATAATTCTAGTGTGATACTGATGACATTTTTCATTCTTATCGTGTGGTTGATGAACAACCTGGTGTCAGAGTTTAAACCGCCCGTAGGCCTCTGACATGGCTTTACACACCATTGAAAAATCTCTCAGGTGTGCTGGTTTTTTCACGATGTTTTCCTTCACCGTTTTTGCAACTGATAATTAATTTATAATACGCACATAACTTACGAAAACTCAGAAGTGCGCGCCTTGGGATCGAACTCGAGACCTCTGACTTGTCAGTCGACGGTTATACCATAGGTTATCAGTGCTGTCATTTTTCATTTATTTTAAAGAGACAAAAACTCGAACTCTGTTTCACTATTTTCAGAAAAACCTCCTTCAAAAATAGAATTTATTAAAAACTAAAACATCCTGCCTGTCTATCCGTCAGTCTACCATATTCCTATTTTGAAAATTGTATTGGCAAGTACGACGCACGTCCTCGTCAAATCGCCGCTTGCGACGGGAACTGACGCAATCGCATGAGAGTGACAGCCGCGAGTCAGTTCCGGCGAAGTCTCTATAATATTTGCGACTGACAGGTTTTGATCAAATCCTATTTATTTGCTACAAGCTCTTCAATGTAGTTTAGTCTATGGAAAGCTGGTGATGCAATTGAGTGACGTGTTTTGTTTTTTTTTTCTTGTAATGATTTGTTTTTGTAATGCTTGGAATAAGGTGTTCTGCTCTATGCTGAGAATGTTGCCTCTTTTTAAACAGTTTTATTTAGCTTGACCTGTTTATTATTTGATTCAACATTAGTAATCGATATTTCATCGTCTTCCTGTTGACAGATTGATCTGATATTTGGTACACAGCTTTCTGATGACAAAACGGTTTTACGTAAAAAAAAAAAACTTACTTATATTATTTTTAGACGTAGCCACATACTAGGATTTGTTTCGTTATAATAGGTGCAATTTGTCTCTTGCGAGAAACGAACCTGAGATACCATGCGCAGAAGACGAATCGCTTAACCGCATTATGCACTCAAATTAAAACTCAGACAATGGCATTTGCAAATAGGTTTACTAATGTTCTCCAAAAAAAAACCTAAGTCCCTAAATAGTTTACAGAACACATATTGCACAATTTCTGTGAAGTTGGTTAAAGGTATTCTCGATCCTATTAAGATAGATTACATAGATAGATTTACACGTTCACTGCGTCTATATATTTTAGGTACTTACAAATAGGTGCGTTACTAGGCAATTATCATCCCGTACTCGACTTATTTTCAGTGCGGAGCGAGGATAAATGCATCTCGTAGGACTCTGCCGCTTTAATTAACGATATTTTAATGAAAACTACTAATTGTTATTTTTTCATAGCACTAGTGAATAAAGTAAGATTTGTTTAACCTATATGTCAGTTCGCTCAGGGATTGGTTAAAAAATGACATAGTTATGCCACAAATTAACTTACGAGGTGTTTCTCACCTCGTCTAGCACTGAAAGTAAACCAAATACATGGCACATTTAACCTCGTGTTGCACCAATTGATAAAATATCGATAAACTTATAGGGATGTAAGTAAAACAAATTTTTAAGGTATCGAGTAGCAATTATTAAAAAAAACTTATAGGTACTTAATTATTTACAATGCTTCTTGTTGTAACAATCTAAACATAAGGCTTTATTGCATTTTTGGCAAAACCCTTTAATTTTCTTCACTTTCTTATCCGCCTCTCTATACTTGTGTGTTTAATTTTTGTTTTGTGTTTTAGCTCGCACCGCCTCCAAAAGAATCTGATTTTGTAAATATTTAAACAAATGATAAATGGTACTTAGTTAAAAATCATTAATATTATTTTTTTACTTTTTAGTTCCCTTTTTTTTGTCAGTTATTTTTTTTTTGTTACAAAGTTTTTTTTTGTATAACGTATTTCTAAGATTCTCCTCGATCTCTTCCTATTACCGGTTTTATTCATGGCATCCATTATTTCGTAAACTAACGTCCATCAATTGTCAACTCATGCACATCAATAGCAAAATAATATCGATAACCTCGTACGAGATGGTTTCCAGGCGGAATATGCCTCGTATCGCACTGAAAATGAATTTTTACAATTCTGTCGTTACAGGGTAGATATCGCCTCGTATGTTTTTAATTCAAAAATAAGTACAACTGAAGAAGGTCTTCAAACTTTACTATGGCCATCTCACTCATACATTAATATTTCTAGAAGAAATTTGCTCCGCACGACCGGGAGGAATAGCTTTTTCAATGACGCACTGAGCGCGGACATCGCACAAGGCGTATTACGCCGCGTAACGCAGTGAACGTGTTAAACAAACGTCTCAATAAAAAAAAATACACAAGTTCTTGTCCCGTATTAAATCCACAATTTTGTGTCAACAACACTCACTTCCACGCAAAAAATAACACTAAAATCACCAAGACAAATAATAACATCTGTCATTTAGTCTATGACCATAGAATGATTACCATCACGACTCATTATCCCAGATTACGGGGCCCGGCAGTATCCACTAATCACGTGTTACAAAGTCCCATCACTCACGTCTACTGACCATCACTCACCGGGAACGCCGAACAACTTTCCTTTACACCCCTAAAAGCCATACTCCAACGTAATAAAATTCAAAATCCCTTGCTTGAGATGCAGTGTTATTTTTTTACAACGCAAAGACAGATTTAACTTGAGCCCTGATTGTGAAGTCTTCAGGTGTGTTCACAGGTCTTGTGGATTGGATATTTAGTCCGTATGTCACACTACATTATCGGAGTTTCTTAATTGAAGATAATAAGGGAGGACATGTGTCTTTGTCGCGTTTTTATGGCGTGTAAGTGAGGTATGTTGTTTTTTCCGCCTTGTTACCAACTTTTGACTATTAATTTGGGGATTTCTGTTCGATTGGGGTAGATGTTATGTGGTTTGACATTCTATTTTGTTTGAACAGGGATGCAATTCACCCCTTTTCAATAATTAAGTTAGACTTACATATTTTTATTTTAGAATTCTTTAGATCGACAAAGACTACTTGTTTTACGTAAAAGTGGATCAAATTATAATTTATTTCAGTCTGGGTATGCAGTATACAAAATTAAGTATAATTCATTTTCAAATTATAATGATATTAATAATCATTCTTATTTGGGTAAAACATCCCACTATTCTGTTCCTACTTGAACTATTGTAAAACGAATTCGTAAATACAACTTTAGCAACACAAAACCCAGTGCAGTCAACATAAGACACGACTTTATAAATCGTTGCCCCGAGATCTGCCCACCTGCATCGCGGCAATATCAATCCATCTGCCCCCTACTAGGGGTGGCCGGACACCCCAGGTCCGTCTTTGAGGGGTATTTAATTTTGTGCAAATGACGTGACGGCATGTCGTCGAAAGTTCACATTTTATTTGGCTTTAGTTTTCGGTAGGGGTGAAATGGGGTTGTGGAATTTTCGAAGAATGTTGTTCGGTTCGATTCCCAAAGATGATAGTGTCGTGAAGGTTATTTTGTGGTTTATTTGTTGAAGTGAGTGATTAGTTTTTGTCAAATTGTCTTCTGTTTTTTTTGTAACTTGAAAAGTTAGGTTAATCCTGACTTTAAAACTCTGTAATTTGGCAGAAATTGTGTGCTTCAGTAGAATAGGTACGTATTGAAGGAAACGAGTCCGAGTCCAAGGACATTTATGAAAATTGATATAAATTATTAGGAGTAAGTGAAGAGGCTCGATAAAATATGTAATCAAGTTGGATCACTTCTGACGTAATATCTTTTAATCAAATTCTTGAAGTCGGAGAGAAATATAAAACTGGGGCAAGGTGGCAATAATGAAGAAAATTATTGTAGAACAGAAATAATGTTATTATGGTCATCGACATTTATTTCTACGAATGAAATAAATGTCGATGACCATAATACTACTACGAATGAAGCGGATAATATTCTGACTATACAAGAATATTTTTGAATAAGAACCACTGAACTAAAAAGAAAGAAATATCTACATTTTATTTGGTCTCCACATGACAACTTGAAACATTAGATTCATAATGCAAGAATCATAAGAAAAAAAGACAACATTAAATAGTAAGGAACATAGATTATAGTAGTATAAAGAAATCTAATAAAAAGCATACAGTAACATTATAAAGAAAAGATATTTTTTCCATCCAATACTTCAAAAGTACACCCAAACTCCACTAGCTATCGAAAATTAATAGCAGTTATATTTCTAAAAAAACATACATACATTCCTACAAAAGATGCCTCGACTTGTACGCTCCTCAGTGCATAACCCCCTTATTATCCGGGGTGGGTCAATATGCACCCCGGTGGGCGAGGTGGTGGGCGTAGGAGGCAGCTCTCCGTGTCACGTCACTGTCTCAGGATCGCCATCACGCCGTCCCGGCGTCTCGTTTGCGTCCATCGCCGTACTTTTCAACTTGAAGTGTAGCGAAATAGAAATGTTTTATGCTGTCTAATGGTTCGTGTTTTAAATTTTCTGATGCGGTTTTAATAAATTTCATATGTTGTTTTAATATTTTGTTAGTTGAATGCATTCTTCTTTCCTTCGTCCCGTCCTATTATCTGTGGTAGGCTCTTCTTGTCTGCCTACTCCATTTACGTCTAGGTATCCTGCGCTGTCGCGGTATGTAATTATCTAAGTAGTTAAACTGAACTGAATGAGAAATATAAAATGTTATCTATTCCGCCTGATGGCTTAGCAATTTTTAAACACATAAAGAGTAAAGATATTAAAATATATTGGGAAAAGTATGATTAAATAAAACTGTATTTTCACAAGTAAATTAAACAATATAATGTAGGTATTATCAATAATATTGAAACCTTGTTATTATTTCAACTTATAACTTGTCTAAACTTATCAAGAATACATAAGTTGGCACTACACTCGACCCAAAAACAAAAGAAATGCCACCCATTTCGAAGCGCACAAACATAATTCCCCATTTAATTCAAAACTATAACAGTATATTATATTTTTTATTTCCCGTATGCTATCGCTTCTTACGTCTGCTCGGTGCAGCAATATCAATCCATCTGCCGGGAGAAGCGGGTGGGGGAGTAGCGAGGTGGTGGGGGTGTCACGTCACTGTCTTAAATGACTGTCACGGGTGTACTCTAGCCCGTCCTCTGAAGAACGGCGGATGGACGGGTTTACAATGCCATCCTCGAGATATTGCGTCGTGTTATGTTCTTATGGTGCAGTTTTAATGTTAGTGTAGGTCAGGATTTATGGGAAACTTCTGGGAAATCAAGTTTGTTATTGATGAGTTCAAACTAACAAAGTTACAGTTAAAGTATGGGTAAAAGTTATGGCTTTAGGAATTGTTTAATAATTTTTGTCTTTTTGTGTCTATCTTGTGTACATACGATTCAGTACTTGATGCAGATAACACTTGCCTACGTGTAATACAAAGCCGATCATTTGATGTCAGGAGCGTGTGAGATTCTACAATATAAAGGGACGGGCTGCCCTAAAAATCCTGGTATTCTCCTATTTTTCTAATACCTAATATATACCCTAATAGAATACCTTACCCTAATAATACCCTAGCCTAGCAATACATACCTTAATCAACATTTATATCGTTGATTCGTTAAGTTAGTTTCTAGTGAAGGAGAGTCTGATACTAAGAGGCCTAAAGTACCAGACGGGTAGATGGGTAGGAAAAGGTAACGTGTACGTCGTGCAATGTACACAGGGAATGATATTCTCACTGCCGGTCGAGCAGGCTCACAAGACCGATCATACTGACGGCTTAAGGTGTCTTGGCCACAGTGAGAGGAGGTATGTAGGAGGTTAGTCACATAGAAAACACATTATATGAACTTTAAGACATTATATTACACATCATTACACAAATATGGGCATAGTAACAACATAAATAGGTAATAGGAAATGATATTCTCACTGCCGGTCGAGCAGGCTCACAAGACCGATCATACTGACGGCTTAAGGTGTCTTGGCCACAGTGAGAGGAGGTAGGTAGGAGGTTAGTCACATAGGAAACACATATTAACTTCAACACATTATATTACACATAATTACACAAATGGGCATAGTAACGACATAAATAGGTAATAGGTACTTAACTTGGCACTTGCTGGTCGATCCTTAACTGACCCGATTTTAGTATTACATTCCTTTTTATACACTACCAAACAATAGTAAAAAAAAGTAGGCGTAGTCCTTTCAAGGCGCCATCCTTCTACCAATCACAGATTGTCACATCATTTAGCTAATATCTTAATACATTAGTAATAATGATTTAATCTAATTTACTAGAACAGTCTTAAAACATAATAAGATTATTATATACATTTTAGAACCAATAAACAGTAATCTTTCATTTGTACTGAATAAAATATGACATAGATTGAGCATACTTTTAGATACTTATGTTTAGAATAACAACAAATTATCAAGATATTATAATACAATTAAATTCAAGGAGCATTTTAAACATTATTAGAATCTTTGTTATTGTTATATTTTAATTCTGAAATTAAATAGTATCTTACATAGTTTAATCGTAACAGGTCACAACTTTCGTTCGGAAATTATGATGAATAGTTATAGTTTCGTTTAGAAATACTTACAAAATAGGGAATATTTCATTCCAAATATTACAAATAAAGCCTTAATCTCTATAATTCTATAATCCCTGTCACGGCCATACTGACATGTACTTCGTCCTCGAAGTACTTCAAACTTATTAAATAATAATATCATAAATTATTATGATAACACAAAAATAAAAAGAAAAATACAACATAATCAAAATTCACAAAATCATTATCATTACATACTTACAAATCATAAAAATAAATCAAAATTGTTAGAAAATGATAAATTACTATGAACAATTGCTATGATAATACATGTTAATACATAACATAAGAATTCATTATTATCCAGTAACAGGATTCTGGGACAATATATATAAACAAAATTTAATACAACTCTTAACCTGTTAAGGCACATTTTTTTTAAGTAATGGGTAAAATAAATGATGTGTCTGGGGAGCATGATGACGTAATAAATAAATAAATAAATAAATAAAAAAAAATACAATACTATGGTATAATTTGTAGATACATACATATAATATACTTATATAAAATACATTTTGTTTCATTGATCGACTTTTTTTTTTTTTTTTTTTTATTTCACAGCCCTTGTTTTTTTGCTGTAGGCTACTTTAGTCTGGTTATAAAACCCCCTTTTTTTTTTGTTGCTGCCATTTATTTTTTGCTGCACTTGGGTCTGGTTATAACACCCCTTTTTTTTTTTGCTGCCATTTATTTTTTGCTGCACTTGGGTCTGGGCCATTTCTTTTTTTTTTTTTTTTTTTTTTTTTACTGCACTTGGGTCTGATTATAACACCCCCCCTTTTTTTTTTTAAACATAATAAAGTAAAGAATTTCACTTCACCACTTTAAATTCACTTCGAAGATTTACCAAGTTTTTATAGATTTATATATGATTCATAATAGCCTTGAGACTTAAGATTAATAATAATATCCTATCGTAGAACCTATCCTCAATTTTACATACAAAATATAGAAAACAAAAATAAAAAAAAAAACCAAAGTAGATGTATTTAAGTAATTTCCTCATCAACCCATTCTCCAGGCCAAAACCTTAATTTATCTTTGGCTACCGTGATATTCCTCAAATTTCCTACTCCTCTAAGCGTATATCTATCATGGGGAAGAATTCCGGAAATTTCATAAGGCCCTTTAAATCTGGGACTTAATTTTTCATGTCGTCTATGATCCTGATTTACATATACTACGTTGCCTATCTCAAAAATTTTATTATTTCGTCGTACTGCATCAAAACGGGCTTTAAATTTGTTTGCTTGTAAACTTAAACGCTGATGAGCCAATTCACGATCTGAATTTACATTTATATTAGTTTCAAAAGTAGGAAGATCATTTAGACGAGACTGAATACAAGGAATATTAGCATTACAACCAATTAGTAGGCGAATAGGTGTGAAACCTGTTGATTTTTGGATGGTAGTATTAATAGACTGTTGTACTTTCCATAAACCGCTTGGCCAATCTGACATACCATTACACGTTGTATTCAACATATCAATTACTGTCGTTACGTATCGTTCCACCTGTCCATTACCTCTCGGTGTGCCTGTAGCTACCAAATGATGCTCGATTTGTAATTCTCTAAACAAAGATTCAATTTGATTTGAACTGAAATTAGTACCCCTATCAGTTATTACAAGCGAAGGTGTACCAAATATTGTAATAGTGTCTCGTATAAGAGGCACTAACTCTTGAGAATTTAAAGTTTTAAGAGGTTTTAATAAACAAAATTTGGTAAATCCATCCACTAGAAGCAAAATATATTTAAAACCTTCATTTGTTCGCGTAAATGGACCTGTACAATCTAAGTGAATCGTATGGAAAGGGATAGGAGTCTTATCTATTGGATGTAAATACCCTTGCTTTGGACCAGAGTGACCTTTACGTTCGATACATACTAAGCAATGTTTCAAATACTTTTTAACAAATGCGGCCATGCGAGGAAACCAAAAGTATTCGCAAAGTTTTTCCATTGTTTTATAAAAACCTACATGACAATTTTCATCGTGAAAAAGTTTTAGAAGGTTGTATCTATACCCCTTAGGTACATATAATTTGGTTTCATCAGGTTGAACGTTGTAAAGTAGCAAATTATTACGTAAAAAGTACCGATTATTATCAAGTTCCCCAGCTACTACTCTACTAATTAAGTTTTGCGTTTCTAAATCATTTTGTTGAGCAATTTCTAACCAAGATGGTGGGTCATTGATCAAATTAACGGTGTTACAAAAAGATATAGAATTGAAAGTCCTTAAATTCTTTGGGACATATTGATAACTCTGCAAATCGTTATCTGGTTTAAGTAAATTAACAGAATCTTCGACAGGGTTGCGGCTAAGAAAATCCACGTGACCTATGTATTTCCCCTTTTTATACACAACTTCAAATTCAAAATCTTGCATATATGTCCACCAACGAGCAACACGAGGGGACAAATCTTTTTTATTCATTGTAGATTTAATAGAATTACAATCGGTAAATATTTTAAATTTAATTCCCAGTAAGTATACTCTAAAATGTTTTAGTGCGTTGAATATTGCTAAAGTTTCTAAGTCATAAGAACAATATCTTGATTCTGTTGATGAAGTTCTTTTACTAAAGTAAGCAACGACCTTTTTCATTCCATCACTTATTTGTATTAATATAGCTCCATAACCCAATGAACTAGCATCTGTATAAAGTTCAGTCGGTAATGCCAGATCAAATACAGTTAACAAAGGTTTAGAGGACAAATGTTCTATTACGTAATCCCTAGCCGTATCCTGTTCGAAATTCCATTCCCATTTTTGGTTATTTTTGGTTAATTTCGTTATGCAAGCTGTGCGTTGTGCAAAGTCGGGTATGAATTTACGGAAATAACTTGCAAGGCCCATGAACTGTCGTACCTGTTTTATGTTTTTGGGAATAGGAGAATTGACCAATGCACTTACTTTCATACCACTAGGCCTAACACCTTCCTGCGATATGTTTCTGCCTAAATAATCAATATTATCAACAAAAAACTTACATTTTTTTAGATTAATAGTAAATCCTGCATTACTCAATGCTTCTATTGTTTCTTCTAGATAGCCAAGACCCTCTTCTATTGTTAAAAATGGAATAAGAATGTCATCTATGTATACTAAAAGGAACTTCAAATGCTGCACGGCTTTTGAAATTGCCTTTTGAAATACGGGTGGTCCATTACAAATGCCGAAAGGCATTTTCAAAAATTCGTAATGACCACCTGGAGTAACAAAAGCAGTAAATTTTATTGATTCTGATGAAACTGGAATTTGATAAAAGCCATTTTTCATATCTATAGATATATAGAACTTTGATTTACCTAATTTATCAATTTGGTCTTCAATTAGAGGAAGTGGGTATCTATCTTTTTCCAAAATCTTATTTAATGCTCTGTAATCAATACACATTCTATCGCTACCATCTTTTTTTTTTACTAATATAACTGGGCTCGCAAAAGAAGATTCACTTTCACGGATTATTTCTTTATCTAAAAGATCTTTTATTATTTCATCAACCTTCTGCCTCTCAATTGGAGCCAAACGATATGGACGGTAATTAATTATTTCATTAGTTTGTAAACGCAAATGTAGCTCACCCGTTTTCACAATACTAGTTTCATCCAAAATAGCAGGGTATTGCTGAAATATATTTTTAATTTTTTCTTGTAAATCGAGATCTAAATGTTCAATTTTTGGAATTAATTCACTTAAGGCAGATTCTAAGGAAATTAAATTTACTTCGGTCTTGGTTTCAAGTAATTTTCTACATAAACGACTACCCAATGAATCCGTAATAATTTCAATGTCAGGGTACTGAACCGCATTCCTACCTATAAGAAGATTGTAATTAAAGTCGCGGTCCCCGACTACATATATATCTAGTTCTAAAGAAACTTCTTCAAATCGAATTATTACAGTAATATAAGCAAATACGTGAACTTTATATTGCCCTAATCCGTTTATATACGTGGATATGGGAAATAAATTGCAACCCAATTGCTTTGCAATAGATTCTCTTATTAAACTGCAGCTAGCTCCTGTATCAATGATTGAATCGATCGGTACATCGTTAATTAAAACTTTGGTTAGTTTTAATTTCGTTTGTCTAAAAAATTTTCTTTAAGAGTCATTGTTGTTGGCGAAACATTTTTTGCTGAATCAACTTTTTTGTGGTAGCAAAATGATTCGGTATGACCTAATTTTTTGCAATAGCTACAACTTATTTTACTGTAATCGTTAGGTTTAGGAATTGAATTAGAAATAGGTTGAGACCATTTTTTTTGACATTCCGACTGTATATGGCCAACTTGGTTACAAAAAAAACATTTCCGTTGCGCATTAAACCTAATTCGCTTAGATACTATATTATTACAATTATCATTCTCCAAGGGTCTTTTCTTGGTCTTTACATATGTTGATAACAAAGAAATAAGTGCAGAAGTGGTAGTAACACCATTATTAATAGATGCCATCTTAACATCTTTATCACTAATACCGCCACAAATTAACTCGATCAGTTGATTGTCAGTAAAACTAATTTTGGTATTTCGTAGTAACCTAATCTTCTCTCTAGCATATTCACTATAAGATTCAGCTGAGTCGGACACAAAAAGAACCGCTTTGCTAAGTCTTTCGGTTAAGTTTCTCTTCTCAGGATAAGCATCGGTAATACTAACACGAAAGTTTTCCCAAGATCTGCCTTCTGAAGGTTCCCAGGACTCGAACCATAATAAAGCAGTCCCTTTGAGGGCCTTACCCGCTTTAGCTACGGTCTTGATGCTGCTCCACTTCAAGTCCTCGGCAAGTGTCTCGATGCTTGTGCACCAGCTGGCAGCTCCGCAATCATTTTTCTCAGGATTAAAAATCGGCAGAGCAATATCATCATCTTTTCCAGATGAAGATGAAGTTGAGACAGCGTCGCGAATCGCGTTAAGTAGCTCGTTCACAGTTGCAATATCCATCCTAGAAGTAATAAAATAAGTTGAACAGTTTTAAAGGAGGCCTGAGGTCTATCCCACTTCTGATGTGAGATTCTACAATATAAAGGGACGGGCTGCCCTAAAAATCCTGGTATTCTCCTATTTTTCTAATACCTAATATATACCCTAATAGAATACCTTACCCTAATAATACCCTAGCCTAGCAATACATACCTTAATCAACATTTATATCGTTGATTCGTTAAGTTAGTTTCTAGTGAAGGAGAGTCTGATACTAAGAGGCCTAAAGTACCAGACGGGTAGATGGGTAGGAAAAGGTAACGTGTACGTCGTGCAATGTACACAGGGAATGATATTCTCACTGCCGGTCGAGCAGGCTCACAAGACCGATCATACTGACGGCTTAAGGTGTCTTGGCCACAGTGAGAGGAGGTATGTAGGAGGTTAGTCACATAGAAAACACATTATATGAACTTTAAGACATTATATTACACATCATTACACAAATATGGGCATAGTAACAACATAAATAGGTAATAGGAAATGATATTCTCACTGCCGGTCGAGCAGGCTCACAAGACCGATCATACTGACGGCTTAAGGTGTCTTGGCCACAGTGAGAGGAGGTAGGTAGGAGGTTAGTCACATAGGAAACACATATTAACTTCAACACATTATATTACACATAATTACACAAATGGGCATAGTAACGACATAAATAGGTAATAGGTACTTAACTTGGCACTTGCTGGTCGATCCTTAACTGACCCGATTTTAGTATTACATTCCTTTTTATACACTACCAAACAATAGTAAAAAAAAGTAGGCGTAGTCCTTTCAAGGCGCCATCCTTCTACCAATCACAGATTGTCACATCATTTAGCTAATATCTTAATACATTAGTAATAATGATTTAATCTAATTTACTAGAACAGTCTTAAAACATAATAAGATTATTATATACATTTTAGAACCAATAAACAGTAATCTTTCATTTGTACTGAATAAAATATGACATAGATTGAGCATACTTTTAGATACTTATGTTTAGAATAACAACAAATTATCAAGATATTATAATACAATTAAATTCAAGGAGCATTTTAAACATTATTAGAATCTTTGTTATTGTTATATTTTAATTCTGAAATTAAATAGTATCTTACATAGTTTAATCGTAACAGGTCACAACTTTCGTTCGGAAATTATGATGAATAGTTATAGTTTCGTTTAGAAATACTTACAAAATAGGGAATATTTCATTCCAAATATTACAAATAAAGCCTTAATCTCTATAATTCTATAATCCCTGTCAAGCGCGGGAGCTTAATAAATGGAGAGGATCCATCAATGCAATCTTATGTAGGTGGTTTATCCTATATCTAGGTGCAATATCTCAGCAGAAAACAATTTTTGTATCAGTAAACACTTTGATAGTGTAAACTGATCTTATTTTATAAAGATTGTATGTTTATGGTCAACTATACGTGAAGTGGGATAATGAATGAATTTTTATTTTGAACACAATAATAACCCAATTTTCAATTGCAGAAAGAAAAAGTTAACAACATCGATAGCTTGATCTAAATTTAGAACCTTAATATCGTTCATAAAGCTTCCTACTATTAAAGCAATCGTATAATGTTACGCTTCAAAACAGCTGTTTGCAACCATGTTGAAAATCTTTAACCAACCATACCAGAGAAGCAAGAAATTCAAGATGTTGCGCCATCAAAGCCAGTCCCAAGGGGTGCGTCTCATAACATATAAATTCATTTGATCTAATTTCATTTTATTATCGTTCATAAGATATAATCAACGTGAGATATACCAACTATTGATATAATGTTTTTAACATCTAACATTTATTTGTTCTAAAATTTATTTATATAACGTTGTTTGATATAACATTTACTTAATCTAAAATCATTAGGTCTAAACTTTAATATGTATATTATTTATTTTATCGAAAATCATTTGGTCTAATGTTTAATACGTATATTGATTATTTAATCGAAAATCATTAGGTCTAACGTTTAGTATGTATATTGATTATTTAATCGAAAATCTTTTGGTCTAAGTTTTAATATATATAAAAACATCATAATATGGTTAACACCCCGACTCAGAGTACCCCGACTTGGACAGGTTAGGTTAGAAGGGGATGACGGGGTCATGTGAGCGAGCGAAGCGAGCGAATAGACCCCGCCATCCCCTTCGTGGTTATTTTTTTATAAACCACCCAGAAGTAGGAGCCCCGCGAAGCGGGGCTCCGTCGACCTAGCCCACCCTCGACCATGCATTTCTATGCATATTTTAAGGTTTAGTTAGATGCCATTTGAGTTAGGTTAAAACTGTGACCATTAATTTACAATATGTTTTTCGTTAAATGTTTGGCGTTTTCATCTCGTTAGACCAAATAAGTTTTACATATTTTGAGCGCTATTTTAAACGAATTTATATTAAATGATCGTTATACTATATAAAATTATAGCTTCCGTTGTTATATGTTGAAAATATTAGAGATTTAGTTGTTATATTATTTGTTATTTACTCTTTTTGAGTGGTATGCCAAACGAATTTTATATTAAATGTATGTTATGCTTATAAAAATTAGTTATTTTAAAATTATATCAATCGTTTATTATATTAAATAATCGTTATATTAAAAAAAATTATAGCTTCCGTTGTTATATGTTGTAAATATTAGAGATTTTGTTGTTATATGATCTATTACTTACCCGTCCCAAGAAATCACAGCTCGACAGTTGATAGTTCCACAGTGAACTTAAAACAACCGTCGGGCACACGCTTGCATTATCAACTTGCATCGAGATGACGCGAGCATCCCTGTCGCAGCCACGTCCCCAAGTTTACTCGCCTCCGCTGGAAATTTCACTCCAGACTTGCTTTTTTGGTCTAAGTAATAAGAGGCTGGTGGATCTGTAGTCTTTATCAATAGGTCATGAAGACATAATTAGTGTAGAAAAAACGATTTTATAGGCTTCGTTAAAAATGTTGTCTCCCGCACTATCCAAGATTTTTTTTTATAGTATTATGACTTAATCACGAATTCATTACTGACAAGCAAATGTTTGTGGCTTTATCATATCCAGCCTGTATTTACTTTTGTCATTGATAAGGTGTTGTTATTTTTAGGTAGCTACACTCGACTGCACATTAGTAATAACAATTTGACATTGACAGCACCCTTATTGCGTAGAAGTAAAGGTGCTTTTCGTAGTGCAAGCGTGACTACTGTCATTCGGTTGACTGCACCTATAGGTGTATTGCTTCAGCAGCCGGTGCTTCTCCTTCGACAGCTGACATCCTGGTGCACTCGTACCGCAGGCTTCTAAAACTGCCTTGATTTTGATTAGTCTAATGCATTGGAGGTCTACCACGTGCTCACCCAAGCGTTCCTCAGACGTTTTATTTCTTTTGATATATGGCAATGGCATTTTTTTTCTTTTATCTAACATTATTGTTGGCTCACCTCCGTACCTCAACATTGACATAACTTGCACCACACAACAATAGTCCCAGTGTCACGTCAGCGCGTCTGCACTGTCACACCGACAGCAACTCAACTGTTTCAAGATACAAGACGCTTCTTACAACAGTAACTGTTTTCTTAGTCGGCTGTCGCTGTTAAGACTATCTCGTCTCTTACACCACGCGACAAGGGTTCAGTTATCACGTCAGAGTGAACTGTCACGCTGGTGACGCCAGCAGGACTGTTTCCAGACATTTCTTGAAAATGTTTGTAGTCTTGTAGTTTGGAGTGTTGCAGTTGAAGCGCTATCTTCCAGTTGTCACGTTCATTCCATTTCTTTCAGGAAGCAGTTTTTATTACATTATTTTTATAATGAAACGATATCAAAAGATCTCTTTTTGTCTTTGAAATCTAGTTTCAAAGGAGAAGGTTTTATTCTTAACCACTGTTGTGTTTTAGAAATACTGATACTGTTTACACTTCAAAATTTGCTCATCATTGCCAGTAACCATCACTATCTCACTGCTAGGAATGTCACAAAATATAGATCGCACTAATAACAACCATCTAACCTCTTATCACTCAGGGCACACTGTCTGTCACTGTTCCGCACTGTCTTACTGACAGCCGCGACTGAATGTACTGCGACTGACAAGCTCCGTCTTAGTTTATTCAGTTATTGATCGATAGATGCGATCGCAGACAGGTTGATAGAAATGTTGGAATTTAAAAGTTTTTAAAATAGTGAAGTTTACGTATTAAGATTGTAGTTCCAAGACGTGATGGACTTGCTTCCCTATAGATTTTGTTCGAAGTGACTAAATAGTTTATCTTTAATCTTGTACATCACAAACTTTCACTTGAGTCACTAAACTTCTGAAGCGTTGTGACTATCGCGTATTTCTAAGGCTTCAAAGATAAGCTTGGTGAGTCACGGTAGCAAACTTATTGCATTCGTTTTCTCTTCTATTTGATGAGAGCTGAAATTCATAAATCGGATGATTTCTGTTACGCCAAGGAGTCATCTGCCTAGCCTTTTCCCAATGAGTCTGTATAACTAAATGGTGTACCTACCATATCAGGGATAAGTCAGTTTGAAGGTTGACAGATCCTTGCGAGCACCGCCTTTTTTTTTTATTTCGGATTTTTTTTGTGTTTAATCATAGACAATAAATATTAATAAATCGGAGCAATTTTTTTTTCAGGAGTACCTTTATAGTGGCGCTTAATGTAATCTAACATATCGAAGAAAATAATGTTTCTAAAAGTAACCTTACAAATCTTAGTGGGAATCAAACTTACTATCAACAAGCAACAGCTAGCTAGCTACTGCGCGTCACATAATGGCTGCATTAACATTTTTACTCAAAGGAACACTGATCGATACGTATATTCATGACCTCTGCTCTTTATAGCCCAAAAAATTGAATATTTAGTACATAACCGATTTGACGAACTTTATTAATGCAGGTTATTGACACTGTCTGACGTGTCAATGAATTATTTATTTAAAAACATCATAAATAACGCGCTTAATCATGTTTTTGAAATTTATTTGTTTTTTTTTTTATTAGGAGAATGGTTTAATATGGTGCAATAGTTCTTATGACAGTGACTCAAGTGATTTATGTCAATCTTAAAAGCCTTTTTTGGAAAGATTATGATTAACCAATTTCGAAGAATCCTTTCCTGTTATGGTGACTTAGGTTAATTGGAAAATACATTTGGTAAATCGAAACGATTGACTGATTGACTCGTATGAAGTCCGATAGGCTAGAAAAACAATAGATTTTAATTATTATTTTTACCAATTAACAATATAAAAGATTCGTAAATGAAGGAAAAAAATCGTAAACATAACTAAAAAGCATACCTACAGCATTCTGTAAAACAGACGTAGTATTGGGAGATTCTTTAAAAATGTAAATTAAAAAATAAGAAAGATTTAACAAACAGGCCTTGAAGCAAAGGAGTAGGTATAGAAGCTAACATACGAGTAACAATGTGACAAGTTAAAGCTTCGATAAACGATAAGCTTCAATAATCAAAACAATGAAATATCGGTATTTCTACTAGTCACAGACACAAAAATCATTTTAAATTCCTTGAAATTTCAATTACATTGTCGATCCTTTAATCTTTTTCACGTTACTAATCCGACTCATCAATCAACTTAACCCTAAAACCCCGTTAATTTAAAAATGAACCCTGTCTCAAACATTCTCATTGTACTTATAAGCTGCATTTCACATGACACTGCAGCAGTCTGCTGGTGACAACTTGTCACGTCAGTTGACGGGTCTCGCAAGAAATTCGCCCCGCACTGTAAACAATTTTCACAAAGACTAACCCGTGAACACCGCGGTCGAAACGACCCGAGTATTTTGTGAATGTTGATTAGTTTATATTTTTTAAGTAAGTGTTATGATGCAGTTTTTATAATTTAATTATTATTTTACGATAAATCAGGGCACAGAATGCCCTACTTAAGTCTTAAATAAAAGATTAAAAATACCATTTTTTTTGTCAAAATTACCGTAAGAATTAAAGCTACGTGTTATATTTTAGCGTTCGCTGATCTGAAATCTGATGAGAAAGAAATTCACAGAATTAAATTTCTTAACAATAAACACCAAAGATTTTATTTCACAAAGTAACATCACAGACCTCAGACATCAACATCATACACAAAACATTAGAAAGAGAACTAAACAATTAACCCCCCTCCCAGTCCTCCACAAAGACGCATCAAAGAAAGTCCTCACGTATGCACTTGATCGGGCACTGCACTAACGTGACGCCGTCCATCGATTGTGGGGGGTAATAGGGATGGGGGAGAAGAAAGCTTTAAAAACACAGAGAGCCAACGGCGTCTCCACGACGGCCCAATACGTCCCCGACCGGCCGTCGATTACGAACAGAGCTGCATACGCGCCGGAGGGTTAGCAAATATAATTTTTGAGTCGGATTTTAGATGGGTTTTGGATGTGCTGTGAGTATGATTGTTGAGATGTATAGAAAGTTGGAACAGTTGCGTTTTAAATATTTTAGGTACTTTAGTTAGATGACTTGTTAGAAAGATATAACAATAGAGATCGCCTGATCGTTTTAGGCCGCCAAATAATCCCAGTCCATTATTACCCTATATATTTATTAGCCTAGTATGTCCCATTTCTGTAAAGGCATCCCTCCTTTTTCTCCATCCCTTGGATCCCTTGTTATTTCCTGTGAGTTAGGAAGAAAATCATCCAGTTCATCCCACTATCTCAGACGTGGCTGCGATCGTGTCTTACTGCCCAGAGCATGCGGCAGTCCATATAACATAAAACTATTTAAATAAAAAAAAAATAAGACCTAATATATCGTGTAACAACTCATATGTCATTGAATTATTCATCTTGTGTCATAGACAGATTTTTAGGAATTGTCATGAGATCATCACTCATCTTACCTTAGGGTACAAGGATATTTAGTTAAACAAAACATAGCGTATCGTTATAAATCTATGTCCTTTGTATAGAGAAATAGGATGTAATGTAAATAAAATCAGGTGGATGATAATGTTAGAAGTATAATAAGTAATTGTTGTATAAACTCAGTGTTTAGGTATAATTTATGAATGTTAGCACAGCACATTGCACTACTATTTTTTATCACGAAAAAAAAAGTCTTAATTCTTTATTGTACACAAATAAACAGATAGGTACAAAAGGGAAACAAAAAAGACAATGCACAAAGGCGAGCTTAACTCAGTGCTGAGTTTTCTTCCAGCAAACCTTAAGGTGAATAGGAACAAAACTGATGGAAGGCAGTGTCTGTACAATACACGTCATTGTAATAATCATATGTAATAATGATAAAAGTCGTTTTTTATTTAGATTTTTCTGCGAACGCTACAGTTGCCGGGCGTACGGAAACTCACGATCGTCAGAAATACAACATTCGTTATTTTTCACCACCTTCAGCTGTATTGATTAGTGCTCATTGGCGCCCATGTATGCAGGTGTGGCGGGTAAACTTACTCGCTAGAATTACACATACGAAACATTTGAATTGAGTCAAGTTCCATTTTTAAATCAATTCGTTACGTGACGTTGGGGCTGTCGTTTTCTTACGATTCTAATTTGTTCGAATTTGTAGTTTCTATTGGTAGTAACATAATGACGTAATAATCGTGAATTTATTTATTTAAAAAAAATACTTCCTTTCTTAAAAAAAAAAGTAGGTCCACATTAAAATTTCGCCTGTGTCGTGAGTGCTGTTAGTAAAGATGAATAATTTTACAATATACAAATATCTATACCTAAACAATAATTTCGGTTTCGTGTGGTAATCCAACTCGCGAGTCTAAGCTTAGAAGGTGAATCTTCTTACTGCTACGCTAATCATGTTGTCGAACTGTAGTTAGTTACGTAATACTTACCGACGACGTTAAGTACCTTTTAAGTTAAATTTGGAACTGTTTTATGAAATGACAGAAAAATAAAAAGAGTATCGCATGATTTTAGTAGAACACCAACATACTGAATACACTTCCAAAGGTTCTGGCGGCGCTGTGGTACCGCAATGATCGCCAAGGTTAAGCAACACTTGACGCGGTCTGTCAATAGATGGGGGGTCGTTTGTGGCAATTTCAAGCGTTTCCTTGCTTTGTACGGCACGTTTAGCAGTGGGACCCCGGTTACCTTTGTAGGCGGTTTTACCTATAAAACTCCAACACCTTTGCTAGTTGCTACCAATCTGCCATTAACACCAACTGGGTCAGCGAATATGACCTATTTTTAAGCCCGGCTTACCTAAAAATTGATTTTACTACTTGACTTTTAACCTTTAGAAGGATTGTAGAGGTTGCCCTATAGTTAGATGTGAGGCACGCCACTGCTATTGTTTTTTACAAACTGTGAGAGAAGATCTTTGTCCAACAGTGGGGTGGGACAATTTAGGTTGATTTATTTATGTAATAATGTCCTCCTGACCGAATTTTCGGTCACAGCGGTCAATCTCAACGGAGATTAGCCATCGACGCGGGAGATATTATAGTGCACAAATGCTTGCGCAAACACAGGTGCACTCTCTATTCCCTCACTCTCATAGTCCGATGGGACGGCCTTCCGACACGACCGGAGAGAGATCAGGCGCAGGGCCAACGGCTTTACGTGCTTTCCGAGGCACGGAGTAAGTGATAATTAATTTATAAAACGCACATAACTTATGAAAAGTCAGAGGTGCGCGCCTTGGGTTCCAACCTGAGACCTCTGACGTACCAGTCAACGGTCAACACCACTAGCCTAGTGGTCATCACGACTCTATTTATGAAAGGAAGATAGAGACGGTAGAACTACTCCTACACTCTTTGGATACAGATGCTTCGACTGCAGTACAGTATTGTTGCTCATTGGTTCCGGCCCTCTTTGCAAGCACAAGAGTGCGGGTTCGAACCTGGCATGTGACCAATGACACTTTTCCAATGTCATATTAATGTACTTTTTTAGTTAATTTAAGACACAACACACAGAAAAGAGAAGGAAAAACATCGTAAGGAAAACTAGACTTAATAGTCTAAAATAGTCGTCGAATATAATTACCACGCTAGCTCGCTGCGTGTTAGGGTAGCTTATACACATAGTTGATTCGGCACATTCGATTCGAAAAAACCTTTTGCCTGGTGTGGGACAGTTTTTACTCAAATGTCATTTAAACTTGTTCACATAAAAGAGTGCAACAAAACCATAATTAACAAAAACAAAAAAAAAACCTATAACTAAGTAAAACAAACTAATTTGAGTACCGAACTGAATCCGTGGCGTTTGACACATAGTATACTTTATGAAACTAACTTTAATTTGAAAAGTTGTAGGTGCGTTGCGTCGCTAATTCTGTGACGTTTAAGACAAGTTCACTCGTGACCGTCTGTCGGACATAAAGGTATGGATACAATGGACATTACAAGAAAAACCTTAAAGCCGATTCGAGATTTTTTCACCGATTTTTATGACTAATTTTGTGATCGACTGACACGTACCCGAAAATCGATTTACAAACGTGTGCGTTGAGTCCCGCACCGATTTTTTTACCTAGTTGCGCCTATAATTTTTTGAATTCATGTGTGTAAAAGAAATTAATTATCACTTGCTACTCGTAGAACAGTGAGGGGAAATCACGTGAGGAAACAAGCACACTTGAAAGATTTTTCAACGGTCATATCAAGCTATGTCAGAGGCTTTCGGGCGGTTTAAATCTGACACCATATTGTTCTTCAACTATTCTTTATTATTAATATCACAAAATAGTACCGGTCTAGCGGCTAGTATTTTTATTTATAAAAAAAAGCAATTAGTAATTAGAAAGAAGAAACAAAAAAAAAACTAATCAAAAATATTTTCGAATGAACTAAAATTCCTGTTACTCGAATGAAAGAGATCATGGTTTGTGACCATACCTTTACAATTGCATACAATTTTTTTTCACCTACCAACTCGCGAGCAGTCCGACTTCCAGCCTTCGTTATCGTGTTAAATCACTTGTTTTCACAGTCGAAACTTACTTATGTCTGCATAAATAAAGTTTTGTGATTTAAAATAAATCTGTCCACTGTTTTGTTTCTGTACTGCTGTCATGATGACCTGGATTCGTCGTCGCATGAAGGCACATGCAGAATTCGATTTTAATTATTTTTTATAAAACTAACTTAGTACTAGACTTTTTTCATATCGTGGGTGTGGTTGCAATTTAATTTTTCATACCTGTTGAAAAATATCTGTAGATCAAAAAAAAAATCGAATTGGCGACACAAAGCATCAAGCTGCAGGCTAATCACCAGTCAGTAAAAAAAAATATTTAAATAAGCAACCATAGAGTTTCTTGCCAAAGTTTTCGAGGTGATGTCCTTGAAACTGGCTACTATAATCACTTTTACTTAGTTTAATTCTTATGCGTCTGTAACTACTAAGTAAAAACGTTTTAATTAAATGATGATGTTTTATTATCCGGAGTTAACAAAGAAAACAAAAACTCACTAGATAAGCTAAAGATAGAAATATTTTGCCTGTTTACGAAATAGAAAACTAGGAGTTTCCATCCTTCGAGAATTTATTTTCCTCCTACAAAAACGCCAATAATGAATACATAATTTGTAACATTAAAAGTAATATAACGATGTATGAACTATTATTAATAAGCTGTTAGTTTGTATTTCGTGTTTCTTTAGGTTCGACAGTTGGGCGGGCGGTCTGGCGGCGCGTGGTACAAGTCTAAAGATTCAACGAATGCAACATAAATGAAAATTGAATGTTGCAATTATTCGAAACTGGAAAATAAATTAAACATTTATTTTAGTATGCAATATTGTAACGTAGGTATTAGTTTTTATAGATTAAGTACCTAGTGGTTTATTTTAATGAAAATTGCTTAATACAATAAAAAAAAATGATTTGAAGTTTAATATTCAGAATAAAATAAAGACATTAAACATATACTTTTGACTAGTTGTCTTATTACAAAAAATATTTTATGTTAATTGATTCAAAATTTAATTATACATTAATATAAATAAATTCAGAATCTAACAGAACCAATATAGTAACCACATTGTTAAATAATGTATTTTGCGTCGAAATCGTGAAATTGTATAACATTGACGCCCACAAATATTGCAACAAACATTTCACGTGGGACGATATCGATTATCAATTTCTCCAATTTCCTAATTAGCATTAAAATCTAATTAATTTACAACCAGACACGATATGTAAAGAGAAATGCCTATAAATATTGGAACTGTGTAAATAACAAATGGTTTTGATTCACCAATTCGTTTTCATATAATAACCATTAACCTCGTTCGAGTCAAAAATATCAATATTTTGTTATAAACATATCAACGTAATTATAAAATTGACAATATTTATTGGTTTAAGTAAATAATTAATTAATTTTCCGTGTTATAGCTACTAGTTTTGGTTTATGTTAATTAGTAATTAGGTAATGGGTTTTATTAATATTCAAATTTAAAATATTTTGCCATAATTTCCGGCTGTCGTAGCTGTAAAATGGCGGAGAAGTAATATATTGTGTTATTTATGTGAGTACTCCATTACAACTTGAATCATTATCCCTACTTCTAATATACTGCTAAGTGACTGGTTCTGAATAAATTAAATTATTCCTGTGAAGAGATGAATTATTTATCATTTAGTTGGTAGATATATCTTTACCTACACACGCTAAGCCAGCGTGGTGGTATATGATCTGGTAAGACTTTAAGGTAGTGTACGTTGATTTTGGTTTAATTGATTAATTAAAAACTAATGGACTAAAGTAAAAAAAATTTAAAACTGCACCAAATACAATCCCTAATTCTAGTAACCTATGAAAGATTTACAGCAATCCAGTAAATAACAATGGATTTCTTATTATATCTTATTTCTCGACCTTCAATTAAGAAATACAACTCTGAGCTTAAACTATAGAATCTCTACAATCATGAAATTAAGAAAGAATGTTAATTAAGTAACCCACTGAGACACGCTTTTTTTGCAAAATCTCACGAAATCAAAAATACGCTTGAAAATCAGATAAAAATATTTTTTATAGGTCCACTTAAAATAGTTGAAGCAAATATATCTTAATCATAAAATCTCTCAGGAAGTGGACACAAAATTTTATGGCCCATCAAATCTGTTAATCTCATAACACGAAAATTACGTTTTATTATTAAAATATTTCATTTTAATCGTCTGTGTATATCAACACCAAGTTTAATATCGTTCTCGTCTGAGAATAGCTTGCTTTATTTTGCGCCATGGCGCTATTGCACTAAACATTTTTGCATTTTGGAAGAAACAACAGCAGAAAAAGGCGATTTTATTTTATATTTTGGGGAAATACCTAGAGTCATTTCAACTCCTTTACCGATAAAAGAGTCTTTATTTATCTCTCTTCAACTGATATTATTCTTCGAGTATTTCTTATTTTATAAATATTATTAAAGAATTTATAACCAATACACTGAAAAAGAGTCTACTCAAAATCGCTGTCGCTTATAATTCGGGACAAATCAAAGTCCGCGTTTTAAATCGCCAACTTTTCGCTGTTTTAATTAACTTGACGTCGCAGTTACAACGCCGTTGATTTGTTGGTGAACGAATGCGCCTGAATTGCGCCGCCTGCCATTGGGAACGAACCGTATGCTCTCGGATAATTATTATTATTAAAAAAAGGAAATTATTAAGATAAATTATAGAATAGACCCCTGACATGGCATTACACACCTTTGAAAAAATTTCTAAAACGCAGATGAATCAGCAAAGTCAGAGATGCGTTTCCTGGGTTTCACACCTATGAATTTTGACTTAGCAGTCCAGCGGTCGTCCACTGAGCTAGCTCATTTACCACAATCCATAATATTAAAAAAAAATATAAGGTTGTTACTTGTTTGTATAAAATGACAATGTTTACCGAATCGTTACAAATGTCGGCAAAGTCGTTAACCTGTAAACGCTCACGTGTAACCCAATAAGGCCAAAATTACATTGTACAACAAAATTCTTAATTACCGTCGTCACCGAACTGCATAATATAAGTTTTCGAAGTTCCCGTCAGTTTTGTGTAGCGTGCTTACCCCGCATTGAACTAAATTAACATTGGCTCAGAGTCAAATTGCGAATGAGTTAGAACAAATTGAGAACAAAAAAAGATTTAAACATGTTTATGGTGATTTGTGTGCCAGAAGGTTTTTGATTAAGACGCTAGTTTAGATTTTTTTGGAATTTATTGCCTGTCTATTGAGAAATTTGAACTTCGACCATAGTAGCTGTAAAGCTATAATGTATAAAAAGTATGTAAAAGAAATTAATAAAATGTTATCATTTATACAAGTATTAAAGTGCCCTTCATTGCTGCCACTCTATTAAAATGTCAAACTTTAAAAATAAAACAGCGATCAAAAATTAACGCCGAAAAATCGCAAATCTGGTAACTCAAAGAGAAAACGTTCAAACGACACTTTTACATGTCCATTATGTCCAATTCAGAACTCATAATGAAACACTCGGTGCTAAAATTAAAAGATACACCAATACAGTTTCAGTTTTTGAGATAATAGCGCGAACAGACTTGGCTGCCACTTAAAACCGACAGGTCGGACAGACCGACGACTTTTTTTTGCGACGCAAGAACTAACGACGTGAATTTTTTGCCGGTCAACCCTTCCGATGCAGGTGACAGAACCGACGCGAACTACTTAGTGAATCAGTTAGCTGTATCACTTTTTTCGCTTAAAAGTGTTCGAAAAGTTTAATTTTGAACGCAACAGTTTTGTAATTTATGTAAGAGTTTTTCTTTTTGACGATTGGTAAAAGATTTTTTGTTTGAGTGTTTTGTTTGAATTATCTTTTGCATTCTAAAAAAAAGTGTTTTGAAGAATTTTTATAATCTTTTCTAGAACACCTTTAAATGATGCTGAGTAGGTGTTTATTAATAGAATTCTGAATATAAGTTTCCTGAAACTGCTACTTTTATAATTTCTAAGTTCTACGTTATACTAAACTCACATAATATTAGCTAAAAGTAGCAACTACTTTCGTTCCACCATATCCTTATTAATATTAAACCAGTATCTAATAAGTCCCTGATTTTTCCTAAATAGTACACCAAAACATCTGCTCACACCATCGTCATGAATATAACATTACTTAATTAACACTTATAAAAACACAGTTTGACCCTTCCAAAAGTTTTACCAACCAACAAAAGTAAGTAAGTTACCAAAGACATAACCCGAAATTGGATTACAGCTGAAACGCGAACTCTCACCGCTGCTCCCTCATAAATATTTTAAAAAACCCAAACCCTGTGTGTCCGTATCAGTGATCTTTTAACCCCGAAAATGCCACGGCACACATTCCCGGGGCCCGGGACGATATTAGATGGGCAGGTAGGACCAATATTCGTTGAATCCCATCACTGTATTGCAAAAGAAATCAAATTAGATATACAATAAGCGGGATAGTGGTCCGATTTACATAAGTATCCTAGCTATTTGGTCGGTTGATACGAGATTGCGGCCGGGTAACAATATTGCTCGTGTTTACAGCGTCTGTCTTGACTTCGGTAGAGGCGGCTGATGTGGATCGCGCCGATTTGTTTTTTTTTCAATAGTATTTTGTGGAGCTATTTTGAATAAAATGGTGTAATATTGAAATTTGTAAATGCAAAAAGGTAGTTGCCGTTGTAGCCATTGGAATTTTATACGACATTCAATTTATTTCTGGCAAATATATGACTAGCAAGGACAATCATTGTGGATTGCAATAAATACCTGTAAGTTAATAACTTCACCTATCACATTTTAGATACTGAACAACGTATAAAAATGATAATAAAAATAGTTCCACGTCCGTACCTAATTTGTAGAAATCATTTTTATACCCTGTAATAAAAATTTAAACGATATTTGAGTATTATTACGTGCCCTGAAAAGGGTTATCCCAAATCCACTGTCGTCTATCGAAGGGGTATCAAATACATGCAAATCCGCAGGATTGGACGTTAAATAATACATAAATACAAAACGATGGTCGCGCAAGTAACTGGGCCCAATAAAAGTTGGGAGTACGTAAAATAAAATTCGATCAGGAGAGGCCCGAGACGGGACGGAACGTGTTATAAAATTTCAGGTCGCCGTTGCAGGGTTAAGGTGACAGGGTTATGCAGACGTGCCACTGCCGTTATAGGAGAACTAGTTTTTAAATTGGAAAAATGTGTCCCTTTTACTTTCTGGTTCCGATTTTTGAGTTCCTAAGTTTAAAATAATGAATTAATGAATTATAAAAATGCTGTATTGAGCGTTTATGCTTAGTAAATAGATACTTTCTATACATTAAGTACACAAAAATGTAAGCAATGTTAAAAAACTCTCCAAACTTAATTACGAAACGTGAGATTAATTACCCTTAATTCTAAAGTCAAAATTAAGTACTCTTTAATAATTATCGCTTAAAATATCTTATCAAAAAATCCCCATCACCTAATAAATCAAAAAAATCGCAGCACAAATAAATCGCCCGTGTGTTTCAACCGCTATCTTTCAGAGTCGCATTCTTTCCGATATTAAATCCACTTCATTGTATAAGGAATTCCAATGGACTGTCCCCACTGGCGAGGCTGCTCCATCGAAACAAGGGGGTTGACTCGAATTGTGAGGAACAGCGAAATCTTACTTGTTTTCATATACCTAGTCTATTGATTTGTTTTACGATTGCGACTTTGTCCACAAATTTTAGATAATAGCTAATTTAACTAAGAGATAGAGGAGAATTCTATTAATGAAAATGTTTTAAAAATCAGTTTAGTAGTTCCAAAGATTATTACTTTTTATTAGAAGCAGTGTTAGCCTAGTGGAATACCGTTGGACTAGCAAGTCAAAGGTCGTGGGTTCGAAACTCACGCTCCTCTGACTTTTCGAATTAATTTGCGTGTTAGAAATTAATTATCACTTGCTAACATCGTGAGGAAACCGGCACACTTGAGAAATGTTTTGACGGTGAGTAAAGCCATGTCAGAGGATTTAGGGTGGTTTAAACTTTGACACTAGCTTGTCAATCAACCATACTAAAAAACCCTAAACACAAACAAAGTCAAACAAAAGTTAATTGAAATATTATAGTGAAATAAGAAAGAAGTCATTCTATGTAATTTGATTTACAAAAATTACAAACTCGCTCAGTTGGTAGAGCGACTGGTGATTTCAAAGTAAAGATTAAGGGTTCGAACCCTAATCGAAATCTAGTTTTTTAAATATTGTGTCTCATATAAAGGACATTATTGTACTATCACGTGTGTTTGTGCTTGTTTTAATATCTCTTTTCATTTCTTTACAGGTAAGTTTCCAACTCTTCGTGGTTACTACTGCAGTTCTTATAGGGTTAATTAGGTGAGTGGTAGTAATAAGTAATATAATTAAAATTCACAAAAAACTGGAACTGTTGAAATCGAAATGAAGATTTGACTTTGAAATCGAATGGGCGTCTAGGTTTTTAATGAAATTGAGATTAAAAACTAAATGCTTTAAAATATGAGTGAACTTGAAAAAAGTATTAGGTAATCAAAACAAAAAGAAAAGTAATGATTGAAACGCCATTCTCCTAGAAGCTATCATAGGTCTATATATGTATAAGGTGCTTCTAAATTATCTGCCACGGCTGCAATGGGAGATAATATTGGTTATTTATATTACAATAGTGAAGTATTTTTTTTTATCTAACGTCATAACTTTTTTTCTTTTGCCTGCGTAGGTCTAATTCTGCTCCATGCTCCAATTTTTTTTTACTGTTCCGGGGTACGAAATTTCTTCACTATTGTAATCTATATACCTAATTCTTTCTCCCGTTGCAACCGTGGCAGATAATTTAGAAGCACATTATATATCACAAAAAGCATCTTAAAATCAACATCACAACGAAAAAGATTGCAATGAAAACTTGGGTTAGAATACCATCTGAATTACTATCAGATTTAATAGAAACTGAAAAAAAAAAATATTTGGCCTAATATATTTTCTACGGGTTTTTTAAATGTAGTTGTAAGACCTAGTTTAGGAATTATAAAATTACAATCATTGTAGGATTAAGCTGTAAATTTTGTAGAATTAATTAAGTAAATTATTATTAACGTTAAAAAATATTTTACACATCATTTTAGTGAACATATCATAACCTCCACTCTCTCACTGTACTCAACTCACCTATGTGTAGATCCTATTAAAATCATCGCATTATCCCGCGGCCCGGGATTGCCAATCACCCCGGGATCCCACCGTTATCCCGGCCTGCCGTGCTGGTAATAAGTGCATTTCGCGTTTATTCTCCGAGACTTATTGAAATTGAAACATTTTAAATTTAATTTTGGGTGGCTCCGATTCTGTTTGTTATGTCATAATAAAATACGACTGATGATTGACGATTGCTGGTTGTTATTGCATAACTTCTACAAAGTTTTTTTTAATCCCCAACGCAAAAAGAGGGAATTATAAGTCTGATTTGTCTGTGTATCTGTATGTCTGTCTGTGGTGTCGTAGCTAAAGTCTTTCGATTTTCTATCGAGTGTTCTTAGCTCAAAAAAAAAAATTAAAGCTTAATGTACTTTCCAAAGCACGGAGCAGGTGATAATTAGTTGATAATACGCACATAACTACGGAAATCAGAGGAGCGTGCCTGGGGTTCGAACCTAAGACCTCTGCCTTGCCAATCAACGGTCATACCACTAGGCTATCACTGCTTCTTTATCTGAGTAAACGAGCTAACTGAAGCAAAAAAAGTTCATATCAAACTTATAGTTCTTGAGATTAGTGGATTTTAACTTACGAACATTTTAAATCAAACCAAAAAACTTCAGACCAAAAAAATTATTTGGTTTCAGTTTCACAATAAACCCATTAAAATCGAAAACCAAATAAATCAAAACAAACGAGCTGAACATCTTAACTAGAGTGACGTCATCGTCTGTTAGCGGCGCGTTACGTCACTTCGTCACTCGACGCCCGGCTGCGCTACCGACAAGACGTGATTGACAGCGCTTCTGATACTGATAACGTACGGAATTATGTTGCTTGCGAAGTTACGATATAGAGGAGACGTACTATAATAAAGCGTTTTTTTTAAATTACATTTTATTTGTTTTTTCCATGGTTTTATCAATGGTGTGTAAAGCCATGTTAGAGGCCTATACGAGCTGTTTAAACTCTGACAGCAGGTTGTTCATCAACCATACGATAAGAAGATATGTTTTTTCCTTAAAATACTTCAGCGACATCTTCAGCCAAATGCAGACATTTTATAATTCTTCAAAAAAAATTCTTATAAGATATTTGTGTATTTACTATAATACCAAATTTTAAAAAGTATAGTCGTACAACAATAACCCTCAACTACTCGATGTCTCATCACTCCGAATTGGACATTTTTCACCCACCATATTACAGTCGAAGGGAGAAGGGGGTACAGATAATTGGGTATTAACAGACAGTATTCGTCACCCAACAGTCGCGGTTAGAAAATTGAATGGATTCAATTAATTTTTCCTTTTAATCCCGCTTGTTGCAATATCGGCCGGTCGGATAATTAAACTGTCTATCATTATGATGGGCAAGGGATTTTAGTGCTTATGCCGTTTATGCAAAGGTGGATGTCGGGTGTCGGGGTTTGAAATTGACTGGTTTGAGGGAATATTTTGTCAAATTAATCGAAATGCTTTTGGATGAGTTGTGATTGTTTTTGAATAGTGGCAGTCGGTTTGATTCAATGAGTTTTACATACATACCTACCCAATAATGATAATTAGTAAGGAAATTATCCATTATTATGAAACGTAACCTACTTCACCACGAACCCTTGATGGTATGATAGTCTGCGATAGAACTCTTAATTTAAGATCTCAAAATCAATATACCTACAATAGAAAACTAACCTTTCACTAATCAAAGTATCTTCTTTAAAAATCCTCTTCAACAATAACCCTCCAATCCTCCTATATCTATTCTTAACCCTTAACCCAGCACAATACGTATAATCTAAATAACAACTCAGACAGAAAGTCGGGCCACCGCCGCACCGCCCGCCGCCGGACCGGAACGTCCCGTCCCCACGGAAGCGACATTAAAAGTTTTGAGTGATTTCGCTCAGTCAAACGTTGCAAGACGGGTGAGGTCCAGTGGGGTAGGGCTGCCAACCATTGATGCGACCGGACTGCGGAACTTGTTTAAAATTGCAGTTTTACTATAGGGATGTAGTTGTTTGTGATTTGTTATTGATCGTGAAGAAGTCTTGTATCTATGTTATTTATAAACATTTTTATAAAATATTTATGCAATATTATGTAGCTAGCTTTTGCCCACGGGCCCCGGCTTTGCTCGTGTTAATTTAGAATTTAAACTTTCATCATGATTCCAAAGACATGTGGCGCCATTATTGTTGTTTTTCTCGGGAACAGTACTTTTTTTTGGGATACAACGTACCCTTTGTCCGTTTCTGTACACCTGACAACGTATATGCAAAATTTTTGGGATGATTGGTTTAGCGGACAGTTTTGAAGAAAGGATAATTATTATGCAGTAGACGAGAATGATATGTTACTTTTACACAAAAAGGCAAAGATTAATATTATACCTATTTTTAAATATATCAAGAATTACATTTTCAAGAATGATTATTGTAAAACATGACGTTCTATATCTCCATGTCTTATCTAAATATCTATTCTAACTCTAACCACTTGTAACTGTGTAATTCAATCTCATTATAAACTAGACTGGATTAAAAAAGCCAAGATCAGTATAAAAAAGCATTATTTTCATAATAAAGTTATCTTAAAGCTTCAAAGTCTAAGTTCACAGCTCTCCATCCATCTGGCGAGTGGCGACCCTACGCGGATGTGGCGACGTCGAGTGTGGAGAGTTCTGTCCGGACTAATTTGTGAATAGTTCTCTCGCTCGACCGATTCGCAGTTGATAGTCGTTTTCTGACACTCGTTACACACCATTGTTTCACAGACGTTTCTTAATCACTTCTGTAATTGTGTGTTAATTACACAGACATTTTTGGGTTAGTTTAAATTTTGTCTTGTGTGAGTCGGCTGTCAAAGAAAGTGTCGTACTTAAATAAAACTAATATTTTATCAATTATAAATTAAAATTATCGATATGTCTAATTATGTCGTACAGTTAGCTGCCATCCTTACCTAGATATTCTCTGTGCTTGGACGAAACGGTTTGAATCTACTTTGTACAAAGGTAAAGAGTGGACTCTTCTGGCGTCTGTATTTTCGGAATACTACAGTTTTGGGATTTTCAAAGGAAATTAATAGGCATCTTAAAGGCAGGTGTGCTACATACGAGACCATATTATAACCTACCATCTGGAGGGCTTGTAGTAAAACACAAACTTGTAGAAAAAATTCCATAATTTATAATTAAAACCAAAATGATCTTGTATTCATTTTCATTTCTATTTTTCTTTAGACGTCTCTACATTTTAAGTAGAGGTCACCTATTGGTTGTAATTCGACCGTTATGTTTCTCTGATTTTTATTTATTGGTCTTCTTCTTATCGTATGGTTGATGAACAACCTGGTGTCAGAGTTTAAACCGCCCGTAGGCCTCTGACATGGCTTTACACACCATTGAAAAATCTCTCAGGTGTGCTGGTTTCATCACGATGTTTTCCCTCACCGTTTTAGCAACTGATTATTAATTTATAATACGCACATAACTTACGAAAAGTCAGAGGTGCGCGCCTTGGGATCGAACTCGAGACCTTTGACTTGTCAGTCGACGTTCATACCACTAGGCTATCAGTGCTACAACACAGGTATTTATTGGTAACACTAAAGCTATAAACAAAAATTATAAGTATGAAAAAAAAGGATTCGCAAACTGAATAGGAAACGATACTTATAATAATTGTTTTGTTTTTGCCTATTCATATAAGTAGGTACCTACATAAGTACCTATATGTATATAGACAACTGTCTCATCCATTGCCAACATAACTCTTCTAAATTATTCTAATCGTATCTATACATGATTGTATAAGTCAAAGTGTACGTACTCAAACGTATTAATCCGGCACAAAACAAAATAAATAAGAAAAGCGCGCCGTTATCAGCACATCGCTAAGCATGTCCACACGTCTACTTAAAAGGAGGGACCCCACCCCCCGGCTACGTAGGGTGACATCTCCATCGTCCGGCGTCACCGCCAGATCAATGCTGGACAGTCCCCACCTGCACTTTTAATCGCTAGACGGGAGGGACACGTTGAGACGGCATCACGGCACCGCTTGAGACGGAACATGTTTCGAACGGGACGTATGCTGTATGCTAGTGTGCCTTTTGTTTTTTTATTCGAAAGAGTATTGTATAGGTATTGGTAACGTAGTTTTGATGCTAATTTTTAATTTTTGAATTTGGTAATCAGAGGGTTAGTATTCGGAGGTCTTCAGGCATTGGGTTTATGCATTAAGTATGTCTATGCATTAAGTAGGTATGTAATGTATGCATAAGTGTGTAAAATGTTCATCTTCACTTATACCAAATTTTACTAAATTACTTATAATATAGTAACACTTTTTTTAAAGCCTTTTTCTCGTAATTCGTCAATAATAAACATCACAATACAAACTAAATGGTTTCGCTTTTACCTCGGTCCGGTCTAACATGCCATGATTTCCCACCGCGACGAATAAATAGAAAGGATTTAACTACTTCACAAGTTTCGGGACATCTTAACACTACGCTAAGTAGTTTTGGTAAATTTTAACTTTTATCGTTTTGTTTTAAATGTGCCATGTTTTGTCCCAAGTGGAGGCTTCTGTATATGGACTAACTTAGGCAAGTTTTGATTGTCAACGGTTTGTAAGATTAAGTTAGTGTTATGATGATTTTGAAGTAAAATAAAACTTGGTGGCCGCGATGAATAGGCTGGGTATTATGATGTGTAAAACGTCTATAACTTTTGTGCAAAAATCGTGTAATGGTATCTTCGTCCACTTAACTGGTAGATACCTACTCGTTTATAAATATTTTTTTATTATTTATTACTTGTGCACCGTCTCGCAAGGAGTTATTCATCAACTGGGCCGAAAGAATCTTGTCCGAACGGCCGAGTTGGCACCATTTATTTTTTATTATATTTCTGTTCATCAACTCGTCCGAGTATCTGTAGTACAGTCTGTTCAAAAGTGCTTAAAGTATTTATGGTCAATAATATTTTGTAATGAAATTTTTACAATCACGTTCAATAGGTACTTATATGAATTTTTCGTTTACACAGAAACACTAATTACTCTCTAGAAAGTCAAAAGAATTAAGTCAGAACAATTACCGTATGATTTTTATAATTTAGTTAATAATGACCCAATTGTTTTAAAAATTGTGATATTTTTTATTGTTATTAGATTAAGTTTGAAATAAGACCTTATTTTATATTATGTTGATTTTTTAAACAAAGAAAATAAGTTGCATTTGATTTCATTTTTTTTATGCGAGGAAAAACGCAGGGTTTTCAATCATATAAGTACTTACGTATTTTTTGTTTTTATAATTAGTTTGTGTACTTACTGTTTATCAGGCTATAGATAATTTAGTTAATAACTAGCCAAATGCTTTACAAATTGTGAATTTTTTTTTATTATTTTTAGATTAAGCTTTAAAATAGACCATATTTTATATTATGTTGATTTTTTAAACAAAGGTGATATTATGTTAAATTTGATTTAATTTTTTTTACGACAAAAAACGCAAGAGGTTTTCAATCCTATTCATATTTTTTTGTTTTTATAATTATTTTGTCTACTATTTATCAAGAAATAGAAAATTTAGTTAAACTAGCAGAATGCTTAAAAATGTGATATTTTTTGATTATTAATAGAGCTTTAAAAATACTAATTACGTTAATTACTAATTAAGAACAATGTTAAAGTTTTAAATTTAAATCATTTTTTATCACTGGCAGAATAGTAAATGCATAAGTATCCGCATCCCTATCCCGTTCAGAAACCTACTTCCTAGTCCTTTGGAACGAGCCCACTAGCGCTCGGTGGCGAAATAAACTCACTTTCGTTCGCTCACAAAATCAAAGCGGCTGCGTAGGAGCCGGCTCCCAAAAAACATATCAAAAACTTATCATATCAACATTCTAACACTTGGAATATTAACAATCACATAAAGGGACGTCCCAGTGAGTTAAAATCAGTGCACTGTGCTTAAGAGGAGTTGCCGAGGGCCGCCAACAACACGTGAGTACCCAACAGCTTCCATCTTTCCCACTTGTGCATTTTCTTTTAAACTATTTTCACCTGTGGATTTACATCTGTCTATTTATCGAAGGGATAAACTCATACCACAACATTTCTGGGCCTTCAGCCGGATTTTCATACATGTACCTATCGAAAATAGTTGTAAAATTGTATCACGACTGGCGTCCATTTTGTCCGTAGTTTGAACAAAAAACGAACTACATTTATCTAATTCATTTCAGTGTATCATCATATTTATATATGTATTGATCATTGTAATCATCGTATAAATCCGAGTTATTTTGTCGTAACATATAACGCAAAATTCTCATAGGATTATAACATCAAACATATCAGAGTTGTTTTGTCGTAACATATAACGCAAAATTCTCGTATTTTAACATCAAACATAATATTTCTATCCTATAATTTCAGTGTTAGATTTCATTCATAAAAATACAAAGTCATAAGTTGTATTTTCATCATAATATTCAAAGGTCCTTCGCCATTATCAAAAAGTTAGCAACTTTGTAGAATACAAGTATCTACTTGTACCTACAGAGCGAATACGATTCGTCAATTCATACACTCATTCATTCGTTCATTTTTAGGGATACCAGCTCTAAAAGTATACCACATTATTAAAAAATTATTCTATTTAGTAGATTTTTTGGTAGGTTTGGTAAAATTATTCTACCATTTGTAAACAAATGTTAAATTGTTTTTAAGTCATTTAGAGTCATCATTAAACTTAACAGTTGTTCTCAATTCGTAAAATAGTACAAAAAATATAATTTATATTGTAGTTTATTTTGTTAATTGTTCCAAATTAAATTACTGTCATCATGAGTGAAGCAATGGTGAATCACTATGAATCCAAACGTAATATAGCATTCAAAAGATTATCAGATGCGGTTACCTGCGCTCGTAATTGTTTAAAAGACTCTAATCTTCTACCACGTTTGGAAACATGGTGTTCGCGGTTGGAATCTGTTATGGATGCATTCAATGAATCTCATGCAAAGCTCATAAGTGAGTATAAGGGTCTTGAAAGAGAGGATTGTATTCAAAAACAAAACACTTATCAGGAACAGGCTGACGAAATGTACTTTGAAGTGCTTGAAGCTGAACGGAAACTTTTTCCTAAAATCTTAACAGAGGTTAAATCTTCTACATCATCATGTGACCATAAAACTGAACATAAAAAACATGGTAAACTACCACCAATAAAACTACCTAATTTCTCAGGTCAACTTAAAGACTTTCCGGGTTACATAGATTTATTTAATACTTTGGTACATAGCCGGAATGATTTAACTAATGTTGAAAAGTTTCAATATCTTATAACTTCCCTCTCTGGAGAACCAGTAAATCTAATCAGAGCTTATCCTATTTCAGATGCTAATTATATGAATGCTTATGAAGCGCTTAAGAAGCGTTATACCAATAAGAGATTTTTAGCCTTCTTATGTTGGGAACAAATTTGTAATTTAAAATCTATTAACACAGAATCAGTGCAAAGCCTGCGCACTCTCTTAGATAGTTTTTCTGAGAATCTATCAATGTTAAAATCATTAGGTTTGCCTACATCTAATTGGGATTTTGTTTTATTTCATTCACTTTTAACTAAAATTGATAAAAAATCTCGTGAAGCTTTTGAGCTTTCATGTAACGGTAGTGATTTCCCAGAGTTTAAGCAACTTCAGACATTTTTAGTAGACAGATGCGATGCATTAGAGCGTTCATCTTTAACAAATCTTCCTATAGTATCATCAGCTAATAACATTCAAACAAAAGTAAATAACAATAATAATATTAATAAAAAAAGTAACAATTCATTTAATAATAATCAAACAAAATCTTATTCAACTAATAAAACATCTACATTGTTAGCTCAAACGCCTAACATGTTGGAATGTGTAATTTGCAAAGAAAAGCATTCCATTTATAATTGTAATAATTTCATATCTAAAACGCCTCAGGAACGGGCTCAAGTTGCTAGACAACATAACCTTTGTTTGAATTGTTTGCGTTCCAATCATATCACTTCTAAATGTTTTTCAACTCATTCATGTAAGACTTGTAATCAACGACATAATAGTTTATTACATTTTCCTAAAAATTCATTAAATAATTCTAACAAACAAAATTCATCACAAGTTCATATAACTACAGCAGATCAGACCAATGCAGTTAATAATGAAGAACAAGTTGTTACACCTGTTACAACTTTATCAAATGTATCAAGAAGGTTAACTCCCACCTTTGTATTACTTGCCACAGCTCAGGTTATGGTCAAGGATTGTAACAACATTTATCAGAAGGTTCGTGCTTTACTAGATCCTGGTAGTCAAAGCCATATCATTAGCAATGCGTGCGCTCGTCGGCTTGGTCTGACTCGCTTTAAATGCAACACACCAATGTCAGGTATTGGTGATGTTCCTACTCAATCAGGCAGCAGGGTATTCTTTGAACTCCGCCCATTGGGTAATTCAGAAACATCTTTCACAATGGATGCAGTTGTTTTAGATAAAATTTGTGGCGACATGCCCACACATTCAATTAATCTTAATGATTTTGAAAATATAGCAAATCTTAAGCTGGCAGATCCAGACTTTCATCAGTCTCGTCCTATCGAACTTTTGATCGGTGGAGAGATTTTTCCGCAGATTTTGTTACCAGGCAAAATTGATGGCGGTAGTCATATGGCAACAGCCATTAACACGGTGTTCGGATTTATTCTGATGGGTAGGACAAAAGCAGCCGATCCTAGTGTAGAATCTGTTCCGACATCTATCAATCATGTATCATTAGATGCTAATTTGGATACTGCTGTGCAAAAGTTTTGGGACATAGACAATGTACCCTCTGAATCAAAACATCAAGCAGCCTCTGCAGACGATATTCGTTGCGAGGAAATTTATAGTTCAACGCATAAACGTGACGCTGACGGTCGTTATATCGTTCAGTTGCCATTTCGAGATCAATCACTTCCAATTTTTAACGATTCTTATCATATAGCGCTTCGTCGTTTTAAGCAGCTGGAAAAACGTCTGCATCAAAATCCTTCGTTTGGAGATGAATACAAAGCACACATCATGGAATATTTAACAACCGGTCAGATGGAACGCGTTCCATCAGACGAGTGTCAGTCTCCTACCGCGTATTACATTCCACATCATGCGGTAATGAAACCTAGCAGCGTCTCCACTCGGCTGAGAGTTGTCTATGACGCCTCAGCCAAGGATAAATTTGGAAGATCACTTAATGACACTCTTTTAACTGGTACTAAGTTACAAGCAGATATCACAAGTATAATTTTACGTTTTCGTCTCCATGCTATCGTCTTATCAGCTGACGTTCGTCAAATGTATAGGAGAATTATCATTACCCCAGAACATAGGGATTATCAGCGTATTCTGTTCAGGTTTTCACCTGAAGAATCCATTCAAGAATTTAGGATCAATCGCGTTACTTTTGGAGTTTCGTCGGCACCTTTTCTGGCCATACGCACTATGCATCAACTGGCTCAAGACGAACAGCAGTCTTATCCGTCCGCAGCTGAGGTTCTGCGTAAGGATCTCTATGTCGATGACGTTGTCACCGGTTGTAATAACTTGGAGCAGGCAATTCAGCTACAGCAAGAATTGACCAACATCATGGCTGCTGGTGGTTTTGAGCTCAGGAAGTGGTCCAGTAATCATGCAGCTGTACTGCAAAATATACCAGAAGAACACAAGTTGGTACCAGATTTGACGTTCGATAGTGACACCAATTTTATCAAGGTTCTCGGGCTCGCCTGGAACGCTCATCAAGATGTTTTTAATTATCAAGTCAATCAAATTCTACGCGATTGTACCAAACGAACAATGCTGTCAGAGCTTGCTCGCATTTATGATCCTATTGGTCTTCTTACTCCATTAACCTTTTTAGCAAAATTTCTTATTCAACGATTGTGGTTACTAGGAACGTCTTGGGACGAACCAGTACCTGACGATATCCATCAAACTTGGACGAAGTATACTCATCAGTTATCAAATTTACAACATCTTTATATTCCGAGACGTATTACACACGCTCAATCATCAAGTTATCAAATCCATGGTTTCTGTGATGCCAGCGAGGCTGGTTACGCAGCAGTAGTTTATCTTCGTTCCAATATAAATCAAAATCATCATCAAGTCTGCCTTGTGAGCGCAAGATCACGTGTCGCACCAACCAAGCGCAGAACTTTACCCAGGCTTGAGTTATGTGGAGCTTCATTGTTAGCCGACCTTATGCATTACGTCTTTAACTTATTTTCTAACACACTTAACATCGATGGCGTGTACGCGTGGTCTGATTCCATGATCGTTCTAGCATGGATCAAATCCAACTCAACAAATTTTAAAGCTTACGTGGGCAATCGCATTGCTAATGTTCAGCGAAAATTACCTAATGCTGTCTGGAAACATGTGCCAGGCAAGCAAAATCCAGCTGATTGTGCGAGTCGTGGCTTACTACCTGACGAGCTCATCAGTCATGCCCTCTGGTGGACAGGACCGGAGTGGTTATCATTATCTCAAAATCATTGGCCCAACGTACAAATTCAAACATCATGCGCCACAAACAGTGACGTAATTTGCGAAAAGCGTACCACAGTTTTAACAAATATAATCGATGTTGATCCCATCAATAATCTTATTGAAAAGTATTCATCACTTCGTAAAATTCAACGTATTTTAGCATATTGTTACAGATTCATTAATGCCTTCCGCAAAATTAAACATTCAGATCATTTCACTCAAGCTGAACTTCACTACGCTCTAATGAAGCTAGTTAGACATGTACAACATTCAGAATTTCAGAATGAAATTAAATTATTGTCATCAGGGAAGATTCTACCCAAATCATTAAGAAAACTTAACCCTTTTTTAGACCATTCTGGTGTTTTGCGAGTGGGGGGAAGGCTATCTAGATCTGATCTCGATTTTGAAACTAAACATCCAGCTCTACTTCCACGCAAACATCGTTTAACAAAATTAATCATTCAATCAGTACATAATGAGAATCTTCATCCAGGATTACAAGCATTACAGTTTCTATTATTGCAAATTTTTTGGATATTGTCTCCTAGGCGAGCAATTCATCATGTTATATCTAATTGTTATAAATGTTTTCGTACCAAACCAATTTCATTTGAGCCTAAAATGGCAGATTTACCAAAAGCCCGAATTACACAGTTAAAATCTTTTCAATCCGTTGGTTGCGACTACGCAGGTCCATTTAATATAACCGTGCATAGATATCGTGGAGCACGTACCACAAAAGCATACTTGTGTCTCTTCGTATGCTTTGCTACAAAAGCCTTACATTTAGAATTAGCATCAGATATGTCTACCGACGCATTTTTAGCCGCATTACGCAGATTCATCGCCCGCCGTGGGAGATGTAATATGATACATTCTGACTGCGGTACCAATTTTAAAGGTGCGGAGTCACAGTTAGCAAACATTATGAAATCGGCCTGTGAGTCTGAACTCATTCAATTTAAATTTAACCCTCCTGGGGCGCCCCACTTCGGTGGACTTTGGGAGGCGGGCGTCAAGTCCGTGAAAACACATTTATACCGCGTCATAGGCACGCAAATCTTAACATATGAAGAATTGAACACTTTACTTATTCAGGTAGAAGCAGTCCTTAATTCAAGGCCGTTATGCTCACTGAGCACGGACCCCAATGATCTTTCAGTCCTGACACCAGGACATTTTTTAACGCAAGCGCCTTTAACAGCATTACCAACACCAGATTATTCTAATTTCAAACTTAACAGACTCAAGCGTTGGCAACTCGTCCAACGCATGCATCAAGACTTTTGGGCCAGATGGCATACAGAATACTTAACTAGTCTTTCACAAAGACTGAAGTGGACTAGGTCATTTGATCAAGTACGTATTGGTCAAATAGTTATTATCAAAGACGAGCAACAGCCTCCGTTGCGTTGGCGCTTCGGAAAAATAATACAACTTTATCCCGGTCGCGACGGTATACCTCGTTCTGCGACTGTTCAAACTGTACAGGGTGTCATTAATAGACCTCTTGTAAAATTGTGCCCCATCCCTGATGGAGGTAGTTAACTTTAAATTCATCTTTTCTTTAACTTAGTTTAAACATAACCTATTACCATATATCGTCATATAACATATAATACAGTATCTATTTCATCACATTTTACACAACTATTGGACATTGTGGACCTAGTCGTGATACCATTTTTCAGAATCTTCAGTCTCAATAAATTTCGCCAGCGGGGGGGAATAATGTTAAAGTTTTAAATTTAAATCATTTTTTATCACTGGCAGAATAGTAAATGCATAAGTATCCGCATCCCTATCCCGTTCAGAAACCTACTTCCTAGTCCTTTGGAACGAGCCCACTAGCGCTCGGTGGCGAAATAAACTCACTTTCGTTCGCTCACAAAATCAAAGCGGCTGCGTAGGAGCCGGCTCCCAAAAAACATATCAAAAACTTATCATATCAACATTCTAACACTTGGAATATTAACAATCACATAAAGGGACGTCCCAGTGAGTTAAAATCAGTGCACTGTGCTTAAGAGGAGTTGCCGAGGGCCGCCAACAACACGTGAGTACCCAACAGCTTCCATCTTTCCCACTTGTGCATTTTCTTTTAAACTATTTTCACCTGTGGATTTACATCTGTCTATTTATCGAAGGGATAAACTCATACCACAACAAACAATTATGTCAATTTTTGAAACCAAACTGACATGCTCTACATGTATTTAAAGGCTTTCTTTGAGTTTTGTTTTTACAATTATTATTGTTTAGTATTCATCAATTTTTAAATAATTTATTCACATTAAGCATAATGCTCAACAAATTGTGATACTATTGATTAACATTAGGTTAAGTTTTATAGACCACATTTTGTGTATACAGGCTGACTGGTGAGACACTAACAATACTGAAGGAGGGTACTCAGTACCCGATTCTCGTTATATTTACATCATAAAAAAGGTACTTAATTTTTGAAAAAAATATCCTACAAATAATTTAAGTGTGGATAATTTTTCGCTAGGACGTGTTGCTGATAATGTTAAGTGGATGAAGTGGCCAAGCACGTGTTGTGGGGCCAGCCGCCCCCTAGTTACCGAAGGTAACGGTAACGGTAACTGTAAATAAATTGTAAATTGAAATTATTTAATAAGCAAAACATGTGTATAAATATGTAAAAAATATACAAAAAAAATCTTTGTAAAGTGTAAATATAACGAGAATAGAGTACCGAGTACCCTCCTTCAGTATTGAACGTGTCTCACCAGTCAGCCTGTATATGTATATATCTTTTAAATTAAATCTATTTTATATAATACATTTAGTTTTATTAAGACATATTATTATTTTTATCAACAGTTTTGTACTTGACTGTACAAAAATACTTAAAAATTTTACGTCGGCCGAGTTGATGAACGAAAAAATTATTAAAAATAAATGGTGCCAACTCGGCCGTTCGGACAAGATTCATTCGGCCCAGTTGATGAATAACTCCTCGCAAGACAAACACATCAATTTCTTATCAAGCACCTGCGAGATACGTAGCCAAAGATAATGCCAATTTCTTAACTACCCTCCATTTTTTAAGATAAAATAAGGTACCTTGATTCATTTACCTATATTTCTTGCCCACAATGTGGCTGGGACAATCGGTTATTTGGGCCACAGATAAGGATTTTTTCATACTTTTTAAGCGACGGAACTCAACCCTTTTATCGCTATCTCAATGACGTCACTTGACATCTTGTCCGGACTCGGGAAACGGAAACGTTTTGCGCTAAGCTTTGTTTAAAAAAAATATTTTTATTTATTCACTAATTTTTTGAGATAATGCTGTCAAAATTGTGCGATGGCACCAAGCTCTTTTAATGATAATAAAAAAAAACAAACATATTTTTTTTTTTGCGTTGCTTTCTTAAACAATCTGTCTTTGTTTGAGATATATTTTAACTCAATTTAAATTTGTTTTTTCATTAAAGAAAATAAGTACTACATTCATCTATATTTCTCTCATTTATAAAAAAAAAGAAGAAAAATACCAAAGCACAAAACTTACGTAATTCTAAAAAATCAATCGTACCAAACAAAATTGACATCCGTAAGGTACAGACGAAGCGTCCAACTCGACTTAATTTATGTCCGGGACGTGATAAGGAGAGGGTGGCTCGGGGTTGCTTGCAACGCATATGTTGTCCTGATAGGATAAGTTACTCTGTCTACCTCGTAAATGGTAATAACCGAAATGATATAAGGGAAATCTTAATAAATATTATTGATATAAAGACTAGCAGTATTTATATCAATAATATGAAATAAGGAAGGATATTGACGTAAGGCTGGGGTGTTGTTGATCTTACGAAAGGCTTAAATAAGGAAATGAAGTACTAATCTATATATCCTAACTAATAATAAATGCGAAAGTAAGTTAGTTTGTTTGTTACCTTTTCACGTCTAAACCATTGCACCGATCATCCTGAAATTGTGCATAATATACGTTGTTAGGTGAACAAAAACTTCTAAAACAAAAAATAGACATCTGGTACCTTTCATCCCAAAAAAAGTACTGTTTTCAAGGAAAACGACAATAAAGTTCTTATGACAATAGATGGCGCCACGTGTCTTTCGAATCATGATTTAATATTTGTCAAATTCAAAAAAAAATAAACGCAAGCAAAGCCGCGGGCAGCTCGTTTTTATATAATTAAAAAAAATATCTATGTTTTTCGAGTTAATTAATGGAATATTCAATGCATTATATATTTTTTCTAATAGAAATTTATTATATTATGCAATGTTACAAAAACAAAATTACTTAAGTACTTACACATTTGACTGCCAGCCCAAAATCTACGTAGCTAAAAATTCATTCTGACAAACGGAATTGACGGATATATCCGAGAGCGAGTCGGACTCGTCTTAAATTATGTCCGAAGCGTGATAACAAGGGGGTGGTGGGTTACTTTTGGTCCGCATACGCTATCTGGCGGGTTAAGATGCTTGGAAGTTTACCAGCAAAACCGTGATATTTTAAAGGCATTAACATAATAAATGAGAAAGCTATACCTCTTTTGTTTATAAGATGAGTTTCGCATATAACTTTTGTAGGTATGTATTCAAAATACCTAAAAAAAAAAGAAAAGTGTCTGTCGTGTCAGTCTGTCTGTTAGACACATTTGCACGGCTTTCTGCTGACCGCATATGAATTCAGGTAAACCGATGATTGTATCTCAAAAATATCCGAAAACAAAATGAGTATTCCCGGGAGAGGATCGAATTGGTCTTAAATTATGTACGGAGTGTGATGAAGACTGGACACAGGGTTATTTTACTTTTAAGATGAATAATATGTAGGTATGTAGGTACTTGTATGGTTCATGTAGGTAGATTATAATGAAAGTATGCAATTGTTACCTACACATTGCACCTACACATTGTGTAGATAACATTCGGCGACACACAGGCCCAGATTGGATGGCAAGGGCTCAAGACCGCCAGGAATGGAGGATATTGGAGGAGGCCTACACCCAACAATGGGTACACCAAGGGCTGCGATGATGATGATGTAGAAGAATAGTCTTAAAAGTCTCGTTTTAATTATAGAGAGGTAAAAAGCTGATAAGTTTTAAGCATTTGTTACTTTTAAAAGCAGCAATTGTGTTCATAATTTGAAATAAAAAATATCCAAAAAATACTTAGTAAGTTTTAACAGCCAACTGGTATAATATCACACTAAACTATACGTACTTTAAAACTACCCACCCAAAAAATACCCCCTTAACCCCACCGCGCTTACCATACCATAGCAAAACTATCTGATTTACTCACTAGAATCGGGGTACAATTATTATAAATATGGCGTCTATGTGGGTCAGGCGAATGCGCTAGGGGGTGGGGGGTGCAAGATACGGGTAGGAGGGACCCTGGGGGGACACCCGTCAATCGATTGTCAAGGAGTGCACCGGGCAACGGGATACGCGAAGAAGTTTTTAAACTGTACTCCTAGAATTTCAGGTAAAAACGTAAGTTGGTGTGGGTAGGAAATATTATTAATGGTTATGTGTGCAAAAATTGCAAAACTGTAATAATTTAACCATCTAATAACTACTTTTCTTTCTTTTTCTTCCGCATGGTTGATAAGCAAACTTTTGCAAGTGTTTAAGCCGTCCGTAGGCCACTGACATGGCTTTACACACCATTGATAAGTCCCTGAGGTGTGCTGTTTTCCTCATGATGTTTTCCCTCATCGTTTCAGCAAGTGATAATTAATTTCTAATACGCACATGAATCCGAAAAGTCAAAGGTGCGTTCTTGGGTTTCGTACCTACAACCTTTGACGGCAGTCCAACGATAGGTTATCCTACTGGTGTGACTATTGGACTGCTGCATCATGCTGAGATGGGGTCCCTTTTTTGACCTCGTACAGATATTTCCTAGTTTTTCTTGTGTTACTGATGTCTTTATACTAGTACAAATCCAGAATGTTTTTCTATCCTCTTCTTTTTAATAATTTCGTTTCGAACACATCTTTAAAACTGCAATGTTGTTCAGAAAAACTGCATCAACACCAATAGTGCTAAAATAAACGACGTTGATGACAATAACGTGAATTTTATTGCATCGCTTCGCTTGTCGTGGGTGGGACTTCTGTTTACGACATTATCGCTAGTGTTACAGAGAGGCATGAAGAGTGGATGTGACATGCATCTTAGTTAATGGTGCTAATTTGTGAGCACACGCTCTAAACTAATTTATACTCACTATCTCTCTTTCTAACAGAGATCATTAGAAAAGGATAGAAGATTTTTAGAGCTGTCAAACTAGTTTATTTGCGTGATTTCAACGAGAATTTAGTCAGCACGTCATCAATCTCGTCTAATTTCACGTGAATTGCAAGGACGTAGACTATTTTGACAGCTCTAATTTGATAGTTTAATTTGCTGTCCTTTTTCGATGGTGTTTATTAGTAAGAGATATAGTTAGACTAAAATTAATTTAGCGGGATGTACAACAGAATCAGCACCATTATAAGAGGTAGATGTCAGTGAGATGTCAGGCAATGGATAGACTACTCGTAGGTATAAGTGGTAGAGTCAAGTTAATTTTTCGTACGAATAGGTCGGGCTCGACTGGTTGAGTACCAACCTCTCTCCTCTCAAAATATCGGTGTGAAATAATAGTACATTCGACTTCTAGAGAATATAATATGCTAAGGTGAATAAGGCCATTAAATATGAGCTTATAAGAGTACATTTTTCGATTTCTTTCCTTCTTCTTGGCCTGTTATTTGGGATCAATATTCCTTGTCTGTTTTTTCCTTTAAGTCTGTTTTGCGCGGTCACAGCATTTATTTCCTTCTTCTTTAAGTCCTTCTGGACTATTACTAACCTTGAAGCGGGAGGTCTTTCGTAGCGACTTATTGTCTTCTTATATGTAACATTAGTAAATAATAATTAACAACCAACCACGCAAAAGAAGGAGAAAGGAACCAGTAAACTATTGAGGCCAAAGAGACAATAGGTACTGGAATACTAAAATAATATTAAAATTTAAAAAACTGACGGATCAATGTAATTTACTATCACAGCCAACCAATGTTGCTGTAGCTACGACAATTAGATGTGTCTATCACCAAACAACACCCATTAAAACATTTTTATTTTCCGTCCCCTCAATATATCAACATAACTGCCGCATCCACCACACCATCAATCCACGCTAATCCAGCTCCTTGAGCGACACCCATCAGACTATTCTCGCTATCCAACTATAAATATAGTTTATAGCTCCATCAATCGCGGACACAACAGCTGTAGCTATCGTTAAGGAGACGATGATTGATCTGGATGCTAGCGACGTGTCGTTCAGAATATATCTCGTACTGGATTTAAGGATTTATAGACTTTATATTTGATTTTATTGTTGAATTATTTCTGTGTTTTTTTGGGACGCAGTATTTTGAGATGTCGCGTGACTGCGTGATGTAATTGCTAGATGTAAGGTCGTTTGTCAAAGTCTCGATAATGTACCTTAAAACAAGAGCAATAAGAACAATTTTCTGATGAAACTGTTTTTGATGTGCTTCTACAGCATACTGGGGTATCTAGTTGAAATGACGTTTCTTGTAGTTGTCGATTGATCAAAGGATGTTTATTCTTTCCTATTGCGCTCGTAACGCTATGTCATACTGAGGCTTATTACTGCTTTACTTAAGCATATTATTGAAATTCTATTCAAAATGCAGTAAATATTTGAAATTGTTAAAGAAATTCTTTGCACTACTCCACAAAACACATGAAAACTCGCTCGCTATTCTAGAAATAAAAAAAAATTGACCGCGGAAGACAAAACTATGATGCATAGCGAGAACAGAAAAAAGAAATGAGAAGCAACGTTGACGCTTCGTGATTTATACAGTAAACACATAAATCTGAGTTGTAACTGTCAGCCGGCGGTACACACCTGCGACTCGCGGATGCGACCGAAATATTTGTCGTTCGTTTTTGCGAATAGTTTTTAAAAGAATTGAATAGCTAGTGTGTTGTTTGGTGAACTATGTCAAAAAGATTTATGACACAGTTTTGAGTTCAATAAGACCAATAAATGCTTATTAAACATGACTTTATCATCACTCCCTTCAAATTACTGCGCAATTTATAAACAAAATAGTTTCTTATCGTGTGGTTGATTAACAACCTGGTGTCAGTGTTTAGTTAAAGTTTTCGACTTATCTCCATCAATCTTACTTGGATGTTAAACAAATAAATTTTCCCAAAAAAAAAAAAAATTATTTTTAAGGTAACTTAGGTTTGTTTAAAGTTGGATAGTTTCGTTTTATCTATTATCAATTCTATTATCAAATAATGTAATGTTGACAGTATTAAAGTACAAAACAAAAACAATTTGAAACTCGTTACTAAAAACGCAGCGACAAAATAGTCGCAAGTCTACACCCATCTCCTCTTTCGCATAAAACGTAACGAGTTTAGACGAAAATACAGCGATGTGTCACGATTAACGGCTATGGATCGGGACAATTCCTTCGGATCACGCTCTTAGCTGATAGACGAACTCGAAATAGATATAGCCCGACGACATTTCTTCACGACTTTCGATCTTTTAAGGTGCTCTGGAGAACTGTAAACTTTTATGGGCATATCGTGAACCAATTTTAATTTAACATTTAATTATATCTAATTATTTATTCTTACATTATTAAGGAATAATATTAATTACACTGATCGGTACCACTTAGACCGACGCTGGTCTACAAAGTTATATTCAAAATATTGGCGACGACGTTATGTGCATACGCACAATTCGAGTCAACAAATAAAATATTTAAAACTTTGGCAACACACAAATTGAATCCTTAAATTCAGAGTATGAAAACAAGGTAAATACAGAGTATGAAAACAATGTGCGTTGACAGGTAGACAGTTATAATTACCACTACTTACTCAGTAACCCACAAGAGAATACAAAACCATTACAACTCGAACGTATCAAAATCGATACTAGACGAAACCCGACCACTGTGCAGCTATTACCATATTTTTGAGGCGCACAGTGCTCCCACTCGTAAACACGAGACAAAATGAGCACTAATTTCTCGACGGCTGCTTGCCGTACAAAGAGAGGGCCCGTTTTACATAAATTTGTCATATTTGCACGCATCCACCCCTTGGGAACGCGTGCCAAGTTTTAAGCGCGCGGTAAATGGCCTGATGGGTCTAATAGCGAACACAAGCGATTGCTTAGTGAAGAAATTGTACAACTGTGAATGGGAACTGAGGACGAAGGTCTCGATATTTAAAATTCTATCTAAAACTGCTTAATAAAATAACTTTTTAACGGATTCTGTCGCGTCAAACACTATAAAATTGCTATTACTAACGAAACCAAGAAACTACAGTAATTCTGACAATTCTGTAGCTGGGTGAATTTCATGGTTTAAGTTAACAATTAAAAATTTCCTAGTGGCACATTGGTTATGGACCCTCTTTGCAAGAATGTGGGTGTAGATTCGAACCTGGCATGGTTTTTTAGTCATATTATGTACTTTCTTAGACACTAAGGCACTACTAACACTTTCTAAAGAATACTGACTAACGGTGAAGGAAAGCATCGTGAGAAAACCTGAAAATAATACTCCGAAATCGTCAACACGCAGTACAAGCTAATGATTAATGCTCGATCCTTCTCTGTATGAGAAGAGACCTTTGCCGTAGGATAGTTACAGGCAGGTTTTATTTTAGTAAGTATTTTTTTTTAATTTCATTAGTGTCAACTTGTTGTTAACATACCTAAACTTTTTATCTGTGTCTTTTCGGCAAGTTGCCTTGACATTTTTGGTATTTCATTTATACATCTAACCTAAAACGAATAGGATTTCTGTCTTAATTACGCGGTGACATGAATAAGATCCTTAAAATTTCTGGTTAATTTTCGTCCAATTCAAAGAATCATGAGAAATTTCATACCAAAAAAATATTATGATGTCAAAGTTATGGAAATTATGTCCTCGTTATATTTTATTAATCTTTGATTAAACCTATTTGCTCTATGAGCTGTCGAGTTCCAGACATAATTAGAATCTATTGTTGTCTACGTTTATTAGGTAAACCTTATGCAAATCAGCTCTGCTTTTTTTTAAATAAAAAAATGAAGATTAAGAAAAATTAATATAGCAATCGTTATCGTTTCTGATAGGTGCATCTTGCATAAACATCTTGTAGGCACATTACTCAGCTTCAAAAGTATGCACCGTCTTTTTTCAACCTTCATTCCTACTCTATGTCAATGAAGTCACACCATAAGTTAGACGTCTTGTAGCTTTAAGTTACAGTACCTAGTTAGTTTTACTTAACTGTAACTTACCAAGTCAACTTAACTGAAGTTATGTTGATATGTGATTGATTAAGGCTTTGGTATTAATTGGTGAATTGTAATGAGATGAGATATTTTTTATTGTCTCTTTGATTTAGTGCATGGGAGTGGTTGTTGATCGTGAGCTCTTAGGTTCAAATCTGTTACGTTTACTACCTGATCTGTGCTCCTCTGAATTCAGCGCTGCAGCTTAACAATTTCGATACAGAACCAAACTGAGTTATCTTTTTTTGTAGAAGTATTTTAGCTCGATATTTTATTGTTGTCATTACCCTCCTAGCCTTATTATTCCCAAACTTTGTTGGCATCTATTTATTTATGTACTATTTATTGTGTCTGCCTCGTTGGTCTAGTGGTAGCAAGCGCGACTGCTGAGCACGAGGTCCTGGGTTCGATCCCCGGGTCGGGCAAAGTGTTATTGGGTTTTTCCATTAGGAAATTCTCAGTAGCAGCACGGAGTCTGGAATTGTGCCCGGTTAATGGCAATAGGCTCGCCCCCTATTACATGGGACGAATGAAACGTGGGTGTACTGCACCTCTGCCTACCCCCTCTGGGGAATACAGGCGTGAGTCTATAAATAAAAAATAAAAATATTTAATACTACTTAACAAAAATACTGTACCTACATATTACAATTTTGTTTTAAACAAAATTGTACAATGGGTGACTCGTAGCGATCTTTATTTATCATTTTTTGTAATATTATTAATTATACCTAATGTTTTTTTTATTATATTTTTTTTATATCTGTAGATTTTCCGAGGTCAAAGTAAATATTTTCTTTTTTTTTCTACCTCGTCTAACCTCCACTATCTAGGTAGTATCACACCTTTAAATCTTGCTCGTACCAGATTATTTCTTCCAACAAAATTGTATGACTGAAGTTCACTGTTGAGTGAATGTTGAAAAACGTGCGTGTCTTAAACAATTCTAATAATTTTATCGAGAAATCTTTTCTTTTCTTTCCTCGGTGAATGATGGGAATGAACTTTACAAACAATTGTGAATGACATGACATGACATCAATAGGAACATATTTTTGTTATTTAATTGTTGACATCGTATATTTTGACATGCTCTTTGTAATTACAGAGTTTTCTTTATTACTAAAACAGTTGTGGTGACAAGTAAAAAAATACTTAGAAGCATAAATCCATGTGTGATTGTGCATTTTTTTTACTTTCAACTCTATACAGGATTAGAACCTAGTACCACAGTGTAATAATCATACAGTATGTTAACTAGGTACAAACGCTCGAAAACGACACACTCACAAAAACATGCCCAACGATGCGTCGTTGATACTGCGCGTACCGCGACGTTCGCTTAGAAGTCTCGTCGTTACGCAATATTACGCATGTTTGTGTGAGTGTGCCGTTTCGAGCGTTTGTACGTAGTTACCATACTGTATGATTATTATACTGTGCTAGGACTTCACGCTCAACAACAAAAAGACAATGACAGACTCATATCATTAAAGTATATATCATTACAATCACCAAGTAAGCTCGCTAGTAATAAGTACAAACAACACTAAAAACTAATTAAACCAATATACGAACACATCGAAACAGATCAATCTCAAAAACCCGTCACCAAAAAGTCAAAAACCATTTAAAACCAAAACCACAAATGATTGTCACTCCCAGACTCACAGATCACGTCAGACCTCCTCAACCCCCCAGAAAAAGGGAATAATTTCTTTATAAATTATTACACCCAGCGAGAATTGAACTGGTATCCTTCAAAGGAGGGTGGGGGGTGGCCGCCGTGGGACGCAAGCCGTGATTTATAGGGCTATAAAGTATTATAATTAAAAGCTGGAAACCAGGGGGTGAAACTATAGGGGGTAGGAACTATGGGCCGTTTGCCGTGGTCGTGGTAATCATCACCAGGTACAAGAAGTTTTATGAACGCTGTTTATGTGTGGGTATTAGTTAGTGGGTGATTTTGTATAGAATATGTTGTGTTAATAATTTAGTAATAATTTGTGACTCGTGGTATTTTATCAGATAAAGAACCGCTCCCTATATCTATCTATATTTATTAATACGTGAAGCGAGGATCCCTTTTTAAGAATATTGCGCACACGGAGGAGAGCAACTTGGCATAGTAAAAGTTTATGTGGAGAAGAAGTGCAGAAAGCTAAAAATTTATAAAAAATATTATGGTCGACTTTCAACCACTGACAGGAGCACTAGCTTGATAAATAATTACAGAAATTAGATTATTGAATTGTGCACTTACAAAACAAAAGTGAAATGAGAATTTGCTACTTCTTTAAATTCCAAGCTTTTTTTTAAAGAAAAATTCAATTACATACAAGATTTGAACCCTACCTACTAGGTAAAGCTTAAGCCACTCTTTTATACTAAGCTATTCGTAACCCTGGCCGTGCTATCGAAGTTCCCTTGTAAACATTTTTGTAAAGGGTTGATCGTAATCGATTTTTCTTTATATTTGAAAAAATTTTGCTTGCATAGCAATATAAATGTTTGCATATATAATATAAATAATATGTTTGCTAGATAGTTACTATCCTTTCCATATAATTTTTTTTTCTAGTATAAAAAGTAGCCTATATCACTCGACCTGCTAACTATCTCTATGCAAAAAACTGGTCAGGTGCGAGTCGAACACAAAGGGTTCTGTACGGGTATGGGGACTCCTTTTAATTTTCTTTATAACTTAAATTTATTTTTATTAATTGTTGTTATAGTGGCCATGTACGCACTCTTTGAAAATTTCAAATGCCTACCAATTACTATTCAAAAGAAGAAGGGTGCGTTTTTTTGTCTATTTCTCTCAGGGTACAAACCCTGAGAGAAATAGACAAAAAAACGCAAATTTCAAAATAAACTACAAAGCTTCCATAAAAATTACTTGAGCTACGTCTGTGACGTCGAGTCTTTCAACTCGGACACTCGGACGCCTGGCCAGACGTCCGACTCCGTCCGAATTAATTAAAACTAAACAGACTCAGGTCAAGTTAGATGCGACAACATGGGAATAGAGATTTGGATGCTAGGAATATATCATTGTTTCTTGAATTTAATTTAAAGGTAAATTATGCGGCTTAGAATTCCTCTATTTTTGCAACAAATCTTATTCTGGCAAGGTATTGTTAGACTTGGGTCTATTTACCTGATGCTTACTGATTTAATGTTTATTTTGTAATCGTTGTCAATGAAAAGATCAGAATAATTATGAAGAATTTGATATAATAAATTGTTAAACAAAATGACATCAAATATTAGAACATCATAAGGATATTAAGTTATCTTTACTTTAGATATAGCCCATTCAATCCATTATTAAAAATACCGAATCGAAATCCTGTATACTTATAAACATAAGTTACCTCAACATTTTGAAATAATATTCTCTTTTCCTTAAATTCTATTCTAAAATAATGTTCTGTGATACCTCAAACAGACATACATATCAAATTTATAGACACTCCCTTTCATATTACTTGCATTAGAGTCGAGAATCACCACTAACACAAAACTTGGGCAAGACTGGCGACGTACAGTCTGCAATGACAAACGCCCTGTTTATTAAAGTCAAAACATAATACCAGAGTGGTGTAAATCATGCCCCCCTACTCCCCCCACCCTGCGTCCACTAATTTTCAGAAATGGCCACTGAAGTTCAGACGGTTCTGAAATCTGCATGTGTATAGACGATTGCGCTTTTTTTCTTTCCTTGTTTTTGCCTTATTGTGAATATTTTTTTGATTGAAGGGTTACGGGAAATTTTATTATTGGGCAAATATATTGGGGGCTTTAGATTTGAGTAATGGTTTCGTCTTCAGGTCTTCTTCATTAGGATATTTAAAACTTAATAAAGTTTGAAACGTAAATATTCTGTGAATTAAGTTACTGGCAACTGGATGATAATAAAATAAATAAATTATCACTTTAATAAAAAAATAATGGAATAAAAAAGACAACAGCTATATTTTCAAGCGATAAATATTAAGAAGCTACTAAAAATCGACGATAATGCAAATTACTAGGAGTCATTAAAAATAATTCAAGAGATTCGCGACAGAGGGAGCCACCACGATGCCGTAACGAAATTAAATTCTGTCAGAGACGGTACAACAAATCATGTTTATTTAGACCTAAAAATACCTCGGGTGGCCATTATATCGTACAAAACGCGGACTGAGAGCCGACCGCTCGGGAGATTAGGCAAGAAGGGACATTAAAGTGAAAATTATTTATTTAGGGCCCCACCAGCTAGATTACATTACTCCATACACATAAATAACGAAAACAATAAGAGCTATACTAATAAATTATCTTTTTATTGCCGGATTGTGAAAATTTTAGACACTTATCCGGGGGAAGGGGGGTGGGGCGTGAAGGTTTTGTCCCAATTATTTATGACGGTCGAGACGCTGGCGTTTTGAATTCGTCGGCGTTTGTGACGTACCATTCTTATGGAAAGTTCTTTGCTTGTTTTTTAATTAAAACTTTAGTGTGGGTTAATTAATGGCTCTGAATAATGCACGTCTCTTTTCAAACGATTATCGACTTCCGTTGGGGCGACATTTTTTTTATTTATCTGTTTTTATCGAGTTGTTTTATAAATTTTATAGCTCTTAAATTACGCTGTCATATTTCTAATTAAATTGTTCCCGTACGTAACTTAGTTTCCTTTTAATTGCTGCAGTTTGTCGGACTGTTACATTTTAATTGTATGACAAATATCTTGTACTAGATTCTTTTGTATGATTATGTTGTATGAGTCAATGTTGCTAGTTCTGATAATATCATCAACGTAGGTGGTCTCAGCTTGTAGTTATCTCGTTAAAAGTTATTACGTACTTTGAATTAGAACATAAATATGGTGTAGATAGATATCATAACGTCAGCAAGCCACTTGAACATGCAGACATAAGTTTTTTTTTGAGACCATAAAGTTTTTACAAACTCCACGTAACATTTTTTATTCTCTTTTCAAATAATAATAATCAGATGTAAATATAAAACAATGTTCCTACCAACCCCTTATTTACGTGCCGCTAAATCACTCAACATTTACTTCATTGCAATACAACAACATCAACGAAACTTCCTCATATAACACACATCACCGCTTATCAGGCATCTAACATGCAAAATCCGACGTCTGGATATCCAATAAAATCCATAAACCAGCCAATCCACGTCCAACCCCATTGTTTGATGACAACACGCCACACGAAACGCCACAAATCAATCAGTAGAAAAAAGATCAAAACGACTCCAGCGTTATGTCCCAAAGACCAATACGGTACAGGGCCTCTCTGCCATGAATAATCTAATAAATAATCTTTTGAATCGTAATTTATTAGCTACGGCATTACGGGACGGAAGCCTTGAGCGAAGGAGATAGAAATACACCTCTTTGTTTGTTAGAAAAGGATAGGTACAATGTCGTCCGTCATAAATAACAGCAGGCAAAAACAATGGACAATGGATTGTGGTGGTGAGATACGTCTTCTTTAGATCCCCCTTGTCCCTTCGAAGGGATGGGGTATTCAAAGCGGGACAGTCTCGGTTGTACCAAACGCGTGCGCATCCTAATGTTGAAAAAAGTTGTATTGGTAATGTGGTTACTTTTTTTTTTTGAAGGTGACTTTTGATTTGATGATTTGTCTGCATAAGAGCCTTCTTGACCGGGTCGGTGCGTTTTCTGTCTATCGGTTTGATATAGAGACTAGGGTATGCATTCGAAATAGAATCTGGCAAAACGACTCAGAAGATCTCAATATAGTACAGGCATTCGGTAAATAATCTGTACAGAAACGAAACCGCATTGACCTGGTCAGAAAGGTGCCTAATTAACTTGCGGTGCAGGTAAGCATGTTTGCGGACTGAAAGATTTGAGCGAGGTTAGTTTTGAAATAAACAAGTATAGGTATTCCTTATTTTTTGTCAAATGAGAATTTATGTTAATAATTCATTTACGTCCTAACCTTATTCCAAAACTTTGTTGGAGTCTGCTTCTTATCTAACCAGATGCAGCTGAATATCAATTATCTACGGCGGAACTGTCTATCTGACCTTCGCAACTCAAAGGGATACGATATTCTAAAGTTAAAGATTTTATGAGAGTACTGACTCTCTTTAACGACTGTCAAAGATCTTCATGACAGCCGGGGCAACTGGCTACTTAACTTGCTTTCCGAGGCACCGAGCAGAGCAGGTGATAATTAATTTCTAAGTAATTAATTATTAAGACAGTGCTTAGTATCATTCTCAAAAACAACCTAGCTTATCTAATATTTGGCCTCTAGACATTCGCGTCAATTCATCTGACCCGCGACAGACGATCCGTCACAGAGGGAACGTGGTTTTTATATGTTTAGTAAAACAAAAAACAATTATTAATTCCTCACCGCCATTCTAGCTATAATTCATGTCATTGTGTCACTTAAGGTCACACAAACCAGCAATAATTGTGTATTTGTGTTAGTTCATATGTTTTGTATTAATGAGTAAATAACACATTATTTGACAAGACAAACAGACAGGCTGATGAAATTAAATTTACAGTTGTTCTAAATAATTTATTCTATTGTCTTATTATTTATAGTTTTCGTCTAGAATAGTCTGAAATTTTCGAATAATTGAACAAAATTTAAACACAAAAGTGGTATTTATTTTTCATAAATTAAAATAACTGGACGTCAGCGTCGCCTATCAACCGAAATTCAACCATATTTAAAAATAAAATGATAAAGTATTCTAAAGCTCCGACAATGACTAACTAGGTACTGTACTTCTATTCTAATTTAGCCTAAAAAAGCCTATCTGTTTCTAAGGAACGAGACAGCAAAGGAAATTAAATTCAGCAAAACAACAAAGCAGAAATCAAGGCTGAATTATTCCATCTTCTACCTCACCAATCCTACCTAATCAGAGTCTGACCATAATTAACCCAATCAAAACATAATTAAATCACCCCTTTGTTACGCCGAACACCCACGAGGTGCGCGGACGCAGCTGTCGCGCGCAATTACAAGATGGCGGCCGCCTCACGGCACGTACTAATTGACTTTTCATGTAGCCAATACGAATTTTAATGGGGGGCTACCTGTGTGTGGTACCTTGTTTTGTTAATTATCTAGCTTTTATGGTTTAATTAGGAGGTGTTGGGGGTAAAAGCTTCGAAAAGGCAGTTCAATCAAGGTTAAGAAATGTAACTAAAATTCTAAGGAATACATTGAACCCTAAGTGGATGATAAAACGTCTTATCCTAAAAATGCAAATTCATTGAAGTTAACCATCATCAATCAGATACAATTAGCTAAATAAGTCCTATATGTTCAAGGACGAGTAGATGCCACCCATCGGGAATAGTCCTAAAGTACTTACGTGTCGTTAAGTACTCGTGGAATTTCAGATGACACAATCACACTTTGCTCCGAACTAGGTAATCGAACCTGAGACCTAGAGTTCAACAGTTACACTTGTGACTACGGGACCAATGAAGCAGTCTAACTATAATGTTTCAACAATATATTAAAATTTCAGGTTTCTATAGCTATTTCTACATCTCTTCTATACTAAATACTACATCTAAATTTTACATTACATAGTAATTTAAAAGCGAAAAAAATATTCAATCATTCGTTTTGGAGTCATTGCTTAGCAAAGGTTCTTTACCACCTCATTTTCAACCTTAGGGCAGACATCAGCACGATCATTTTGTTTTTCTGTAAAATTTGCCACATCTAAGATACACTTTGTCTGTTGTTAGTATTGCAGTATCAACAACTATATTTTTTAATCCAAAATTTAGATTTCGATTGATGTGTAAATCCATTTAGCCAGCAAAAACATTCACGTTTTAATACTTGACAAGTGAGACACACAAATTCTCCTAATTACAAACACCACTCAGATCCTTTCCCATCCTTTTATAAAGGAATTTGAAATCCGATAGTTATATCCATTCAAATATGTCTGTCTGTCACCCAGAAATAGCTGCTAAAGTGCCCCAAATCCCAACGGACGAGCTCTTGCGCAGCGTTTTTAATTCGTTTTGATAAATTGATATGTCTTTCGTCGTATGTTTTTGATTTCATCATTTTGTGTGAGATTGATCGGCGAGTAGTTAGTGCTTAAAGAAATTGGCAGTAAAAGATGTGAATTTAAATTATTTTGGCGTTTGAAGTGTTTTTCGTATTTATTTTGAGAATAGTTTTCTTTTGACATTAAAAAAAAAGTGAAATGACACAGACTTATTATAGGAGCTCTTCAGTTTCGACAAGGTTGTACGAGTAACGCTATGCTAGCACAAAAATGAAGATCGGTCTGAGTCACCTCGCTTCGTTAATTGTACATTTATCACTAATCATAAGCTAACTTTTTGGCTACTTTATGTGAAGATGGACGTAATGAATGTACCTATGACCCGAAACAAAATACATTTTCTGAATAAGTCAAAAATTTTAAAGGCACTTTTAACATTCAGGAATGAGATGAGACTAAAAGAGAGGAGACTAAACATTTTGCTGGAGTGATGCACACACTTTGATGTTACTGAGTAATGTCATTAACTCATTAATAATGACTAGTCGGTAAACTGGCAAACAATATTTTGAATAACATGAAACTTATTCTTTTTTAATCTTATTAATTTTAATAAATAAAATTAAAATTTGAATTCTTCTTTTTGTTGATGCTAGATGTAATTCAAAATTCGACCATGATGATATGATACCTCGCCTGCAAGCACAGGGCTTTCAAATTTAAATTTCAATGTTAAAAAAAACAAAAAGCTTCAACTAAGTATACTTCAAGTCAGTCAATGTACCACATAAACCTTCCAGCCATGATGACGCACGATTTTCAGCCTTTCGCAATCCAATCCACTCTTCCATTCCACACATCTATCTTAGTTTAAATGTTAATCCCAAACACTTCTAAAACTAATAACAATAGTACTTCCAAGATATATTTCATAGCTACTAGCCATCAACTCGTCTCGTATAGAATCGTAACAGCTTTAGATCGGTCGACGTGGACGGGTTGGATGGTAAAATTTCAAAGCGTTTCAACATCCAACGTAGAACACGTTGCAGATAAACAGACAGTTGCAAATATATTGATATGTATTATAAGGTAGGAAAGACTGCATTGTAATGATATAATCATAATATTTATTATAAATAAGCTATAAGATTATGAACGGTGCGATTCATAGAAAGCCAGGCTTCGAGACTAGGGATTACGATGGCAAACTAGCATACGGCCTGCTTGATCAGCCTGATGGTATGTGGTTACCGTAACCTATAGATGTTCGCAACCACCAGGCACCATGTCTTGCATATTGCCGGAAGGGATGGGGAGATTATTGAAGGGGGCAATATGCCTCCGGTGTTCTTACTGATTGTACGAAACAGAACAGTACGAATACTGATATTTCATGCCGATATTTTGTGACATGGTGGTACTATCTGGTGTGATAATTTTACCAAGAATTATTGGAAGGCCTGATACAGACCCTTATTCAACATTTGTACATCTCATCGAAGCTTAATCAAATTGTTATTGATGCTGAACTCAGATCCAAGAATAATTAGGACTTTTATTTATTTATTTACTTTAAGCTGAAGACGGCAAGAACTACCCGAACTGCTTATGTCTGTCAGCCGGAAATCAGTGCCATAATGTCAGGAGTGATTGGCAAAGAGCCAGGACTTTGAGGTATTGAGATTCAAGATTGACAGTCTTGCGAAAAATGTGTCTTTGTAGTATAAGACAAAACTTGTTTTTTTATTATAACGAAAAAACCACGTAGATGAACTTGAACCCACCTATTGGTAAGCAGTATTGTAACTATCGTAGAATATTCTTGCTCTGAAATTACATAAAACGACTGACCAATTAATTCTTTAAGATCCTCTCGATTTGAAGACCCCCAAATTAAAGTAATCTGAAAATACAGGGTAGGAAATTTCACTATCTAGTAATGTGTATGTGTATGTGTATGAGGTAAAGAGATAAAAACCATTTCCAAGCAGAGGAAATATCTAGCAGGTAGGTATCTATAGCTCTAAGCCGTTCAACGACGCGATATATAGGTGCTTAATTGTAAGTTTTTAGGGTATTGTAGTTCACTATAGTCCTTATAATATAGCTTGAACTCTGTGACAGATGTCAAATAAGTTTTTTCTAACCTATTTTGACATTATTTGTTTGTATTTGACATCTGTCACAGAGATCAAGCTATATTGTAGGACTATAGTAAATAATTATGTTATACATCTCCAAGTTCACTGCTCTGAGCACATTAAATCTTAAAAGATTATTATTCTTTCCCTTGTTATACAAAACAATGTTGCCATACACTTACCAGATATTTACAACTTAACGCGGCGGTTCGCTGATTGACCGGCCATTTCGCGTATTTACGTTTGCAACACTGCACATTTTCACCTGTGGCGCATGCGGTACATCGGGTGCATACATCAGCGAACGCATAATTCAGTGCACCTGTTTAGTTTCATTCATATTGGACAGGGCCGGATTTGGTGAGTTGCAAATACCATTTTTGCGCAAGTCTTTATAGTCTTTAGAAGCAAGTTTCCAATAGTTACGAAGAAGATTTATAATAACAATAAAAGTCTCTAATTTAAATTATAGTACATTAATAGGCAATTAATTAAATTATTGATAAAATAGGCTACGACATAAGTCACCCGCCTACTTTATATAAGACATTATTAACCAATCAAAAACGAGCTTTCTTTATTTTAAATATTGATAAGATTATAAATACTTAATTTATTTTACTGAACATTAAGCACATTTAGCCAGTAATTTGATTAACATTTAAATTTGAAATAATGTTCGTTGTATGCAAATCTCATAGAGAAGACAAAGCAATATTACCATTTAAACTATCTTCAAACAATGCCGCGTATATATCAACGAGACATTTACCAAAATTATCTGGGACATGTTTCTCTATTAACATTTTTGTGTCATCTAAAGACTAGGTTAAAGTCTTAAAAAAACTGGCCAAGTGCGATTCGCACACAAAGGGTTCCGTTCATAAACGCTGACAAAAAAAGTTTCTTGTATGGTTATTTCAAAATTATTTTTTTATTTCTTGTTATAGCAGCTTTATATAGTATATATACACAGGCCATAAATAGAGTCCTACACTCTGAAAAAAACAATCAAGTTTCAAGATATTACGGTCGCCTGCATGCGTACCTTTAACAAGCCTTCTCAATCCGTCCCTGTAACCCTCAAACAAGCAAGCTGCATTCGCTGAGTGATCGCAAAGCGCGCGTCAATCGAATGTATTGCGATAACGTCGGCACGCAAAGTGTTAAGAGTGGGCCCAATATATTTAGCGTCAGGTTTTGCTTTTAATTTATCTTTGACGCAGTGGCGTGGGCGCCGCTTTCAGTCCACTTTGTTGTATCAATTATGTAAAATTGTGTTTGTTACATACGAAAAGTTGGAAACATCTTTAGAAAATGTCGCGTGAAAAAACTAGGCTTGCTATTTTTTTCAGTATTCCGTGTGTGAATTATCATTAGATCTGGATATTGGCTTTGAAAGCCTTAATCTTCTAACTGAGATAGTAAGACATTATTTCCGGGCATATACCAGTAATCTACCGTCGTTTTATCGCATTGAATGTCAAACTTGCAACAATACACGTGTACTATCGTGGACAAACTGGTCCACCACTCTTAAGGTTAGAATCGCTTGTACTCGGCATCCGAACGTAGTAGCGCTAATCCCTACGCACGTAGCATCGTTCAAAGCATTTTGATCGCAAAGTGGTGCACCGTTCGTGTCGCGATAGTACATTTTCAAGGCTTACACGTTACGACGTCAAACAATCAATCAAATAACTCGTAAAATCACTTCAAAATAGGTCACTGCTCTTTGATATTACATAAATAGCAGTAATAACTACCTATTAACAAATACAAAAACGTTTTATGTATTATTTGATATTCATAATAATTTGAATGTTAATTTTGTGACATAAATTATGTTATAATATGTTTGATTTCAATGTGGACTTGTTTGTTTCTTGTTAAAAGCTTTTTAAACATTTGCCTCGAATATTTGCGAACAATCTTTTGCTGAATTTCAAAGATCGAACAAAGTGTAGTAGCTGTCTAGACTCTATTAAGTATGAAGTAAAAATATTGTTTATCTAAACTAATATAACATAAAGAGAAAAGATTTAATTTTTCGCGTATTTAAACGGCTTTTCGATCCGAATTCAAGTTGCAACACTATTACTAAGTACTTCTTCTTATCGTATGGTTGATGAACAATCTGGTGTAAGAGCGCGTCCGTAGGCCTCTGACAAGCCTTTACACACCATTGAAATATCTTTCAGATGTCCTGGTTTCATCACGATGTTTTCCCTCACCGTTTTAGCTACTGATAATTATTTTATAATACGCACATAACTTACGAAAAGAGGTGTGCGCTTTGGGATCGAACTCGAGACCTCTGACGGTTATACCAGTAGAGTATTAGTGCTTCGACGAACACTAGTACTTAGTAATGATGTCAACGATTTTACTAAAACAGGCATAGAAAATGGGTTTCGAATAATTATACATTAGTTATTTCAACAAATCATAAGCTAAGTATAAAGTTACAATTCATATTATTAATGGAATCTCGACAAAATAAAATCTGTCTATCATTCTCATTCGTGACATTTCAAGTTTTTATGATAATTAATAACTTGAGTTACGACGACTGGTTCTGCTAAATTGGTAGAAAATAATAATTAAATAAAATTAATGTGTTAAGATGCATAATTAACTACTTATAATGATATCCTTTATTGGTTATCTTTGAATCTCTGACGAAAGTGACAGTAGAGAATTTTTTATGGATTTTTTTTTAATACTCTTGGTGTTATAGCAGTAATTACTTAGGTATCATTAGGTGGCCTAGAAAAACGTTTCCCATGTGATAGGGGGAATACGTACGTAGTGCTGTGTCAATTCCCACAAAAATTCTCTGTCCAACGCAGTAAGCCAACCGGGGCTGAGTGCTTATGTAGCCTAAGGCGCCTACTTCGCTAAACTGCTATGTCCGTCGCCGATTGAAGATCTCAAATCACTAAATGCATTGTTATAAAAAATTGCAAAAAAAAACAAGTTGAGTAGAACAATATAACAAAATTTTAGCAAAAATATCAGACTGATATGGGTAAATTCTTTGACTGCCTCATTGGTCTAGTGGTAGTAAGCGCAACTGTTGAGCTCAAGGTCCTGGGATCGATCCCAGGGTCAGGCAAAGTGTTATAGGACTTTTCCGTTAGAAAATTGTCAGTAGCAGCACGGCGTGCATAACATACTGCATACACCTCTGCCTACCCCCTCTGGGGACTACAGGCGTGAGTCTGTTATATTAAGTGTGTATGTTTTTACCCGACTGCGCCAGAAGTTCTTAAAAAAGGTATTTAGCGTTTTTTCATATCCGTGATTTAGTGATGTTAGGTATATTTTCAATGTGCGAACGAGATAGATGCTTTACCGAACAATCTTTCTATTGTAAACATAAATTACTAATGTATACGCATATCACCACTAAATTAATGTCACCTTGTACATTAAAGTTCGCCCACAAACAAGCGCGTTATTTTTCATGTTTTATTACAAAGCGTTTGATTTTACGACCATAAATAATTATTATGATGGCATTTTTTTAATATTTACGCCCACTGTCGCGGTTTTATAGTGACAAATATGCATGGTTGGGATGTAGTGATTGAAGCTTGAAGCGAGACCACAATAGGGAAGATGCAGATGTAATATTTATGGAATTTCTATGATTAAAACGTTAAAAAAATATAAAAGAAAGGCCACTGCAACGTTTTTATTTTACATATTGTTGTTTTTTTACAATAATTACGATTTAAAAATGACTTGAAACAATACGTATTTTAAAACACGAATTAGCGTTTCGTGACGTCACACTTGTTTTGACAACTTATTTGACGTTATGGTTGTAAAGGTGAATATTATTTTATGGGAATATTAATTGCGTTTTTTAAATAAAAATGGAAGTTGGATTTATAAAAGCAGACTCCAGGAATTTACCGAAAGTTAGTGTTGACATGGTTGTAACTTTTTTTATCGAAAGTGCAGAGTTTTCAGGTGTAGAAATGAAAGGGGCTAAATTACTACGGTATGTATACATCATAGTCATTCATAGTTGTTAAACTTTGTATTTTATTCAGCGGCTTCTACATATAGCAGTTATTTCAGCTCGACAAGAGAATCTTACGGCGATAACGCAATCGGCCATGTCCAAATTAAAAGAGATGGAGGAGAATTATGTACAATAAAAAGTAGAGTTACTCCGGAGCACAAAGTACGTAAAGAAGGTTATCGGGTTACAGCCATTATTAATGAAACGCAAAGCTTGGTCGGAGTGTAGCAAAGGGTGTGCACCATTTGTCTTCACAGCTTGAAACCACTTTTTTCTCAGCTTTGGGTCAGAAGGTCCACTCAAAAATAAGCAAACTTTGTTGAGGTAGATGGACACATTGGCACAAAACATGAGTCAACACGGCTTTTTATCTGAATATTAATGGTATTGTTACAATCACCTGACGTCGATGGATAGTCCATTTTAATTTTTTACAAATAATCTCGAAAAAGCAAAAGTTAAAATGAAAAGTAAATGTAAATTGAAAGTTGTTGACAGACAAGAGTGACGTCATCAGTACCATAGGTCCGTTTTCGCGCGAACTGTCAAACTGTCAATTTAAAACAGCATTTTTTCCGATAAATTACAATATTTTAATTGTTTTAATATATTTGTGGTCTATTCTACATGGAATTCTTTAAAATGAAAACAAAAATAAAAATAGTGCATCTTCCCTATTGTGCACATGCCTGTCTCAATCTTTTCTCTTAGATCTTATTGAATAAAAAAGAAGGGCTTTTTATATAATATTTTTTAAATTAACCCCACATTAGGATTTTTCTTTTCTTGTAATGTGAGCTTTACTCCGATAAGTGCAAATTTGCATAATAACACAATGCACAAACAATATCTGTTGATTCTGTCGAATCAAACTTGGGCTTATTTGTATTAGCCTATAACTGTCCTATGTGAGCAATAGATCGAGCGATTCTGCGAAAGCAAATTCAACTTCTCATACAAACGTGACCGACCTTTTATTAGATGTCTACTAAGTTGATTTGAGTTCCACGGGAAGAGTTGTTCAGTTTCATGGACCTAATTACCTCCTAAAATAAGTCTAGTAATTTTTCTTACACACTGTATTTTATCTGGCAGTGGCAAAATAACTGTGGATGAATAACAATAGATAAGGTGACACTTCTAAAGTTGGTAGTGATGTGCTTTTATACTTTTTTTGTATTTAGAATAGAATAAGAAATGTTTATCAGCCAGATATTTGTGTTTTCTTGTTTTTAGTGTTTTTTTTTTTAAATTATATTAGGAATTAAAAATGTCACGTATGTATACATTAAGGGCCACATATATTTCACAGTCTACAGAGAGACTAGGTAAATTTAAAAATAGAATCGAATTCTTAAGAAAATATCTGTCAGTTTAATGTCATTTTTCCAGTGAGCATTGAAACAGCGCCTTAGTTAGAATTCCACACGGGACAAATATTTTTTCACATCTGGGTGAAGAACCTGCTCCCATGATACATGCGAAAATCCTTCTTGTTACTAACTACGTTAAATAAATACTTTAATGTTAGAGGTTTTCTGATACGGATTCACGAGCTTTTTAGCGCAAGTTTTCGACAGATGTTAGCGACGAATGATGAAGAAAATATTTTTTTCTGTCAATTTATGAAAGATGCGTGTCCAAGATATTATGTCGGGCGCCACGCATGACGCACACGTCAACAGATACGGCCTATTTATACCAAAAAAACCACACAAACTGTCATTCTGATTTATATGACTGTATTATTGTAGTCCACCATTGACACATATAAATCCTATTTCATTTTTCTTTCACCACATCATTTCAGTACAGTAACAAAGTACCAGTATTCTATCTCATTATATTTTTAATAATCACATTCTTGGCACACACATAATAAAAAAAACATAGTCAACACAATAGTACGCGATAAATTCTAAAAAAGAAACACATAAAATGTACGGAACGCTATAAAAATGACGGCGGTCTGCATTGTAAGAAGTTACAGAAGTTCCAGTTTAAACTGGATTTCATCAATCTTTACTACAATTAAAATGTTTTTAATTATGATTTGAAATAAAATGAGTAAGAGTTTTATCTAGCTTGTCTTTTTTTTGTTTTGTCTTTTTTTCATGCATCAACGGCCTCTATCAGGTTTTTTTTCATAGAATTAAAGTGTTAGAGTGTTTCGCAAAAAATGTAGAGTTTTGTTAATGGTTTTGGATGACATTTGTAGCAAAGCATTTATTTAAAACAACTAGCTTTTACTTGTAGCCATGTCACTCCGAAGAATAACAGTGTTGTCGTAATAGATAGACACTTTAAATATTCACAGAGTGTGTATGACAAATAATAATAATAAAGGGGGCTGCCCATACAAGAAGGTTGCTTTTGCGGTTTTTGTAAGAAACTTTTTCTAAGGGCTCGTACTAAGCCAATTTTTATGCATGCATTGCTACAAAGGTGTCTAAAAATATGAGAATATAATAGTTCTGTTATTCTACCTATTGTACAGAGTAGTCCTACTGTTCAATCTCCGATGTTCAAACGTCGCCAATGTAAAAGTCGCAACGCGTTAATGATTCGTCATCCGCGCGACAGCTTTACGACGCGTAGCGGTAAGCTGTCGGCGTTTTATAGCGCAAGTGTTAAATTTTTGTGAACGATCTGTTTTGTCTTGGTTTATAGTTTGTTTTTGAGATTGGTGTTAATTTACTGGGTGTACTGTCTTATCGATAAGAGCACGATTAAAGGCGAATCGGAGCGATTTTATCCGAATTCTAAAATGAGGAGGAAATTTTTCTATCCGATACATAGGTAGTATTTTTTCATGTTTATACGCCGATTACTCTGTGTTTAATGGAAGGACTTAGATAATATGCAAATAATAAATCAGCTTGTAGCTGTCCTACTGCAGGGCAAATACCTCTTCTCATATAGAGATGAATCGAACATTAATCACGCTAGCTCACTTCGTGTTGGCGATTTCAGACGAGGTTACCTTACTATATTTTCCTTAACCGTTAGTCAGTGGTGTCTAAGATTAACTAAGAAAGTACATATGACACCGAAAAAGTCACATTAGTACATGTCAGGTTCGAACCACCCGCGTACTTGCAAAGTAGGTCCGTAACCAATGAGTCACGACATGCATATAACTCAAAACCTCTTAATAATCTTAAGGAAGAAGATCCAAGAGGTCGGCGATCAAAACGAAGGATAGATCTGATCCTACACCGTGGGACAGTCCTTCTATGAGGCGACAATAATAACACAAGACCGACATATTTGTAAACAAGTCGTCATAAATAAAATAACACAACACACTCAGATGGGTCACGATTCTCAATACTAACGACTGATTATAAAGAAAAATGAAATATGCCGATTTGGGTACCTAATTCTTTTTTTGTTTGCAAGAAGGTATAGAACGAGACTCGTATAGGATAACAATAGGTCTACTATAAGACAGCAAACCCCTCGTAGCAACTTCTAGAGACTTCTCAAACTTCTACTCACTAAATGTGTCATGTGAGGTTTCGTTTGAAAGTCCCGAAGAATCAAGACGAACGCGTTGGCGAGTATGTTGCAACATATTAGGCACAGTTTACTCGAGAAAATTCAATATCCCTTTGCCTGACCCATTAATCGAACCGTGTGTACCTTACGCTTAAGTCCATTAGTTCAACAAGGTCGTTTTTTGCACAGACATCCTTAGATTAGTTAAAAATAATAAAACTATTTAGAAAACAGGTGCAATCGCCGTCTTAAACCTCATAAACCCTACAAAGTATAAAAAGCGAGAATATAAAAAAGCTATAAAACATAACTAATAGCTCTCGACTTAATACACACAGTCAGACAAATTTACGATTCACAAACAGACATAAACATTGAGTTTTGTATAGATATAATTCAGTTTAATAGCGTTTCACACGAGCGTTGAGAAACGCAGCGTTTCCCCGCGACGTCATGACTCATAACGTCAAATGTTTTAGTAACATTGTTTATATTTAGAAAATGTAACGAGGTTTGTGTTGAGATATTTTTAGATTTGGTACGGAAATAATAAGTAGAGCAACTTACCTAGATTTCACGTGAAACTGTCAGTAATGGCCTAGCTGTATGACCGCTAAGGTATGTTCCTACTCGAGTGCGATTGACTAGCGCTCCGCTCGCGACTTTCTTCGGATAGATCTTATGACTCATATCATTTTTCATCCCTTATTTTATCCGCTTAGCAGTGGAATTTTCCTAAAACTCTTAATAAAAAAAAAACTTTGGCTCCCGCAAGGACGCCGGCGTCGAGTAACAATTGATTTTCTTTTGTGTCTCATTTCTCGTTGTTTGAAGATAATTATTATGGATTTCTGCAGAGTAGCGCCAGATTCAGTATAATAATTATTAAACGGTTTTTCTTAGCTTGACCTGTTTATTATTTTGTTCAAATTTATTAATCGATATTTCACCTCTTTCCTGTTGACAGATTGATCTGATATTTGGTACACAGCTTTAGTTTTGATGACAAAACCGTTCAACGTAAAAAAAAAATACTCATTTTATTTTATAAGTATAAATATTTTATCCCACCCAAGTATTTTAAACCTAGGTACTTACCTACTTTTCTAGTCCATTATTTATAAATATTAATTGCTATGCTACTTTTTTTTTTCTCATACAAAAAAAAACAAAACCTACCCATCCAAGACCGCCTAAGTAGTTTCTATAATAGCGTGTCTCCCTCAATTCCATCACTTCGGACAAATGGCACAGGTGTAAGTGAATAATAATGACGCGGCGAGACCTGACACGAATATTTTGGTCACGTCGAGCACCGTATTAATGGTGACTCATTAATATCAAATGTCACGATCTGAGAGTTTTGTTGATTTTTGTTATTAAATTTTGTATTATTTGTAGTCTAGTGGGTATATTACTAGATTCGTCATAATCATAATATTAAGCTTGTATTAGTTAAAGGGCATTCGTTCGAATCCAAGGCACGTATTATCAGTTGAATCAGGATAGCCTAGCGATTTGACTGTCTTTTTTGATTGTCCTAGGCACGCACCTCTGAGTTTTCGGATTTATGTGCGAATTAGAAATTAATTATCACTTGCTAAAACGATGAAGGAAAACATCGTACGGAAGCCAAAAAAAGTGCTTAAAACTGCGAAGGAAAATTTTGTGACGTAATGACACACACATCAAGTTATACAAAACCAGTATGAACTGATCTCGCATTATATAGACTCTTTGTACAACAAGATATCAGCTTATACTGGAAATTAATAGCTTGATGTGTAGCCGATAATTATTATGATATACTCTATGGTGTATAAAGTCATGCACAATTTTAGAAAGAGATAGAACTAATACGAATTTTTTGATGGTATCTCTTGGTGGTCAAAATGAAGACCTTAAATACGCCATCTAGCTGTTATCACACTTAGTAACCATTGCTTAATTAATTAAAATAAAAGGTTATTATGTAAACTTCAATCAAATGGTGATTTTAATCGTTCTAATGACCTTTTGCTTCATCTTATTGTATTATATAAACACGTTAACTAACACAAAACACAATTTTAGTGTTTATCGAAACAAACTAATTAATCAGAATATGAATGACATAAGCAATACATTTATAAGAATCAAAAGAAATATAAAGTTTATATCATTTTAGCATATTTTTGCCATAAATAAGACGAGGCAGGTGACAGCGATCATGACATATGGAAATAACATGATAGTGATTCATAAGATGACCAGACATCACTCTTGGTGATGTCATGGGACGGAATTTTGAGAGAAATTAGGTTAGCAAGTATGTTAACAATCTGGGTGTAGACGGGAGATCTTAAAGCAACTTTTAGTTGCTTGAAACACAAACAGCTAAGTAATTTAATTATTTACTTGACGAAAGAGAGAAAAGGTAAAGTAGGTAAAATAAAGATAAAGATTCGTTTCTAAGCTTCTCCCTTATAAGAGAGAGTTTTAAGAATAAAAGGTATTCTTCTTCTTTCTTTTAATCACTCTTCAATCCATAGACTATTTTCATGCAAAAAATCATACCGATCGTTGCTCCGTTGCTGGGTGAAAAACCACTTTTGCATTTTTAATATAGGGGATTCAAAGATGTTGAATATTGGCTAATAAAATAAAAAGAATAAATACTTAAAAATATAAGGTAAAAAACGATGAATAAATGAAATAATTAATATCCGCATACCTATATTACTTTTCACGTGAAAATCAATTACTGTATATTTATATCATTATCAACCTGACTCGTCCTATTGCAGGGCAAACGCCTCTAAGGTTTTTAAGGACCAGTGTTTTCTTAATTAATCCAAATCATACCGCCATCTCTGTCTAGGTCTTGGTTTTCCTGCTTACTTTTAATTAAATTCACACTAAACAAAAATAAAGACAAACGGGACACTGATTCTCATCAAAAAGTTGCCGTCAATCGCTAAGTGTAAACAAGTCTCCGATTGACATCCTCAACACAGATGGCGTGAAATAAATCAAGATTTGTCTTCGTGACGTTCTTTGCAACTAATAATACAATAAATAAATCAAATAAGCAATCCCGACGTTTTTATTGAGATACTAAATAGAATTTTTGTAACGAAATTTACTTATTTGTGGATCGAGGACAGGTTAATGGTTGACTGTCTGTCAGATAATATGCAGTGGCGCCAATATTGCAACTTTCCCGCGATGACGTGTTGTAGTTCATCACTATTACGTAACTGGGTGTCTATTTAAGTTGTAACGTAAAAGTTTATATTAATTTAAACACAATATCTATAATGAATGACGTTCCAACTTAATTGGAAGCGAAGAAATTACATTTTCGTAGTAATTTGGCATTTTGTAAACTTTTACTACTACTAATACGCAAATCTGCAGTAATGATAGCCTAGTGGTATGAATGTTGGACTGCGAAGTCCAAGGTTATAGGTTCAACACCTAGGCACGCACCTCTGACTTACTCTGACAAATTAATTATCACGTCTTGTTAAAACGGTAAAGGAAAACGTGAGGAAACCAGCAGACCTGAGAGATTTTTCGACAGTGTGTAAAGCCATGTCAGAGGCCTTTGGGTGATATAAACTCTGTCACCAGGTTCCACAGAAGGATACCAGAAGGATACTATAAGGCATAGCACCAAGGGTATTAAAAGGATACCAATACAATGCATAAGGCCATGGAACCATGAGAACATCTTGAATTAGCTGTGGTTAAAAAAAAGGTTAAGATGAATGTAATTTGAGTAAGTTCAATTGAAATGATAAAAATCCCATTTACACTGTACTACTCCACAAAAAAATATAAAGTTCTAAAATAAACCGCCCACAAACGATTCTAATGAGACACGGAACCAATAAACTACTAGTTTTGTTGTAAAAGAAATAATAGAAGCAACCGATGTCACTACTACACAGTAATGCAACGAAACGACTGCTGTACGACTCCGATACGACTTATCTAAACATTCAATATTGAATCCTATGTTCTTGAAACAGAAACGATTTTCCTTTGCCTCTACTACGGCGTCGATACGACGCACCGTCGAATTGGAACGAACAAATTCGAATTTAAAGTGGTTCTGTGTAAGGTCCATTTTTGCGTGTAAAGTTTAAACGTTCAAGATTTCGAATTTGAGTGCGAATGCGATGCATTAAATTGTAATCGAACACTATGGTGAAAACATACGAGGCGGCGCCCGGCGCGGGCGCTACTTTATTTGGTAGACGGAAAAAAACGGTTTAAAATAGCCTTATTTATTTGCTGGCTAGTTTCCTTTATAGGATGTATACTACGGTATTATTGTCTTAACTTAAACTTACGATAAGTAGATTTAAACTGAAAGATTATATTTTTTGGATTTAATAAAATGAGGTTTACTTAACTGGCTTACTTTACTTTACTTTATTAAAACAGAAATGAACTTAATAATCTTGTGTACATTTTTAAACAATGTCAATTTGGATCTTACGTTTTCTTTGTCATCTCTCTCTCGTAAGGTGCATGAATGATGTGATATGACTTGAAACCCATCGAGATTATTTCTCAGATGTGCTGGTTTCTTTCTTGTCATCACTAATTAGGCATCATTAAACGCGTTGTTTTATTCAATTGTTTAAATGGACTTACATAGGCTAGATTATATTTCAACGCCACCAATTCTTAGTCAAATTAACTTGCTACAAACATTCCTACCTCAAATCTATAAATTCGAAACAGACTAAGCTAGTCTACGTTTCCATACTTTACAGTGACGGTCGCAGCGAAATATCGAGCACCGATTGTATAAATATGCAGTTATCTTTCTTTTTAGCTAACGTGCTTTTGCATTATGCAGGCCAGCCCGGGATGTACCCCACGTGTGCTTCCAATAAAATTTTACTACGCCCGCATTGTTCTATATGGGTTTTTCGTGGGTGTGAGAGGGATGGAAGGTAGGCCATTTTGTTACGGCAATAACGAAGCGGGGCAAGTGACTATAAGTCGAATCCGCCGCGGTGTCGGACGGTATAAATGACATTATTTTTTATCGCGCGCTCGTGTAAGGTAGTTGGCAAAATTTTCTCTTACAACATTGATTTTTTTTCTGTTTTATAACATATTTATTGAATGGGATGTTGGATGTTTGTTATAAATTTTAGAGAATCGTTTTGAAGGGGTTGGAAATGAAAAGCGAATTGATTTGTTTATTATATTATATTATATTATATGGCTGTCAATATTAAAGCATTTGTGCAAGGGAGAAGGTGGGGTTACTAATAAAACCTTTTTTTTACATTTAAATCGAAATTCGAAAACTTTTATATCATTACCAATCACTAGTCTTATAGTTTTGCTTTAATAATTTATAGTAAAATTTCAGTATTAAGTAGGTACTGCACTTAATAACTTTTCAATAACAATAAAAAAATACCGACCTTCTGACCGGATTTCGGTCAGAGCGGCAATTATGCAAGAGATATTATAGTACATCCAATACGACCAGAAATATTAGGCGCAGAACCTTTACGTGCTTTCCAAGGCACGGACCAAGGAATAGGAATTTACAAGAAGTCTGAGATGCTTTGGGTTCCAACTTGAGGCCTCTGACTTGCTACTAGGGTATCACAACATAAAAATGAATTACTAATCTTTAGTACGACTGCTTATAGGTACCTCTTCAAACCAATATTGTTATTGTCACTCGATTGATTATTATATTTTTTGTTCACAGGTAAGCAAAGCCAGTCATTCCCACGAATAATACAAGGTAACATAAAAACGACAAACAAAAATACTTAATTAATAACGAATCGTGTGATTGATTGATTAATATGATAAATCCTGACGGCTGTCTGTTTGTCCACTTTATAAATAATCGAAGAAGTACAACTCGGTATGAATTTTTAGTCAGAATTTGTTGGTAGGCAAAATGAATCTAAATTTGATTCAGTACCTACTTCTTTTCTGAAGGTGATGTATGTGATGATGTGATATGATGATGAGGAACATTTTGGTAATTATGTTCGTTGTCTTAAGGAGACGCTCGCTGGGTAAATCTATTGGCAATTATGCAAATGACTCCACATACATATACCTAATATAATTTCAGAATTCAATTTCATTGTCAATCAATTTAATTGCACCCATGTTATGCACCTACAATACAAGACTTTAACTCTAGAAGTGCAGCAGTCGCTCCCTAGAAAACTGATATTCAACTGCATCTGGTTTCTCCTAGGAATTCTCCTAGCCTTATTATTCCCAATATTTGTTGGGGTCGGCTTTTATCTAACCAGATGCAGCTGAATATCAGTTTTTTACGGAGCGACTGCTGCACTTCTAAAGTGCTTTCTAGAGTAGGTTCATTATTCGATGATAAACCTACGATACAAGAAAAAATTCTAATGAAAACTTTAAAATACTGAACCTTCTGAGTAATTTGTTTAATATTTGTCTGTACATTGATTGACAGATTTTGGTTTTAATTGACGTATAGCCTGTTAATTGAGCGACAGGCCAGGGACGTTTGCGCTTATTATGATTGTGTGTTAATGAAGTATCATATTATACTGAAGTAGAAATATATTAATTGCGTGTACTATTTTAATATTTGTGTAATGTGGTGATAGCCTAGTGCTCTAGTGGTACGATAGTTTGACTACTAAGTCAAAGGTCGTAGGTTAAAAATCCAGTCATCATCATTCATTATCTTCATCATCATCATTATCAGCCTGTATTAGTCCACTCCTGAACATAGGCCTTTCCCATTGCGCGCTACTATTGTGGCCACGATGAGCAGGTGGATTGGCGATCGCTGTAGCAGATAATTACTGTTACACAGAAGGATGCTGCTGCCCATCTTCGGACTTTCCCTTTGACGCTTCTTGCGAGACGAGCTGGGGTTAGGGAGTAGGTTTTTAAGCCGGAAACCATAGGGCACGGCAGTCATTATTAATAATTATCAATTGCTAAAATGATGAATGAAAACATTGTTAGGAAACCAGCATACCTGAGAGATTTTTCAACTGTGAATCTCGTATTGCTTGCTGTAATATTGAGTCAGTGGTATAACTTACATTGCAGTTAATAATGGCCAATAAGTAATAAAAAATAACCAATTAATAACAATTGTCCAAAAATAGGGCGACCTCACTTACAATTATGTCAAGTGCAGTCGCTCAATCAATATCTGACAAAGAGTAGGTAAGACGGAGACAGGGATTCACGTTTTCTACCTATTTGCATTCCATCGTAATTGATTTGTCAATCAAACGTCAAAAAGAAAGTTGAAAAGTATATCTACATTATTATTGTAAAAGAGGATTGGCAAAAATGTATGAAATATGGTCTACATGACCAATAACAACCATATGTATGACATTAGGTAGGGATTTTAATATACTTCAAGAACTCCTAAGACGATTTATTTCAAATCGCTGTGTGAAAAAAGATATATGGTGATGATTTTGATTTTGCTACTATAGTACTGTACTGTCTCACTGCTGGGCAAAAGTCATTTCTCACAAATTAAAATAAAAAGCATCAACAATTTTTAAAATAAATTATGTTTTGTATTAATGAGTAAATAACACATTATTTGACAAGACAAACAGACAGGCTGATGAAATAAAATTTACAGTTGTTCTAAATAATTTATTCTATTGTTTTATTATTTATAGTTTTTGTCTAGAATAGTAAGTATGGAATTTTCGAATAATAGAACGAAATTTAAACACAAAAGTGTTATTTATTTTCCGTTATTAATACAGTCTTCAAATACCTATTCCCCTAAAGAAAATATAGAGGTCATATCAATGCGGCTTCTACACTGTGATTAGGAAATATATAGCTGTGATTAAGTGATTAGTTTTGATTTGTAGCGAAACCAGAAACGTTTTAATTTCTCCGATATGCTAATTACCGTACGTATCAGCACAGAACCGCAAGTAGGCCGACTAGGCCGCATAATTCAGTAGTAATGGCTTACCTTACTTTGACTTACATACTTAATCTTTATTGCATGTTTAGAAAATCTTGTTAGAATATCGTACATGTAAATCAATATAAGTCCCAGGGCTAGGCAGGGGCTAGAGCAGTAATCAAAACTTCTAAACCAGCTAATATGATAAAAAAAAATAGTTCTTGTGTTTTTTTGTAATGGATTAATAGTAGTTTTTGAGTTTCACTGATTCATTTTTTTCATACATTCTTGCACTTTTAGAAAGCTACATTATCAGCGAGTAACATGACACAAAAATAGAGATCTCTACAAAAATTTCAATACACCAAGGTATCAAAAATTGAAGGCAATTATACACTTTTACGGAATATACTAAAGCAAAATTTAATTTTACGTGAACGAAGTTGCGGGTGACATTTAGTATAAAAATGAATCAGCTTTTCTGGCTCATTGCTGGGCAAAGGCTTCTCTCACTACTCCAGGTGATACATATGCTGACCTTGTGCAAGGCGTTGGACATTCTGCTGTTGGACTCCATTAATCTATTTAGCCATCTACAAGACTTCCAATAAAAATCTGTAGCTGCCCAAAGTACAACAGTACCTACCTTCCACAGAAAGGAGGTTATATAAAAAATACAAACTTTTTAACTATCGGGTTGGTATTGAACTCAGGAATTGTTGCTCTGTAACTACGCTTGCCTCTTTACCAATGAGACAGTTCTAATAAGTAGATTTTCATACCTACGTATAACGTCGTGTCTGCAACAAAACTAATCTTTGCCATTCATTTTCCTTTAAATCCACACTGAAGTAAAGTTTTATGACACGCTCAAGGCGTATCGTAATAACTGATTGATATAATTTATTAATAAATACGCCAATTTAATGTGAGTTCTTGTTATTTACCGAAATAATTATGATTTATTAATGTCATTAACCATTTATGTGCACACGGGGTTGTGTAATTGTGTTAAATTTGTCGTGTTATTGTGCAATAATTTTAAGGTAAAATATGAATTTTTGCGACACAATATCAATCAGTTTCATTTTATTTCTTATTTCTTTGTAACTCTGTGGTATATTTAAATTCTTTTGTGTGTGTGAAAACAGCATGAAAATCGGTACAGTAGTTTTTTTTGAGTTTATCACGAACAGACAGACAGATAGACGCGGCGGAGGACTTTGTTTAATATGTAGTTATGATTTATCATAAAACGGTGCGGTTTTTATGAGAAAGTAAATATTCAACTAGAAACTAGGATTTTAATAAGTAAATAACGTTGCTCAAAATCATGATCAGAGTCATCCTTCAAAATTTCCGCACCCCTTAAAAAATATCTCATTAATATGAAAACTTATCAGCCAGTCACCAAACAGTTGCATGCATCAAGTCTCATGAAAGCCATCAGTCAGCTGTCAGTCCGCGGGGGTCAAGCCCCGCGACCCCCGCCCACCCCCCTCACCTCCTCAAAGTCCAACTTGATTGATTTCCCAACTGTTTACACATTTCTACTGGAACTTTCTGATGTGATTTTGTTTTATTTTTTATTAAATGTACAGTTTCAAATGGCTTTGATCGAATGAGAAAATGAAGTTTGTATTGTAGAACTCCTATTTTATATTGTTTGCTTTTAGGATTCCGTATCAAAAACCTACGGGACCTTACTACTTCGTAGGTCTTTCTTACTTTAAAAGGACTCTATGCTTAAACCGCAATAGGTAGCTGGCTGAAATTCGGTTTTGTGTTATTATAGCGTATTTCATAACAGATTTCCTACAAGTATTAAAATTTTGGTACGTTCGTAACCATCGGTTTACGAGTCCGACTCGCACTTGATGGGTATAGGAGTCCACGCGTCGCGGACGGTGAGCGGCGATGTCCTCAGTGAGTCGAGGTGATGCTGCACATGTATAGTGACTGAGTGTGAGATTTCTAATACACACATAAGTCAATACATTTAGGTGACTTGGTTTTGAACTTGAAATACAGTCTTAAGCCCTCAACTATTGGACTACTCTACCAACACGCGTGGTAAAAGACTTTAGCCTATTTTAAAATATTACTGCTTTAAGAAAGACAAAAAGATATCTGCACCTAAGAAAATTTAAAAATATAATGTACGTTCAATAAAACGTTTCATAATAATGAAAATCACATAACAAAACTTTAAACCAAAACATCTCAAATAAGATAATTCTACTAAACCTCAGGAAGTAACAAAAATAACATCTTCCTTAATATTCTCATATTCAAATATCAAGATTCATCGGTCGCTGTAATATCTTCTTGAAATATTAATTCTCATCGTATCTTGGATGATTGACGGATGTCTACGAAGGATATATCCGTCACGGGCGCGGTAAACAGCCCCCCTTCAGCCCTCTAGCCACCCTCTATGCCCACAACCCCCGTCTACCCCCCTAGAATATCTCAATCTTTAGCGCGATTTATTGATTGATAGATTGATTCAGCGCGGTCTCGTAATAAAACGAATTATTATGTTTGACGAGTGGTGTAATTTTGAATTTGGAATTTTGTTGAGTACTATATTGTGCGTGGCCGCAGTTTAAGAAGTGAAATTAATAAGGTTTCACTGATTAGTTTATGTATTTATCATATATTCCGTAGAAAAAAGAAAAAAAATATGACAGTAGTAGGTAATCCATAGAGTAACAAACGTTTATAGAAGGCATACTAAACATATCATACCCATATAACAATCTTTCTTTGATCTTTTAATTTGCAGTATTACTTATACTAAACTCTAAAAACTCGTCATAATATTGTTCTATACATTACGACCACTTCCAAAAAATAATCCAAACTACCCACTGCTCAAACTTCAACAATACCCAGCCAAAATTCTAACAGAAATATCGAACGCAACGCTACGCTCTGCTATCTTATTAAGAGTTTTCCACGACCATTCACAATAAAGGAACTTCTGTTTCAAGTTTGGAAACAATCGCCGAATATTGCTGGCCAAGTGTTGCGACGCGCGAGCCGTGTAGAAAAAAAGAGACCACTTGTGAAGCGACATCTGTTAGCTATTTGTCAAACATCGCTGACTATTTTCGTCGGGTGTCTTGTGAAGTGCAACGGATTTGTGAAGTTTCAAATAGGGAATTTGAATTTTTAAGTTTGGCTATTCATTATTATTTTTAGGTTATGTTAAGAGGTGAAGGGATTTAAAATTATATAGACTTTGGCCAGTTGGGAAGATGATATTTAAGCTGTAAGTCTTTCAATTTACTTTGTTTCATTAGAGAAGGAAATCTTATCATCGAGTTAAGTGATGATTTTTTTTTATTAGTATCGTTCCATATAGAACTATATTTAATTTGCATCATACGATAGCTCATCGCATTAATGGTATGAAATATAATTATTCATGATTATTTAACACCGGTATAATTAAAGGTACAGTTAAGCAGTAAAACTTTAAGTAAAATATTAATAAACAAAACTGGCTGGTGGATGGTTTCTATTAATACTGTATGCAGTTTAATGAACTAAGGATATCGATCAAAATAACAGATAGATTTATAAAATCAATTCCTAATTTAACCTTATGTCATATAATTCAGACTTAAAGGATTAAAACTACATTTTATGTTTAAAACCCGTTAGGAGATGTCAAATTAATAAAAGTGCATTGCCACTTCGACCTTAGCAAAGCAGTTTTCTTTCCCACAGTCAAACTACCAAGACCATCTTTTCTTTGACACTTCAGCTGTGACGTATGATTTCCTGATGACAGCTGCAGATCTCGATGTCAACTTTACAGTTTCCGTAAAAAAAATCCTTACTCCACCGACATAACGATTTAAATTGCTTATTTCCACAGCAATATGACTTGCACCACAATGCAAATTCTATGCAATTTTTTAATGCGGTTGTTATGAACTTAAATGCCATGAAATAAGGTTGGTTTTTGTTTAATTTTAAGTTATGTTTGAGTTCGTTGAAATGTTTAAGGTTGTTTTGATGGAGTGGAACGTCAATTAAGAAGGAGAGGGTTGAGGAGGTGCGTCTTGGGTGTGATTGAGTGCAGTCATGCAGGCTCCAGAGATATAAGTGGTTTGATATGAAGGGATCATATTATTCATTTGCGCTTTGAAAACAATTTATTTGTGAATTTGTATTTTATTATTGCAATTTCAAAGCAGTAGAGGTACCTAGTTTAAAAGTTTGACTATGGATTGTACTATTTGTAGAAATTTCAAAATTAGCCACAACTTTTATACTCGTCACAAAGATTCATTCATGTTAGTAGTCTATGATGAGTAAGTACCTACTTAAAAATCTTACTAACATTCAATACCTATTGATATCCGTGCATAAGGCTTTAGAGACCAAATTGTCTGATAGTTAATTCATAAATAACAGAAGTACTAAACATTAATACATTCATAAATAAACAAACACACTAAATTACTCACACTTATACACATAAATAGCAAAGGCTAGTTCATAGAAATAAAGTCATTTACACACATCACTTAGAAAAAAACACAATCCTAAAGCTCTAATTCTTTACTAACCAAATAGTTCCAACAAAAACGATACTTTTACTTATCAAGGTTGTTGTGAACCTGCATTAGCCAGTTATTCATAACGCTATTTACACGAGGGGGTGGAAAAATCGATCTTCAGTAGACTGTCCAACCCACATCGACTTTGTGCTGTCAAGTTTGATTGAATCAACACGGTGTACACAGATGTAATGTGTTGACGACATGTGTTTGTTTTGAATTTAATATGTTAGGAAAAGCCGCAGTTGATTTTTGTGCGCCAAAAATATGCTGTACGTAGGTAATGAAGTGAGTTTAACATTTTCGGAATTCACTTTGGAAAATCTTCTTCATTAAAAGTTAAAGAAGTTTGAAAATATATTAGAAAGAACGTATTTTTTTTAGGTTATAGTAGTATTCGTTGGTAGTCGTAATGTTTACGTGAAATATTTTATTTAAAAAAAAGATTTTAGACGAATGTTTTTTTTGTCCTTTATTTCTTAAAGATTTTTTGACGTGTGTTAAGCTTAATAATTTAAGCGTAATTGATTGATTTGGTCTTTCTATGAATAATATAATCAAGCTACATTCAAATAAATAGACTCACGCCTGTATTCCCCAGAGGGGGTAGGCAGAGGTGTGCAGTACACCCACGTTTCGCCGGCTATGTTATAGTCCCATGTAATAGGGGGCGAGCCTATTGCCATTAACCGGGCACAATTCCAGACTCCGTGCTGCTACTGAGAATTTCCTAATGGAAAAACCCAATAACACTTTGCTCGACCCGGGGATCGAACCCAGGACCTAATGCTCAGCAGTCGCGCTTGCTACCACTAGACCAACGAGGCAGTTCAAATAAACATTAAAGTTAACTAGGTATGGACATTAAATAGGCCATCTACACGAAATTACAAATCAACTATTTTATTTTCATAAAAAAAACTCTCCAAACCGTCACTCAAAACACCCGGCCATTCATTTCCCAAAATCGTCCTAATTAGTGGGAGGTCAAACAAAAAAAATGTTTTTCAAACGCTGTCACTTCTAGTCGTCGCGAGTCCGCGCGAAGAGTAAATAAAGCTTCGGTCGACAAAGACGTCCGTCTGCGCGCGACATCTGAGCGACGTGTGTCGCCCCCTCCTCCCTCCCCCTCCCAAGGCCCGGCTCGCCCCCCACCCGCGTCCGACGCCGATAATGATGTTAACTCACCGTTTGAGACCGGCCCCGCTTTGTTGAGTTTTTTCTGAGCTAATGTTTTGTGGTTTAGTCGTGTGTTGTGTTAATTTGGACGATCGATGCGCTGCAGAATTATTGTGAAGGACATATCTTAGGACATTATTTTCATTTTAAAGGCTGAACATTGTCAGGTTCTTATACAAAAATAGTTGGAAACTAACCTACTACAGTTCAATTTATTAAAAAATCGAGTTCATTATCAATAAATTTGTTCAAAGTTTTCTTCAAACTCTACGTACCCAATGAAAACAGAACGATAAAAAAATGGTTGCCTGTAAAGTCGGTTTTACGGGCGAAGATTTTACGTGACAACGTAACGTTACCGAGCGTTACGTGACTCATCGTAACGTTACCGAGCGTTACACTTTTTGATAAGTGACTCCCAGCCGCAACCTAATTTAAGACGTTGTCACGTCAAAAATCCTATTAACTCGTACTTTCTTTCGAATACAAATAAAAGTTTACACAGTTTTATAAAAATCACAAACTGTGTTCATACATTACAGAACTGGAAAACATACATTCCCATTTCCTCGCACAAAAGTCCATAAAAATATAAGTTCCAACGGTCGCTATGGAAATCCCATAACAGAAGGAAACTGCAACACAAGTTGCTCCAAATAAATTTCATCAGCGCACGAATCCCGGACGGCGAACTCGACTTGTACAGTAAATTGTCTTCAAGAGCTGACCATCCCCCCTTTTCACCTACACAGGGAGAAGGGGGTTCAAAGGAGGCCACCGACATTCCCCCGTTCGTCTTGCTTATGACTGACGGCCGGACAGCTTGAGTGATTGAGAGTGACTGCAGACTTAATGCGCGCGGCGAGATGGTTGCCTCACGGCAAAGCGCGCCAAGCGACGCGCCGCGTCTGAACGATATGTAGCTCTATGACGAACGTTTACGCTCGCGATTCGGTTGATTTTCTCAAGTATTTCTACAAGGAACTGTTGGTAAGAAAATTGCACATGTTATTATTATAAATTAAAATATACGTTGGATCGATTTAATATGGTTTCTGAGGTGTTTGTAATTAGTGATGCGAGGTTGACGCTTGATGGATGTGCACTGGGTATATCCGGTGCGACAGTGTTATAATTAATAGCAATGCAAAATTAAAGTTAAATATTTGTATAATATTATGTTGGTAACAAATAGTGGCTAATTTATTCTCGTCTAGAACTGTCGCGTCTATATTTAAATTCCGAAAGGATATTTACTTAAGTTTTCATCTTTTATTTTTTACACTATAAAGGCATAATTGGACGTTACAAAAAATATTTTGTTCAATCGAGCTTGTTTAGCAGCCCTTTGGGTGAAGCGAAAATACCTAAGATTGCAGTGTAATATTATTATATCTAGGTACTTATTACTTTGTGTATGCAGCTTAAGATATGAGAAGCATATTCTTGTGTTCTTGATCACTGACAGTTTTAACTTACAAACCAACCGTCCAACTATTTTAGAAAGAGTTACAACAGTTTATTTAAAATAATGTTGCAGTAACAATTAACAGTTTGTTCATAAATGAAATAGGTATTTCAAATGGTAGCCATTTTGTTGACTTAAAGTAAGGCCCAATCGGCCAGGAAAACAATAAAGATAATTGTGTCTGAAAGCTCAAAGAATCACTGTTTACGTTTAATAAAGTACTAAATACCAGTTCCAAATAAGGTTTACTTGAGGTTATACCAAAACAGCAGCCCAAATTTTGACCCAGCGTTCAGTACGTCATAATGAAATATATCAAAACATTTAAAAAAAAATTGAATTCAAGTCGCGACCTCTTACACTAATGCTAGTTTTACATAGACTGTAGCAATTTAAATAATTGAAAAACAGCTGAATATTTCTTAATATTATTTCTTTAATTGTGTTCATATGAACTTAATAATTTTACTTAGTAAAAAAGTTTTTTTTTTGTTTGTATATATTTAGTTAGACGCGCCGAACACTTTGTAAAAATGTAAGCAATTATTCTGGTAGGACCTTATAAATATCAATTTAATCAAAACAAACAAAGCAACATAATCATAAAATAACTGCACACATACACACGATCCCTATTTATTATTAATATCAAACAAAAACAAAATCAACGCTTGCACGCAACGTTAATACGTCCGCTGGACTGACGGACGGACGGACAGGCAATCAGTCCAGTCTCGTCAGACCCGTCACTAACGTAAACGTATAATTTTTGCTCATATTTTCTCGATACAATTGTTACACTGGATTTTATGAACTGTTATGTCTATTTTTTTGTAGCTCTGTATCGAGATTTGAGGCTTTACCGGACTGATAATTTGTCATCATTCTCCCAACCTTATTATTTCCAAACTTTTTTAAGGTCGGCTCCTAATCTAACTGGATGCAGCTGACTATCAGTTTTCTAGTTTTTTTTTCCGGACCGGTAATTTAAATTTGAGGTTAGTGATGCGATCCAATGAAGATCAGGAGAAAAGGGAAGTTCGATGAAGTCCTGGTATTAAATTTCATAAGGGTTATATTGTAGGCAAACAACACTTGTGAAATAATTGCATTATTGTAAAATCATACCATAATTTGTTAATACGAAAATATGAGAAAAAAATTCAGTCGAATTGATAACCTTCCTCCTCCTTTTTTAAAGTCGGATATATAATTATTTAGCTCTTTTATGGGAAAATAAATAAACATTGCCACTCTACCTTAGTCAATTGAATTTTATTGTTCATCAACTTGTCTTGAAATAAAGACATAATGAAATAAACAAAACACGTAATATTTTATCGAAATTTACATCTCTACATATCGTCATTTGAATACTAGGAACACATGAAATACTAAAAGGACGCAAATTACTCAACGAGATTACAAAATTTTACTTGCATGTGATAACAACTTTAGACTTAAGAAATAGGGTTGATTCTCGCTTAACAATGTCTAAGTTAAAAATTGTTAGCGTAGGAGTCAGACACGATGATCGGTCGACAATTTGATTCGGAATATATCGCCACGGTCAAGTTGTAAACAAGCGGTTGTAGGTGGGTACGGGTTCGATTCTCGACCGCGAAAGTTCTGTTTGCTGTGTGGCTGTAATAAAATGTCTAGTGTGTTCAATAATTTTTCGACTTAAGAAGGGATTTTAGGATCCTTGTAGTCGTCCATTTTGTGTTTTAGATTCTTTAGAATTTAATCATAGTGTACTGTGGAGAGATGACTCTTTGGCTGTCGGGGAACGTTGCATTTAAATACATTTTAAATATTTGATTTAGTTTAATATGTTTAAAAGTATGATCACGTAAATCGTATTTTCTCGAAAAAACCGAGAGATTTCCCGTAAAATAGAATCACGTTTATATATTTTTCCGAATTTTTTCGCGCACAGATAATAAAAATTATAGAATTAACCTTGACGTTTCGGTCAAGTTGCATATTTACACGACAAACCGACAGATTTCCCGTAAAATAGAATTACGTTTTAATATTATTTTGAGAGTATACGCGCACAGATAATAAAAAAATATTGAACTAACCTTGACGTTTCGGTCAAGTTGCATTAGGTTGTTTGAGACCACGGTCAATAATGAAATATAGAAATTTTAGATTTTATGTTTAAGTTTAGAATTTAGGATTTTAGCATTTGATTGTTACTTCTCGATTGTCATTCGTAAAAAAATAGACCCTTAAAAATATTTTTTTTGCAAAGTGTATTAAAGTAATAATTTTATTGGCTTTCATCAACATTGTCACTCTTACATTAATTGTTTTACTTACCTTTCGAGTTATCAATTTGCTGACACAATAAAAAACCTACTGTTATTTTTTTTTTTAAATCTTTATTTATGTTTAGGGGCTTTTATCCGATAGATATGTCAACCCCATCGTACCTTATTACAGGATTAACTCTTAACTAATACAACAAAATTAAAAATTTTATTTTTTATTATATTAATTTAAAATTTTAAATTTAATCTACTGATAAAATAAAATCCTCCCTAGCTCCTGCACTAGATCCAGCAATGAAGAATTATTGTCACGTCACTTGTCAATCAATCAGACTGATTGAATGAATCAATCGTCAGGTCATTGCCGTGCAGTATGTTTAACTATTGTCAACTCGTATATTTTGATTGATACACAATCAATTTGCCCGACCCGGGGATCGAACACAAGACCTCGTGGTCAGCTCGCTTACTAGACCAACGAGGCAGTCATGAAATCTTATAAGTATAAACTGCTTGGTCCAAAGATCGTAGGTAGGAACTTAATGCCAGGTCACTTACTCCCTCATATTGCCGTCCTATCCAACTTTAAGAATGAGGGAACAGAGAGTGCATCTGTGTTTGCGTACACAATTATGCTCTATAATATTTCCCGCGTAGTTGGCTAATATCCGTCAAGATAGGCCAATCAATACTGTCCCATAGCTACCCAGAGGCACACTCCATCAAATCAAAGCAAAATTGAAGAAATGGTCTAAAATCTCAACGAACGCTGTTTATATTTGAAAACAAAGCGAGCTCACATCACATCAGCTGCCAGTATTTTCAGTGACAGCTGATCGAACGGCAAGCGATGTGAAACTAAATTGAATTCATTTTAAACATTACTGATTTTGGCAGTAGCGGATGGGTATTGTGATTCACAGTAATGATTATAGACAATGGGAATGACGGAACACGTTGCTGTAATAATTAGCAATATGACTAAGATAGCAGTAGTAGATAATGTCATGTAAAGGTGGTCTGCCAAAATATGTAAGATTGCTAAAACCCAAGTACACACTATTGACTTTTGACGACGACTAAACTTACGAGCTGATGGTAATAAAATTGAACAAAGATATCTCTTTGCTATCTGCTATTTGCTGCTATCGCAGGGAATTGTAAAAGTACATAGGTTACTTTTTGTCTTGAAAAGTCGCGAGCAGGAGTTATTATTATACATTTACTAGCCTAAACTGTCCCACTGGTAGGTAAAGGCCTCTCGGAAAAAATCCAACTCGTCCTACCATCTTCGTCTAGGTCTGGCGCGAGGTCTTTTGCCATTCGGAGGAACCCTAGTCAGACATGACCGGCCCAGTTCCACTTAAGCGTGGTAACCTTTCGAGTGATGTCAGCTATTTTGGTGTATAGTTAAAAATATTAATTATTGCTTAAAATGGTGACGGTAAACATCGCGAGGAAACCAACACACGGAAAAATGTTCTCAATGGTGTGCAAAGCTATGTCAGAGAGTGGCTAGTGGTTTAAACTCTGATACTTGCTAGCATTTCTACGATAGCCACCTGTCCATCGACGATAATTAAGTTCCTTTGAAGCCAGGGGAGCGTTGCTTAACGTTTTTTTTTGCATCTTTTGCGATAGTGAAGTTCTCCCCAGCATCGGCAAGGCATAGTGTTGACAGTCAACAATTGACTCTTATTAGAGGTACCCTCGCCAACGCGCAACGCTCCCTTAGCGTCAAGAACACTTGCTCAGTTCGCTCATTGATACTCATCGTCGACGGACAGGTGGCTATCGTATGATTGGCTAGCAAGTGTCTTCTCTTTCGTAACGACGCGAACGCGGATACAAATGAGACGTCATGGTATATCCAATATCGTCTATTACCACTTGGATCTATTGCATGCACAATGCTCATCGTGGTATAAAACAGCTTTCATCCCATATATAAAGTGATAGGGCTGTCCGTAACTATTGTGACAGGGGAACACTTCCTGATTTGTTGCGCAGGTGGGGCGTTACACCTAGGGTTGTCACACTGTAGTAAGCGGAGCGAATGGCGGGGTTTTGTTTCTAGAATCAGTTTGGAAAATTATGCGTACGAGTAACCAAGTCACGTCAGCAGTTTTTACGAATACCATACCTTTAAAATTTGCATGTATGGTTTATTTAAAGTTCTACACAAACTGCATTTAGCATAGCAAATAATATAGGGCATTATAATTAATTTTAAAATTTTGTCTAATTGAATTGACCTTCAGATATTTGACTTCTACTCAAATATCAAATATAATAATTTTTTAAACTATGTTAGCGTTCATATGCAATCGCACATTCCTTGTCTTAGTATCCTCTCCCTCAAATGTCATGGATCTACAGTGTAATCTGACGTGATGTGCGCGCGCGCAAGATTCTTATTAAGGGCGTCGACGCATACGCGGTGCGAGCTATTGCAATTATTATTGCAGTTTTGTGTTATGCTATATGTGAAGCAGGTATTTTTATTGTTTGTGTTAGAAATCTGTTATATTTTAAAACGATATTGTTTACACAATATTTGGCTGAGCGACTATCGCTGCGGATTGCAGCTCCGATCCTCGTTTAGATAATTTATTTTTAAAATAAGATCTAAAGTCAAATGTATTGTTTTCAAGGTCCGATCGAACCGATAAAAAAGGTACTAAACTCAGTGTCTAAATTTTCTAATTAAATCTAATAATTATTTTCTTGTTGCAGGTAAGCGAACGAACTTCGAAAATTAAGGTAACACATATCTACAGTTAGTCAATAGTGAGTTCAATTTGCTAACTTTCTCGTAACAAATATTCACATCTCACTTGTGAATACGAAACGCAAATGTCACAATGAGGGCAAAAAATTCAACTCACCAAATGTCGCTTGATTGGACTGGACTGACGTTATCTGTCACTTCACTTCTGTCAATGTCATTATTACAAATTATTGCATTTTTTTTAATCCGTTGAGTTTATACATTTTTATCGGGTTTAAGATAATAATTGATTACCTACATAAATAAAAACTTTTTCGTGCAAAAAGATCTGTTAAAGCCTTCAATGTCAGCTCAGTCCAATGTGGCGCCTACGCCGCCCCGTTGACCAAAGAAATCTTAGGAGCTCTTATTGTGTCAATTTAAAGAACGGTCATTGTCGTTCGATTTTGAAATGAAGGACAAATTCATATGAAGTAGGCTAGTTGAATAACTCGGATTCCAGAATTTAAATTTTAATTCAAACTATCCGAACAGCCTGTTCTAAGGTCATAGCAATCAACTTTTGTCTCCTTTTGTCTGTAAAAGAATGGAATGCAACATAATTACTATCTTATCAGTATTGCCATTCCCCACAAATTAAGAAGCGTGAAAATACGACAAAAATGTGGTACTACAGCCGCCGCCAAACGAATACTCTATCATTCAGCGTTCGATAAACATCGGCTTTGTTCGTGCATTTTATAATTTGCACTGAAGCGTGTGCGCCGGTGTCTTAGGGCTGCCATTTGCATTTTCGATCATTTTTAAATAATTTATTAATACATTTATTGTCCATTAATATTGATCGTATTACTTTTAACCCGAAAAAAGCTTGAATATCTATATATAATTGGAATCTAACTGAACGATATAGTTAGGTATTGATCTGCGAATCAAATAAAAAGATGGTACCTACTTATGTTGGTCAAATTGCTTTTCACCTGTCACGGGAATCAATCCTAATGGTTGTTAAAGTTTAAGCTATCTTATTTTAAGAGTCTGAAAGGCAGGTAGGTACCTACTAAGAAAAAATATTTTATAAAGTTATAATTAAGCAATATCAGAGGTAAACCCTACGCCCTAGCCGCGGCCATCAATCAGCCGACCGCTCGGGGCAGGATTCGACTCCAAGTTGTGTAGATCTGCAAGATAACGCGCCCGTGTATGATGCGATTATACTGAGATGAGATTATACGAGGTCAAGTCGAGTGACGATGGATAAAGGTGTATAGGTTCTCTAGGGATTAAAAGCGTACTTTAAAAATAATATTAAGGTGTTTGGATTTGAATGCGAAAATAGTAGTAAATAGTATGGTAAACTGGTAGTGGCAAAATACATGTTAGCTATGAATAGAACTAAATTATCTCCGAATTAAATTAGAATAATCGAGGGAGAAAAAAAAGTACTTTGATAATTAATTTATTTGTGTTGTAGCCTGATAATATATCTACAAATACCTTATTTAGGTACCTTGTGGTTACGTATTTAGCTCCACCCGGATTTTGTAGACAACATTTTTTTTTTATTTATATTTATAATAATGTCCTCCTGACCGAATTTCGGTTACAACGGCCAATCTGCTAATCAAGTATGCAGGAGATATTATAGAGCACGAGTGCGTCCGAAGGGATGACAATCCAATCTGCATGGAGTCTTCTAATCTATGCTAGAAGAGTTATATACTGCACTCCGAACTCTCTCTGTTTGTAAGGACATTTCATTTAAAAATAAGAGAGATTGAAGTGCAGTCTATGACTCTTCCAGCATGGATAAGTTGATTCCAGACTCTCGCACGAGGGAACAGATCAAGATTGTGTTCTTGGTGTAAGAACTATACAAGCATCGTTAGTATTATTACCTTATAGTTGATGTTAACAGTCAATGGTCAAGATTCTTAGAATGTACAGACGCCAGCATATCAAGCTACCCGAAACTGTCAAATTTTCCCACTCAACTTTGAACCTAATGCTTTAGAGAGAAAGTTGAAAATCTATTAAAGTAATTTGACAGATTGTAGTAGCTTGATGAGCTGGCGTCTGTACATGAAAATTTTATGTTGTTCGTGTCTTTGGCATTTCTTGTCATCTTGTATTAATAATAATAATAATAATATGTTTATTTTGCCAAAAAAGTTTTACAGCGTTTTCTAATGGTTTACAGACAATAGATAAATAATAAGAAAGAAATGAAAACAATTTTTGGCTAGTGACCTCCACACTAGGTCCAGCCTGTCTCGTGGAGGCCTAGGAATATTTTTCCAGGCTATTTTTATCTTAAGTTCGATAACGTACGAGTACGACAATTTAATATTATTAAAAACTAATTGTATGAAATATAAAATTTTAAAAGAATAACAAATCTTAATCCAAATAACAGACAATGTAGAAAAAAAAAAGTTACAATCGACATCTTAAGTAGGTATTTGTTGTTATAAGGTAATGTTAATGAATGGGAATGAGAGGGTGTGTGAGTGTGTGTTGTGTAAGAGAGAGAGAGGGTGAGTTTGTATTGTGTGTGACATTTAGCGAAGTAATTTAAAATTATTTCTCAGGCTTATATTATACTGTAAATTATAAATACTGCAAGTATTCATTCAATAATATCAGAATGGTCAGTTACCTACAAAAAAAACCCAAACCGAAATCAGTCATCGACTCAACCCGTCGCCTGCGCATCAATCAAGCGATAAACCAATTTAATTGATTGCGTCACTCAATCAATTACTGTCGCTCCAAATTCAAAACAGGAAACTGGTAATTTTTCGAGTTGCCAACTGATTCTGTTTTTTTTTTGTGTTGCAATAGTGTTGTTGTTAGGAGATACGCTTTCGTTTACGAAAAGAGCATTGTTTAATGATATTGGAGGAGTTATGGTATTTTGAAAACTAGTGAAGCCATTATAAATAATAATCTAATACAAGCTTAACTAACATTCCTATGTGAATCTATTAAATAATTATAATTTAATTTGAAACCATAGACACAACAATATATTATTGACATCATCATACCATTCATTACGCTTCACCACCTAAAACAAACAAATGCCGCGATGTAAGTACATCACATTCTGTCCCGCCCTCGCCAATCAGTTGCACGTTGTCTTCAAGTTCCGTTTTTCTCGTCAGACGTGCGTTCCCGTCATTTTCTTTTTGCGTCTCGACCGGTCGATAAGCACGTCAAACGTACAAAGGACGACGCTTGAAGGGTATTCTGAAATTGTTTGTTTAAATGTTATTCTTAGTATGATTGATGTAGAATAAAGAAGCGTGGGGTATTGGTCCTTTGGCTTGACGAAGTTGACGGTTTGTCACGAACAGGTTTTGTGTATTGACGTTTGAAATTATTATGTAGTAACATGTACTGGGTTTGTTAAAAAAATATAAGAATTAAGTAAATATGGAGGTTACACTGTACATCTGTAAAGGTACAAGATTCTTATAAAAATAGTTTCATAAATCTTAGATTGATATTGAAATGGAAGATTGAAGAAATAAGGGGAAGAGGAAGACTTAGAATTGATTTTATGAGACAAATTTAAAAAAAAAGTGTATGTCAGAACATATAGAGATGCAGGTGAGAGAAAGATAATATGGAAATTTCTATAACACAGGGGAAAGAAGTAGAAATCTTAGCCAAATTAATCAGGTTATTAAACTATGAAGCAGACATAGACAGCAGTCTCGTAATCTTACTCCTATTTAAATATTCAGACGTTGATAGACGTAATGAAAGTCAATTATACATTTGATTTATCAGTGTGTAAACACAAAAACATAAACATTTCACACAAATGTACTAATGTTTTATGAACCATCAAAACTAAGTGGAACTAGTCTTACATTTCGTAAGTGCCTGTCAATATATTACATGAATAAAAAATATTTTGGCGTGAAATTGATTCAGAAATTTCAATCAATGATTTATTAGAACAATTTTTCGTTCGAATTTATTTTAAAAACAATCATACCAATTTATTTGGGTACAGCGACACGATTGGTGTTGATGGAAAACGATTGACTCTGGTGATGTCGTGGGTCAAAGTTTTGTGTTATTACACATTAGTATACAAGACCTTGTTATTTTTTTTCTACACAAAAATAAATAATATATTCTTTGTCCTGCAGGATACTTTAGATCGATTAAATACAATAATAAAACTAGAACCATAGAGACTTAAGCAATCATTTACAAGCTTTTATTTAACTTGCAATGTATGTTTGTTCGGGTGAAATCTTGCAGGTTGAATTAGAACCACTTCCTCTTATCCTACGGAGTTTATACTTTGCATTTTAGTTCAGTTCTGATGACAGTGCATTTTTATGGTAAGCATGACCTGAATTGACACCCAGGATTAGCTCCAAATAAAGGAACGTATGCATGTACGTTTAGTTTTGATATTCCTACATAAAAGCTTGATAAAAAACGTTGTTTTTAGAAGAACTTATTCGTGTCTTAGAAAGACAAGTCTAGCAGTCTACGTCTACACGTCTCAGTCTTACTTTAAATGTCAATTCTGTGCTATATAAAATAATCTCCAACGAGTCCAACCAAAACAAACCGTCTACATAACTTTATAGAAACTTTCCGAACATTTATACTACAACATAAAGCGAACGATATGCAAATGAGTGCACTTCTTTATAGTCGCTTCATCGTTATTGCTCCCCAGCCACCTCGGGCCACCTCGGGCCACCTATGTCTTGCCTTGCCTTATCTCGGCTTAGTTAAGGCAGATTCAGTTCAGGCAAGGCAGGGCTTCAACTGGAATTATTGAGGATCGGTGATTTGAGATCGTTTGGGAAATGGAGTCAGATTTTGGTTATTGCTTCGATAGTAACTAGTATTCAAATCTTCGTCGTATTCAATACATACTCGTATATAAACCACGTTTAAATGATTTTAAACCTGTTTATAAAAAGGAATAGGTTCTCAATTCGTCTATATATTTTTTTATGGCATAAACTCTGATATATTAGACCGATTTGAATGTAATTTTTTTTGTTAGAACGGATTTTTTCCGAGATAGTCCTATATTTTGGTGATGATCTGATGAAAGCCTTCGGAGAATGGGGCTCTTCATCAGCCTTTCGTTGCAACTAATTTCACTCTGTATACATATATTATATACCTATTGTGTTCTTGATAACCGATTTACCGAGAAATCTAAAAGGTATCTATTGTTTTTGTGTCGCCAAAAATTTTAAATTAAAAACTTAATTTTGTAATTGTTTCTTGCTGGCGATTAGTTAATAGTTTGTAACAAATATTTTTCACTAAATTATCCTTTTTTTTGTCACCTACTTCGTAATGGCCTAGATCAATCAATCAATCAACTTGTCTTTATCTTAATTCACTTGGTTCAAGGCCTGTCTTCAAGTACAAGGACAAAAAATTTGACATTATTATTCTATCAACCTTTTTATTTCAAGCGTATATTTACTGCGCAGTAGTAAGTGGTATGATAATTGACTGGCAAGACTCAGGTTTGAAACAAAAGTACGTTATGTATGTGTTATAATTAGGGCCCGGATTAATATGTAAATACATATTTTTAATTTACACGATTTTCGGTCTAGAATGTGTTCTCTACATCGATTATCATATTTACAATGTGAAAAACTAATTTTTATTTTCAATATTTTTCCATATTTTAAGGTATTTCAAGGATAAGTCCATATTTTACAAAAATATATCACAATCCTCCATATTTTCCATTTTTATATCGTAGAACAAGAGTTAGTTCACAAAAATTGATATAATTTTACGTGTTTGCATTCTCGCCACCATGATGACCGGCCGCGCGTATTTCATTTCTCTCGCGTTTTATTCGTCGTATATTTTGATTTTTGATTCTAAGTTCATTCCACATTATGTATGCTCTCATTACGTCATGTCATGTGGAAAGATTTTTCAGCCAATATAAAAGCCAATATACCACATGTATGCAATAAATGAATGAATAAATAAATAAAATATCAATAAATATTTAGACCAAATCGTCAGATTTAATTTTGATAATTAAAAAAAAGCACTTGATTGTCTACTGCAACCATGTAGTGTAGTGTAGTGGCTGATGTAGTGGAAGTTGATAAATGCAAAGCAAATAAATGATTCCTATTCTTGAATAAAACTATATTTTTTATTTGTATTACATAAATAGTTCAACATCTTTTTATAATTTTTTTAATGTATGTGTTAAGTACTTTACTCATTTCAATGTCTTTAATGCAAAAGGGCAATGAAAAAGGTAAAGTACCTACCTTTAAAGGTACCTACTGTTATTTTTTACTCCATATTTATTCCATATTTTACATTTTTACTCCATATTTTTTCCATATTTTACATTTTTTCGTCCATATTATATGTACATATTTTGAATTTTTTAATACATATTTTTCCGGGCCCTTATAATAATCTAATTATCACTATCTCCATGGGCCGTAGAGCTCTTAAAACAGTGTCAGATTGCAGTCCAATAAGATTATGAGAGTAAGGAAATCGTTGACTGAGGAAATAGAGAGAGGAAGTAATGGTATTCGTTAAGATTGACCGCTGTGACCGAAGAAGATCCTATCCCAGTTAAGCCGGCCCATTCATCCTAATAGCTCTATCATCAAAAAAGATCCTTGTAATAAATTACTCAAAAAATAAAAACTACAACCTAACCCTAAACTACACGTCGATCAATCGAAATTAATTACAAATAAATTCTAAACCACAATGATTATCAATCTGAAATGATTGACTGAGTGCCCGCACAGGTGCCATAGTGATGAATAATATTATAATTGCGACGGGATACGTCTTAATATCAATAAAGCAGGTACGGTAACTAATGCCCGTTGAATAAACATCAATCAATCAATACGGTTGATGTGGAGAGCAAAAAGTTTACTAGAATAGTATGGATTGGGATTTTTTACAAAAATATTGGGTCAGTTTTATTTATTTATGTTGGGTTTTTAGTTAAAATACGTTAATTTAATAGTGATAAGTAATGATAGCCTAGTGGTATGACTATTGGACTGTTAAGCTAACTGCAAAGTCAAAGGTCGTAGATTCGAAATCCAGGCATGCACCTCTGATTTTAGAATTCATGTGCATAGAAATTAATTAGGTATTACTTGCTAAAACGGTAAGGGAAAACATATTGAGGAAACCAGCACAACTACAAGATTTTTCAACTTCAACCTCCTCACGATGTTTTCCTTTACCGTTTCAGCAATTAATAATTTGAAAAGTCAGAGGTGTTTGCCAGGGTTTCCAACCTACGACCTTTAACAGTCCAACGATCATAACACTAGGCTATCTCTGCTAACATGAACACTGATGATAAGGCATCACTACAACTTGTACAATATTGTACAGCTATTAAGCTCAAAAAGGCCTATCCACATTTCTCTACCGAGTTCAGTAAAAAATACCAATGTTTGTTCGACAATGAGCCGTTGAAACGTAAGGCTGCGCGCGCACGATCACTGTGTGTGTCCGCATGTTTGTCTGTTTGTTTTGTTGCCTGAATGTTTGCTTTCTGGAGAAATGGCCGTCAGGTGTGCATTGAGATTTAAGTTTTTGGAAATGCTGAAGATGTTGTGAGTAAATAGTGATACGTGATTGGTTTTTTTTTAATTTTATTTTATTTATTTAAGTTTAATTAACCAATTTAAAATAAAAAGCCGGCAAGTACGAGTCAGACTCGCGCACCTAAATTATAATAGAATTTTTATCAATTAATTTTACATAAATAATTAAGTAAGGCAGAGATATAAAAATTTACAGTTCTATATTGTTTCACTCACTTTACTTAAATGTTCATTAGAAGGTGTTTGCCCTTAATCGCCACGCTGGATAAGGCGATCACAGTAGCAGATGGTTGCTATTACACAGAAGGATGCTGCTGCCCATCCTCCAGATTTTTCTCTTTGTCGCTTCTTACAACACCCTCGGAATGAGTAGGGGTATAAACTATTGCTTATAATAATAAAATGTCCTTCAAAAACTTCTTGCATCTAACGATAATAATCTTAAACCAATAAATATCCGACGAAAATAGAAGTTATTATTAATTATGAACGAAAATTTCTAAATATCAATCTAAGTTAGGCAAAGGATCTGTCTGTCTCAAAACGGCAAAGTGCTAATGAAGTCTAGGATATCATTCTAATTCTACTCCAGACGTCTAGTCAGACTTTAGATAAATACAATGGAATTATAGCTATTCTTGTTTTAGATCTATTACTGTTAGTTTGACCTTTAAGCTATTTAGATTTATGAAAAACGTTTGGAACATTGGTTGTGGAGACCTAAATAATGTCCTTCTGACGGAATTTCGGTCACACCGTCCAATGTCAACAGAGATAGCCAACTACGCAGAAAATATTAGAGTGCACAAGTGTGTGCGCAAACACAGGTGCTCTTTATTCCTTGACTCTCATAGTCCGATGGAATGGCAATCTGACACGACCGGGAGAGACAGGCGCTGGGCCAACGGTTTTACGTGCTTTCCGAGGCATGGAGTAAGTGATAATTAGTTTATAATACGCACATAACTACGAAAAGCGCCTTGGGATCAACAGTCGAACCTAAGAGCTCTTAACTTGCCAGTCTAAGATTATCCCACTATATTATTCTAGAATTTTTCCATTTTTACTGGTAAAACAGACTAAGATGTTCCAAAATCGCTGAGTTCATTGGTTTTTGAATTGACTTAGCTGTACATTGCAGTTAACTAAACTAAAACTACGTAGGGTGTATAAATATCATGATCCATTAGAGCAAAAAGTCACCTCAGTTGCATTCTAATTCTTTTAATTTATTGTAGATAATAATAAACAACCCACACCACAAATATCTATAGGTAGGTAATATAATGGTTTATTCGTTTTAGATTACATTTTCAAAAAATTTACTTTTTCTCATTACAAAGAGAACAAACATAACATGCACATAGACTTAATAGATATTATTTAACCCATAAACATAGGCGTAAAAAATCAATCAATAAAAAAAATAACAGACGTTGTCTACTTAAAAGCAAAACGAGCTACTAATGAACACTGTTCGAAATATATTTACAAAATAAAAAACTGCATTACACATCACCTTTATGTAACAAAAAATAAAGTTGAAATTCGCATAAACAGCCGCAAAAAGTGAAGATGTAATGTCAATAAAGATTAAGCGGATTCCCAGAGTCGAGTTACGCGTTTCAACGGACGGACGGACTGACGGACGGACAAAAATCCGTCCGCTGACGTGTGATTGACAGTGAGACGGTGGCTCCATCTGTCGCGTTGTAAAAAGACATTTGACGTTGAAGGGTTAATCTGTCCCGAGTCTAAGTGGTTTTATTTTCGGCAATGCATGAGATACGTTGCTTAAATATTATATAGTTTTGGATCAGACATAATACAACCTGTAACATAAATAATGTGGGACGCTTTAGGACGTCAATTTACGCATGAAATTTAACAAGTTGTAGAACATCAGTTTGCATAATATAAAAAAAAAACACTTCCCATACAAGCATGCCGATCAGCTGACGCTCTTTGTATTAAATACCAAACATTTTTTTTTTAATTTCGCGAACTGGTATTCTACAAGTTGTTCATTGTCTTAGGTAGATTGATCTAAAAAAAAGAGTTAGACAGTAGAAAGGTCCCACACTATTTATTTTACACATTGTATATCAGTTTCGAAGGACCAAAATAATAATTATAGTGCCGCTTTAGAGTATTTAGTCTGACCTACAGTTTAAGATTATTAGACCTTCAGATTAAGATTATTAAAAACTGTCTGACTCCTACGCGACCCCGCGTTGTCTGGGTCCAATTGTGAATATTACCTAACTATACAGAGATTACTTAAACCCACACAAAAAATTTCATCATAATCGATCCAGCCACTTTAAAGTATCGCATGGACAAACGTTTTTATACAATACTAGCTGTTCCCCGCGTCTTTGTCCGCGTTAAATTAAATTTTCCCGTAAAGCAGCCAAATTGCCGGTTTTTTTTAACTTGAATCACAGATATTGTTATTTTTTACAAAAAACTGAACTTTTTTTTTCAGAATAAAAAATAGCCTATACCTAGCACTCAGGGATAAAGTAGCTTCCTATTGGTGAAAGAATTTTTAGGATCGGATCGGTAGTTCCAGAGATTACCCCTAACATACATACAGTATTACATACATACAAACTTTACTTCTTTATAATATTAGTATAGATATATAGATGTGAAAAGATCATGTACGAAGTATGTAGGCAAGTATAATATTTTAATAATATATGACTTTGAGATCCCAAATTCAGATGAACCTCTTTTATTGCCTACTAAAATACAAATAATTTTCTACAACTCATGTTCTGCTAGTTATTTTAGAATCAATCAATCAATCTAGTGTCCGGAAACCACTCTAGGCATTCGCCTTTGCCAAGTTGCGCTAGAACACTCTATATTCTGAGTTACAGTTTTTACAGCGGCCCGCTTACGTAATCTAAACCAACCAGCTTTAATTGATCCTACATTAAAGAATATTTCCAAATCAGAATTGTTAATGGACATAACAACCTACACCGCATAGGTCTGTATTATATACATAATTATATACAGGGTTATTTGTAAAACACCAGCATCCTTAAAAGGGTAATTAAACTCATCATTATGAACAACTTTTACTATGGGACCAACCCTGAAATCGCAAAAAAAAAATTAGCTGTTCCATACATTTATGTTCACATGACCCAACAAAATGTATGGAACAGCTGATTTTTTTTTTGCGATTTCCCCAGTATTCCACAGAGGGAGTAGGCAGAGGTGTGCAGTACACCCACGTTTCACCGGCTATGTTATAATTATAAATCCCATGTAATAGGGGTCGAGCCTATTGCCATTATCCGGGCACAATCCCAGACTCCGTGCTGCTACTGAGAATTTCTTCAAAAAAACCCAATAACACTTTGCCCGACCCGGGGATCGAACCCAGGACCTCGTGCTCAGCAGTCACGCTTGCTACCACTAGACCAACGAGGCAGTCTAGGTCTTTAAATATCCCATATCTCCAAAAGTCCGTTTTCTTTATACCGAATCAAATCCGCCCTCGTTCTAAGCAATTGAAAACAGTTACTCAATTCCTATTTTAAATGTAATTTCTTTTTATTTTATTATCTATTAAAAATAAAACATTTCCAAGACTTGTTGAAACGACGTTTATCCAAATTGACATCCGATGATTGATTAGAGTACAGACTAAATATATTTTCTTTGGCATCAAATATTATAATTATATCTGTCTGTCAGTCATCGGCCGTCATATCATAATGATGTATTCTTTTGGCAAATGTTGGAGAAATTGTAATTTTGCGAATTCTAGTTACGAATTTTGGTCCTTCTTTGGTACATATATTATTCTGTATATTAGGACCAAAAATCTTATCTGTTTAAAAGTTCAGCCTTTATTCTTAGTTGTCGTTGTCAGTTAATTCAAACACGACATTTGAAGACAAGTGGGAGGATAGTTTATATTAGTAGTTGAGTAACTATCTGTAATAGCTTCTTGGTAACATGAAGGTGAAATGACGTTTCTGAATTACTTCCCTACCGCCCACGCAAATCTTGTCGTTAGACTTTTAGCAACATGGCATGGCGCGGCGATGTGGACTAATTGAAAGCCACGTTGATTGATAGATACGATCAATGGCCCATCCGTGGTTCCAACAACTACTTTCACTGATATGCTGCTAACTGTATTAGAAATCCTGCTTACCAAACCGCATACATTTTTAAAACATGCGTAATTACGGCAAAGCTCACACTTTGTCACTCCTCGCGTGGAAAGAAACGCAACTTGGCAATTATATCGTTCGTACGTCAACAAGCCGCGCGCGTGTGGTCTTCTGAGAAACGGAACGTAACCGGATGATGCGCTTGAGTGCATTTTTGTACTGAGACTTTTAATGGCGCTGAGTTAGTTGGCACTGCGAGTCATTGAGCAGTAACTGTTGAAGAAATTGCATAAATTGGAATGTTAATTTGTTAACAGGATGTTCTTTTTGTATTTTACGAATATGACGTGATAATAAAATTGAATGTTGTAATATGGTATCACATAAATAAGTTAAATGTGCGCATAATTAATGATAAGACATGATTACATCCAAAATATCGATTACATAAAAAGGCGCGACAATAAGGTTACGAGCTCAGAAATAACCGCCGACGTATCGGCATCCCATCAAAACGAATCGATCGCATCAATAATAATCCTAAGAAAAAATGAGTGGGCGCCCCTCAGATACAGATCAAATTAACGGTCAAACGAACACAAAGCCGAGCCAATCAGCGGGCCGATTCTTTCACAAACGCTTCACGTATTTACGTCACATTTCTTCGATTCTGCGGCACGTTCGCGACGTAATAAGCGGACGGGGGAGTCCGCTCGTCGCGTCCGTCACCGTGGGGTGGTCCTAGGATCCGGAGAGGGGGCCCTGGGTGGCGTCCGGCAGAGTTAATGAAGTTTTCTCAGCGATTCCCACAGGTCGTCACATGCGGCCAGAGTTTGCTCGGCACATATTGTACACGTCTCGCTATCGTCAGATATTGCCCGGGTGAAAATGTTTTAATAAGCGCATCCCAGGACGCGGCCGGCCGTTATGTCCGACCGTACCCGGCCCGTCTTATTAATGTCTATTGTTTGCGAGTTTCGCGTTATTGCGTGTGTATTGATGGTACAGCCTTGGAGTTTTTATGTTCTTAGTTAGATATGGTTTAATCTGGAAGGCAAACAGTTGTAAATGTTGTAATATTCACGGATGGTTACGCAAACAACGACACAATATAATTCTCAAGTGCAATACGGATATTTTTTATATTTAATCCGTACATGATCATTTTAAATCCAGGAATGTGCGCTTTCTAGTTCAGTATACCTATCTACTTATAACAAATTCGAAAATATTTTTGTCGATCACCACAAAACGATGGCTTTACAGGCACTATTTTCTCATAGAATATCCTTAAAACACATTGATCCGAGAATGACAGTTGAGATCAACAAATTAATATTGTACTCCTACGCACAATTTCGATACAATATTAATTTTTAAAAAAACTTTACTAAGCCACTGTTTAATGCCAATCAATCCAACCCCTACTTCGCCGCGTGTATTGTTGACACGAATGTATCGGGTTAACGTATCGCCGCGACCTTGACCTATCTAATCGCCGGTCGTAAATCTCCATACTCGCATGATGTGCGATCCAAATTGTTTCTGCTGTTATTAACGGACAGATGGATTAATGGGCATTTTGTGTCCATTTTTGAGGGTTAAGTAGAAGCGTGAAAGGTATTTTTGTATGAAATTTTAAAATGTAGTTTTCATAAAAATGTATGACGGCGCACTTACTAACTATTTGTCCTCAGATAAGTGTTTTTGTAGCATTTATCGCCAGTATGAGTTTGTCATTCACGCAAACGATGACAGTTTTCGTAAAATGCAATGATAATATTTATAAAACTTGATTTTACTTTCTATATATTATGTTCCAATCATGCGGTATCCTTTGTGCTACTAGGTCCTGTAAATATTCGGAATAGGTACCGGAAGAGTCATTGATAAAATATCGATAGAAATCGACCTTTAAACAACACTACGTCTGACCCGAACTCATTCTCAAGAGCTAGGTAAACGTAACTACCGAAATGCATGCAAATGACAACCACGCGTAAAACTAATTAAAGCAAAAACTTACAACTTTACAAGAGAGAGTTAGGAAGTTCGATAATTCGGTATCGATCGCACGCGTCACATCACTAGTTTGATTTGGTGCACTTTAAAATAAATTGAATGTGAAGAGAAAATCGATAAATTCTAAGTCTATCGATGTTTTATTGGTAATATTTATTAATAGTTTCACGATACGATTGGCCACAGATGATTAAATTAGTATTTAAATAATGGCATTTAGATTTTAAAATGGTTAAGATTGTCTTTATTATTCTTATTTAAATCGGGTTTTCTGTTGTGTCGTAGGTGCAGTTGAAATTTCAGGCACAAATAACCGATTTTTTTTTGTTCTACGCAGGAATCTAACGTAAATATGTAGTGTGCTACATATTTATTGTGCATTTGTTAATTTGTTATTTTTTTTTATTAAATAAGTTTTTATATTTTTCTGTTCCCACAGACAAACTGTGAAAACAGTTTTGTGGGGCTCTGTATTAGCAATAAGATAAATGTAACTAAATTGTTTTTTAATAAAGATACATACATACATACATAACTCACGACAGAAGGTGAATCGTTTTACCTTGGTTTTACCACTACGCCAAATAAAATCTTTTGATTGCTAAATTTCGTGTTTGATCCTTGCAAAGAATATCGGTGACACAGCTATTTTTTCATCAAGCACCACTTCAAAAGATCTTTCAAATAAAGTAAAATAATAATAATAAAATATCTAATAATAAAAATTCTACTCACACCGGTCTACTTAATCCTGGAGTAAAAACAGAGCGGTTTAAAAAAACCTGATAAAAAAAGAATCAAATAGAAAAATACTTCTTTTTTGAAAAGTTACAAAAACAGTACATAGGTAAACATAAAATTTAAAGAAACCATTAAAAAATAACTTTTCCCTACTTCATTTGCCACTCAATACAACACTACGGGAGTGCATTTAATGACATTTTTCACATGTTTCTTGCCCCCGATCGGAGGTCAAGTTGTGAGGGGGCCTCCCTTACCCCGAGGGGTGGCGAGGGTGGTTTCTAGAAGGCGCAGACGTCTCCCGTCAATCAGTTCGGCTCGACGTGACTGGAATCCTATAGGAAACTTCGCAGACCGTTCAGGCGGTTTTTTTATGATCGACGATTATTCGCGGTGGTAATCTCGACGATGTGTTCCATGCTTTATGTGGGGTATTCGATTCGTAGACGAATGGGGTTTTAATGTGTTTTTTCGAAGTTATTTGTGTAATATTTAGTTAAGTAAGCGCCACTTTCATCAAATTTTCCTAATTTGAATGAATCTTATGGTTTTCTAAATTCGTCTGAAATAATAAAAAATTGTCTATGGTTATTAGATGTCGAACAGAACAAATAGTTATTTGTTAAGTCAGGAAGAATTTTTATCTTGTTTTGATCGTAGAGTTTAATAGGATCGTAGGAAGGGGGGACATAATTTACTCATGATTCGAAAAGTCAACGTCAACGTCGTCAGTGTTAACGTTGAAGTAGGAACCTACAGTCTTTGACTCAGCAATCCAACGGTCATACCACTGAGCTGTCACTGTAGTGAAAAATTACCTTCAGTTAAGAAGAAGCAAGAAAATATTAATATGCTACAATCTTTTTTATTTTGAACTCTACCTGATAAGAACCACTTTATACCAAATCTGCTTATTCAAAGTTATTCTCTGGATATCTCAGTTTACTTTAACAATAAACACAGTTTAGGCTTTAAACTCTTAGTTAAACTTACTTTAAGTTTGTAGCGGAAAAACTCTGTAAGAATGTTTTTTATAACAGTCGGACTAAAATATTAGAATTGCGTCGCGAATGGTCGAGCTTATTTCTTGATGTTTTAAGTTTTTTAACGGATTTTTAAAATAGAGGTGAGAGAGGAAGAGGGGTAGTATGTAGGTGGGCTAGTGTAAAGCACCGTTTGTAAATTAAATTTACATTAAAATAATGTTTTGCGGCTTGCAAAAGTTGTAGATAAATAACGGTACCTACGTTTTTGACAAAATTTTCAGTACGAGATTCCGGGTTAAGTTCCCGGGTTGGGCAGTGTTATAGGATGTATTCATCTGTAATATCTGAGTAGCAGTATGGAGTCATGAACTATGCTCGCCTCCCAGTCAATGGAACTTACCACGTAACTGGTGAATTTTGGGTGTAAAAGCTCTTATGTAATTAGATATCCTAACCTAACCTAACCTTCCTTGATCTAACCTAACCCTTCAAAGAAGTAGCTACAGGCGTGACATGTAAATTCTAACACAATGTCAAGTCTGCTTCGTTAGTAATAAGTGACATTTATTGACACATCAGTTGTCTGTTGTCATAGTGACTTTGCGTCTGTGCAGTATTCTATCAACTTTGATTATTTCTATCAATTATTGACGTAGTTTTTTTATGATTGTGGTTTTCCCGAATCATGCTAAATAACAAGTAAATATGCGTATTAACTGAAATCTAATCTTAGCATGATTTGGAAAAACCATTCATAATAATCATTGACAATTCATCAAAACATCACCAAATGTAGATAATTTATGTCAATAATGACTGATTAGGTATTTGCATTACATTGTTAACCCTTAGCAACCGATGTCCCGATAAATATTTTACGTGTTTTCAAGATAGGGTCGAAGTTTTTTGAATTTCGAATTTAAATGTAGTTTTTATTTTATTTTGCTGTTTGTTGATTGAGACGTTTAATTCGGGCCTTGGGTTTAACAATGCAAAGACGCGTAACAATTGATTTTCTTTTGTGTCTCATTCCTCAGTGTTTGACGGTATAAAGAACTAGAATATAATTATTTGACTTGTTGTATAATAATTATAATCGTTATCGTAAATACATTGTAATTACTAAAGTCGATAAATTGTTAATAACTTAAATTATTTGCATAAAAAACCCTAAAACGGCCAGCAAACTAACAACAACCAAAAAAATGGCAAAAACAAAACGCTTTTCGTTTGTTCCTTTTTTAAATTCCGCTTACGAACGAATATAACCGACGTAAGGTGATCGGTGATCACTCGAAACCGACGTCGCAGTGAATGAACGAATGGATGAATGAATGAGTGAGTGAGTGAGTGGAGGGCCGGGGACACCAGTTGATCAACCATGATGCGCTCGTGTCCGTCAAAGTCATTCGGGATGTGTTAGGGAGGAGTGAGTTTAATTGATTTATGTTCGTACCGTTGCGTTAATTTAAGACTTTTTTTTTCCTTGTTTCACTAGACTAAAGAGACGAATAGACGTTATCGACTGTTTTGCTAGCGTTTGACTTTTAGGTTTTTGTTTCTAAGCTGAACGCAACATTATGTCAAGGCATTTTTCAGATTTCAGCCTTCTTTTCCAATAAACATTGCTTTTTAAATTGTACGACGTATAATTTTAGACTTAAAAGTGTTTCTTGTGATTTTTAAATAAATAATTTAATCAATCAGTCTCTCATTTGTTGAGCAAAGCCAAACTAATAATACAATTTTGTTATTTATTAAACAAAATGTTTCTACTAAAATAACACGACTATCGACACGTATTTCGTCGTAACAATAAAATACAAATAAAATTAATATTTCAACTGCGTTATGAAATAAATAATATTAAAATATGCAATATGTATGTCATTTTCGACTTATAAATTTGACTAGCGGCAATTTAGTGGCATTTAGAGCCGGGTGCCCGAAACATATGTCTCATGTATTGTTTTATTTAATAACGCCCGACGATTAAATTTATGATCATCGTAAACGCGTTTTGCTAAATGTCACATGCGTTTTGTTTATTCGTTATGTAAATCTTATTCAATCATTTGGAACGCAACTGAAGTCTAGTTCTATCAAGCTGTCAACCCTGTTTATTTTGGCAGGTTGTTTCGAAAATCCAATAAAAAGAAGCAGTTCCGGAAGATATTCAAGCAGGCCATATAACACAGTGATGTGTTACGATTTTTATTGAGCGATTTCTGAATTTTATTTACGTACAGTTGAGCGCAACACGGACTATCGAGTGCACATTAAAATACGTAGCGAATAGTGGTTGTGTAAATCAAAAGGCTATAAAATGCCACAATTCGGCCGAAGCCGACTCCACGCTAGCGTAGCACTTGATTTATACGCTCGCCGTTTGCCGGTGCGAAAACCTACCTAGTGACGTCACGGCTTTTGTTTTTCTGTTTTTTTTTGTACAGACTTTTTTATTGATGGCGTTCAGATAAAAAGTGGCGCTGATAGGGTTACCATGTGGATGGGAGCTAGGTTTTAGGGAAAACGTAGAGATCGTACTACTAATGGTTATTCTTTTTAGATAGTAACAGGTGTGGGTAGGCGAAGCTATTTCGTTGTTTGATTATTTATGTGACAATTACTAAAACGATAACTAAACGGTTTTGTTTTGACTGATAGTGAACGATTTTTTTTTAAATTAGTTTGCTTTAAATTAGTTAAGACACAACTTTACTAACATAGATGCTGTAACTCTCTCTGTGTTGTGATTATCATTAATTAAGTTTTATAAAAAACATGTTACTTTCTCAATTTTTTTTTGTCACCTAAGTCATAATTATGTCCCATGATTGGAACATAAATTAGCTCTCATGTAAGTTTATATTAACAGAAAGGGGCAAATAAACTATTATTTTTATATTGTAACAAAAAAAAAACAAATACTAACCATTTTTTTTTGTGAATTTGTTAATAATTGTGTATTAATTTATGCTTTTCAATGAGCTGGATTAAGTCGATTACAAAAACCAGTAAATACTGCATTATTTAAACTTCATTTCATTTTCGTGTCGTGGAGAAAGAAAACTAAACGTAGAAAGAAATTAATGACTAGTAAAATTTGATATTCTATGGCCAATCTTATACCTATAGGATTGGCCATATAGAGAGTACCTACTCTGAAATACATAAAATCATATTGCTTTGACAATCGAATTCCGTTTTTAAAACCCTAAGTAAATCCACAAAAAGAATCTTAGTTCACAAACAGGAAAAGAAAAAAAAGGCCCTTAACACCAAAAACACGACTACCCTCAGGCGCTAACCCTGCCAGTTCGGAACTAACCGTGGCATCACAATTTGTGAATGATTTTACGTTCGGTGTCCCGAGTTGGGCCGTCCTGGCCATTTCATAGCCATTTGTCAACCGGCCGAAAAAGATGCATGTAGGACCCAATGCTTTTTTTTTCGCTTTTTAGGCTTTTACGCGGATCCATCGACACGTGAAAGTGTGTTAGCGTTGGTAGGGTTTATAAATTCTACTGCGTTGTTCGTGGAAGTTTATAGGTTTTAATTTTTGCGGTTTAAAGTGTGTGAAGTGTGTTTTTTCGCGGAATTTTTGCTGTCATGTAGATTGAGCAGTTTGATTAAAGCTCTAGTGGGCGTTTTTAGGACATTTTGTTTTAGTATTAATGAAAATATTACATCGCTCAGCCCTAGTATTTTCTTTATTATAATAGGTATCGAGTTCCCTTGACTCTTGTGGACAAAAAAAAACGCAAGTTTAATAAAACTTCAGCACTATGCACTACATTACAGAAATCGAAAAAGACATAAGGTCATCTACACACAATGCGACACGCCAAACCGGAACCACGCGACTTAGCGCACTTCCACGACAACCACACGTGCACTGTCGTTATAAAACGCGTGATTGAAGCGAACCCGCAAAAATGTCGGCCAACGGACCGACGGGCGCCAAACCGAGACCGCCCAATTTATATTTCACTATTATCCACGGGTACCGAGCCGATTTACGATTTCATTATACCCGGACGCGGCAACTCGGTAACTCGTTGATTTAAAATGCACACGATTTTTGTGCGAAAATATGTGTCCGACAGCGTTTGCCTTCGATTTATTGGTGGTCGTCAATAAGGTTGAGCTGTTGAGGGTGAAGAGATTGTTGTGGTTTGATTTTAATGCACTTACCGACAGTGTGATTGGCGGTCGATCGCCAACACGATGGTCAGACCAAGTGAAAGAAGCCATCCCCTCCAGCAAATTCTACCAAGCGGTGAGAACCACCATGGATCGAAACAAATGGAGACAAAGTGTGCGATCGAAGAGCTCCAGTGACCACGATCCACAGTAATGAGGGACCAACTGAAGAAGAAGATTCCCGGTAACCCTTTTTATACGTAAGGACAACTAAAGTCATCAGTTTTGCTAATTAAAAGGTTATAATTATAAAGAAATGAAGTTATAATTCAAGCCAAAGCAACTTTCCCTGTATCGTGTGTAATACTGCTGGTACCTAAGGAATGTTTTAGCCAAGTACCAGCTCGAATTTTGGACTCGGTAGAAAGGCGAGCAATTTTAATTACCGTAGATGATTTGCTTATTAAGGCTATACTCCAGAGTTTTGCTCACTGCCGAAAAGTTGTCTGTTTTCTATGTTCTACAAGTTGCACCTGCACTTGTGCACTCTAATTTCTCCTACGTAGTTGGCTAATCTCTGTTGAGGTTGCCTTCTGTAACTGAAATTTGGTCAGGAGGATATAATAGTGGACCATTGATTGTTCGTGCTATCTTATTCATCACGTTAACTTCACGTGGTCTGAAGTGATGCCATCTCGCTGTCACAGGGCTCCACTTGGTGGTGACTTTAGCTTACAGCTCATCAGTCGTACGACAAACGTAGCCAGCCAATCCTGCTTTAATTTTGCGGCTTATTGAGCTATGTCAGTGATTTGTGTTTTGGAATGCCATGTAGTGTTTCGAAAACGATCTGTCCATTTAGCACCTATTGCGGTCCATTGCACAAAAGTGGATGACATGTCATTAAAAAAGAATTGCTGTTTCTTTACTCGGAAGTCGTTGAATGTACAAGTAATATGTGCTGACGTCAGACCAAGCTACAAGCAACGTTAACCTATTTCTGCAGTTTTTAATTTAACCGCAAATACAAAGGCGGGCAAACTTTATCATGCAATGGAAATAATAAAAAATAATTTATCTAAGCGCCTCTCCACGCTACATAAATAATCATTACGAAACGCATTCAGACACAATTACATACTTGGGGATGGCTCGTTAAAAATCATATTTTAAGGGTGGCTGTAGACGGGCGACCATCCACCCCGTCTTGGTGTGTGTTAAAAGCATTCATGGCGACTGACTACGGATGTATTACATATTTCAAGATTTTTTTTTCTGTTTTTGTACAAACTATAACAAGCACATCTACAAAATAATAAAATGTTAATAGTAATTGTTGTAGAAAGAAAAAAAAACCAAAATACGATTACAAGCGGGATTCCAAATTTTGAATTGTATATATTTGCATTAGATAGGTTTATAAATGCTTTAGAAAATGTTGATACATTTGCATACTATTAATTTTTTTGTCCATCAAATTCAGAAAACGTGATAAATTGTATATTTATTATGCATTTTAGCAAAAACGAAATTTTACTACTGAAAAAGGAAACCAAAAACAGACTTTTCTCACAACTTACCATTCTCATTGCAACCAAAAACCGTTAAACACCTACAACTTGCACATAAAAAGTCGCAAACTCGCAACCAAAAGTCGCTTAGCGTAACCGTCGAGGTGAGGCCACCCCCTCCCCAGTTAACACGGTTAATAATAGGCTTCTTACCCTCCCGCGCCTTATCTGCAGTATTAAACCATAAAACATTATAATTTACAACGCTATGTCGCTGTGCTATGATGTTCCGCAGGCTCTCAAAGTTTACACGTTTTTAACGTAGCGGAGAAGGGTTGAGTAACTATGATTTGAATTTAGAAGTGCGTTTTTTTTTAAGAATATTTTTTTTACTGGTTTGAAAAAAAATATCAATTGTTTTTTTTTTCGATTTGAAATTAAGGGTTGACTTTTAACATTTTTAGTATCTAAGTATTGTAAGTAGAAGTATGTAGTTCTTGTATTTTATTATTAAACAAAAATACGCTGATAATGTTCAGTTTATATTTTAAAAAATATATTTATTTATTATACTCTGTATTGTATAAGAAAAAACAAAAAGTATATAATAAAATAAATGAATAATGGGCGGTCTTATACACACAGTGATTATTAATCAAATAAACATAACCAAAAAATCCACAATCCTATTTACCAGCAAAATATCCTCATTCAAATACTCTTTATCATAAATTCTGTTACCCAACCCATATTTCAGGCCCCCAAACTTTGGGAGCCTACTTAAAAATAACGAGATACCGGCAAATATTGTAATAACCCCCTCTGTCCCTGTATTTAGTTCAAACCCATTGTTTTAATAATCTTTCTTTGCTGATTTTGCTGCGTGTGTCGACATCGTCAATAAACCCCCCCTCTGTTTACATTTCATCGATATATTCTTGCAAATTTCAGTTTCCCATCCCTAAATATGTTATGTGTGTAATAGAGTGTCTGTTAATGGGTGTTTGTGTGTGTTTAGGCGATATGTGTGCGTTTCGTTATTATCAGGGCATTTTGTTTTTCAGAATCTGTTATTGTTATTGGCGTTTTATTTTGAAAGTTACGGTTTGATGAGTATGTGTTTTTTTTCACATTTGTGTTTTTTTTAGTGATGCAGATTGATAAAAATAACTTTTTATTACAAATATTTTGAATAAATAATGATCTTTATTTGTACACACACACAGCTGTAAAAAAAATATTAGGTTACGATGTCGGCAGATGTTTGTGATGTAGAAAATCACTTCCAATTTAAATTATTTTCAACTTTTGAATCGTACCAAAATCCTAACCCATCAAGTACGGCCACAACATCAAAAGTACCGGCGGATTACATTCTTCAAACACAGATATCGCAGCGCTAAACGACCCAATAAAAAAGCAAATATCAACAATCACACGAACTACACAGTAATCCGGGTTTTGTTTGGAACAATTGTACCTAATATTTACAATATCTTAGAGATAAAGTGGGCACGTGGGACGTTGAGTGCCCGCCGTCTTAACTCGGCTGCTTTATACGAAGCTTCTATCAATATTGTATGATAATAGGCGAGGGGTAAGGCGTGAGCGGGCGCGGGCGGGTTAGAAATGGTATTTGATTGAAAATTGTACTTTGTTTTTATGAGTGCAATGATAGTAATTTAGGGTTGAATTTTGAGAGCGCATTGTTTTTTTTTGTTAATTCTTTTTATTTTCCTTTATTTATTGTTACGGTAAGCTCCTGCTTATTTATTTTATATACTATACTTAATAATTTATTGAATAGAATTTGCGATTAACTAAGAAACTTTCACAAAATTTCTGCGATAATTTGTCCATAATAACGTCCTTTATTCACAACATATCGGAAGCTTATCAAAACTAAAAATCTTTTATTTTCAAATATTTTTCTTGATTTTTATTGAAAACTTGAAGTTTGTTAAAAACTTACTACGACTTAGAGTTTAGAATGAAATATCAAAAACTAATTTAGGTTACATAAATAGTTTTGCAACCTGCTATTATTTTTATCTAACCTGCAAAAACCACAAGGCGGTCTCTCCGACCATCCTGCGAAGAAACTCGTGACTTGCCCCACACTCGCCCGTAGTCTTTATCGCACGGTGCGTTTGCCGAGATTACTGCAAATCTACTGATTGCGACTCCAGAACTATTGATACAGGCATTAACTTTGCATCGTTGCGTTCGCGTAACGTCCACTAATCTGTTCTAATGTTAGCCTTTGTTTCTGTAAATTTACTTTACTTTGTACCGACGTCTAAAGTTCTAGCCTTATCTTGCAGTGATTGTAGACTCTAGATTTCTTTTATTTGATTTCTAATGTGGATTTACAAGGTAAAGTAATCTATTTTTGTTGGATATGGTGTTGGTTTTGTATCACTGTAATGGGATTTATTTTGTCATAGATAAGTGCCTATTATGTTGACTTTAGGGTATAAATGAGCGCAACATTTAATCTAAAAAAAAATACTTACTGCTTTATTTTCATTAAATACTGGCAAAAAATAAATTTAAGAAAAACGAAAAATTAAACAAAAAAAATCACCGAGCTAAAATCTTTGCATTCCACACGCAACCTTCAATCTTTTCAAAACACTCAGCTCTATTGACACTTCATTCGACGCACTCACACAAAACGATCCCTTAGAAAAAACGAGAAACACAAACATCGAATCCCGAACGATAGAGATCCACTCGCCTTAGATAAGTGTTGCTAGTATTGGACAGGTATCATTATGCGGGCATACTTAGCCGGAAGGTAAGGGGCCCGGTGGGCGAGAAGGGGGTAGGGGGAGGCAATTTAATTCTGTCCACGTTCTAATAATGACCGTCATAATTCGTTCAAAGTGTCCGGTCTGGGACATTTTCGCCCCCCGCGCTCTCGCCCGGTTGATTCCTTTGCATTTTCCCCCCTTAATTCCATTTTCATGCCACCTTGCACACATTTGCGCTTCATCTGTGGATTTTGAGTGTGTGTGTTTGGTATGTTGTGTCTTGTAATAGCAGTGTGTGGATTATGTTCTTTATAATTATTTTGAGATTAGTATATTCGATTCCTTTTTGTTTTTTTTGTTTTTTATTTTGATAGTATTTTGTTTTACTGTTGACATTTATTATTTACTTGGATTTTGTCGTTATTTTAATTTTGTCTATTAAAGAACGTTGACTCTACCGTGATGGAAAATTATGTACAACTCATAAGTATAACACTGCAATGCAATCTGTTTTTGAATTCCTAAAACAATTAAGTTTAAATTACATTTTTAATCACATTTTTTTAAACGGTTTTATTTAGCTTGCCCTGTTTATTATTTGGTTAAAATTTAGTAGGTAATCGATATTTCACCCCCTTCCTGTTGACAGATTGATCTGATATTTGGTACACAGCTTTAGTTCTGATGACAAAACCGTTTTAGGTAAAAACCAAATTTTACTTATAATTATTTTGTCTTCGTAAAATTGTGTATAATATCGAATCCAAGATACACAGATTAAAAAAAGTATGGATACAAGTTGGTGTGATTACATCTGTATTGGTGGATTAGATCTGAAATATAAATCCCATATTAAAATAACTTTAGCAATCTTTGATCTTAAGCCATAAATTAGTCATAGGGCAGCCATACTAGTCTGTTAATGCATTCAAGGTGCTGTTATTTAGCACTGTCCCGTACGCGGTGCAGTACGACCACAGCATTAATAATTAAGGTGATAAAACATAACCTAAAAATGTATTATAGGCTTGATAATTGAACATTTAATTAAAGTAGTTTTAATATTTACTTATAGCTTTTAATAACTAGGTTTTATTAACAATTTAAACGCCATGACGGACACATGGTGTCCGACAAACAATAGAATTTGCATTGTGTCTGCTGTCTGGCAGACAAAGTATTAAATAATCAATAACTAGGTATTATTAAAATTATCTGATAAGACTGACTCGATGTTTTGATAATTAAAAAATATTATCAAAACATCAATCATCATCATCATTTAATTATTTTTTTCTCAAAATATTCTTTTAAAGAGTATCCTTATAATTGATTCACTCTATGTTTTACATGTTTATGCACATGTTTTGCTTATTAAATGAACAGAAATCTTTATTTTGGCTCCTTTCATGAACATCTATGACTGTCATAAAATTAAACAACTGGTCTATCGTATCCCTTGGTAATCCAGATACCTAGGTAGTCGCAGGTTAGATTGGAAGTAGATCCCATCAGTCATGTTTGAGGATTGATAGCTTGATATATTACCTGCCAATCCCAAATCTGAGGCCAACAACTCTCTAACTAGCCTTGCTTGACACCACTAAAAATAGTTATAGGCCGTTTTTCTTGCAATTTTTTAATACATTTTTAATGTCGATATATTTTACTGCTATCCTATAATAAAATATTGCAAAAGTCTGCTTGTTGATTTGTCTTTCTTTCACGCAGAAACAAAGCAAAAGATTGACGTGATTTTTTGCATAGAGACAGTTTATGGGCCTGATAGTATAGTAATAGTAGTAGTACCACAGAAAGCCGCAGAAAAAAGAAAAGCTTGTGACAAAATAAAATAAACAATAATTATGCATCACACATTGTCAAAATACTTGTGAAAAAAAAAAACAAACAAAAAGTTTTAACCCTAAAAAACTCACGCAAAAAAGGACACGAAAAAATAGAACAATAAGCATTCGTCATTTTAATCCGGGCAACACATTAAAAAGATAATCTCACGTTCTCCCTCAAGTCAGGCGCCATCTTGGTTCGGTGTGTGTGTGAGTGAATGGAATGTTTGTATGTGTGTTTGTGCACGTGTGGGCTTTATCAACACATGTAGCTAATATTAAGTTTGATTTATAACAGTTATATCGTAAATGGATTAGGGAAACGTCCCTTTGGTACACTTGCGTCCTAAAGTGGATCTAATGTCGTCGTTTTATGGGTACGCGTAATTGGCGAGGTCTGTCTGTTTGTGTAATTAACGCCGGCCATATTTAATTGTTTGTTTTTTTTTTCAGGTACGTTAGCGAGTTTTTGGTGAAGTACTACTGGTTGTAAGTGTTTTCTGTGTTTTATGGCGGCGTTATTGGATGGAAGGAGTCGAGGACTCGAGAGATTAAATTAAATAGTCGAAGAATACGTAGCCATTTTTATTTAATAAATAGAAATGGTTATCTTTTTGCAGATATATAAGTATATATGTAGGTATATTATTGTTAGCCCATATCATCTTACTGCTGGACCACTCTTTCGATATAGAGCCAGTGTGGACCAGTCGTTATTGGTTTTGTCCAATTCGTCCCGCCGCGCCATCTCACGCGTGGTCTGCCCCGACGCCCGTCTTGCTGCATCGGGGCACCACTTGGCTAAAATGATATTTTTAATTTTTGTAATTTAATTCAAACGAACGATTGGAAAATTGGAAACTAACCGCGTCCAGTGCGGAAACTTTTTAAATGGCTTCCCAATGTTATGTTTGATAGATCAGGCTTGAAGGAAGTCCTAGAATGCGTTATCGAGCCTAAAATTTCAGTGCATTATGCATTAATTTAATCCTTCCATTTTTAAAGTCCATTTAAAAATGACAGCCAGGTTATTAAAAGCAATTTTAGCATTAGTCCTTCCATTTTCAAAGTTAATTTAAAAATGGTAACCATGTTATTAAAAGAAATTTTAGGCTTAAATACTATTTAGTGATCATTGCATTTAAAATTTAGCTTTTTAATTACTAATATTACTTTTATATGTATAAAAGACACCATAGAATTAAATACTATTTTTGTGTAAAACTGATGCTACTGCATACGACTGTAGGTACTGATAAATGGACATTGTTTAAAGAAAAGTCCATAAAAGTGCAAATTTGATGGTATACAACAAGGACGATAAAAAAGCTCCCCTTTTCTAGTTTAAACGTAAAAAAAATAACATCACTAACAAAGTTTAAAAAGCAAAAAATCCAATGTTCTTAATTCAAATGGTCTAAGTAATTAGGGTGCGCACACATTACTGCAATCGACGGCGCGTCGATGTTTACGATTTTTAATTAGAGCGCCCGTCGATACGATACGTGACGTCGAATACGCGATATTGTGTAGTCTTTGTAACAAGTGGGGAGTATGCATTGGTAGTGGTATTACGAAGCTGTGTTTATCAGTACGAGAGAATAAATTGAAAAATTAATAAAGATTGGTATGGACTGCAAGTAGTTCTGTCAAGAAAAAAAGGAAGACATAAGAAGTATAGGTTAGGTAGAAGTACTCATCCATATAAAGGCTAAGCGCAGACTTTAGACAAAACAGTTAAATGTTTTCATAAATAATTGTTATGTCATAATTATGTCCGTTAAATGACCATTTGTAAGTAAACGTAGAAGGCAAATCGTCTACAATATACTAAGTGTTAATAAATAAGTAGGTACACGTACAGCACAACAATCTGTTTCGCTTCTTAAAGCTAAATAATTGATTTTGTCTATCTTTTTTTCTAAGTAAATCGTTCTTCTAAAAGACTGTCTTGTCTATTCCATTTTTTTGTTTTTGCTCAGCCTTCGTTACAAATAAATCAATTGTGAATTAAATGCTTTGATAATAAACAATGATTTTCTGACATAACATAAACAAAATACTAAACATTTAATTATAAACAAAAATATATAAGAGTTTTACCAATTTAAAACATCGATTCTACCAGCCCCACTTTATTTAAACCAATTTGTTTCATACAATTAACACATGCAAGACTTCGAAACGTAATAAAAAGATCTTGGATCACCCATCTTCGACTATCACGTACTGTGTCGTATTAAAACGCAAAAATACGCCATTTAACCTCTCCAGAGTGGATCGTTTGCATATTTAATGTACGCAGATATTGGACATCGGCGGCAATAGTGTAGCCTCGGTTTAAAAAAAGAATTTAAAAAAAAAATAGGCGTTATTTGCACAGTGTGTAGTCGTAAGTGTGTAGATACTTAGATACAAAATTTAAATTAAAAGTAGGTATAACAAAGCTCATTTTAAATAAAAGTTAGATTCGTTTCCTTTACAAATTATACTGATTTAATTTGACTTTTAATGATTCATTAAAGAAGTGTTATACCACTAGGCTATCACAGCTTACGACTGAAGTTATTATCAGTTATTTTCGAAGTGACGTCACATCGCTTAAGCCGCGACCGCGCATGCTCTATGAAAATATGGGATGGCTGCTGATCAAATAAAATATGTGAGTCAATTAGGGCAAATGATTTAATTATTTTTTTGTAACCACCCAAGATTTAAAAGAAACGTAATCATGACAAAAAACGAAAAAAAATCCGCTAAATTCAATGCGAAAATGATTGCCACACATTAAAACGTTGTCATTCAAAAGCAAACTGCCATAATTTCCTTAATCACATAAACAAAACACAACACACAACACATTCTAACGACAAGCTCAAAGAATAAACAGCGCCAGACAAAACGCTACAAATTTCCCGCAAAATCACAAACGAATTAAGAAAATGCATTCGAAGCGAAGTTCGTCAAAAGAAAACCAAACAGCGGAGACATTCCGTCCACTGAATACAAAGAGGGATAGAGGGGGGTAGGGGGGAGGGTGACACAAAAAACATTTGCTACTAACGAAACAATCGCAAGCATAATTGATTTTAACGTTGAGTAGACTGCAAATGAAGTTGGAGCCGAAGGGACTTGACTCCCGGTGTGGACACGGACAGGTGAGGTTACCTTTCGGGTTTTAGTTTTATAAAATAAATAGATTTAAAGTAAAAGAGGTTAAGTCTGATCTGTGATTAATAAGATTTTTGATTCACTGCAGCGCTGCACGCTGTGTTATGAAAGAAATAATCAGCATTTTCATTCTGTTTTTTCTATTTTTTAAAAAATGTACTGTATCCCCAAACTTTAGCTTATTTTTCATCATTAATTAAGTACCATTTATCATTTATTATCACAATCTTTTTAACTACAATACTAAAATAAAACGAACCTCATTCTACCAAACAACATTGCAAAATCAAATAACAATTAAAAACTGAATAGAGAAAAAAAACTCAACTACCCACCTTACAAACATTTCCCGACTATATTGTCTCAGAGCAATAACCGTCGAGGAACTTTACACAATCCAGATAAAACGAACTCAACTGACTCCGGCTGCTATAATCAAGAACCGTGTACCTGATTTAAATATGTACACGGTCTCTCCAATGTTGCATTAACCCGACTGATTCATTAGTGTGTTGAAAAATTCCGGCTAGTGAGTGCTGGGTGTTGGGTGCTGCTAGGTAGAATTGGCACGTACCGTGTTCTTCGGATTAGAGATCGCTGGTCTGTAATGAGGAGCGATTGTTTTGAATATTGAAGAGTTAATTCGTTTGTTTTGTTTGTTTTTTTTAGTGATAAGCAGTGATGTTAATCTTAGTAATCCTACTACTATTATAAAGGCGAAAGTTTGTAAGTATGGATGTATGGATGTATGGATGTTTGTTACTCTTTCACGTAAAAACTACTGAATGGATTTGAATGAAACTTCACCACAATATAGCTTATACATCAGAATAACACATAGGCTACAATTTATCAACATATCATGCGGGCGAAGCCGCGGGCGGAAGCTAGTTAATAATAAATTAACGTTGAGTTTTCTTAGGAAAATTTTAGACTGACACGTCATCAGTCAGTCTGATTGTGCTGTGTTTTTTTTTTAATTTTTATTCCTGTAAATTAGGCTTGGTAGGTAGGGGTGACTGGTGAAAACTGTTGTAGCAGACAATAAAGAATGGAGAATGTAGATTTGTTGTTCGATTGACATGATAGTTTGGTATCAGAATTATTGTTTGTTGCTATAAATCAAAATAAATACAAAAAGTTTTTAACTTTAATAGATGACTCTATTCTTCTGACCCTAAACGATAATTAAACCATATTTCTTTAGGAAATTTACCTTCCCATATAATTTGAAAACTAAGAACAATACGGATGGTAAATAAAATGTATTCGTAAAAACAATAATTGCTAAGTTAATTTTCCACTGATGCAAGATCAAAGGCAGAGAAATCATTAAAAAATCTTCGTACTCCTTAAAACAAATATTCTCTATAATAACTTCATATAATTTTGTATTTTTACAACCAGACTAGTCAATTACGAATTCTCATAACATCACAGAAAATTACAATACATAATCGTCTTAAAATTACAATACTCAATAAAAAATGAAAGAAACCTAAATTTATTCCACGCAAAAAAAAAGTATCAACTGAAAACATCAAAGTATCTAAATAAGGGCCGACACAGACCGGCTACTGGACGACGCGCACGTTCCTAAATATTCCGATTCTTCGGTCGCAGCGATTCATACGCGATGCATGAGCTAGATAGCCAATTTGCTGTACTGCCCCGTCCATTTCACTCGCGATTCTCCAACGTAGATATGGTAATCTCAAAAAAGTCTTGCAGTGTTGCGATTGGGTCGCATTGCCTGGGCGTGGTGTAGGTCAGTTTATTGGGATGAATAATTTATATTGAATTATGTTAATGTCGGATTGACGATCTGGGCGCAAAGTCGACTAGTTTGATTCTGTCCTTTCTGTTTTTCATATGAATGTTGGTGGTTGTCCTTCAATATGAAAAGGTGTTCAAGTTAGCAACACTTTAAGTAGGTATGGTTTATTTTTATGGTCTTTTTCATTTAATTTTCCAATCTCAGGCCCACTAGTACTCCGTATGGTACAAAGGGTGGACATATCTGCCATGGTTAAATGTAGAAGAGAATTTGTACGGAAAGAGTTACAAATAGCTAACGTCTTAGCGATTTATCCAGTAGGTCACGGGTTCCTTTCAATATTTTTTATCAGACTGAAAACATAAAACGTGCATTGCAAATTTCAACGCGAGGGATATTTAGATATTAATGACGTTTAATCATAATATTAATGAGTCCATATATTTTGACGGAAACCAAAACAATAACAACTTAATATGGACTATTAAATCAAAACACCAATTATAATCAATCCCGCCATCTTAACCCTGCTTGGCGATCACGTCGCAATCCCAGTGGCCACCATCTTACGTCAATAGCAGACGTCTTGGGCGTGCTGATGCAACGTTGACCAACCCCCCTGCCTCTGGGGGCCGGGGAGACCGGGGCCCACACGTAGGCCTGCACCAGGCGGTGAATACTAATTATCAATTAGACAACGGACTCGGGTCTTCGCTTTTTAGTAGTTTTAAGTTTTGGGACTGTGGGGACAGCCGCAAATCGGTCTTTAGAGGGTTGAGTGGTTCCGTCAAGTTATGAGTGAACATTTGAAAGAGAACTTTTGTCTATGTTATCTATAAGTACTTAAATATGTAATTAATTTGGTTGTGTTAATATTAATTATGAAAGGTCGATGATAAATCTTCGAAGTTAGAGTTAGTTTTCTAGGATCTCTCTATATTAATCTTCTGGTTTATACCAGGGTGTACAATTCCAATAATCTGCGCCTTTTTCAGGAAGTAAGTTAGTAATAATAGTATATTTTATGTCGTCACTTAAAAGTAACACTTAAAAGTAAAAAAAAAACATAGGTAGCAAAAACTAATATAATAAAAACGAATGAGAAGGTAGTCTCTGGAACTACTGAACCAATTCAATATTATAGGGCTACAATATCTCTAAGTATTATTATAGGTTAAAGAAATCAACGTGAATGAATTTTCCGAGCAAACAGCTAGTCTTAATCAAATTATTCTTTTAAATTTTATACAACCAAGTTTATTTTAAAATATTCAAGTACACATTTATAAAATAGCTATTTCATCATCATCACCAGCCTGTGCCCACTGCAGAAAATAGGCCTCTCCCAATGCGCGGCACTATTGTGCGCTCATTGGAAGTATTTGGTATAGCTAGTTCAATCAACTTTAAAAAATATGGAAGCCATAATATTTTATCTTAAACGGCCATAAGATACAATCATACGACCTAATTTACATAATGCAATTTTAATAATATGTAATCAAAAGTGCAGTCCAATCATTTAGGTGCCAGAGTCAATCTTGCCAATATTATTATCTAAGTGACAATCTTGTTAAGTCGTAAATAAGTCATAAAACTCTTTGCTGTAGGTTTTGACAATAAATAATGTCAATAAAGATTGCAAGATGCAATTAATTAACTATGCATAAGCCATAAAACTGAATCTCTCCTTAAGTATGAAATAATGTACTAAGGTATGAGAGGTAGCGGTTTTATGAAAGAACCTGTTCCTATCTGTTTATGATGAATTACATATAATTTTTGCCGCAAAAATTTCGACAGTACCTACTGCTTACAATGAAATTGAAATTCAAAACAACTGTTTATGAAAATAAATACTTTTTTTTTACGTAAAACTGTTTTGTCATCAAAACTAAAGCTGTGTACTAAATATCACATCAATCTGTCTACAGGAAGGGGGTGAAATATCGATTTCTAAATTTGAACCAAATAATAAACAGGTCAAGCTAAGTAATAAAACCGTTTAATAAACATAACATACTCGTACAATATGTTATCATAGACTAATGCCTGTATTCCCTAGACGGGGTAGGCAGAGGTGTCTGCAGTACACCTTCGTTTCGCCGGCTATAAGTCCCATGTAATAGTGAGCGAACCTATTGCCATTAACCGGGCACAAATCCGCTATAGCTTATAATTTGAATACCGATTCAATCATCTGCGAATTAAGTATATAAGGCATTTAGGATATCAATCTGATTTTTAACTGTGGTACATTTTGACATTTACAAAGTTGGACTGATCTTGGGTACCTTCTTAAAATGTTCTTTTTTTATGAAAAAGGAAGCAAGAGAACAGGCTCGTCACCTGATGGTAAGTGATCACCGCTGTCCTTAAGCACCCGCAACACCAGAAGCGTTGCAAATACATTGAGGTCTTTGAGGGAGATTGGACCTCCTGTTCTCTTCGCTGACTGTACGAAACACAACAGAACGAATTCTGTCATTTCACGCCGATATTCTGGAAGAGGGTGGTACTAATATGGCTTTATTACTATAGAAATATGAGAATGTGTGGTGTAAATTATAGTTTTAGAAGTTTATTTTATGATAGTAAGTAGCAAGTACGTCAACACTCCTTTTTTTGTCGCGTGGAAAGCCGCTTACGGGTAATTTACCACCAAAGGTTAATAATGGAGTTATGTTCGACTCGCACGGACTAAAAACCATACGGTGTTCTCGACGGACTTCTGGACGAGAGAACGGGGTTTACTAGTGAACTCACCGACTACGAAGATAGTTTTACTTTCTGAGGTGTATAATAAATTAAAAATTACCAAGACGCAAGTGATGATCACGCATGCGAATTCGCCAAATCCGAATGTAATATAACGCTGAAAATTCATTTGAGTAGCTTCATTCAGGTCACGCTGTCTGTCTGTCTTTAACAGGGTTGTAACTTTTAACCGTAATAGGTTGTATAAGTATATCCGGTATCTGGCATAATTTATTATAACTGCAAAGTAGGATTGCTAGCCTACTAACTAAGCTCGAAGATAAGATATCAATACCGTCTGGGACGACTGAATGTAGAGGAAAATTGTAGCTAGTGTATATTTAGCCAGTAAGATGCAGGTTCATACCCTGGTCAAAATCCAAATATTCGTTAAATAATCTGCAACATTTGTAATTTAAGTATTTTGTTTTGTATGTCTTTTCGCGAAAACCATTAAAAATCAAAACGAAAATCAAAAATCTAAATATTTTCATTCATGTAGACCATTTTAAGTAATTATAGATAGTCATAATTCTAATATTACTATAAGAGTGACTCTAGTTGCCAGTTCCAAGGGCAACCTACCCCTCATGGAGAAGAATCTGGCAAGAAACTCCATGGTAGCTCTTCTTAGAACGCGATTCTGACTCACATTTGGCAATTAAATCTAATTTTAACAAACTTCAACAATAAATCTTCATTTCAACCCCGAATCTGTAAATAACCTCGAAAAACTCCATCAAATTAAATCAACACTGAAATCGTGTCCGTCCCGTGTCGTGTAAACATATAACACAAGTAATTCATTCATCTCCTGATTGATATACTACTCCTTTTCCGGTCCTTTAGTTCTTACGGCTTTTTTATATAAATTTATCATTTGGAAGATGAAACGAGCGCCATCTTTGATTCGTGACGTGATTGAGTGGTTCTGCTTCCGTTTTAATTATCACACGAAGATGTATTTTGAGTAAATTTTGGGTTTATGTGATGATGCGAGAGTGGTTTCATTAGGGCATCGGTGATTGATTTTGTTGGATGCGATTAGATTAGCCAGGACATCAGTTATTTATAAAATGTTTAGTTACTCGTATTCGACACCAATAATTATTTCATTACTCCTTTTTTAGCGGCTCCGCTCCCGTGGTTAAAACTTTCCTCTCTATCTCACTCTACAGTCCCATAAACTATCTCTATGCAAAAAATCTAGTCGATCTGTTGTTTCGTTGCTGCGTATAATAAGGACTAACATTAAAAACACTTTAGTATTTATAATAAGTAAGTATTTAGGCAAATTGTCTTTAAAACCATTAAATAAATCATGAAATCTGATTAAATTGAAGTCCTTGTATAAACGTCTCAATCAATTAAATTTTTTCAATAATTTTACGAGTTATTTTCCCCTTATACTTCATATTAATATCGACGATTATCTGTAAGTTTACTGTCTATAAAAGTTTAAGAGCCATGAAGTTTTTATAGCAATTAGAATAAATATTTTAATTGGTGGGTCAGTCATTTGACCTTTACGTTATAGTTTTCAATCAGCAATAAGTTGTTAATATTTAATAATCTTTTTTAGATAAGATTTGTACAGAACACAGCCATTTCAAATATATTTTTATGTTTAAAGTAAAAATTTATTAAATAGTCTTATTCACTTCATTAAACACACACACACTTTTACCCTCTCTTGTGTTTTTACACATTATACATTATAGTACCTATTATTAAATTAAGAACTGTTAAAAAAGCGAATTTGTAGCTGTCAAGTTAGTCTATGCTCTGGTTACAGACGGACTCTATGATGGAGCGATATTTTGAAAACACCATTTCTGACATTTAGCAGAAATGTCCGAGTTAAACTGAGACTTCGTTTGCCATACTTAATAAAAAAAATTGTAACCAATTTGGTTACAATTTTTTTTCTATTTTGAATATTGTAATAGATTTTTTTTTATGATTACCTACTTATTAGATTAGAAAGAGAGATAGTGCATCAAAATTTGTAGAAAATTAGCAATCAGTTAAAGAAATCGCAAATGTGGAATTTGCAAACTCGCGATTAATGTATTGGATTAATAATGCTCAAATCCTTGTTCTAATGTATAGACTTTATCATATTGTTCAAAATTTATTCTCTCGTACCAACTGCATTGCTCTTAGTTACTAAATTATATTAGAAGGTGAATTTTCTACTTGAATTGAAATAAGCCAAAGTTTTTAAAGCCACGGGTGACTGCCTACTTTAATAAACAAAAGTCGTAAAATTCTTATTAAGTTTTTTATAACGTCTGCAATTTTCACTTTGTTAACCAATCGTCTAAACAACAAAATGAGGCATCAAATAATAAAACTAAAAAACAAACATACCAATACGCTATAAAGAAACACTTAAAAAGCTATTAAACGGAAATTTAACAACAAGAAAATTAATCTACCGTAGTACGCAGTAAAAGTACTCATATAAAAATCATTGGGAACATTTAAAAAGACATACTATCAGATTTCTTGTCGTAAAAAAGACATAAAAATGCCTCTTTTGACAGAGTTTTAATGTACCACTAAACATAATGATATAAAAAATTATATCCGGATTGTTAACACGCAGGGTCAATGAACTTAATTTTGATGGGTCAGCATAATCAGGAAGTTTAAAAAACATCAGGTGAAATTCTAAAGCAGCTTTGAGGCTAGCTCTTGAACTACAAAGTCAGTCTCAATCCTATGCTTACTTTGCTAAGGCTAGGAAACATAGCGCACATAACTACGCGATTTCACACCAATGTTGCAGTGAGTTCATGTTGATAATTATTGTAATTTTATTGTTTATCAAGTCCCCTAATCAGTTTCCAAAATGACATCGTGGATAATATTAAAAACTAACTTTGGAACACGACTTGTATGCATTATTTTGGTTACTTAATGAATAGCATAATGTCATTCTCCGGTCCAAAAACTGTCTCCGTCAAGAAATAAAGTAGGTATATGATTCAATAGTTTCGTTGTTAGACAAACCAACAAACATATCTTCGCATTAATATTAGTGAGGATTAATAACTATGCATATGCAAGCTGTATCCAGGAGTCAAGTCTTTGATCCAGCTATCCAACGAGAGCCTCTTGCATGACACGTTGATCGGGGTATTGGATATTATTCCACTGATTGTGACGATTATCGGCACAGAGACAGCTGAGTCCACATCCCACATGTCTACAATCTTGCAGGCCAAGTCTAGATATTGATTTGTTTATCATTTTCAGCCTTTACGAGATCGTCACTAATCTTCATGTGGGACGGTGACATCAACAATCATAGCGCGGCGCTCTGATTAATCTATCACCCTCTAATTACGCTTATTTCTAAACATAGTTCAGTCAATGATAAAATCAATGATAGAACAAAAATCCATCAAAATACGAAGCCAAATATAAAAAAAAATGTAGTAACAAACAACACAACTTCTAATAACAAACCTGTTTAATGAAACAACAGATCGCGTTCCAATCTCACATTACACTATTACGACCAACATTACAATTCCATAGCTTCACTAACAAAACTTGCCCATAACCCTAAACAGACTATCAAAAACGGCTTAATATTGATAAAAAACGGTCATAAAAGCACGGCGCCTCAATCGAAAGACACTAAATCTTTTATGGCTGCAACGACTGAACCGTTTTGGCTATAAATGAGATTCGGACGACACGCGCGGTTCACGCAGTACAACTATAAAACATGAATATGAGCGAGAAAGTTTGTGTAAGAATTTAGTTTATTGAAGAACTTTGGATTATGTTTGTGATTATTGGAGACTTTACATTTTTGTTAGGTGTTGTTGCTTATAGATTTAAATTAGACGAAATTACACTTTGAAATAGTGTTATTTCAAAAGGTGATCACAATTTTAACGCCAGTTTAGGAAACAGAGGATTTAATACTACAAACGTATATAGGGAAACTAACTTTAATTTCAAAGCGATAGTCGTTAACGATTTAAGCAAAAATAAATGAGGTAAATACTATAGGATCTTAAGGATTACTATTTCTTTTGAAATAAGATTTATCTTAGATATAAGCACTTTTTAGCTGAACTAACCCTAGCTAGGTCAAATTAAAACACACGGTGTTATTTACTGAATTTCATTATAATACTAACAAATTATTGTTTTAATTTTTTCACCCTTTTTGGGCAGCCTTGGTCCGAGGTCTTCAGTTATATTAACATGTATGTATGTATTGTCTCGTCTTGATATTTTCATTTGACAATCTTATTTTTTAAGACTATTTTAAAAAAGCCAATGTGTAGCTTTCTTGCTATACGACCTTTTTTGTACAGGCAAGTCCGTAGTCTGTGTCAGTTATTCGGACTCTACAGTTCTTACTTAGCTGATAAAGAAGTGTTAATTATTTATCGTATTAGAGTTAGTTGTGTGCTTTTTTAGCCCAACCTTAATAGCCCACTTAAGGTTCGAACAAGCCAATTAATAGTTTCGCAGACACAAACATCATTTACGAAGAACATAACCATCATTACACGAAAATTCGTATCTTCGTGAATGGGGCATAAAACGACTTCAACATCGAAACGCCACAATAATAATATGTCAACGCCACTTCGCTATCTAAACGGCGTTTGAAACGCTTCCATCAATGTGGCTCTGAGTGTATATCGGTGTCCCCATGTCTTGGGAGTCTGGTGCATTTATTTATTATGTCTGTCTGTCCGTGTGGACGTTTTTTGTCTAACAAACTTAGTTGAGAAGAGTATGATAGGGTGATTAGTTTTAGTGATTGACGTTTTTTAAGTTCGAAAGGTGGTGCTAAATGTGTGATTTGAATAAAATGTGTACGGGTAGGGTGACAATGATAGTTTTGAATTAAATAATAGATTTTATATTTTAGTTTTTTCAAACAATGTGATACTGGGATTTGAAATTGTTTCGGAAAAGTTATAGATTAGAGAATTTTAGTTTATTTTTTAACCATCTTCACAGTGTTAATAATTTCGAATATTACATTTTATTAGATGACTTTTTTTATAGATTCACCCTTTTGAAAATTGTAAAGCCTCAAGTATTTATTTTGTGGTTAAAGTCAAAAGGTTAAAGTTCGAGTTATTGCTGTAAGTAATGATAGAGTACACTTAAGTATCTACCGACAGAGAAAAATTTAAAGAAAAACTCAGACGGTCAGTCAGACCTAAAAAAATATAGGTAGTATTTAATTTAATTTTAGTGTAAAATTTAAATAAAGTCGTCCTTTTTGCTTTAATCAATATTCAGTCCCTAGATAACTAATTCCTATCATAGGATTTTTTCTTATAAAAATAATTACATAGTTACAAATTTTGGGATTAAGAATCAAGTTACTACAATGAAAACTCTTGAAAATGGACTCAGTTTGTGTTTGAAACTAGTCGGGCAATTCTGAAATATACCCATGAGTAAAGCCTTAATAATATTTAATAATAAGAATCAATGTTCTTGGCCTTGGCAGTGAGATAGAGTGAAAATAATAAACAATAAGTATTTTCTAAAATATATCGTTAATTAAGATTACTCTTATCCTAATTAAGATTCACAATAACTAAACTAAAATAGGAGTTTACAGAATAACTCTGAAACCAATAATTACAGGCTCTCATATCGCTATCTCCGCGTGGGCTAGGGTGACAAAGCGTCGCATGTCTGCGGACAATGTGCGCCGGACACGCGGACAGCGTGTTCACACGATCAGATTGCGCCTGCTTTATGGCACCGAACCGAACCCATTAGTACAGGCTGCTCGAATTACCTAATTAGAATTACATGGCGAACTAACAACCGGTTTTTAGATTTTACTATTCGTGTGTTGCGATCTAGATTGTGTGGGTTTTTAGCTGGGAATGGTTTTCGAGATTTTTATTTGCAGTTTCATGCGTAATAGATTTTCGCTGTGGAAAAAGTATGGCTTTCTGTTCTTTGTTTAATCGTTTTTTTTTGTTGATGTATTTGTTTACAGTGTACTCACGCAACGGCAACGAAAGCAACAGGTTATTAATGTTTTCAATGTTACGTAGTTTGATGACCAGAGTTCATCCTACATGAATGAAGTCTCATATGATTAGTACATTGACTTTACTCGTGATTTACGATAATGCCCTCCTGAATAGTTATTAGTCACAGCGTGTAGTAAATTTTATTATAATCGATTCCCACTCCCATCTGATTCTCAGATCGTATAAAAATCAAACGAACGCGAACATAAAAAGTATCTTTATCCGACACAACACAATAACGTTATCGTTGAAATATCGATACAATTTCCATGATCAGTAAAATAAAATCGGACTGTCTTGACGTTTGTTCAAATTTATATGCGCGCGCGTCCAGCGCAAGATTGTCGTAAAGTTGAGGATGTTATGTTCGTTGATAAGTGCGATGTCGGGTATCGGACTGTCCTACGTGGCAGGTTTATTGTGGACACCCTACTAAATGGGTGATTCGTTTTGCGAAAAAAAAGTATATTTGAGAGTTATATTAAATTTAAACGAGTTTCCGATTTGTTTATGATGTCACTTTATCAATTGTTAATTTATTTTTAAATTCGTATTAATTTCGCTTAAAAGCGCGGCGGTATTAGGTTAGATATGCTACCTGCTGGTTAATGAGGGATAACTTTATTTGTAGGCAATTCATTACTAGAATTTTTCATAAAACATGATCAGAATAATATGAAGTTCAGTATCACTTAAACTATAATTAGGTAGTTGAAGTTTCTACTAAAGTTAAAGTTACCTTTACGATAAAATGAGTAAGTTAACAAAAATACTTAGATATATCATAATAGGTAATAAACCAGCCTGTAACTGTCCCACTGTAGGGGAAAAACCTCTTCTCATACAGAATGCTTAAAAATCGGGTCCGTTACCAACGCGTCACCGTATAGGTATCATTGAATGTATTTCATGATTCCATGTTTAAAATTTTTAAAAACACCATAATCAACTTCCAGAAACTTTTTTCTATATCTTTTTTCACAATTCCGTCTTTAGGTGCACACCCATCTATTCATGTTTATCTGTTGATATTCGCCCATTCTATCCCAAAATTATTGTCAAATCATCAATCACCGCACTGCACAGACAAATCCATCATACCGTTAATTAATTCGTCAAACAAACTTATTGAAGCACATTTCGGAAGCTTTAAACACGCGAATTTAATCCTTATTACGTCCACTTAAAACTTATAGACAATTCTGGTAGGTTGAAAATAAGTTGGTATTTTTATGTCACCGTAAAGTGATAGTTTCATTTCATATACAGAGTGTTTACCTGGTGTTAAATGCGCAATCGATCAGTTTGCGCCGGCGCCGATGTGACGCGACTTAATAAAAAATATAGGAAATCGATATTAATCATTTCCGAAATGTATTTTTACTAATAATAAGTCAGGGTTTTTTTCTAAAGGATGACACCATAACAGTTTACGCCTTTTTGGTTTTTAAAGGATGGATATAGAGTTTATTTTTGAGAGTTTCGTACTCAAAGAGAGCCCCATAAAGGGGACTTTGTAGACATAGTAATTTTAGTTTATTTTGTTAAATAAAATAATTGTGATAATAAACACATTGCTGGTATTACATTTCATACTTTGCCTAGTTACTACCAATGCCTTTGCTTTTTCCATTGCAAGAAATACCTAAGTATATATTTTTCTAAGAAATTTAACACTTTGCCTGCCATACCATAGACATAATGCAATTTTTATTGTTTGCCGGTCACCGGTGACCGCCAGCGCCATGGCGTTCAAAGACTTAAAAAACATAACCCTCCTTCTGGCGCAGTCGGTTAAAAAGATAGTGAATAGTTCAGTTTAAACTTGAAACACTCTTCAAACCCTGCCAATGCTCTAACTCTAAAAAACTGAGCAAATTTGCAAATTCCGTTTATTTTTATAAATTATCTGGACGTTGCGTGGAATGCCAGGATTGTATAGATTACCAGTAACATAAACTCATGTCCTAACTAAACATAACGTATCTCTACATTATTGCAAAAAATAAAGTATTTAAAATAAAAAATAACAACAAACAAATCCGAAAATAACTATCAAGAAAACAATAGGTCACGTATAAGGCTCGGACCACACTGGCGACAGTGATGATGGATGGTGCGATTGTCTAACAGTGCGTATCAATCATCAGTCGCCGGACAGTCGCCGGACTGTCCGAATTGACGTCTTGATCAATCAAAACCCTTTTAACGGTTATATTAAGGTGCCATTTTGATTCTGTGTGGCGATTTTTTTAGAAATTTTATGATAAATTACGTTTGTGTCTCATGACTGAGTTAGGTAATATCAATGTGAATTATAAAATGAAATATTTCTGTTTCATCACTTCTCTCCCATTTTAAGTTACAGCCATTCTTAATCATCTAAAGAATTTAATATTTTAGTTAGGCATTACGATAATATGTTACCGGCAATATGAATAATCGGTCATTTTATACAATTCCTAGGCATAGTGTGAAATAGTTAAAAAGCTAGATTGATTATTTTGTACATTGCCCAGATACCATGTAATTGTATATAATGCTTAGGCAATGTATATATTGCTTGAATTATGTACATTATCGGCAACAGATATTAATATTAAATCCACAGAGTAAACTTTTGCGAGTTTGTATGATTGAATGTTTGTCTTTTAATCAGATCAAACGGCTGAACGGATTAAGATTGTACTTAGCAAAAATATAGTTGATATCGCGGAATCAAACATTGATTATAACACTTTATCCTTAAATAATGCAGATGAAAACGCGAGCAAAAACTAGTGATTATAAAAGAAGGATTAATTTAATAAGCCTCGTATAAATGCTTCGGTTGGATATTGTTTTTGTTAAGGATAAAAAAAGGCTAGAAAAATCCAATCCAATAAAAATATGTCGCACGTTTGCATCTATAAATGTCGCCATTATGCTTATTAGCAGTCGTCTAATATTTCAGACGTCTTGTGTGTTCCAAGCCTACAATTACGACACTTCACGCTACTAACAATGGTGGTAAACAGTGGTGGTAATTACAATTAATTTGCACATTCCTGTGTTTCTGTTAATTAGTATTGCTTGTGATTAGCACTTGGGATACGTATAATTTTAACCTTTTTACTGTAGTATATTTTAGTTTATTTTTTTCATCCCCTATTTTACCTACTTGAGGGTGAAATTTCCAAACATCCTTTGCTAATCTCTAGGCTTACTGGTTTAGGCTGTGCATTGTCTGTTAGTTAGTCTGTCAATTTAATATGTAGGTATAAATAGAAGATGATGAAGCAAGGGGTAAGCAGGTATGTAGAAATTACATACATGACCACAATGCATAAAAAATATTTTTAAAAGGACTATCAAACTGAAATGATATAACCTTCCTTGGCAGTCGGGTAAAAAACTATTGATTTACCTAAACATAAATGTTTTTTAAAAGTAGGTAAGTATTTAAAAATAATATAATTAAATACTATGCGAACACTAAAGTTACCTATAAGTACTTATTTTTTTACTGCAAAAATTTTAGACTTTATTCATTTTTATCTTTTTTCATCTCGTATTAATCTTTCCGTTCTGCAAATAGGCAGAGAGACACCTAGGAGATAGTCTAAGAGACTCTTACCAGCTAGTACTTCATCCATGATATTGATTCCTAATTCCGTAGCTACATAACCTAATAAGAATTTTCTGGAAATTTCTAAGAAAAGTTATAGTACCTATATTTAAAAAAAACGGCCCCCAGTAATAGGTGGTTTAAAAGCTGTTAGATGTATCTCGTAGTCTGATCAACCTGAAATCTAACATCGTACTGAAAACCTGCTTTCAAGGCAGAGGTCAAACTACAGCGAACAAGTTAAACTAAAAACTGGACCTAGGGTTGCCTACAGAAAGAGTGTAGATATTTTATAGTCAGTCCATGTCGACTTACCTGGTTGTCGTGTCGTCAACCAGGTAGTAGTTTGGCGTAGGGGTTAAGCAATTCGCTTTCTGTAGCGTTGCAGGTTCGATTCTAGTGCATGTCAATTAATGTTTGTGTAATTCTAAATTTAGTACAATTAACGGGATATTTAGCTACCGCTTTTTTTATGTTGTAAAGTTAATTAGTGTTTGTGACGAGTTAAAAAACTTATATTTGTGTGCTAGTCAAATATTGGTTACATTACAGTTGCTTCATTTATAGCAAACATTTATTTTACAATACAAAACAATAAGGTTTTATTGAAATTTTTATTTTAAGTAAATTAAAAGTGTTGACAACCCTACTTCACTATAGACGAGGTGACACACTGTCACGTAGAATGGCAACAATTAAGAACAAATTATACAATTCTTAGAATATTTCATTCACACTTCTTTAACTCTTCAATACATTATTCCAGGTTCAAATCCCAAGTATTTCGCGCTCAATCGCTTCGGCGACCATTTGCCTGTACTTTAAGCAACGGATGTAAATAGCAACAACAGTCTTGCATTCAACAGCATATAATAATTACCATAGTTTAGCGTCAATTTACTGGAATTCACATAATAAATACTATATCTATAAAAATTTTTTTTTTTTTTCTAGTGTGAATAGTATTGTGCCTGCGCAGTTCTATCGTCGATCTATTTCTGCGCATTCTAAGGTCGCTTACTCAATCTGTCTTCACATCGCGTGCGCGAACGCACCATATCGATCTGTTCGAAAAACAAAATCCAACCGTTTGCGTGCGAAGCCCAATTTATTCTAACCCTTCAGCCTATTTGTCAATTACACGTCGCATATCCGATTTGCCGCCATCTTGGTTCTCGTGTAAATGTCAACCGGCGGTCGACCAATTACAAGTGTGTGCAGGCGCAGGCTGACGGCAACAACGCACTGCGATACCATAAAGTTTCGAGCCATTTATAGAAGTGAAATCTGCTTCGTTCAGATCGGCTGTTCCAATTAATGCAGACGCGCGGTGTCCGATAGGCTGTACTTACGACATACGGTTTTATTTGTGGAGGGTTGGAGTGATTTTCTTAAGGTTAAATGTCAGACGAAGCGGATGGTTTCGATCATTTGAGGGTTGGGTTTTATCTTATGGGTGTTCAAAGTTATGGAAAGAAAGAAGATAGATGTTTAGTGTTAAACTGAATTTTGTTTGAGTAGTGTCGATGGGACAAAAGGCTAGTACAACAACGCCTTTGTGCAGTTGTAGCAATGCTATACAAGGTACATCTTATGACTGAACATAACCTTTATTTATCTCTAAATCAAACACATCTCGCGATAATTCAACAAGCAGGTACATAATGCGCCCGCGAAATTATACCACGAGAGCATCGGCCAAGTGAATTACTATCAAGCACTGCATTGTAGGAGGACTCAACGGGTACGATAATTTAATGGCATCGCTCGCCACCCGCAATTTAATATAACACCGAACAACCCGGGGGCATTAATAATTTTCTCCGAGTTCGCCCATTGTACTACCGGAGGGACACTCACGATCTTAGACATCATCGGTGCCTATCGTAATTCCACCGCATCCCATGTACAGAGCCTCCTAACTTAATATGTGCATCACGAAGAGCGCGTATATGGTGCGCGCACCCCGCCCAGGCCCAGCCGGCCAATCCTATCGCGCATTTTAAATGCCGCCGCGCATTGTATGTATATCGAGTGGCCCGCGAATAAATTGAGTCCTTGACGCGCGTCACAAACCCCACGACGCGGCGACGTCGCCTCGCGATAATCCACCGCGGATTTAAAACCGCTTATCCCCAACACTCTCGGTCCGAGGAATCTCCCTCCTAAACCTACAAATCAATCGTACGCCCGCACTCCATAAATTAAGAGGCGAAACAATGACCCTAAATTATTGGGCCGTCTCCTTTATCGGGCGCCTCCGTATTGTTCGTTTTTTTAAACGACTCCTTACACAAATGAGACTCGGCTCGGACTTATTAGGTTTCGGTATTTCGCTCACGGAGATCGACAGGCCCGATAGCGTCTGTGGGAATGCACGCTGGACTGACGACGCGTTCGCTTTAATTATTCGACTTCCTCGTGCGTTTGAGACAATGGCGTTAGGTGTGGATCCCGGGCTGAGTAGCATGGCCTGGCTAACGATCAGCACTCAGGTATCTGGTATTTCATCACGGTGGACGTCTGCGCGTTATTTTTCCTCGCAGCCTAGCCGTTTATGCCTCACATTAACATAAAATAAGCGGGCATGCGGCGGGCGCGCGTCCATATTTCTGCTACCGTCGTGACGGCCAGCCTCGGTATTGTGCCGCGATACAGATCTCGGGACGCATGCGCACGCTGCCACTGGATATTTAGAAGCTGTCTCTTAAATTCGCGTCCGCGGCGACTTAACGAGTCGCATTCTGCGTATAAGACATGCGATCGGCTATTGTCCATTTGTGGAGCAGTAATGATAATTTTGTGGAGGTTAATGCGAGTGGAGTTTTCTAAGTGGGGAGTTGACGCGTTCCATTAGGGCGGGGGATGGTTTCATAAATATTTTATTGGTTGTGAGCCGGGGCGGTTGGCGCTCTCATTACGCGGCGTAGACGCCCGAGATCATTAGTCGGTGATAAAATGCGGTCGAGAGGCGTCCTCTCTCGGAATCGGTGCATTCTTTACACGTTAGCCTCGACGGGGACTTGGCTTTTGTTTTCGCGTTCGCCACCTTTATAATTACTGGCTTTAGGGTTAATGGACTGGTTAATGTTGGTTTTGTTCGTTTGCTTGGCTTTGCCTTAATTGATTGGGAATCGGTACTTCTGCTTTCATATTCAGCTTTAGCGCTGATCATTGTTTTATTGTTTGGGGGTTAAATGTCTCGTAGACTGGTACTATTTAGAGCTGCTATTTAAACTATACAGGGTTATTTGTAAAACAGCAGCATCGTAATGACCCCTTTTAAGGATGCTGATGTTTTACAAATAACCCTGTATACATGTCAATAATTTGATGAAAATTGCATGATTAGAACTAAATAGTACAGGATTTAGCCATATTATAAACTAGCTTCTGCGCGCGGCATCGCTCGCGAAAATGTAGAACTAATACCATAAGAACGTTCTTATTGTTTTGCTCGAAAACAGTTGGAAACATGCATCTATCCTCACAAACTTACACATATAATATTAGGATGTGTGACAATATTATGTGTGTGAGATGATTAAACATAAACACGCCTTTAAGTTTATAATTATTATTTGATAAGATTGCCACATAGTGTCTTATACAATGTAATGATTAGATTAGGGGTGTATAATCGGTGATAAGGTCTCTACTGACTATGCGTTTCACCACACAAAAATGCTTGTAGTAACTATGTGCAACTACCTACTTGCTGGACTAAAGTACTAAGTCCATATTTTCGTTTGTTTGATATGCTATCAGAGTTGAAATTTAGTGCAAGTTATCTTAAGCATTAATAATTTATTACGCACATAATTATCCATTTTGTGTTTTGGTTTTTCCCAAAATCTTATCAAAGATAACAAAAATAATTATCGGCTAAGTGCGAGCCAGACATGCGCACTTAGGTGCAAGACATAGTCCTGCGATAGACATACGGACAGATAGATTGACGATGTGGACTTATATAGTAATAGGGTCCCATTTGGACTCATAAAATAATTAAATATCTCAAGAGTTACAACCTTCTTTCTTACTTAAGAGGACTTACAACCTTCCTGATAAGCTTCCGCCATATTACCAGGTAAGTTTATGCAAATTCTTGTCTATGATTTAATTTAGTATAAAAAACCTATTTGTACCCTGCGAAATAGGACTAAAATATTACATTATAAACTTGCGACTAACTTTTCATTTCCCCTTAACCCTAAACTGCAGTGCACTCAAAAATATCGGCAAATTCTTAGTCAGCTAGACGGTAATGAGTGTCTATCTATTCCAGTATAATCTAGTCTGAATATCATACACTACGTCTGTAGTCAAGTGTTCCCGACAAGCGATATGGTAATGAAACCCGATCGGAACATTCTCCAGTTAAAGATGACTCTTAATGTGCATCTAAATACTATATAAAATAGTTGGCGAGCGTCAAGCGACATACGGATTGAGAATGCGACGAACTTAGATTATTGTGACGGTATTGTAGAAATAAAAGTCTTTTAATGATTTAGGAAACATTTAATGCTTGTGTAGTTAAGTATACCTATCTATTTATTTATATTATAGTCTGTGATAGTGACAGTTTAAGTTAGTAGTTTTAGAAAACTATAAATCATTACATAGTATAAAACAAAGTCGCCTGTCCCTATATCCTTATGTAAGCTAAAAGCTTAAATCTTTAAAACTACGCAGCGGATTTTGATGCAAGTTTTTTAATAGGTAGAGTGATTGAAGAGGAAGGCTTATATGTATTGCACCCGTGCGAAGCCGGGGCTGGTCGCTAGTATATCTATAAAATATAATTATACATATTTTTTTACTTTCGGATGTGTGTAAAGTTTGCAAACTCATACTATTACTGATATTCGCATTATAGAATCGTATTGTATTCTTTAAGTTAGTGAAAATTATGTTTTTTTGATTTACAATAAACAGGGTTTCTGTTGTATTGTTTAACATTAAGATACGTTTATACTAAAGCATTTTTTTGTAATGGCGAGTGAGTATTTACCTGGGACATGCATTACTATTTTGAGTTTTTTTTCGTTGTCACACAAAATCCATCATTCGTTTGTAAAATCAAATTTTAACAAAGCGTCGAGTGGCTCAATGTTCTGTTCAAGTAAATGCTATTTACCTTAATGGTATAGTTTTAAGGTACAGTCAACCGCACATCAGTGGTAACAATTTGACATTGACAGCACCCTTATTACGTAGCAGTAATGGCTATTTTTGTAGTTCAGTGTCACTACTGTCATGCGATTGACTATACGTGCACATGTATCAGTCACGTCATCCACCGCTCTGTTAAATCACGTCAACCAATATAGTTTAGTAGAATTCCTACGACATCGGCCCCTCTCGTCAGTCACGTCAGGTCACGTTGATGTCACTAATTGGCGACTTGACGGTAATGTGATTGATATTGTTCATGAACCATTACACACCATAAAAAATCTGTGAAGTATGCTGGTTTTCTAATTTTTTCCTTTACTATTTAAGCAAGTGATAATTATTTTTAATGAACACAAACATAATTTATGATTTTATGTTTTTTTGTCTTATATTTGAGTCTGCATTGCGGCTTGGATGCCAATCTGTGACCTTTGACTTAGCTGTCCAATAGTCTTTTCTTATCGTATGGTTGATGAACAACCTGGTGTCAGAGTTTAAACCGCCCGTAGGCCTCTGACATGGCTTAACACACTATTGAAAAATATCCCAGGTGTGCTGGTTTCATCACGATGTCTTTCCTCACCGTTTTAGCAACTGATAATTAATTTATAATAGGTACATAACTTATGAAAAGTCAGAGGTGCGCGCCTTGGGATCGAACTCGAGACCTCTGACTTGTCAGTCGACGGTCATACCACTAGGCTATCAGTGCTATAAATAGTAGTCCAATAGTAATATCACTAGTTTGTAATTTTTTTTGTTGAATAGATAGGTACCTTATATATTTAAGAACAAAAGAATTTTGAAACCGTGTCTGTCATTTCTCTAGTGTTTGAAGAGGTGACTAAAGTTCGTTTCAATAATTTGTCAAAGTAGTAAATGGCAGCTGTTGAAACAAATAGTTTTTTTTTGTCATTCATCTGACATTGCAAGATAATTCTTAGCGACAATTTTGCATAACCGAAAGTTCAGTCACACACATAACAAATTGAGTACAATAATAGTTTTTTAAATTGAAAAATAATAACTTATTGTATTATTGATGGTTTCACATTTAATTCTTTTATCAGCTTTTTTTTTCAATTGGCATAGCAGAAATACAAGTTTTACGCAGTCTACAACAGGAATATAAATTTAAGGACTCGCATATTTTTAAAAATAAATTATAAATCGATCAAAATAGTACATTTACTATTGACTATTAAAAAAGTGTAAAAATATAGAAAAAAATTAAAAAAAGTAAATCTCAATCCTTTAACATTTAAATTTCTTTTTATCAAACATTTTGTTATCAATTCTTACCGGCCGTATGTCTCCGATGGCCAGTGCATCGCGCACTCGCGCACTCGCGTTATGGTAATGCGATCGAATCCGAAATTGGACGCTCTGACCGCAGAAGGATTTCACACACTCGGATTTATATAGGCATATTTTACTCGAGGGTCTTAGGCGAAGCTATTCTAATAAGTCTAGACACGAGTGTTTTCAATAGGGTTAGATTTAAAGTGAATTATTTTAATCTTTTTGCGATTGATAAAAGATCTTAACTGTAAAGGGTTAAGATTTAAAATGTCTATTGTATTTTATGCTTCGAGTTGAATTGTTTGTATAGTAAAGTTTTAGATAAAGTGATGTAATTCTTAAAACCTTATTTTTTAATAATTATTTATCAAAAATTGATTTTATCGATGTTTTCTTGAGCTAATTTTAACCACAGATTATCAGCCTTGATTAGAATTCTAAATAATAATTAATTATTAGACATTATTTTATTTTTGCAACTGATAGGCTTGCGTTTGATCACTATCTCAGTATCTGACCTGATGGTAAGTGATGATAATCCTTAAATTGATAAGTAAATCTTTAAATTACGTAAGTATAATTTTAATCAATATTATTTACCTAAGTCTATAACCATACCTAAGTTTAAGTGCGATATTTTTGATGTTCTTAAGTGTAATCATAGTGACGTAGATTGAAAAATTAGTAAAAAATATAAACATTTACTCAATTCATGAGCAAATGTGGTAAACGTAGGGAATAATTTTAATTTGACGAAGGTACATGACCACAATATTATGTCAGATCTCTTGGATTTGTGTATTTATGTTCTAAGCTCCAACTAGTTATGATTTTATCATTACAAACAACGGCAAAACTTGATTTGTCAGCTAAACAATTTTATTTGGAAAAAATATATTAGGTACTTTGCTTTTTTTAAACAACTCCTTTAAAATTTTTATTAAATTGAATTAAAAACTCCATTGTTAACAATAATAAGATTTTATCAATTAATTATTGCTGCAATCAACAATAATTTATCGAAGATGACTGATATTGTTGATGTCGCCATCCAAGGGTTAAATTCACCTGAAAAATGAATCACCGTTAACCTGTAACTTCGCGCGTTGGTCACTTTGACACTGCTATCACAAAATCATTTTTCATAATTGTGATTGGTCGATCAATCTTGCGTCGACGGAAGCCACTCAACCGCGCCCTGTTCGCCATAGATTTTGTGTATTATTGTTGTTTATTTTTTGACTGATAGCCCACGAACTGACCCACTTGCTTTATCGTTAAAACCACACGCGATTAGACGGTTAAATACACGAACTGTTAACGAAAATGATGAATTCTTTTAGCTGTGATGTATATCGGCTTTGGGTTAGTGGCGTTATTGTTTTTTGATAGTTTTTAATTAAAGAACTAGCTCCTTTTAATATATTTTTTTAGCCAATTAAACACCGAAATTTCACACATTCGATAGTATTTTCGCATTTTTGCATAAATTTTAAAAAGTCTCTTATGCCAGTCATAAAAAAAATTATTGAAAAAGAAAATGCTTATCCAAACTAATTATTTCGTAACTTTTTAAACGATTAAAATCCACTTATAGTGTTAAATGCGTACTTTGATACTGATTATGTTATCGTAAGCTAAGTAAGACGATAAGATATTGTTTGTTTTAATCATGTTCAACGTTATCAATATAGGTGAATAGCTACTAGTCTGACTTTACTAAAGATTATCGTACAAATGCAACTGTGTAAATCTTTTGGTGTACCTGTAGTTAGTTTTTATTATTATGATTAAATGAATCTTCTCGCACAGGATAGAGCGATATTAAGTGTGATTAGACTGCACAGAGATCTTTCATACGCATTATAATGCCACAATAATCTGAAGGACGCAGTTGATTTGCAAAACTTTTTTTATTATCTGAAACGAGCTTCATTTAAAATTTAATTTATGTAAAAAATAACTAGTCTATTTTATAATCTTTTGTAAAAAATAATAAAACAGGATCAGAAGGGTCAGAATCTAAAAATCATAACTCTAAACCTTCGTTCGTTACCTGAATTAAATCTCCAATAAATCGCATAAAAAGATCAGCGCTCATAAATCTAAAAGACAACGGACTAAAGGAATAAATATCTCAAGTCTCAGTAAAGCCTCGGGATTCCAACCAAAGAAAATATCGCACCCGAATTCCGGTGGCGGTTGACGGGGCAAATGGAAAAAAGCGCGAAAACTGCGCATTCCGTAGGCCCCGCCCACGTGCGCGCGCGCTGCGAGCGACAGGTGAATGCGACTCGAGCGCAGCTGCCGCGCCGGACGCGCCGATTTGCTGCTCTGTTTTTCCTACCCAGAATATGCTTAACAAAATATTGATATACAATGGGTAGTGATAGTGACACCGCGCGCAATTTCTGTAATATCTCAGACCTTATTGTAACTGCTCGTCCAACTGTCTCTGCTTATGTTGGTTTTTAACTATGTTGGAATTTTTGAAATGCACTTTTAAATAGCGATTGGATTTTTACGTCGGTCAAGTGAAAGGTAACGTCGGGATGTGGAGACTTAATGTGAGCTTTCGATTTTGCACAATGCGCGAGGACATTGAGGTCAATGGGCAATGATGACACTTGGGTCGTCGAACTGATATTATTATCTTTACAGCTTTAATATGAATGCACTGAATTATCATATCAATTTCATATTGATATCATCTAGGTACCTTACTTTAATTAGCAGCCACAGTAATTCCCCTCAACTCTCCAACTGACCTATCGAAGGTCCAAATCCATGAAAATAAACGGCTAATTACAACCGTAACTCACAACCAGGCGAGTCACGAAAACATAAAAAAGCAACAAAACGCGATATATCAAGTTACTTCACTTATCTACATACGAATATGGGTTTGTAAGTGTACACTAAGAGAAAGACATAAAACAATGAACAATGGGAGCATAAATCAGTATAATTAGTTTTGCTTGAACGGAGCGAAATCATTGGTCAAAACGCATCGTAGACCCCGCCCCTGCGGTGGTGCATGCATCGTGGACAACGTTAGACCGGCCGCTTCGCCTGTTCAATTGGATCAAATGTAACGTTAGCAATGGGAGTGCGGATCTGTTTATCTTTACTGAAAATCTGTTAAAGCAACTGATTTGTGTTTTTGAAGTAGAAGGTTAAGGCATTGTTGCAAGGCTAAAACAGTGATGTACTTGAAGATTTAAATAGATATTACCTAGGAACATTATTTAAAGTAATGCTTGTTCTATTCTAGCTGATTAAAAAAATAGGAATAATTTAAAAGAAAAAAGATCGTTTTTCATGAAAACACGAATATATTACTTTCTTTTCTTTCTTTCTTTAAGCGGTGAAACAGTCCAATCCTCGTTGGACTGGTAAGCACGAGGTCTTTAGTTCAATCCCCGGGTCGGGCAAAGTGTTATTGGGTTTTTCCATTAGCAAATTCTCAATAGCAGCACGGAGTCTGGAATTATGCCCGGTTAATGGGACATATAACACATGGGACTTATAACATAGCCAGCGAAACGTTGGTGTACTGCATCACCCTCTGGAGAATACAGGCGTGAGTTATTATGTTATTACTCTTCAAAAGTTTGTAGTTACCTATCAATTTGACAAGGCTTTCATCAGCACATACTGGAAAATAAACATATATGTGAGTGTAAGCGGCAAGCGCAGGCGCGACACACCGGAGGTGTATGGCAAGTTATAATGTTATCCAAATATTCAACCATGCAGTCAACTACCTCCACGCATTGCAGTTATTTACGGCCTCAGAAATTGCAATAAAATCTCAATTCAAATTCAGTGTAGGACCAGTGGCCTAGTGGTATGACCGTTAGATTCCCAAGTCAAAAATCAAAAGTTTAAAAAAGGACCATTGACAAAAAATCATGAACGCATCCAAAATTAAATATAACTTTGCATAAAACAGTAAAAAAACATGAGGAAACAACACACCTGGCTTACAGGTGGTTTTTAAAGGGTTAAATCAAATTAGTGAGTGAACCTTCACAGGCATGTTGGGTGTCGATAAAATAGTGTACAAAAACAATAATAATAAAATATTTTGTTCAACACTTGGCAACTGGCGTAGAATAGAAAAAAAAAATATTTTTTTTATGTAATATATTCACATTCCCTCCCTATTCTCATCCCTGTGAAGTTTCGCTCACTCAATTGATTTAAACCTATATAAGGGTGTTTATCAACTATACGATATGAAGTAAAATTTAAATTTAAATAAAAATAATTCTCAAACAGCAATAAACTACTGAGCTATTGTATGCTATCCGTACTCACCGCGACCTCTGCTCCCCGTGCATTCAAGTGCTGTGTCTACAACTTGTAAGTAGCGACAATACTCGCTTTGGGTGTAACACGTGCTTTATTTAATAGTTTTATTTTATTGTTACTAGTTTTTTGACGGTTATACTTAAGTATAACTTTGGTTTAATTTGGAACTGCCTCGTTGGTCTAGTGGTAGCAAGCGCGACTGCTGCATTCTGGGTTCGATTTCCAGGTCGGGCAAAGTGTTATTGGGTTTTTACATTAGGAAATTCTCAGTAGCAGCACGGAGTCTGGAATTGTACCCGGTTAATAAAGGTACTTATAACATAGCCGGCGAAACGTGGGTGTACTGCACACCTCTGCCTACCCCCTCTGGCGAATACAGGCTGAGACTATAAAAAAAAATTGGAAAAAAATTAATTGAACAAAAGGTTAACATTGGGAAAATAGTGTACTTATACTGTTCAAATTTTTGTTTTGGTCCAGGTGTATACCTACATTTTTTAAAATCTTTTCTTACAGGAACAATGTACAAACATGGACTTAATACCAGTAACGATACAGTAATAAAAGTTTGGTTTTTGTTTTAAACCTATGGTTTGGTTAGATTTCTAAGCGTTGTAATGAGGAGCTTTGTCAAGTTTTTTTTTGTGGTAACGGTATTTTTCATGTGATCCTCGGAAAAGACAAAAGGCTAATATTTCTAAGAAGTTCACATTTTATCTATATAGGTACCATTTAAATAAAACACATTAACTATTATCACAAAACAGTTCCAATATCGCTAGTATCGATAATATAATCGATATCAAATGAAGCTATAAAACTTAATAATCGATATCGAATAGAAATTAAAAACCATTCTTTTGTTTCATTAATTTACATTCCTCCCAATTTTATTGTCCTAAACATTCAGATTTTTAATAAATATTTTTAAAATTTAAATTTTTATTTACATAAGAATGCCGACTTTCTAATACATAAGGAATTAACACTTAATTATGATAATTATGACGCTGAGGGCTTTTTAATGCGTGTCACAGGTCACGTTTGTTAAAATGTTTTTATGGCTGAGGTTAGGAAACCGTTCACTCGGTCATTAATTGGACGCGGTTGCATAATATGGCCTGAATTATTTAATTGATTAGTGCTAGATAAATATATAATCATATTTAATTAAGTTTAGATTATGTTTTATAACTTCGTGTTTAAATTAAAATATGCAAGTCAGTTATACCCTGGGTATCGACTGGCTACCATATTACATTACTATGTATAAACTACTAAACATAAGTTACTATTTAATAACGCATTATTAATTACTCCAAAAAGTAAGTTTTTGTATAAATTCTAAGATTTTAGTGTTTTAATTTTGGTTTAATTTTTTTGTTTAAAAAGTTTCTTATATCCGTAATAGTATCGTATCCCACGACGTGTTTGTTGTTCTTTTGAAATATCTTTTGAAAATGTCGTAAATATTTCGTGCTCCGACATTGTCTGCCTCCGAATCACAACGCGTGGCGCTAGTAAATCTTCTATACAAAATTGGTTGACAACGAAAAACTACAATATTTTTCAAAATATTCATGCTTGAGATTCATGACAAACCTTCTTCATTAATTCTATGCAAAGCTCAGACCAATTTGCCTCATTAACTAATGTGTGCAGCATTCTTCAACTTTTTATTGTACTTTATTAATAAAAAACTCTTGTATAAACATCTTAATTAATAGAAACTTATGCTTTAATTAATAATTCAAATGAATTTTAGAAAGTTTGTAGGGACTTCGAAATTTTAATATGTTAGTTTTGACAGAAATGTATTCTTTTACGTCTCGTAAAAAACACAATAGGAAATGTATTATTCATGGGTCATTTGTGACCCACATCGAGTTCAACTGCAATTATACTGATTTTAGTAACGTAATACGCTGTTTTAGATTTTCTTACTAAATTCTACATAAATACCTAATCAAGCAATTGTAAATAATATTTTTTTTCTCGTGGTCTTAACTCCAAATAACTCTTGTTGTTAATTCATAAAAGATAGAGAAATTATACTCGAAAACCATTGAATTGGAATGAAAACTATCGTTAAAAAAAAATTGACTTTTGCCGATATTTTCATTCATTATAATAATTATATTTTTTTACTGAAACTATATTACTAACAAACGAAACTAACAACTAAAATTATATAAAAATAATTAAATATTAAAGCGCTTATTGCTACCTCTTTATGCATTAACAAATATTATACTTACACAATATGCCAAAAATAGAAAACACATTATCTCCCAATCGATTAAAAATAAAATTAATTTATGATGTAAAGTTTTATTTTATTTAAAAAACGATGGTTCAGATCGCCAAAATTTTAATGATAATGAATGACAAAGTTGTCTTAAAACAATAAATTGTTAATTTATGCAACAAAATAAATGTTATTAATGTTCATAGATAACATAAATGCATAAATTATTTTATTTAAGATTTTGTTTGGGAGGATTAAGTTAATTGTTTTTATTTTTAAGTCTGCATTTAATATTTCCATGTCTGCATTTCATTTGTTAACTAAAGCTATAAAACACCAATAAAAAATATTAGCCAATAAAAAAATAAAAAGTAACCCTAAAAACCTATAGATAAAAATAGTCAAGAAAAACCACTCAGCCAGTCATTCTTACCCCATTTGTTACCGAACATTGGTACAAATGGGCCAGGCTCTCTTCGCTAATGAAAATGATGTCCGGACATCACAGCGTTGACAAATACGGATCGCATCGGCCCAGACAGTGCCCCGTCCGGGATTTTTCACGCGTACCTATCTAATCCAGCGTCGGGGTCGGTTAGACCGATAGATTTGTCCCAATGTTTGTTGCGAGACGGGAGTTTTTTAGGGTTATCTGTTGACGTTGACGATTAACATTCATTTATTGTGATTGTGAAGGTATATTTGTTATTATTGGATAATGATGGGTTTTGACGGATTAAGATATCCCGAGGGTTATTTTTGATCCCACATTGACAAAATTGTGTAAAAATTTATTTAATGTTTCTGCTATTCTAATTATTTTAATATTAAGAAACTGCAGTAAACGGGTCGAGTTCTCGATATCTAACATTTGAAAATACAACAATCACGTTAAACAGATTAAAACCAGTGATTTATAGATCTCACTTCAAATCACTAATGATGCTTTTTACACAAAACGACTTAACCCAATCCTTCTTTTTTAAAAAATATGTAAATGTAGAGTTGCCTTTTTTATTGCATTATTATTTGTTGACCTTATTTGCATTGGTTTGGTTTAAAATCGTCTGTCTGCGAGAGTAAAGATATAGGTCAGATTTTTAAATAAATCAGTGCTTTAGGGTTTCATTATATCCGTCTGTTTGTCTATCACAGCCATTTTTTATTATTATGTTAAAGTATTTAGATATTATTATACACAGCTAAAGTGTTAGGATGGCAGGTTGGTTAAGGATAATGTTTTTTGTAGAAGATTGCTTGTGATTGTGAAAAACAGTTTAGTTTTGTATAGGTTTCAGTTATACCTTTTCAGAAAATATGGTAAAAAGAAATTGTACTGATGACATCTTTGCTGTGTAACATATTATAGAATGATGACATAAGTAAAATTTGATTAATACTGGCTTGCTGGATTAAGACAATGTTGATGAAGATAAGTGGGTCGATGTGAGTTTTTTTTTACTAAGATAGATTATGAGAAACTTTTTTGCAAAAAGGCTTTTAGAATGAAGGAGGTTTATTCTGGAACCCGCGTAGCTTGGTACCGATTCCAAAACCTTTTTTGTTTATTTCTAGCTTTTTAGTGTTATGAAGTCGCATTTATTTTTTTGATAAAAAGTTTTTATGTTTGTTATCATTGCTAGACATCTTCCGATAAATGTTATTTAAATGTTGCAAGCCGATAGCCTTCACATTTTAATGTTTGTCCGTCAACATTATTTTGTTCGGAGCTGTGGCACCGCGGTAGCTATTAGTATGACTACCATGACTGATGATTCGAAATGATGGCATGATCATGAATAAATAAGATCCCATTGATGATGATCCTATTCAGCATTGCATGGGTATTTGAATTTTTTTCAATATTCAATTTTCATTTCGTTTACTTATTTTAGGGATGTATTATGCCCAACTGCTGAATGAACGCTTTTTTTTACGGAGGTACAACTTAATGCTTGCGGTCTGTCTGTAGATGGGTAATCATTTGTGGCATTTTTGAAGTGTATGCTACTCTTACACACATTAGGCCAGCATATGAGTGTATGCTCTGTTACCAGTGCCGTGCCTAGCACCTTATAACATGGCAAAACCTTCAACCATTTTAAATATCACAGTAAAGTAAAAAAAAGGATCACGTAATAATGTTGTATTACTTTAGCAAGCCGGATTTGACTTAAAATTGTATGGTTAGCACACCACTATCTGTTACTTCAAGTTGTAGACTGATTTATTTATTAGGTTATTAGGTATCAATCAAAATCAAAATATTTTTATTCATCAGACCATTAGGCACTTATGAATAGTCATAATTCTAATATTGTTTATTGTAAGAGTGACTCTAGTTAGTTAGTAGTATAATTATTATTATTTCAGAATTACAGACTTAGGTATGATAGTTTACGACCAAACTCTGACTTAATATCAAAATCCGAACTAAAATCGTGACATCATAACCCTCAAATGACAAGTGCGTAGAAGTCGACGTCGCGCGTCGACGCAACAAGTAACAAACAGAACGAGGTTCAAGTGTAACTTGTCATGACGACGCTGACGTCGCGTCGTACGGAGAGTCCGTTGTTTACGTCGGTTTGTGGACACACTGAGCCTTCTAGTGCTTAATATTTTAGTGGTCTATAGTACAGTTAAATGCTCTTAAAGTGATACAGATGAAATATTAGCGTGTTACTTTTTTAATACACATAGTTATAGGTAGATACATAGGTAGTAATAATAGCCTAATGGTATGGCCGTTGGACTGTCAAGTCAAAGGTCGTAGGTTAAAAATCCAGGCATGAAATTCAGACTTTTGTATTCATGTGTGTTTTAGAAATTTATACTTGCTACAACGGTGAAGGAAAATATTGTGAGGAAACCTACACTCTTGATTTTTCATCGGTGTGTAAAAGCTATTTCAGAGGCCTGGAGGAAGTTTAAACTCTGACACCAGATTGTTAATCAGCCATACGATAAGAAAAAATAAATTATTAGTTTTTAAATTATTAGCTTTATTGTATTATTTTTACGCCGACAAGTTTGTATCCTGTTGTTTGGTTAGCTATTCAGCTGAAACAGCTGCCACTGAATATAAATAACATACGGTTATCGTAAAGCTTATCACTATTCCATTTGCCTAAAAAAGCAGTAAATCACACGAGGCGATCAATCATAACATATCAGAGTAAAAAATAATTAGAGTTCCTATAATTCCCTTATTTGAAAAGGTGATAGGGTAATACAACAGTATTTTAACTTTCTACTAAAACCTAGTTACGACTTAAGGTGGTATAGCAGCTTTTTAAAAGTAATTATTGCCATAGAAATCTACGATACTAAGTTTTTCGAATTTAAGAAAAAAGACGTCAAAAAAATAAAGATAGCTTACAAAACATTTCGCAACGAGAGAAATTTAGAATATTATGACTTTAAAATTCGTATAAAAAATGGAAAATAATAATTTTTTCGCAACAAAAAATGAAGGATTGAACCATTAACGCCATTAAACGCCACTCATGTTTACATACATTAATAAACATGTATGTATGATCACTGCTAAACATTTGGGCATATAAAGCGACGCGCAACAAGTAACGATTTGTCGCTGTCAGTCGCGCTGGAGGGTTGACTCCGAGTATATCAACTATTTGAGCTCTTGTTAATGTAAGTCTTGTTGGCATTCATAGGGTTGAGTTTGGATACATTTTTGTTCTTTTTGTAGGATTTGAAAGTGGTGTTAAATTATTATAGAGTCTTTTATAAAGAACAGCACGAATACTGTTATTTCACGTAGATATTTTGAGAGGGTGGCCCTACCCCATTTGAGCTTGACTCTGCTACGTCCTGGCAGGAGTACGATCAATGCGCAAGTGAAACCCGTACTTCCGTCTACAGGTTCATGGAGGAACACCGTGTGGTTATTAGTCCATGAGAGTCGGACATTACCCCCTCACCAGCCCAATTGGTGATGGGGCAACTACACCAATTAGGGGTTTTATACACTGTAAAAAAATGGCTCTATTACTTTAAGAAAAAGATAATAATATGTGAAATTAGAACTAGAGATAATCAACTCTTTAATTTCAAAAATACACTTAAATCTAAAATACATTTTAATTTAAAATACATTTTAACCCAAATACACTCAACCTAAAATACATTTGAATTTAAAATACTTACACTTGAAGCAAAAATACTCTTCAATCTAAAATATACTTCAACCTAAAATCCTGAATGATCCACACAATAATTATATAGCTCGTTAATATCATAAATATCGATCAACGTCGGTCGTGGCGAAGTTAAATTAATACTCTTATGAATCCAGTGTCGTCGCTGATCAATCAACACATGGCGTTGATTGATCCATGTGACGACCGACAAAACAAAATCTAGAATCAATCATGATATCGACGAATATCAATGGTGGTTACATATTATACAGCAAGGCAATCCGAGTGTGTTTATTTTCTTTATAGGTATATCCTGTAGATTATTTTTACTAGTCCAGCCAGTAGTCGAAATTCGACCGTATTTTTTTTGTTTTTTTATAAATTTTAGCTTTTTGCACTTCTTCTTTATAAACTTTTACTATGCTAAATTTCACACTCCTCTGTGCGCGCAATATTCTTAAAAAGGGATCCGTAGGTTTTGCTTCACTCGTATAGATTTAGATGTGGCTTTTGTCATTGCACTAGCTTTCCCTGTTTTAAAAACCAATTCCTTGGCCACCATAAACGTTGTGAGCTTCAGTTTAAAAACAATTCTGATTTGGTTCTGTCATTGTTTTTTTTTCTAGATTTTTGTAGTAATTTTGGTCCGACGAAGCTGCGGGCAAAAAGATTTTTTAATGTTCTAATTTCAACATTCAAATTAATATATGTAGCAACTAGAATCTAGATTTTTATCATGCATACTTCATAGTGCATGCTTCATTTTTTTTTAACACAAGCAAAACCATTGTTTTTATTGGAGTTTCCAAAGCTGGTATTTCTCTAAACATTTAAGCTGTTGATTATATATTTTTTTAAATTAAATTTAAGTTAATAAATTTTGTCTAATTTATACGAATCAAATCTAACCAATCAAGGTGTCTGCAACTCATTTTTAACCTTTAATAAACATGTTACATCGTTTTTGTTTTCTGTTAAATGATTGCATGAATAATGAACTTGATAGAACAAACAGTCCGACACTGTTCGATTGTTTTTTTTTTGACATAATGAAGAACAGGTTTATGGACGTTTTGATGACTAAAACCTTTGTGGTACATGGTGAGCTACTATAGAAATTAAGACACCATATTTATAACATTTGATTATCGCATACATTTATCTAGCTTCCTGAAGGTCATTAGTTCCTCCCTTCGAGTCTTTAACTCAAGCGTATATAGCATCTCTTTCTTACATTTTCCCAACACTTAACCCTTAATCTCCGCCTAAAAATCTTAACCCTATCACTACCGCTACATTATTCTCAGTTATCAGCCCGCGCACCTCAGTGGCGACTATCAGGAACATACGCGGCGCGGACAACGTGGTATCTGACATTTTACGAGCGCACACCCGGGACGGGCGGTCAATTACCGCGCAGATACCGCGTGCTTATTGTGTAGAATCAATATTGTTGGTGCGTAGTTTTAAAATAATAAAATATGGCTTGTAAGTATTGAAAGGATTTGTGTAACTGCCGTTTTTTTAAGATTACTCAGATTTATTGTTTGCATAATCTTCAATGAAATAATATCATCGTATCTACATATTAGGAGAAGCTGACTCAATGACTGACTGATTAACTGGCTAACTAACATACCTATCATCACGCCGTCTAAATCGCTGAGACAACAAACTTAAAATATTGAATTTAAACACCTGTTTGTAAGACATCCACTATTCCTCTACAGTGTTTTTATGAAAATCAGTTACATTTAAAGTTATGTCTATGATATTTGGTATTTAGCTTTCAGTTACAATTTGAAACAGAAAGAAGGTTTTAGTATTTTTAAATTGATTAAACGATGACAGTTGTATTCATCGCAAAGCAACTGATAAAGTCCGTTGAGATATTTTTGCAAAGTGAAGGCGTACAACTTAGGTATGTCTTAAAAAATCATTGATTGAAAAGCATGGGACTTTATTCCATACTTATTTTCTCTCATGGCCACACAAATCAAAGTCACACACAATTAAAAATAATTCCTAATATTAATACCAAATCTCGCACCCAATAAATTAAAACAAAAACTAACATGATCCGAACCGGTTGATAATAATTGGAGCACTTAATACAGAACCCGAAGGACAAATTCGAATCCGATCACCCATCAGTGGTAAGCACGATTTATAGTGAGTGCGTGTGCACATGCGATTTATCGGAACATGCACGAACCGGTGACAGATCGGTGATGTTTTTAGCTTAGTTTTTATTTTACAGTGTACGTAATTAGTGTGCGGTGATCGTACGATTTGTTGGAGACCTGATTGGAAGATAATGTAGTATTGTTGAAGGGAAAATAATGAGAGGATTCCCAAGGTGGGTGAAATGGCGTTGGAGTTCACTAACATGAAAAATACACTTTAAAATTGACGGAGTATCATCCGTTACTGACTTATTCTTTTAACACATTGACTGCCACGCCGCAGACAATGCGATTTTTGTTGTTTGTCAGTCACCGGTGACTGACGTGGCGTTCAAAGGGTTAAATATTTCGAATATTTTCACGGAGTTAGAAGCGCTATATATATATAGAAGGTGTATAGTATATTGTGCATTTGTGAGGAGTAAGAAGGGCTTTGAGATTTCAATTCTTGGTGACTTGGTGAGAGAATTTAATTAAAATTAGGAAGGACACAAAATACCCCTAATAATTTTAATACTAATAGTTGGCTAACTGTGGATAAAAGCTTCTAAACTAATAAACAGTGCACCGTTTTACACTCACAATAGTGACGCTATCAATTTCCGAACAACTAGTTATAACTTAATGAAAATGAAAATTGACCTATCAATATCGTAAACTTTTCAATTCCAATGCGGAATCGCGTAACAATAAAGAGCTCTTCTTTGTGCTGAACGATGCAACGATACGGCGACGACACGACATCGGCAGGACAACGGGACGGCCGCGAGGAAATTACGCGCCGACACCGCGCGGACTGATTGAATGCTTTGAACTTTTAAATGTAGATACGCGGTTCTCTTTTATAATAGTTGGATTTGATGCTTTTATTGTTTATTATTTTATCTTAAGATATTTATTTATTAAAGATCGAATGCATATTTTAATGAAGGTCCAAATATTACAATAGGTAGGTAGGTAGATACTCATCATTTGATAAAATAATTAATCTTTAGGTACAATATTTTTTTTTCTGTTTAAGACCTAGTTTCACAGGTCTAATAGTTTTAATAAGCTCTACCTACTAGGTAAATTGAAAAATTTAACAAAATATGTAATTAATGTTCTGTTAAGTAACCTAACAGGCACTTATCAGTCATCTGTGAAGCAGGCTCTAGGAATTTTTTTTATGTTGTTTTTTGTATCGTTTATCAATTTGTTTTTATTATGGCATTGACTCATTTTGTGACGTTTCTCTGAAAAAACATTGTACGTATCGTACTCCGACTGCACTCCACAATAGAAACACCAACATACAATATACAAATAAAAACGATTATCACATAAGTTTTGTGTAAACAGTTACTGGTTATTGCAAAACGTTATCAGCAGGATTACATACATCTGCCGGTGATTGATCACGTGATAACGATTACTATTAGAAACTTACTGACGGGTAAATATGGAAAAAATAATGGCCGGTAAGAGTATGACTTGCGCATGCGCGCTGAAGGTTCAGTACAAGACTTGGATTTTGACTAAACCCCTCACCTAGCGCGCTGGTGATTATTTGTCATTAAGGCAGACATTAAGGCACCTACATAATCTGTAAAAAAAACATTTCTTGACTGGGCCCTTATTTTTAGAGTCATTCTAATTTATTTCTAATATTGCCAATCCTTGATCATTCAAGGATAGAATTCTATAGAAAGTAGTTTTTCGACCATTTAAAAATATACCTTTCAACTGTAAAAATTGTTCTAGAAACTCTACAATCTAAAGTAAACACTACTCAAAGAGGGGAGAGTACAAACTCGTAGTAACAGTTAATTCGACCGATTTACTCGTCGATCGATAAAATCAAAGATTCATAACGTTTTATTAACAAACGGTTTAGTTAACTATAGTTAGATGTCATTTGGGGAACAATTGTAATCGGTAATCATATCGGTTTCACGGCAATTTTGGATTCGATCTTTTGTTTCGTTACTCTTCGAGAATCTGTGACGAATGGATGGAAAAAGTTTTTAAAGATGGCCGACTATAAGTGTAATTGAAGATAATATAATAGAGGTTCCCGTTAAGGTCATTGTTAGTAACTGTTACTTCTAAAATTATAATTAGATACATTTGTTTTGTGTAATATTTATCGCGACTTTTGACTGACAGGGTTTTTTTTTAAAAAGGATGTTTATTTGATTTATTGGTAGTTTGAGTAGTGAGTATCTTTTTAAGAATATATACTTCTCTGACGATATAATGTAAATAATAAAAAAGAATTTCAGTCCCATTAGTTTGAAGTTAACCGTTTCATCATAACCCTCCTTTTTTTTGTAGTCGGGTAAAAATTAGGTACCTACTCAACAATTAAAAATTTAAAAAAAACATGATACAAAAAAACAATTTTATTCTTATTTCAGATCCCCAAGAAAGCGTCTTTGAAGGTATATTTTCTTTTTTTTAGGGCTTTTGTTACATATCTCTTTTACACGAAATTATAACTTGCTTATCTTGTTCGAAAAAATCGTCGATACCCAGTCACTTACTATTTTACCATGAGATAAGTGCCATAACTAAAAAACAGGATAACAAAACAAGATTAACCAGAGAGTTATTGTAAAAAAATATAAACTTTAATGATTTTTAAACAAAGTCATTTTCTAACTCCTTGTAGACTTAAGTTGCCACTATTTTTGTTAACAAGAAATCAAACTTACTAAAAAGTATTTTCAGAAAGAGACACAGTCAGAGTCATAATACAACATACATAATACAAAATTATATACCACTACCCAATTATCATTGACCGAACCAACCAAATTCGAATCATGGATCGCCATATTTCACAAACAATACAAGGGTGGATTCATTAAAATTCGCGTTCATAGAGAGAATCACCGTCATCTGCAGGTACCCAACGGCCTATCACTTCCTTTGATCAATTGCCTGGCTCATACGGACCGTGTGTAGGGATGGGAAAAGGACTATTTCCACTGGGATACCACGGGATGAGATCGCGGGATGCGACGATATTTTCATATTGTAATTTTGATTTTACGTCGTAGTGTTTTGATGGTAATTTCAAAAAAACAATGAATGAGGAAAATTAATAGATTTGTGTTATCAATTATTGTATTTACTGCGTTGAAATTAATGCGTCAATTATGATTTATTTCTATGTCTTGTTTTGATAACAATTTATTGTTTGCTTGTTGAAAGGGAAATGTGTTTGTAATTTTATTTAGTTTAAATGATGATGATTTATTACACAGATAAGCATTTGAGCTGTTAATTATTTGCAAACGTAATTTAAATCTAATATTTCCTGTTGGATTAGATCTCACGTGCGTCAGTCAAAACTGACCAAAAAACAATGTTTTGTTGGAATTCCTAATCCATTTCTATTTGACTTACAAATAACTGCACAGCAGTCTATCTTTCCACGTTGTAATCTTCCCAAAACAGAATCCCGTAACCAAACAAACACAATCACGGGACACCCCATCCCGTCCTCTCACACCACTAACCACAGTTGGACCGCCGCGAGCGTTTCGTCTGCAACCGCATCTTTGCCGTCCGGCACCGGATTGACACGATGCGTTTTAATCAATTAGCCTACAGAAACGCGGTTCACGAGTCAATGGGCAGTGAAATAAGCGACCGGCCACCGCGGCGCCAATTCGGCTATCCGGTTTCAAATAGGTTTTTTTTTAATGCGTTTTTTGGACGGACGATAACTTCATAATCGGTTGTTCTTTTTGGTACTGCGGATTTTTATTTCGGTCGAACGAGCACTTTGTTTTAGATATTAGATGCTTCAAGCTTTCACTCTTCGTCATTGTTATTTTGCTAAGGTCTTTTGTTCTTGTAATCGTTTGAGAATAATTTAGTATTTTTATTTCATTCATGAATCATCATTATTTGCATTCTTTACTGTCTTTATGATTAAACTATGCCATTTGTGTTGGTCCTGTGCCAATTTTATTCATTACTTTTAATAAAAAGAAAGATTAGTCAAGGATCTAAATTCTTATATAACTAATTAGGGAATGCACCACTGTTGTAGACACAAAAGATGATGGGACCTCATTTGTTCCAAAAGAATTATTTAATTATCATTGCGAGAACTGCTAAATGTGGTGGCAATGTCTAAAAATGACCACCAACGTTCTAATTATATTATTAAAGAACGAATAACAATGAATAGTTATTAGCGTCCTTATTGCAAAAAAGTTTTGTTGTTGTATGGTGAAATTAGGATGAAATTAGCAAGCCGAACTTAATTTTTGTTTCTTTACCATGAACAAAAACTTTTGTTTGTATTATTTCTCTCTATTCTATTCTATATAAGATAAGAGATAGTACGTATCATAGCTGGTCTAATCGCTTCTTTCTCATCAAAAACTTTAAAACACTTACAGCTACTTTTTTAGTGAACATTGATTAGTTAGTAAAAAATCAACAGCTCCCAATAATCTAACTAAAATAAAATAATAAAGAAAAGTCTTTAATGAGTCTTGGATAGACAGACAGTCTAGTGTACTCACAATATTTTAATAATATGCTTGATCTATGGTGTCACAGAGTAAAAAAAGAGAAGGGAGAAATCCTAAGATGTAGTATGACGTAACGTAGTAATAAGATGATGTAGTAGTAGTACTTTAGATTGACATCAATCTTCACCGAATAGGATGTGCTAATAGGGAAGATGCACTATTTTTATTTTTGTTTTCATTTTAAAGATTTCCATGTAGAATAGACCACAAATATATTAAAACAATTAAAATATTGTAATTTATCGGAAAAAATGCTGTTTTAAATTGACAGTTTGACAGTTCGCGCGAAAACGGACCTATGGTACTGATGACGTCACTCTTGTCTGTCAACAACTTTCAATTTACATTTACTTTTCATTTTAACTTTTGCTTTTTCGAGATTATTTGTAAAAAATTAAAATGGACTATCCATCGACGTCAGGTGATTGTAACAATACCATTAATATTCAGATAAAAAGCCGTGTTGACTCATGTTTTGTGCCAATGTGTCCATCTACCTCAACAAAGTTTGCAAATAAATTATTTTTGAGTGGACCTTCTGACCCAAAGCTGAGAAAAAAGTGGTTTCAAGCTGTGCTGTGCTGTGTTTCAAGACAAATGGTGCACACCCTTTGCTACACTCCGACCAAGCTTTGCGTTTCATTAATAATGGCTGTAACCCGATAACCTTCTTTACGTACTTTGTGCTCCGGAGTAACTCTACTTTTTATTGTACATAATTCTCCTCCATCTCTTTTAATTTGGACATGGCCGATTGCGTTATCGCCGTAAGATTCTCTTGTCGAGCTGAAATAACTGCTATATGTAGAAGCCGCTGAATAAAATACAAAGTTTAACAACTATGAATGACTATGATGTATACATACCGTAGTAATTTAGCCCCTTTCATTTCTACACCTGAAAACTCTGCACTTTCGATAAAAAAAGTTACAACCATGTCAACACTAACTTTCGGTAAATTCCTGGAGTCTGCTTTTATAAATCCAACTTCCATTTTTATTTAAAAAACGCAATTAATATTCTCCTAAAAAAGTAATCACTTTACAACCATAACGTCAAATAAGTTGTCAAAACAAGTGTGACGTCACGAAACGCTAATTCGTGTTTTGAAATACGTATTGTTTCAAGTCATTTTTAAATCGTAATTATTGTAAAAAAACAACAATATGTAAAATAAAAACGTTGCAGTGGCCTTTCTTTTATATTTTTTTAACGTTTTAATCATACAAATTCCATAAATATTACATCTGCATCTTCCCTATTCTCTTGACAAACCCAGTTCATATTACGATCTGGTTCACTATATAACTGAAGAGTTTGAGACCATCTTTGAGTTTTTTAATACATTACGGAATCAGTAACTGTAGTTTATGTCAGCTCGAGATAAGTTTAGAGTTAATAACTGTTGGACTAGAGTTGGCAATGATTGGAATGTTTCATTCAAGACGCCTCGCCTCATCAGTTTAATTCAATGGATGACTTCACTAATTTTGGTAATTAATTAATTAGAGTTGAGTAATAAGATAACAGTGACACCAGTCTTACTGTAACTAGGTCCAGCGAGCTGCCGCCAGAAAAATGGCACAACTTTTCTGGTTTTAAATATGCACTTGCAACTTGTGTTTAAAATTACACTTAAGAAACAGCATGACAACGAAAAAATCCGCAAGTCACTTGGTGATCCTTGACGATTCGATAAAAAGTACCTACATCAAGTACATAAATTATGTCAACAGATTACAAAAACTTTGAATAATTGATCCGACTATGACTAACACGGCTAATCAATCAATCGATCACATGGCTTGCGCAAGCGTTGGCCCCGTTACAATTGTGAATTTTCCTCATTATATCGTTTTACTATCTATCGTATCGCCGATTATTACATTTAGATGATGAACGATCGCAATAAAGCGATATACTTTTATCTGTTTCCTTTTAAATAAATCAACCTAAATACGATTTTAAAACGTCTTTATTATAAAGATTACTTTGTGTGTTGCTGTTTTGTTTTCAATATTTATTTGTGCTGTCTCTGAATTGTGTGTCATTTTGTTTGTGTCAAAATTTTTCCATTGACACGATAATGACGATTGAACTTTGATCAATATGAATTATTTTTATTGATTGAAAGCTAATTTGATTTATGTTTGTTTGGTTTTCCCATTTTGAATTAATACTTTATCTATACGATTGCTTCTAATTGTTCTAAGTAATTGTATTGTTCATATCGTTCATGATATCTTGAATATTATTGCACTGATATCAGTCTCAAGCTAAAAAGTTCTTTAGTAACTTAAAGATTTTGTAATACTCATCTGACCATTTCTTTGCCCACAGAGGAAGCCAACAGTCCAGAGAGCGGAGTGAAGGAACGTGGTGAAAGGGGGGAGAGGCAGGAGGGGGGAGAAGGCGAGGCATCCCGCTCCGTGTCCCCCGCATCCCGCACCTCCCCCGCGCCAGACGAGCGTGACGACATCGAACACAGTATACCAGCTACCCTGATCCAGGATCCCAATGCTGAAAGGTGAGTTTCCTTTAACTTTTGGACATTCTAGAGAAATCAGTTACACCAATAAAAGTAGCTTTATTAGCAGGGTAGCTTACAGGGTAGGCAAAGCAGGTAAGGTAACTTATACCAAAAAAGCTGAAGAGAGACCAAACAAAGGTTTTAAACATGACTTTTATAGGTTTTTGGGTCCAAATATTTGTATAGTTGTGATTTTTGTTTAGTTATTTGTGGTTCAGTCTTAGATTTATTTAGGATTGCTCATAAAGTTTTTCTCTCAAAATCTTTAAAACTGTGTTACAAGACAACTTCCAAAATAAAAATCCAACGTCATAATATAGAATTTAAAATGCGTTGAATTAAAATGTGCAGTATAAAACTGCAATAAAAATCCTTTCCAATACCGCACACCTCAAGGCATTTATGGAAATTAAACCATCTCCGACAATCTCTTGAATCCAACAGATCCATTCATAATACCATATGCCATTGTCAACACGGAGGTCCGCACATCACTCCATGGTGTCCACTTTAATGATCCCATTGTTTCCACTGATCAGTTGACAACGACTGTCCACTGACAATACTACTTATTCGACCAACACAAATTTGCTGCTAATATAACTCTTAATACAAACATCATAAAGCTCCAAGTAGAATAAAATAAATGAGAATGCTAAATGGTTGAGGCTGAGGAATTGAAATTTGAATGTACAATCAAAATAAATCTTGTTAGAAAGGTTTAAGGTTTATTATAGAATGTTTAAGTTTGATAGTAAGTTGGTAATGATAGAGAAATGAATGGACAAACCAGTGACAGTTATAGTGGGCAGAACAACTAAAAATGATCCGAAATTTTCAAAATGACGCCTCATCAATTTTCATTTTGAAATTCTTTCTGGATTTATCGATCTTGGTAAAAATGATTGATGTGTCACGGATTGCAGCATAAGCCACCAACGACTTCTGTGTGTAAGTAGAACTTCTAACAATGTGGATCAAGCTGGTGATTTATAGTAAACATTTTTATTATATTATAGAAAAAAAAAATGAAGCAGGCAATAGTTTTAAATACAAGTTTTCCTGACTCTTTCTGTCACTAACGAAATCATGAAAAAGGATATACATAATTATTCACCAGATCTTTAGTCTTTCCAAAAGCTATTTGCTCATCAACATGAATAATTGAGACAGCAAAATTCTGCATTTGCTGAGTAGCATGATGAACAAATCGGTAAGCCTGGAAGCTAATGTGCAATATCGCATATCAATTGCGTGGTTTAAGTGGCCTACGACAGTACAATGCCCGTAAAAACGTTATTTAGGCCTTTATAAGACTAGCCTTGAGTTGCCCTAGAAGCAAAACGTGCGGCCTTCAATTGCTGCGGTGGATGAGCGGAGTGACGAGTCATGACAAAATCCTCGACATACGAGTAACGAGTATGTTTGCGGTAACCTTGGCGTACGCGATATTACCGATAAGTTATAAAAAAAACTGGCTGCAATCGTTAGAACATATCAAAAAAGACCAAGACAGTATATGACAACTCTTCTTTTTTTCATAACAATCAAACAATTGTCTGTTAGACAATTGTAGAGGCAACCGAAGCGATGGTTGACTATTATGAATGATATGGGAAGCTGTGAACTCTTAGATGATGATGATATAAGATGAGAAGATATTGTCTAGGATAGGGCACTGTATAAAAGAAAAAGTTAGAAGCGGACCCCGAAAACGGGAGGAAGAAAAAGAAGACAATATGTGTAAAGTTAAAATATTTGTAGAAAATCTATTATTACGAGAAGGATTTTGAACTACGACCTTCTGATTAGACGCATCAACCACGGTGCCTAATGATCTGAAGTCATAATCTGATGCAGATTTAAATTCGGCTTTTATTGAATTTTTCGCTTCTATAAAAATAGTGTCTTGGTAGTTTTATAAAACTGGTAGGTATCTGTCTAAGTAGAGCCGTACCTATACGATAATGCGCAATAAAAACAAAAACATTAAAATAATAATGTAACTTATTTTTGATGATATTTAATAGATATTTACTATAATTTTTTGATAAGATGTAAGATATCTATAATTTATAAAACAGTACCGTGACTGACTGACAGACGACGCAAAGCCTAAACCGTTGGTCCTAGAGACTTGAAAATTGAGGGCAATATTCCTTAAAGTAAGGTAAAGTAAACTTTATTGTTTTTGATTGAGTAAGGTATGTACCACAGATGTTATTTATACTTATGATAGTGTTACATCAATCAGCCCATTTTGAGCATACAATAATTATAGGTAAAGAAACTTATGGGAATTTATACCAAGCAAAATTGATTTTTAAGCAAATTTGAGGTGCACTAAGGAAGAGTTTCTGGCAATTCCACTTCTAAATTGTAAAATAGGGGATAAAAATTCCACGCGTACAGAGTCGCGGGCGAAGCGATTCTTTACAAACTGCATTCAACCTACTTACTGTTTACAACCAACCTAATAAATAATCATAAAAATTAAACAGTTTACAAAAGTTACGCTTAAGCATCAAAGAATCCGTCCTCATCACCGTCATCTGCAGGTAGCCCAAGGGGCTGACAGCACCTTGTAAATAGTTATATAAATATTTTTATAAATCATTTATGTGTGAGAAACAAACACTAACCTACCTTACAGCACACTACCTACTTGTAGATAACGACTATAATTCTACATATAAGTAAGATAATAATAGTTTACGATAATAATTATGATTTATTAGTTTCCTATAATCCCTAGATCATAGAACATGATTATACAACTTCGGCATTAGATTGCAAAAGAACTACCTTTTAAACTTATCATGTTGATTTTATCATGGCCTATTTTCTTAGATCGAACGATCGACATGAAAATCATTATTAGTTTAATAATGATTGATGTTTTGATTGTAACTAATTAATTATGTCGTGGCTACAATCAGGATCTGTATCAAAAGCGGATACGTTTTTGTAACCAGGCTTAACTTATTTATGAGTCTTATAATGATTTATGACAAAAAAAGGTGGTGATGAAATAGGGATTTTTATGAGTTCTAGAGAATTCTTAGTTCTAGGGTAATCTATAGCTTCTCTAATTCTAATTCTTGCCAGATTCTTCTCTATGAAGGGTAGGCTGCCCTTGAAACTGGCAACTAGAGTCACTCTTACAATAAACAATATTAGAGTTATGACTATTTATAAGAACCTAATGGTCTACAATCTACATAAATAATAATATTTTGATTTTGAACGAAATGTGTTTTATCTAAGCTGTGTAAAGAAAGTTCAAATATTATGTATCTTGTAATATATAAAAATGTATAAGGAATGCAATAGTAACTTACTTAAATAACTTTGAACGGCTGGCAAAAAAAACACCGAGTCAATGAAACAATAGTAATATGAATTATGATTGCGTCTACACTAAAATGTTTCAATTCTGGACAACATACTAGAATTTGTAAAACTTTCCCTCAAATTACACAACAATAAAATAAGACTCGATGATTTTCTTGAATCTTGAAGGAAAGTATCCTATTAAAACTAATGACGGCCTGTTTTTAATGGAAAAGCTGATTAAAAAGAGTTAAATTCTTATGAAAATAAAAACAACACTACATGGAATGAAATTAAAACCAAAGATATATTAGCAAAACAGAAGACGTCACATCATTTAATTAACAATAAGAATAAAATAAATAATTTAATTACCCTTCTCGATTTCACGTTGATTTATATTGTTGGGTTACCAATCGTTAATCAGATTGCAGACGAGTCGTATCGAATCGATATGTAGACAGCTGAAAAGCGATTAATTTCAATATTTAATTAGATGTATTGACGCAGTTATAGTATTTATTATAATAATATTAAGTACTTTTTTCCAAAAAACAGATTTTTAAATTAGGAGCCGTCGTAACCTGGTTATTGGCGAAGGCATTACGAAATTGTAGTGTCTTGATTGCAAAATAACATATTTTTTTGTGTGACTTAGTTATATTCTAGTTTAATTAATTTCTTCCTAAGCTTCTTCCTTTCTTTCTAGTTTAATTTATTGATCCTTTCGTATGTATCCAAGTACATACGAAATGATCATTTTTGTTTCAAATGATTATAAATAACTATTTACTCCAACGTGAGGACATCATTAACTTTTTAATTGTGTTAGAGATCTTTTATTTCAAATCTTTATCTTTAGCCCGTCCACTAGTAAACACAAACACCATGCCAAAAATATAAAATTAAACAATTTTGATCTTTATTTCAATATAAATAAGGGAGTGTAAGATTTAGGAAAGTGAATTCTAAGTTTGTTAGTAACAAGACTGTTCAATCAATGTCAATTAACTGCACTGTGGTTGAGTGATCCATCATTTTGAGGTTCTACTGCCTTGAAGTTCTATTGTTTAGATTTTCGATCTACAGATTTATATCGATGGTATTTGCTAAATGCAGGTAATTGTAGTTTTCTATGGGAATAATGCTTTTAAGAAATGTAGTTTTTTTATTATATGGGAAATGTTTAAAGCTCTGTTTGTAGTTTTTATCAAAATGTTTTGCTAAGGGTTTGCAAAAGTTGCTATTTTGTGAAAATCCTAAAAATCTTATACAAGATCTTATCTTCTTAGATTTTGTGTAATATCGCACAAAGAAATGTTACTTATTCCATTCACATACCTATTTTGTCTTACAAAAGTAATAATCAGTTGTAACTACAATATTCTTCATCAGCTTCATCATCGAACCTTTGTTTAATTATTAAATTAGCTGAAATGGCAAAATTATGAAAGTCTGGCCATCTAGGTACATCTTTTTATATTATAATGATTGTTTTAATGTAAGTTCAAGTTCATTTACTAATTAAAATATTATTATGATTGTAAAACAAAACTTCTGCTTCTTAAAATAAGGCTCGTTCTTGAATAAGTTTTTTATTGCTCTATGAATGTCATTTTTGTTAATAATTATGATAATAGGGATAAAAGACTACAGTCTACTAAGACATTTTAAATCTGCTAAAGATCCTGCGTATATTGTCTTTAATATTTATTACTATAATCTTTTCTTCCAATCATGCCAGTCGATGCGTTTCTGTAATGTAAAAAGGTGGATTCTAATTTAAATAAGTAGATAAAATAGTTATGAAACGAAATAAAATTCACCCAGTAAGTTCTTTAAATAAAAGAAAAACTTAAAATAATAATTAAATACTTACCTAGAATTTACATTTCATACATAGTCATACTTTATTATCCTCTAAGTTATTCATTCTCATTAATTTCCTTGTCTCGGTGCCATTTGTATCAATATTCTCAACAAATGTTCGTACAATCAACATTACTATATCAAACACAGTAATTTTATTGCCACAGTGTCATCTGTGACAGTTATAAAATTCGCTTTGTTATTGCAAAATTATTCAAACGATGTCAGGTGTCCCTCATACATCGGCCCGCACTATGCACACGTTGACGCATAAAAACCGCTCTGTCCTAATTCCTCCACATCAAACAACCACAGTCTAAAATACATCCCACTAAAATTTTTATCATCTGTCGTTATATGTAGAAAAATAGCTTAGAATTCTTTTGTTTATGTCACAACCCACTCGGGGTTATTTTCGTTCGAATGAAAGAGACGGAGATAGTTGTCACATAAATATATGTGATTGATTGACCCGCAGCCAACTAATGCTCATAGGAAGCTATAAACAGCTGTGCGATTCTCTTATTAAAAACTTCGTAAAACTCTTGAATATTGGAACAAGGTTCTGTCAAATCACTATAACAGTTGTTTAGATCGGAACCGTTGATAACATTTAGTTTGAGATCGTTCAATGATAATAAAAACAGTATTATGGGCTGTAAAACGTATAGTACATTAGTTTCCGGAGATTAACGGAACCGAAGTTTCTTTACTCTGTTAATTTATTTATCTTGATGACGTCCCGCTATTGTCGATTCGTCTGACATTTATTAGTATTGTCGTTCGGAAGTGTCCTAACGTTTCCTTGCGTAAAAATAAAATAAACATGAGAAAATATTTTCCCTTTGTCAAAGCAGGAAATCTGTTCGTGATACGCGTAAATCCGTCCGCGTCCCCTGTCTGTCCGTGAGTCGTTAAAAGGACTCGTCTCGGCATTTTGTTAACGCGCCATTTCCTTGTCAACGCCGTCAACCCTGTCCGGGTAATCTTCTTTAAGCCCCGAGTCTTCAATCTACCATGCAGAGCGCGCATCAACATTGCTTACACTACCTATACATATAAATGGAATTCCGTAAACAATCTCGTTAAAAAGTTATTGCGCCTATTGGCCATCAAGGATGCTCTGTACATTTTTCATTGGTGTTACGACTGTGACTCAGCTATGCAGAGTAGCTCCGCTGTGTCAGTCGGCTGTCATCGGAACGATCGGCCGTCACTGCACGTCCACCTCGCGCATAGCACGCACGCTTGCATTACGCAGCGCCACCCCCCGAAGTGGGATACCGATAGCCGTCTCTGTTTTTCGCACTGCGTGATCCGTTACTGCGGCAGCGGTCTCACTCTAGCGAGGGGCGTGCGGGGCGGGGGCGCTGCAGGCGGGTCGTAAATCACACGGCGTCTCATTCCACGCGGGACCGCCGCCGCCGCCGCAGGCACCGCGCACTTCCCTCCCGACCGCCGGCATCGCGGCGCGTCTTTCGCGACGTGTTTACAATTCTAACTAACTATATTTGGGGAGTCACAATTGTTGTCTTGTAACAAAGTGTTATCAATTGTATCAGTGTGTATTGATGGATTCACGAGTTTTTCACCGTTACCAGTTTGGAGTACTTTGAAAACATTACGTCTAAAATGATCGTCGAGCCCGACCACGTGAGGTAGGTTTTCTATTTGTTCAAGTGCAGTTTTGTTTTTGTTTAATATGTAATTTTTCTTACTATTTTAACCTGTAATTATTGAATTTCCTTAGAATATATTTTTGACTCTTTAACTTAGAATTTTCGGGTTCTAAATTGAAATGATTTTGTGGTAAATATTTTTCGTTCAAAGTATGTTTGTTTTTAACACGATTGTTAGTGTTTTTCTAGTGTGTTTCCTGTAGAAGAATTGCATTTAATTTTAAATGTCGTTATCAATAAATTCTCAAAGGATGCTGTCCTACATTGTTGGTCTCTTATTTAAATTCATAAGAAAGTTCATTATTTTCTAAAAGTTCAACATTTTGTAGAAAAGTTCCATAAGTTTTAAGCCTAGATAATAGCATGATTTATTTTATTAATATCATTTTATCTATAATGTGATCCATAAATGGCATGTGGGTTTCTCTAAACAACATAATATTATAGACTAAGATATTTTACGAGTTTCAAGGAATTTATTAGAACATTGATAGTCTTTCACTTTTCCTTTACTTATGTGGAACCAGTTCTTATTGACATTTTGTATATTTTATTGTCTCGTAAATAAAGGTTAAGCGGTGCCATCGTCCATTGTGTTTGCCATGTTTATCACATCTGATATCGCTACGATTTCCTGAATAATTGTTTTATAATAATTTTGATTTCATATTTTAATGTATTCAATACGCCATAAATGCTGATTGTTAAACTTTATAGCTGTCATTAATATAACTTCTTTGAATCCCACTTGATTATTCATGTCTCAAGACTTGACCTATTTGTACCCAATTTACCTTAGATTTATATTAATGTCGTATGTCATAGACGTTTTTCCTTTTGTATAAAATACATTATCTATAATGTCAGCGCGTCAACTCTGTCAACGTTACCTTTTTTAGTCGTATTTTCATCATTAAAAATTAACAAAACAAAAATCTCGACTTGCAAGGACACCCAAACAACGAGCTATAAAGTTTTTTTAGGTCGATATAAACCCATTAGTCTATCTATTTACTATTCACGATCAAACTATTAATTTGTTGAAAATGGCCATTATAAAAACTTGCATTCGTTTTGTTTACCGTCAATATTCAAATGGCGGTAACTGGTTTAAGATAACGACAGGGTTGAGACAGAGGCCGCAATTTTCTTTAAGTGAATTATATCAGCTAATCTAACGTTGTCACAATTTTGTCCCCAGGGAGAGCCCGAGATGTCTGTCACGGGAATCGTCGGGCGCACCGCGCTGTCCCTCGAATGACTCGGTGTACTCGAGCCGCAGCGGGGTGGGCCTGCCACTGCCCGCTGCGTTGACAGCCGCCCTTCCCGCTGCACTACTACCACCGCACTCTGCCGCTGTCGCCGCCTACCTGGGTGCCGCCGCAGCTGCCGCTGCTCAACAGCGTCTCCTCATGTCTTGCCAAGAGGACATGACTGACTCCGAACGAGGTGACGCCGTACTTGACTTCAGCACGAAGCGTAGCATCTCACCGCACGACGAGGATGAGCCTGATGACGCTGTCAATCTAAGTAAGAATGAAAATGGCCCTCTTGACTTATCTGTTGGGACGAGAAAGCGTGGTCCAGAAGACTCGCCATCGCCAGTCCCGTCTAGAAAAAGTTCTAGGCCGTCAGAATTTAAACCTTCACCGTCACCGTGGTCGACCCCTGTGGCACCGCACTTGCCATACTTCGCAGCTGCGGTCGCTGCGGCCAGCTTGTCTCCCAAGGGAGGCGTTCCTTCCGATTGGAATGGCAAACTAAAACATGGCGCGCCTACACCAAGCGATGCCACTAAAGCACTAGAAAAAATGAGCGAATTGAGCAGGCTGGGTGGCGAAGAATTGTTTCGATCAGTACAAAGTGCTGCTTTGGGCGCTGGCTTAGCACCTAACGCAGCCGCACGTCATTCCGCCTGGCAATCTCACTGGTTAAATAAGGGCGCCGACCAAACTAAAGATGTCCTTAAATGTGTATGGTGTAAGAAAAGCTTTAATTCACTCGCCGACTTGACGGTGCACATGAAAGAGGCGAAGCACTGCGGGGTCAATGTTCCCGTGCCACCCTCGTCAGGAGCACCTATCCCGCCTTCTTTACAACCGCCTTCTAGTTCGCCATCCACTCCGTCACATAATTCATCGTCTTCGAGTGGCTCGTCCAAACCAAATCAACACGATTTAAATATGCTGATTAAAGAAAATATGCCAATTCCTAGAAAACTAGTTCGTGGTCAAGATGTTTGGCTAGGCAAAGGTGCAGAGCAAACTAGACAAATATTGAAATGCATGTGGTGCGCCGAGAGCTTCCGTTCACTTGCTGAGATGACCAGCCACATGCAGCGGACCCAGCACTATACGAATATCATATCGCAAGAGCAGATCATTTCGTGGAAGTCTTCAGATGATGCTACAAAAGGGGGCTCCGGGGGCACCGGGGGCGGCCCGGGTGCTAATAATGCGGCGCCACCCACTACAACCAGTAGTCACGTTAGCGCTGTATTAACTTGTAAAGTTTGTGACCAAGCATTTAGTTCCTTGAAAGAGTTGAGTAATCATATGGTTAAAAATTCTCATTATAAAGAACATATTATGCGATCAATCACTGAGAGTGGTGGCAGGAGACGTCAAACGCGTGAAAAACGCAAAAAGTCCCTTCCAGTTAGAAAACTCCTTGAATTGGAGAGAGCACAGCATGAGTTCAAAAACGGGGATGGGAACGGGGTACCCATGGGTAAACCAATAAGAGATTTTGGCGCTGGTAGCCGGATTACCTGTGAAAAATGCGGTGATAAAATTGAGACTGCCGTGTTCGTCGAACACATAAGACAATGTATAGGCGCGCCTATGTCAAACAGCCAAAGGAACTTTTTGAAGAGTGCGTTGTTGTCTAACAATATTATCCCACCGGACGTGCCTGGACACGTTACGCCCACCGGCCGTGACGGGCGCAAAAGCATTAATGAGGAACTGCCTTCCCCTGGCTCGGCACACCACCGCTCTCCATCTTCCATGAACGATTCCTCTCCGAGTTCCAAAGATCCCAACGCGAGCAATGATAAAAGCTCGTCGCCTTCGGTTCTCAATGCCATAGAACAATTGATAGAGAAGAGTTTCGATACCCGATCGCGACACACTGTGCCTGGCATGCCGGGTGGTGCATCACACGCCCCTATCGGGTCTAGTATCCTAAAGAGATTAGGCATAGATGAGAGCGTAGACTATACTAAACCATTGGTAGATCCCCAGACTATGAACATGTTGAGGAATTATCACCATCAGCAGGGGTACGGCCGCCGTGAGCGCAGCGGAAGCGAGTCCAGCTCCATGTCCGAAAGGGGCGGTAGTAGAGTAGAATCTTTGACTCCTGATAGGAAGCTAGACACGTATCACATGACTCCTCGCACTACTCCTGATACGCGTGGTTCTCAAACGCCCGCGTCAGAGGACCGCCCAACTGAAGTGCGAATAAAGAGAGAAGTTGAAGAGGAAGAGCGAGAGCGTGAGAATGGCGTAGACTTGAGCAGTCAGCCGGTGCGGGTGAAGACTGAAGTGGATGAGGATGAGGAACCACCACGGCCGAGCAGCACTGCTGAGGAAGATGTGAAGCCCGTAGTGGCTAAGCGTGAGAGCGAGGGTCCCAGCCCCGCCGCCAGCCCGCGTAGCCCAGCCAGCGACCGCTCGGGCAATACTCCTGGCGCTGATCGAAAACCTGCGTCCAGTTTGGGTGCTCTTTCCTCCATGTTTGATAACTTGGCCGGGGGCGGGTCATCCGGCGAACCAAGCTCGTCACGCCGCGGAGGTAGCCACCCTTTAGCTGCGCTGCAAAAGCTCTGTGACAAGACAGAATCGAACCCCTCCCGTGCTCCGGCGCCCGCGCCCTCTCCTGCTGGCCCGCCGAGCATTCTCACCTTTAGCTGGGCGTGCAACGATGCCGTTGTCACTGACTCTATCATGAAATGCGCCTTATGCGATACACCGTTCATCTCTAAGGGCGCATATCGACACCATTTATCGAAGATGCACTTTGTGAAAGACGGCGCGCTGCCCGAGCCGGTGCCACTGAGGGCACCAGCAGGCGCGGCTTCTCCGGGAACTCACAAGAGTGGCTCCAACGCTGCTTCTCCCCAAGACCCGCGCAGCCCTTCCCAGTCATTTGACGAGAGCCCACACTCCAAGTTCCTCAAGTACACGGAACTGGCCAAGCAGCTCTCCAGTAAGTACGTCTAGGCTGGAGGACCAGCCAGCAGTTGTGATGATACCATATCTTGCTACGTTAAACCTTGCTAGGGTTAGGTCGCAGCCGCGACGCTAAGTATTTCGAAACTCTTTGCCAATTTAATTATTTAGGTAATTATTGTTAGATTTCACCGCATAGATCGGTTAGTGTAATAAATTAATAGCGACTTAAGTATACGCCAAACGTCTTACGTTCGTTTTAGGTATTAAGAGAATATTTTCAAAATATTGCCTTTAGGTGACCGGTTGTCGTGGCGGGCGGCAGGGCCCGCGGCTTCTCTTCCACACTATGTTATAATTCCATTTCGATAAATGTAAATATAAGTCACATTAAGTCATAAAAAATACGATTCGATCTCTTTTTGTAAATGTATATTTTTTGCTAATTAATTCTTTGGAAAAAAGGATACATCGTGGAATTTGATTTTCGTCAACTGCAATACGCCTTCCGCATGTGTTTCGTCTATCGTATTAGTCGCGTAGTGGCGTTGACTTTCAGTATTTAAACAGAAAATTCGTTGCAATATCATTTTTTTTCGTGTTACTTAATTTTTATGTAAATCAGAGTTAGGGTTAACGTGGTTAGTTTATGTATATTTTGATGATTTTCTTGTTTATTTTTGAGAATTTAAGAGATCCGTCGATGCGTATAATCTCGGAGATTCAATCTCATTCGTTTCTGTTCGTATTGTATATACAATTCGACATAGAATGCAATATAACAATCTCCTTAGTGTAAATTTTGCTATAGGTATGCTCTTCAAGTGAGGATGCTATTTATTATTTAGTGTTAAGTACATAATATTAGGTAAACTACATCTGTGAACAATTGTATACCAATATACCAGCGCATTAATCGGTTGAACAATCAACCTATATTTAAAAGTGATACATATACATTTTTTTTCGTTGAAAGGAATGATAACATTCGTATACGTTTAGAACATAAAGATATACCAGATATATCTTCCAATTTGTAACGACAGATATACGATGATGTATATACGCCACTTGAGAGTGAAGAACCTCTTTTATATTTAATAAAAATATTGTAAACTGTCTAATGTAAGTTTCAGACGATATCAACAAAAAAATCTTCGATTATTTACTGAATATTCGTGCCCTTAAAGTTCAATTTACCCTTTGACGTATACGACATTTCTGATGGAATATACATATTTTAAAATTTTAATTAACGATTTTATTTTTGGATGTTTTAAAAATTTTATCTTTATTTTTAAATGGTTACGAATATTCAGCGGATAATAAATTAAAATTGATAAAAATTTGAAATCGTAAAACTATCATTTTAACGATAATAATGAAAACATACGACAAATATTATGTATACGCTAGCTCTGATGAGAGATTTTTGCTCATTCTTAAGAAAAAAAAGTAAAAAAATGGTGTTGAAATATTGATTTTACCAAATTTAATAATCTTATTTAATATTTTATGTTGTATTTCAAAATGCAATTAAAAGCTCAAAGAAATATATATGTTACATACTTTAAATGTTCATTTTATTTATTGATACCTCTGCTTACCACAAATTGACACACACAAACACACCCTCACAAGATGATACGACATCAGATACAACATCACTATTAAATATCTTTACAGACTTAAAACAGACTATAAATATTTAATAAGAAATTTGAAAAAACAACTGATACGGATGGGATTCAAACCCACGATCTTCGGCGTACCGTGCGAACGCTCTAACCGCTGAGCCACCGTATACCATCAGAATCAGTCGAAATTTCAAATCTCTTTATACGCCTAGGGCGTGTGGTAGGGCCGAAGATCGTGGGTTCAATCCCATCCGTATCAGTTGTTTTTTCAAATTTCTTATTAAATATTTATATTTAATAAGCTAACATGTGCTAAAACATGTAAAAATTTCACAAAAAATATTAAAACAGACTCTAGATCACAGAAATAAGTTTGAGATTTACATGTTTACAAGTTCTGCATACTCCATTATACTCCATTTTTCTTTGTCTTGACACATCTTTATTAATTGCATTAAAAACAAGACAATATTAAATTATATCAAAAACAATGTTAAGCTTAAACTGTATTTGGTTAATATCACGTTTAAAAAAAAAGGTTTTTTTTATTCAAAAGATTTTTATTCACAAGATTGTTTACAAGAAGATAAAATGCATTGCATTGTTAATTACGCCATGCAATTAAAAATATTTTCTCATACCTACAATTTCAATTTGGCAGCTAAATTTCTGGGGTTACTCTTGGACTACGAACCCAATTTCAATCACGATTTATAATCTCACTCTTTCCCACGTTGATAACAAGCGTGCTTAAGGACAAGTTCCTTAAGCACAGTAATAGTTGCACAGTAGAAATAGATTTGAGATTGGGTTCGTAGTTCAATAAAAGCCTCCTAGTACTATGTCACACTAACATAGTATGGAAATTAAATTATAAAAGAATATAAATCCATTCACAAACTAGTATCAGTCTTTCGTAGTTTACTGCTGAGTCTATCATATCTAGTTCCTCAACTGCTTTGAAAATCAAAATAAACTTTATTCAATTATACTGAAATATATTATTTTTAAAATATATTCAAATATATTCCACCTGTAATCTGCACAATTATGAGTTTAGTAACCACATATACTGACAGTTGAAGTGAGACGTTATTATTTCCGTCTTTGTCTTTCCTTGTAGTAGAATAAGACAAGTTTATATTACTTCTTACTAAAACTGTCGGTGTTTGTGAAGTTTGCAAACTCATTTTAGGGGTACTAGAAGAGTCGCTGTAAACAACAACTGATGCATAAGTACGCATACGTAAGTATGAAGGAGGACTCCAAACTAGAACTACGAAAAAATAATTTGCCAACACAATGGTGCTAATTCGTCCTAAACTAATTTAGACTCATTATCTCTCTTTCTTATCGAGATCATTAGAAAAAGATAGAAGATTTTTAGAGCTGTCATGTACAAAAATACATATTGTAGAGATGTACAAGAGAATCAGCACTAACTAATATAAATTTATTCCTAAGGTAAAAGGTATTCCTAAGGTAAGGTTTTGATTATTTATTATCTAAATTCTCGATAGCAAGCACGCAGTCTCTAACTATGAAACTCAAAATATTTTGTTTTTTTTTCTATCCAGATTAAACCAAGGCCTCTTGTAATGCGTTGCATATTTCTTAATCAGCCTGGAAACAACGCTCATTGGTGGTACGCGCTTTTGTGTCAACGAGTTCGTACATTGCAATGTGGTCGTATAAACCTTTTGATTGGGATTTGATTCGTAATTCAAGAGTACCCAGGAAATACTATGATATTTTTTTTTAAATTAGACAGTTTTTGTCCTTAGTAAACCAGTACAGTTTCATAAAGGAAATTTATATACCTACCTATAAATACTTATTTGCTACGACTCGTAGACAATGGATTTGCTACGTCATGCATTTCGTAGTAGTACTACGCAGTGTTTCGTAGCAAAACCGTTGCAATGAAATAAGTTAGTAATGTTTTTTTTCATGATTATCTTTTATACAATCAAATGAAAATACTTATGTATTATAGACAAAGAATTGTTACATAAAAAAACTAATATTTTTTTGTCTAATCTAACCAATTTCAACCGTAAGGTAATGGTAGACACAAACAAAAGATATTCATTTTGTTTTCTAAAACAATTTTTTTTATCTAAGATTTTAAAGACAAATTTATAACAGCATTTAACGGAATTTTGGAATAAAAATAGTTACTATTTCACTTAATTAATTACACACTAATGCTCAATCCTTCTCTGTATGAGAAGAGGCCTTTGCCCTCTATTGGGACAGTTACAGGCTGATTTATTTATTTACTATTTCACTTAAGCATATCACGTGCCTCTGAAATCTTTTCAACAGAAAATATAATCCATCTTTGTGACACCGCAAATAAGTTTGTTAGGTTCAAACCGATTCTGGATTTGACCAACCAATCGTTCACCAAAAACCGAACACCACCAATTAACCAGTCATAAAACACATCCTGCGACCTACTAAATCTGTCGGGCCCCGAAATCACTCAGCGAGACGTCTTAACTCTGCGAAACCTCGTCTTTATCACCTAAATTACGTCATTCATCGCAGTTTACGCATCTCCCGTACTGAGACAATCACAAACACATCGGGGAAACATCCTCTATCAAATACATTGACGGTTTTGTTAGCAGACTTGAAGGTACAGAAGCGAGGTAGCGCGCAATGGTTGGTGTGGTATCAGGAATGTTTGAACGTTGTTTGACAGACGGGCCGTCAGTCAAACCCTTGAAGGCGAGTGTTCGTCGCTACAGGTAAGGAAAACATACGGGGGTGTAGTGTGGACGGGCTGGCGATCATCGAATGCATTGATTTGTCATTGGTTGGTAACATCGATTGGATTAACGAAGATGTTGTACCTACACATTGTATAAATGGTCTTCGTTTTGTATCGTAGGTGTACGTACACGTATCAGCCTGTATTAGTATACTGCTGAACATAGGCCTCTCTCAATGCGCGCCTCTTTTGTGCGCTCATTGAAGGTATTTGCACATAATCACCACGCTGGGCAAGCGGATTGCCGATTGCGCAGATGATTGCTGTTACACAGAAGAATGCTGCTACCCATCCTCCGGATCTTTCCCTTACGACACCCACTGGACGAGTAAGGGTGGTTGTATTCTTAGGCCGAAAACCACACGGCTTACTTCGTATTCGCTTTGTATGATAATGATTAAATATCTTGATTAGTTAAATTAGTGAGGATTACGTTTGGGTTATTATTTTTTCTTACGTGTCAAATGCAACAAATGAATAGAGACCTGTCTTCTGAATTTGAACACAATTTGTTGGTTAAATCATCAAATTAATTTCTAATGTTTCTAGACTACTATAGCGGGACCGCCACAAGTGCATTGCCATACAGCACCCATTGGCTCCAACGACCAAACCCCAAACAAGAAACCCCACCCCAGACCGCTGTCTGTCATTGTACATCTAATAATGGTGGCTAATTAAAATGACATTTTGTTTTATATCATCAAATTAATGAATACAACCCCCCGCCTGCCGGGGGGGTACATTCAGTACCGTTGGGGTACCATTGGCCACGATTTACGAGCCGAGTCGAGATGGATAGCATGATTTATCGGCTGTTTATCATCTTTTTATGGCATCCAATGAAATAATACTGTGTTTATTTTTTTCTGGATTTTAATTATAGTTGTTTCTGGACAGTAAATTCGCTTATTTATTGTGATAGTTGAGAATGTTTAATTATTTCGACTGTTATTTACGAGCGGTTGAAGGGTCTTTAAAAAAAAGGATCACTAATAAAATTGTTACAGTTTGTCTGTGTTATGATTTTTATTATAATGAATGGTGATTGAACATCTGTAGTAATAACAAATCATTGGATGAAAAAAAAAAGATTATTGTAAAACTAGTTTTACTGTGACTAGTTAAATCTTTGGTCCAGTATTTTTTACAGCCGCGGCATTCAATGATACGGTGAATCCAATCAATCCAGTTCATATTTCTATTTTTATTATTATGATTCAATCAGGTTAAAAACTTGCAATTACCTATATCAAGTTTTAATTTGTTTAGGCTTGTAATGAGAATATATTATATTGATAGGAGAGTTACACTTTTCTTTCCTGTAAATACTACGTCTGGAGCTCGAACCTGCAAAAAAATTTAGCGCTAAAGTGCACCAGTCGAAAATATTTAATTACAGTCAATTAAATCTCTTAACAAAATATAAGCGCCGCTAAAATATAATCTACAGTTCAAAAGGCTAACTTATAAATGATAATCACTTGATTTTCAACTATCTACTTAAAAACACACATCAACATCTTAAAACCCTACTCTACCCACAGAACGCCTATTACGATTCACTTTTCACTCCCATTTACTTTAGCACAAAAACCCTATAAAGATTGACCTACAAAAGAGTCACTATCGGCTGAGTGATGGCACTCCATGACCCATCGTTGAGTAAATAGCGAGATTTAGATCTCACAATAAATGATTTACTTCAGGTCGCCCGTAATAAGTAGATTGATGTCGGAGCGCCCTCCGTCATTTGTCTGCGCAGTTGAGGGTTAAGTTCGGTTGGCAAAAACAGATGTTTTTTCACTTTTCTTTAAGATTTTTAAGGGTTAAAGTTTTAGAACACTTCAAGTCGAAGAATAAGTTAAGTTCTAAGTACTTATCGGAGTAAAATATTTAGATAAATAGTTACGTTTATTTAAAGGTCTCTTTGAAGGGTGAATTGGTATTTGATGTGAAAAAACTTAACTTAGGTACCTATAAGTCAGGTCTCGAGATATTTCTGAAAGGGTCATTTAATCAAAAAAGCTTTTCACTTTTTGATAATTATTATATTTTTTCAATATTCAGGTCGGTCGTAATAAGTTAATTGATATCGGAGCGCCCGGCTGTCAATTGTAGATCTTTGACAGTCGTTACGGGTAGTTAGAAGCCCGAAATCTGACAACCAGTCTTACCAAAGGGTATCGTGTTACCCAGTATCATCTGGGTTGTGGAGGTCTGATAGGCAGTCGCTCCATGTAAAACACTGGTATTCAGCTGCATTCGGTAAGACTGGAAGCCGACCCCAACATAGTTGGGAAAAGGCTAGGCAGATGCAGATGATTGTTAAGTACGGATACTAAAAACAGATATTAAAAAAAAACTAAGATTTTTAATGGTTGAAAATTCTAATTAAATTTTCCTAGATACTGTATACAAATAGATATTTAGTTTTTTAATATAATTATCAATGTTGGAGGTCACTATTTACTTAAAGAGGTTCCCGTCATACAGAATGGTTTTAATCAACAATTTATTATTATATTTTATTTCTCATTCGATTTATTTTCGTTGTTTAAACTTTTCCAGACTACCAAAATTATTCTATAAGCTTCACTCTCTTGTTAATTATTAGCAATCATTTATTGAATATTCAGGTCGGTCGTAATAAGCAGATTTATGTGGAAGCGCCCTCCATCATTTGTCTGCGCGGTAGAAGGGTTAACATTGGTTATCAAAATCAGATGTTTTTTTTTCTTAGTTTTTTTTGTGTTTAAGTGACATAATTTTTTTTTTTAATTTAATTTTAATAATAACCTAACTGTATTTTTTTGTCTGTGGTAGCGATTAAAGACTGTACGTTGAATATTGTGTTTTCTTGTTATCATCCTCTAAGCCTTATATTTCCAACCAGCTTCTAATGTAACCAGATGCAGCTGAATATCAGTTTTCTACGGAGTGACTGCCTATCTGACCCTCGCTGACTGATCTAACTTTAGAATATCGTATCCCTTTAACCCTAAGGGTGATATTTACGCATATTTGTGTGTGTGTTTTTGAGTGTTTCAATGAGTGTTTCCGTACTGTAAGTTTGTTATACTGTGGTATAGCTAAACCGCTAGTTACATAAGACTTTTGTACGCCTAAAAAGTGTCAAATATCTATTTAAATTTAAATATCAATATCATTTAAGATTTATATATCAATTTAAATCATCATCAACCTATAGCAGTCCACTGCTGGACATTAGGTCTCTCCCGTAACACGCCATTGAGCATTTTGGCTACTCTCATCAGTCCGTGCCAGCCACCTTGCGAAGATCGTCACTCCACCTAGCCTAAGGGTGTCCTACACTACGTTTGCCGATCCATAGCCTATATTTAAATAAACACAGTCAATTCATTTCATTCATAAATTAATTACATCGCACAGTGTGCTAATGTTTGTTTATTTTGGACAAAGTTGTAACATTGTTTATAGTTAATGTTCATATTTCAAATGGATCGTGGGCGTTTTCTATTCGTTTATTTATTGAAACATATTATTTTGGACGTGAAATAATTGTAATATTTAATACGCAATTGTTATTATGATAGTTCCAGATGATTGTTTTAATTAATTGTTTTGTGTCTGATTAGAATGTTTTAGGTATCATGTAATGTATTTAAAGATTTCTAGTAGTGTTAATGAAAAGAACATTATTAATAATTTAAAATAATATTAAATCAAATTCTCTATGACCTCTATTTATGACAGGCCTTCGACCAGCCGTGGGAGAGAATCAATCATCATAGCTAATGCGTGGTGCAAGTTTTGGTAACGAAATTGAACGAGACTTGACAAAGCGCCATCAACTTCCCTGTTAGTTTAAGGATCATCTTTATCTGCAATATTGGCCAAATATGTGAAATAAATAACTGTAAATATGTGAAACTAAATAACTGTAACAACTTTGTATCTACCATATTTGACGCAATAAACGAATATTATTATTATTATTATTATTTGGAAAACTAAATGCAACCGAATTTTCTCTAATTAATAAACATAACATAAAGTTTCTCTTACAAAACACTTACACACGTTAAAAATACACTGCAAAATACAGTGCACGCATAACACTCCCTTAAAAGTTTCCACCTTCTATTCCAAAATACAACCCACCTCACCGCCTAAAATGTATCGATTACTAAAGTAAAACTATATTGAAATGGAGCGCACTCCACCTATAACTCTTGTCGAAACAAATGCCGTCCACTCTGTGGCATCTGTCGGCACTGATGGATGACGGGACATGTGTCCATTATCGCCTGCACACTGCTCCCAAACGTGCATCCACAAAAGACGCGGGACAAAAAATTGCGTGCATTTGACACGCTCGTTAATCAAATTATGCGATTTAGTGCAATAAATTTATGGATAGAAACTTTTTGAATATACAGGGGTCTTATTGTTAAGATTTATAGAATTTTGTGTAACTAACAAATTACTTTCATTCAGTATTTCCAGACACTATAAATAAAGTGCCATGATTGGCGGGATTTATGACTGAAATAATGATGGCAGTAAAAAAAGTAACGGCTATATAAATATCGGTTCACGAATTCGCGAATGTGCTTGAATAACAAACGCAGACAAACCGTTGAAAAGATAACGACCTCATAGAATGATAGAAAAATTAAAAGACATACCTACTTACATATAAATGTCTTCTCTACGACCACTTCGCTAAATTAAGATATCTCTAGTTAGTCTTGATCAAAGGTGACTTTATGGCAGAAAAAATCATTTAAATAGTTGTGAACAAGCGGCTTCCTTTTATAAATTACACATTATTAGTTAGCGTTTCATAATTTCTGACAAAGTTTAATAATAATAAATGACTCGTCTAGCGTGGATTAAACTTACACTGCCTCATTACATTCAACGTTGAAAATAAAATGAGGCACGAAAATTACATTTTTATTTTATTATCTCTTAACAAAAGGTAAGTACACTAAGTATGTATGAGAACAGCTAAACCAATATGAGTACATAAACAAATTAATGTTTCATAAAACACAACAATCTTATTTCAATATTTAAAAAAAAAATTCAGACACCTGCAAAACACCCTTTGTCCAGACTCCGCAAGCTCGCACCACTGTGCACACATTTGACGATGACGGATGACGGACGGACGCACACTTCCGCGCGGGGGTTGGGCAGAGAGGGGGCTCGCAAGACCCGCTCTAGATATATTCCCGTCTATCAATCCAAGTTGACGTTGACGGGTTGCATGAAATGGCTGTTCGTACGAGGTATTTTCGACCGAGCGAAGGAGCTTATGTTATTTTTAGTAGAAATTGCGACTTTAAATTGAATTCTTAGGTAGGTATGTATTCATAAGTACTACCTAATACTTGTCTTTATTATTAAATAAAAAACTCGATGCATTGGAGTGTAAAAGTAGGTACTGTTTATTATAAATTTTCTGTACGTGTATAAAGGACAATGAGTAATATTGGCTAACGTACTGGAGGAAATTTGAAGAAGGCTCGGAATAGACTTGATTGATGTAATTAAGATTTATCTGTGATGCAAATGACCACGTGTCGCATAAGAGGTTATTATTTTAGACTCGCGCAAGTAAACTTAAGAAAGACTTAATAGACTAAGACTTTTTTATTTTTCAAATTAAAAACAAATCTGTAAAGTCCAAAAAAGTTACCTATTTCAGCATAACGCTGAAGTAGATGCTGAAAAGCTGTTATCTATTCTAATAAAGGTGCTAATAAATAACCTTAAATAAAAAAAACAAAAGAGTGACGAACGTCAATATGTCAAATAAATAAAACTCAAAATATGCCATCAGACGCAACTTATAGTTGCAATTTCACATTGATACACATCGTCAAATATTCGAGGAGTCGTCGTCGGACGTCCGCGCGCTCAAGGTCACGTCTGCGATTCATTGATGTCAGTTTGCACATGTTTACGTAATTTAATTGACCGGATATGGGAGAACTCGCGTCCATCAATGGCAACTGTAAGTCGTCTCCTTTAATTCGTTTTTTGCAAAAACAACACAATTTTTTCGCAACAATTTCACAGGAAATAAAAATGCGTTCTCCAATCCATATTTTTCGTTTAATAAGTTAGAACTTTTGATTTTTAAACGGTTTTACTTAGCTTGACCTGTTTATTATTTGGTTTAAATTTAGTAATCGATATTTCACCCCCTTCCTGTTGACAGATTGATCTGATATTTAGTTATGATGACAAAACCGCTTTACGTAAAAAAAAATGTTTTCTTATATTATTATTCAAGTTCATTAACTTTAACATATTCAAACCAATACATTTATTGGATTGAATATGTAAGTACATCTAATTCTAAGCTATTAATAGAAAAATATGGATAAGAGAACGTTTATTTTTGTTTCCTGCGAAATTGTTGCTAAAAAGTTTTGCTGTTTTTACAAAAAAAACCCTTCAATCGTTTAAAATAAAAATCTTAATGAATCTTGAAAACAAAGAATTTGTTTTTAATTACGTGTCTATGTCTATTACATGGTAGGTTTGGTGTCAGGTTTAGCAAGTTTTCATTGACAGAATAGGTCGGTTTAATGCGATGGCTGATGGATTATATTCGTTAATTATTATCGCGTGTGGATACTATCAATCATTTCTCATTCATTAATGGATTTGAGTGACGCTCAATGAGTGTGTAGGTACCCCTTTATTTGAAAAAAAAACTTGTCTGTGTACTTTAAAAATATAATAAGTAAAGTGTGTGTACGCTTGTGAATTTACTATTAAATAAATCATTATCTTTAAATGTAGCCTTTTTTAAAAGACGCCTACTGGGCTATAAGTCTATGAGCTTAGTTCAACTCTCTGGTAAAAAGTTCGTGGCAAAAAAACCTTTTGTATGAGCCTGATTGATATATCATATGGGATAAAGTTTAGTTCTTGAATAAAACTTTTCTTGTGGGCTAAAATATAAGAATTTTAGCATAGTAGGCGCCAATAAAAGAAACTAAAACAACAAGGGCTAAAAGACTAATCTCTTTGAAAGGCTTGTCTCCTATATATATTTTTTTTTTAATAATTAACCGATATTTGCACAACATTCCACAAGTTTTGACATGTGGCCGGAAAAATACAATCTTTTATTTTCAGACACAATTCAATATTTAAACCACAATTGAATGCGATATTAATAATATTATACCTAACCGGACGTTGGGTTCTTGTTTCATAATTTTAAATTTTACTACAGAATTATATAACAGCACATTCTTATTCGGGAATCAATCCCAACCGTGGGATCGTGGGGACCGGGAGCCCGGAATATTTACAAAGACCTATCTGGGCGTCTGGTCGAGGCAACCCGTGACCGAAATGCTGGTCTGTACCTGGCCCAAAGGCTAAGTATAGCTTTTCAGCGAGGCAATGCAGGCAGCATTTTGGGAACGTTGCCTACTGGTAACGGTCTTTTAGAAGGGTTTTATTTTTCTTTATTTATTTTTAAGGTACTTAGTTAGATTTGTAATAGATAGTTTTAATTAGTTTTGTGTATTTATCGTTAAAATTTATCTTAAAACTATTACATTGAGGAGGCAGTTAATTAATATTATTACGTAAAGAGGGAAGGAAACATCAGCTGTCAGTTACGCATCACTAGTCCTCACAATCATTAAGAGTTCGCCGGAAATGTAAAGTGATGTCAACGTTATGTTAGTAATATTAAGTCTAGTGTAGTTGGCCTAGTGGTGGTGACCGTTGACTGGCAAGTCTGTGGTCTCGGGTTCGAACCCAAGGCCTCTGACTTTTCGTAAGTTATGTGCGTTTTATAATAATTATCACTTACTCCGTGCCTCGGAAAGCTGTTGGCCCTGCGCCTGATCTCTTTCCGATCGTGTCGGAAAGCCGTCCCATCGGACTATGAGAGTGAGGGAATAGAGAGTGCATCTGTGTCTGCGCACACACTTGTGCACTATAATATCTCCTGCGTAATTGGCTAGTCTCCGTTGAGATTGGCCGCTGTGACCGAAATTCGGTCAGGAGAAATAATACTAATAATATTAAGTCTAGTTTAGTCTAAAGTTTAAAATTATAAGCTACTAACGCTTTTTGTAGATTAAGGATTTTTCATCTCTTATTTTAATCCGCATAGGGGTGGAATTTCCACAAAATGTTTTTTTAGAGCACCTCTAGATTACTCAAGAATTATTTTCGGAATTAAAAGTCCTCCAATGTCCACCTGTTCTAGTGCGTGTGTGTGTACGTAAGTTATCTGTCAATCAATCACACGTTACGCATCACTCATTAACTTTAAATTTTTTTTCTAGTTGCGCTATAAACTTAAAATCTGCATAAAAATCTATAGTCTATGACCAGTTGAACATAGATTTAAATCCTGCTCGTAATTGATTTTTTTATTTTTACATTTAAAAAAAATCATATAGGTAGCCTAATCTAGATTAATTTTAAACGTATCCATACTCCTATAAATCCTTTAAACCCATACATAACTCCTATAAAACCACATCAAATATATACGTCGAAATTATTTTTTCAAAAACACCCGACCGATGAATCATTTAAAATAATAATTGATAAAAATCTCTTTTTGTCCTCGCGCACGCGTTGTAGGCTCACTGTGCGTTGATTGACAGCCGATCGACAGTCAACGTTGACATTATCTTGACGTGATTTCACTTTCGACATCCGATGTTTTGTATTTCGAATTCATTTGTTATTTTGTTGGTAGCACAGTATAATAAACATACAGTATGGAAACTACGTACAAATGCTCGAAACGGCACACTGACACAAACATGCGTAAGATTGCGTAACGACGAGACTTCTAAGCGAACGTCGCGGTACGCGCAGTATCAACGAACGCGTCGTTGCGCATGTGTATGTTTTGGAGCGTTTGTACATAGTTTCCGTACTGTATGTTTAATATACTGTGTTAGTAGGTTGGTAGGTTCGGTTGGAATATTATTTCGAAGCGAAATTGACGATATTTAATTCGATGCTAAGCATAATACTATTTATTTACTTATTTAATACTTCTACAGATTGTATAAGGTGGACTTAATGCCATAGGCATTCCCTACCAGTCAACCTTTGGGTGACGCAGAGATATAATGTGGTAGAATCACTCAAAATTCAAATATAAACATATAACAATAACAAAAATATAGTAAAGTACCTAAAATATAATATTATACAATATTTATATAAATAATTGAATATTTATAATATATAGCATATAGGAAGCATCACAATAAGTTCCACTATCAACCAGGAGTTTCCCCTTTTTACAGCGATCTTCAAAAAGTAAGAGGTTCTCAATTCAATGCGTATTTTTTTCGGCGTAATGAGAAAGCGATTCCTCTGTGGTGTCGCGGGCTCGATTCCCGCACAATAACAACTTGTTGTGACACAATATTTGTAGATCGAACCAGTATTTGTTTGATCTACAAATATTTGTTTTAGTCTGGTTTGTTTGTTATAAAATGTCAGTAAATTCATCATCATCATCATCATCAGCCGGAAGACGTCCACTGCTGAACAAAGGCCTCCCCCATAGAACGCCACAATGAGCGACAACTTGCCGTTTGCATCCACCGGTTACCCGCGACCTTAATAATCAGTAAAGTCAGTAAATTGCATTCGTTTTTTTCTTCATTTTCATTCGAAAATCTGATCCATCTGACTGAGGTCTGAAAAGGTCGTAAGTAACATTTAAAAAAAACTAGGTATCGTCCACGATTTCGTCTGTGTGAAGTATAAATTTAGCCTTTTGGATAATTTAAATTGATATTCATGGATTTTTTTAAAATCCGTTTAGTAGTTCCAGAGGTAAGATGAGTTTTACAATCTAAATTTGATAAACTAAATACATCCAAAAACTTCGAATGCAGACATATGTTTTGATCCTGTCATATTTAATCAATACGTTGAAAATTGAAACCGAAAGAGTCCAGGTCAAACTATAATAGCCATACTTATGTGTACAGAAACCCAACAAAGGATGGGGCAAGTCATAGGATTTGCCACCTTCTTGTTCATGAACAACATACTGCCAACTTATTGACAGCACTGATAGCCTAGTGGTATGACCGTCGACTGATAAATCAGTGGTCTCGAGTTCGATCCCAAGGCGCGCCTCTCACTTTTCGTAAGTTATGTGCGTATTATAAATAAATTATCAGTTGCTAAAACGGTGAAGGAAAACATCGTGATGAAACCAGCACACCTGAGAGTATTTCAATGGTGTTTAAAGCCATGTCAGAGGCCTACGGGCGGTTTAAACTCTGACATCAGGTTGTTAATCAACCATACGATAAGAAGAAGAAGAAGATTGCCAAAGTTTAACCTGTCTTTGATTCGATTCCTCAATTATATCATTAAGTCCAGGGTATTTAACCAGTGCATCCTCCCTGTAATGAGCTACGGGGCCGAAACGGGGACACTTACTTAATTTATATGTTCTCATGACTCAACAAAATGTATGGAACAACTGATTTTTTGCGATTTCAGGGTTGGCCCCATAGTAAAAGTTGTTCATAATGATGAGTTTAATGACCCCTTTTAAGGATGCTGGTGTTTTACAAATAACCCTGTATTTCAGATTTGAGTTAAATTTTAGTCATAGCAGTTTTCTTAATGTCTGTGACAAAGAGATTTTTATTAACTACCCGCCAACTACCTTACTTTGCACCACACAGTACCACACCCCGCTTCGTGCACACGTCAGTCAGCACCCATCAATCACTGTACCCATGACGCCACCACTCATATTTCAGGGGTCGCCTTTCAAACGTCCCATCACCTCTATCACCGCGCCATAAGGTTCAAATTAAAACTAAATGATACCAATCGATTAAGTGCTTGGTTAATGAGTTGTTCGTAAGTTTTGTACCTGTGTGCGTTGTCCTTTAGTTGGGTTTTTTATTGTGCGTGATGCTTGACATAGTGGAAGTTCAGTTATTTATATTTAGTAATATCCTAGTGGTATAATCGTCGACTGACAAGTTAGAGGTTTCGAGTTCGATCCCAAGGCGCGCCTCTGACTTTTCGTAAGTTACGTGCGTATTATAAATTAATTAACACATTCGCTGCGGCAAGAATTTTCTACGTCAACTCCTCAGTGCGATGTAAGGCCTATCAACACGATACCCTAACTTTCCCCCAGTGCGATCATGGGTAAATAAGCCTTGTAAGGTAGGGTTTCATTCTAACTCTTATATCTAAGCCAATACACTTCAAAATCGTTGTAATTTGTCAGTAAAATATTGTCAATGAGTTGACCTAAACCATACTGGCGTCGCCCGTAGCTCCAGTGAAAACTCTTTAAGAAAATTAGAAAATCAAATGCAAGGTTTATGGACCAATAACCGCACTGATTTTTGGCCAAAAACTGAAATATTTTAGTGATGGGAAAAGACACAATCTCAAAATATCGATTGAAAATTATTTATTACGATATATTATTTTGAGAATTATTTTTTTTATTAACATTTTGTAAAACCTGTAAAGTACTGCCTGTACTGGGGCTAACATAGATCGAAGTTTCTGATGCTTTCCTCAAATGCTCTGATTTTACATGTTTTGGTATAGATTCTAAATTACAACTTACATTCTTAGTACTGCTCAGAAAAGTGGAACTGGACGGAGATTCTTGAATTTCGGTGCTAATAATTTTACATTTGTTATTTTTAATCGGCAAACTATTATTTTGATCATCACTCACTTTTGATTCATTTTGAAATGACAATTCGAGCATCTTTCTACATCACTTATTAACACGGTGCATTTTGAATGGTAATAATTTTCCAAGACTTTCCACACGCGAACAAAACAGAACTACCCGGAAGAGATGTCAACACAACACTATTAAATTTGCGACCAATCAATCAGTGCGATAATAGGCAATTCGGCATTATGCTTGAAATAAGGCCTATATACCTTATTCCCGCACAGAAGTAACGTTTGTCCTCTCCAGTGCGGTTAAAGGTACAAAAGCCTTATGCAGTTTTAACCAATCAAATTAGTAGCTATTGATGAGTTATTGTCAAATATATATCCATCTTTTTTTTTCATTGATAACTCTTCAAGTTACAGCTCCCGCACCAGAGGGAGTTCGCTATATTTCGCCGCCGCACTGGCGGCAGGTACATGCATAAGGTTTTTGGCCCTTGTACCGCACTGAGCGTGTAAAAACGGTGTGGGAAAACATCGTGATGAAACCACCACACCTGAGAGATTTTTCAAAGGTGTGTAAAGCCATGTCAGAGGCCTACGGGCGGTTTAAACTCTGATACCAGGTTGTTCATCAACCATACGATAAGAAGAAGAAGATATTTATTTGAATGATGAAGGAGAATGACGGATGACGGAAATGCGGTGACATCTGCATTTTCCGTTTGTTTTAGGTGTCCTCTCCAATGCACGGAGAAAGTGATAATTAATGTTAGAATAATTTTATTATCTAGCGCAAAAACTTATGAAAAGTCTAAAATTACTTTCGGTTCGAACCTAAGACCACTGATTTGCCAGTCAACGGTCATACCACTAGCCTATTACTGCTATTAAACTTTTTTATTAATACAAACGATGTGGCATTTCATTAATATCGTGCTAACTGATGGAAGCTAATGAAGGCGCCAATCTCGTAGCTATGGAATTTGAATCCGCAACCTATTGCGTAGAGGCCCCAGCTGCTCTGCCACTAACCTATTAGTTATCCCGGTCGTGTCATCAAAACTCCCTAGTATATCTATTCTGATAAAATGGCAAATCATCTCTGGAAAATTCATAATTTAAAAATTCAATTTTATGGTAAGACAAGCACTAAGTATCTGTAGTTACAAATTCACAGTCAGCTGCTCATTTTCCAGTTAAAATTATAAAGCGTTATCGGGAAATACTAGTTAAACTATCAGTTATTCATGTAAAAGTATACAGCAAACTGCTTAGATAACAGGCTGCAGTGTTCGAATAATGATAGACTACTTCATTGTCTGTTGTGACACATAGAATTTTATATAATTTGCAAGAATACAGAATTGGAGTTGTTTTGACGTAGTACAGTCAACAGCAAAAGTAGATGATCAAAATCAGAAATTCAATACTAATGTACTTACGGAGTTCGCGTCAGAACTGTGTGGCGTCGAAGTGATTCAAAAGTATGTGATTATAAATTATACCAAACATTTACTACTAGTACAGCTGCCATATATTTCGCGAACTCCGTTCATTAGTATTGAATTTCTGATTTTGATCATCTACTTTTGCTGTTGACTGTACCTACACTTTGTAATTCTAACGTAAGGATCTAATGGTGACTTTGGTAAAGTGATAAATAATGTGCTCCTGACTGAATTGGCCAATCTATCGGAGATTAGCTAACTACGCAGGAGATATTATAGGTTGCAAACACAGGTGCATTCTCTATTCCCTCTCTATCATAGTCCGATGGGAAGGCTTTCCGACACGACTGACGATGCGAAGGCACGATGCGTGCCTTGGGTTCGAACCTGAGTCCTCTGACTTGCCAGTCAATGGCTATACCACAAGGCTATTGCGACTAATAATATAATAATATAAAACAATAATATTTAGATACTCTCCAAACCAATGCTACTGTACTGTAATGTAATAATTATTCATTTATGAAAAGAGATAGGTTAAGACAGGATATTTAGTTTTTTTTTCTTTTTTAAAACATAGCCTAACACTAGATTTTTTTCTTGTCTCATGGGTGCAGTTACAGACATCACATTCTTGCCAGATTCTTCTTCACGAAGTGTATGCTACCCTTGAAACTGGCAACTAGAGTCACTCTAACAATAACATTAGAATTATGACTATTCATAAGTGCCTACTGGTCTACATGAATAAAAATATTTTGATTTGATTTGACTACATTTGTAGTTTGTGAGAATCAAACTCGCGACATCAAACACAGAAGGAAAATCAGCTACGTCATTCATGTAATCATGTAATCAATTCTAATACGAAATCAATATTTTATACACAATTATAAAGTTTTTTTTTCCATTCAACTCCAGCTGTTTACAAGCGTAGAATTGTAGAACCATCTTATGTATTAAACTAGAGTAGGTAGGTACATCTACATAGTCATCCGAACCAATCAAACAGATGACAGCACTTGAGACAATCGATGGCTCCCACGGCTGGGACATGATACAACACGTTTGTGTTGTCGCCGCCGCCATTTGGACTTATTAAGCTGTGCTCGTTGCCCTTTGATAGCGTTGGAATTGTATGGATAAGAATTCTTTTTATTATATTATTCTGATGTTATAGCCTAGTGGTATACCGTAGACTGGTAAGTCAGAGGTCTCAGTTTCGAACCCAAAGCGCTCTGATTTCACGTAAGTTATGTGCTTATTATAAATTAATGGTCACTTGCTCCGTGGCTTGGATAAGCACGTAAAGTCCTTGGTCCTGCGTCAGATCTCTCTCCGGTTGTGTAGGATAGCCATCCTATAGGAGTATGGAGGGAATAGGGAGTGCTGTGTTTGCGCATACACTTGTGCACTATACATTATATTATTAGCTATATCCCACAGCTTTGTTTTTCTTTACTTCTTCTTTCGCTGCCCTGGTCCCATGTTACTTGGGATTGATCTTGTAATATATGTATAGTATGCCTTCTTCTTTCATTTTCTATATCAACCTCTAAATCCCTAAGTTCTTATCTATTTAGTCCTTTCATTCATGTCATTCCTTAAACACTCTATCCATCTTTTCTTTAGCTTTTTTTCCGCGTCTCAGGGTGCTATCTATTTAATTATATCTGTGTAAAAAAATCACGACGATACTTTTACTGCGTGAAACAAGGACAAACCAGCTAACATACTTTCGCATTTGTAAAAGCAGTGGTACTAAGGATTTAATTATTCATTGATTGATGAATAACCTGGTGTTAAAGTTGAAACATGCTTTCAATAATGATCTTACGCAACACTGGAGTAAAGTTATTCTGAATTGAAAACATAAATAACTTTCTGAACTTCCCTTAAAATAAATTTAATTTCCAAATCGTAGCCTTTTAACTCCAAACAACAACAGTCGTATCCACAATACTCTAGCGGCCATTACTGAAGATTACCGCCGATGCTTTGACAATTGATTTATGTCTGTCAAGGCTCGTCACAACGGCGACTGCGCGCGCGCATCTGTGCGCTCCCCCCACTCCCCTACCACTCAGACTCACAAACATCGGACATAGAGTATGATTGGAGATGTGATTTGAGTTGCATGCATTTGAAAAATGATCATTGTATAATGTAGTCTTTTGTAGACAATCATTGACAATGGTGCCGATTCTCTTGTATAACCCGCTAAACTAATTTTAGTCTATCTATATCTCTTTCTAATAAACACCATCGAAAAAGGACAGCAAATAATTAGAGCTGTCAAATTAGTCTACGTCCTTGCAATTGACGTGAAATTAGACGAGACCTCTGACATGCCAACTAAATTCTCGTTGATATCACGCAAATGGACTAGTTTGACAGCTCTAAAAATCTTCTATCCTTTTCTAATGATCTCTGTTAGAACGAGAGATAGCGAGTCTAAATTAGTTTAGAGCGTGTGCAAGAGAATTAGCACCAATGACGTGACGAGTATGGCTTATAGAACAAACATAAAGATCTAGGTGTGTTGGCGACCAACATTTGCGTGGTGTTCGTTTTATGTACCCTATTTGTTACAAGCATTTAATAATAGCATTTAATTTTACCTATAGTATTTAATATTATAGCATTTAATATTCTTGCTGCAGGATAATATTGAGATGGGTACGATTTTTGCCCTCGTACAGTTACTATGATTTTGTATGTCTATGTTCTCATACGTTTACCCGTGCGAGTCCCTTATAAATAGTATTTTTTCTTTCTTCCTAGTACTACTAACCTATCTGTGTTTCTTTCTTCTTATATTAAAGAGGTAGGGTCTTGTCGTAGGAGCAATTGCGACCTCTCTCTATCCTCCGTCTTTTGACTTCCTAATACATGTTTCTGTAAATTTTATTGTAAATTATTTCCAGGGAATCTTTTGGAAAAATGTTTTATGTAGAGAAAAAGATTTTGGCGTTAGTTTTTCTCGATAACTCACTTCACACACGACGCACAATCTTATAGAGAAACATCTGGAAGCGTTATCAAAACTGAAACAATTACGAAACTCTAACAATTCATACAATATTCGTACTTATCAATATCAAATCCGAAACCGTTCTCCAGCAAACCAAACAGCTCAAGCGAAACACCAATCACAATTCCATAAAATTTTAAAACGTCGGTTTCATACCTAACGCCACATCTGTACAGCTGACAACCCAATCGCGGGAAAGTCGACAATTTATCATCAAATCTAAAATAGTCAGGACGCGTTTGCGGGAGTTGTTGTGGCGAAAAAAGGAGCATTTTATTTTAATAACTTGTCGCAAACAGCTGCGGTCGCAAACATGTGTAGTGTAGTGACATGTCTGTTACGTTTATGTTTTAGTGTTTGATTGTTATTTAGAGTTAAATTGGGAATTTTATTAAGATTGAAGAACGTATTTCAAATCATTGTCATTCATGGATAGTGAAAAAATGGTACGAAGTTTACAACTATAATAGTCTTGTTCCGAATTTTTGTAACATACATAACAAAGACTAACGCGTGTAGTAGGCAGAGGTGTATGCAATACATCCACGTTGCGCCGGCTATGTTATAAGTCCCATGTAATAGGGGGCGAGCCTATTGCTATTAATCGGGCAAAAATTCAGCTAAAATTCACCGGACCCGGGGATCGAACCCAGGACCTCGTGCTCAGCAGTCGCGCTTGCTACCACTAGACCAACGAGGCAGGCTTTTGCAGTTCAAATTTTTGTAAAATAAAAAAAATCTATTACGAGCAGAAATTTGCTATTGTGGTATCGAAAATCTCTTTAACATTTAACTGTCTCAGATCGATGTTTTCCTTTTTTAAAAATTTACGGAACTGACAGAATCTATAGAACTTAAGATGTTCGGTGGTAGAGATATCCCTTGCGTAAGACTTTATAAAAAAATAATATTATGTTTAGTAACAAACCTCTTCCTAATAACTGGTTTGATTAAATTATGAACTTGCAGTAGACTTACATAACTTATTTGTTTTTTGTATGAGTAAACCTGACCGCTCCTGCCTATACGATATTGACCTTCCTAAAAATAGAATTACCTAAATCAGCCCACTAACTACGGGACACAAAAATAAAACAAATACGCATTGAAATGAGAACCCTCTTTTTTTGGAAGTCAGTTTAAAATAATCGTAAGTGATCCAAAAAGATAGAATCAACAAATGACCGATCCATACTTGCGAATCCTCACTAGCTGTGCGCTGACCGAATAAATAAACATTTAAACGTACATCTGCTGAACGTCGCATAAATCGTCTCAATCAATCAATTGAGCGACGGCTCCTGCAATCATTGACAATAGGCACAAAGTACAACCGCACAATATTGCAACAAAAGGATTGATAGGCAGGTTGTTAGTAGACTATTTTGAACGACAGTTTCAATAATAAACAAAGTACGAAAGGGATAAAGTGAATATAGGTCATAGTAAATTAATAAACCAGCCTGTAACTGTCCTATTGTAGAGAAAAGGCCTCTTCTCATACAGAGGATCGAGTATTATTCACCACGTTAGCTCAGTGGGTATTGGCGATTTCAGACTATTAAGACCTGTGGTGGTGTTTTAGATCGAATTGAAAGAAGGTTCGAATCAACACCCATGTGCATTGGCTTTCTGTTTTTTTTCTTTATTTTAATCACAATGACGAAGCAACCCTGGCAATCAAGACCCAATCACAAAACGGTCCCTGTTCTAAATTCGAAATACCAAATGCATTGACCGTCAGTGCAATCAGCACTCATGATTAACTTTCAAGATTGAGGCGTTCTGGAATTAAAACAATTGAACTGTGATCAATTCAATAATTTTAATTTCAGAACGTCATAAAGTCAAAAAAAAAACATATGAAGAAAGTTTTCTAATTTCCCAAATAAATATCAACTGCAAAACTACATTATCCTAAAAACGTACCACGTCAAGTAACCGTCTAATTAACCAACTGTCTAAACCGCCGGTGGCAGGTAAGTGACGGGCGTGACAACTGACGTGAGTTGACGTGACGTGATGTGACGTGACGTGGATCTCAGCGGTAATGAAATTGTGACGTTGACGAGAGGTTCAATTATAGAGCGCCAAGCGATTGTGTAATTATATGTTTGTTTTATTTTGGAATTATAAATCCTAAATTGTTTGCGAGTTTTGTATTTTAATGACGACTAATGGGCTGAACAGATTTGGGTTAAACTTATACATAACTTATGGTACAAGTTTAACCCAAGTTTTCAGTTTATAGAAGTTTAGATAGACCGGCTGGTTTATTTATTTTTATGTTATAAGAATGATGTTTGAAACGATTTCCACTATCAAATGCATCTCTATCACTTCATTTAACGGCTTAGACTAAAGATAACGACGTGTTAATGCTATATTTCTTCCATTACGTGAGATAAACAGCGTGACATGTCCCGTTGCTTCATCTCTTACTCTGCCATTCAGATCTCATTTTTCACAGCACATTTTGCTAGAGATACATTGTTTATAGGCTGGAAGCTACTTTTATTTCGTATCATGAGGATAACACGTAAAACAAGTACTAATTTGTTTGAAATTATTTAATAAGAAACTGAAAACTGAAGCATGCAGGACTCGGTAGCTTAATTGGTAAAGCGATAGCACGGCACGCCAGGGATCGCGGGTTCAAGTCCCGCCCGAGTCAGTTGTTTTTGCGAGTTTCTTATTAAATAATTTCATTTAAAAAGCAAATCATGTGCATAAACATGTAAAAAACATACATAAAAAGTATGAACATTTTGAAGAGGATTTTTGATACTTGATACTAATACTTCGCTGACTGTAATTGAGTTCGCTGTTATCTTATCGCTTAGACCACAAGAAAGTCGAGCAGAACAGTCGCTCTGTCTCAGAATCGATATTAATTATTTTCACAAGACATTTGCTTCGGGATTATATTAACTTTCACGATGTTTCTGAGTTCAGACCTTCCAACGTGTTTTTATTATTTATTCAAAGATGTTGATTTAATAAGTTAGTAACTTAATATTTTACTTTAAAAAAATCTGATTACTATAATATTACTAACAATTAAACGACTGCCTGTAAGCTATCTGTCCCAATTTGCTAAAAAAATACTTTGTCAACTTAAAGGTTATGGTATTAACTTCTATTCATTTACTTAGTGGTCAGGTGGGTGTGGTCAAATGGTAGAGCTAGAGTAAATTATATCTTTCCGAAGTTTTTAATTTTCTCGACGAAGATTTGCAATCTACGCAGGAGACATTATAGTGTGCCAAAACACAGGCGCACTATCTACTCCATTATTGTCATACACCGACAGGACGGTGATCCGACGCACAGAGAGAGAGAGAGATCAGACGCTCTCTCCGATTGTGTGGGATTGCCGTCCCATTGGACTATGAGAAAAAGAGAATAGTGAGTGCACTTATGTTTACGCGCACACTTCTACACACTATAAGATCTCCTGTGACCGAAATTCGGTCATAATAAGGTCATTACTACTAGTCTATAACTGCTTACAATCGATTCGACAATTACTGTCTATTGTCCCTCGAGTCTCGACGTCTGCAAATTCTATTCTATCTTTCAATCACACTAAAAACTTCCGTAAATCATAAAACCATCACGCTACACCTCCCACAGTCGCCACGCACAAGGACATAACTGCGAAATTCGCAATAAATCAATTTTATACAAAAACTACGACATACAATAAGTGTCTACGTGCTTCGCCCGCGTGGATTTGCATTAGTGCTTGCATTAATCATTTTATACAATTCGGGTAATAAAAGCCATAAAACTTTGTATGGGCACCCATTAATTGTCATTGACAACTGACAGGCGCGGGGGTTGATTGACAAATGTCAGTCGCGCGAGCTGACAAAAGACTCCTTTTGTCAGCATCTGTTGTTTTTTTTTCGTTTCAAATGATTCAGTAGTGACTTGCTATGTTTATTGATGCTTTTATCGGCTTTTTGGATGGATGTGGGTATATTAATAATTTTTGGCTGTGAATAGACTTTTTTATTAGTATGATTTTTAACAAAAATTAGAAAAGTCGTTGTAATAATTTACTGAGTCATCTTACTGTTATTATAAATTTAAAAATTCGTGAAGATGATTGTCACTCAATCACTCGTAAATCGTAGAAAAGATTTTGATGAAACTTGGCACACGGATACACCATGTTTTGGTTTAACATAAAATACTTTTAATCAAGTTTTAATCCTAGTTTGACCTCCAAGAGGACAAAGCCATGGGCATGGAAAAGATAGTAGAATATATGGTATTTTCACAAGATTCTATTTTGGCTTTTTCGCGCCGATGTTCTGCAAGAACCCGGTCAAGACGGCCCATTTGAAAAGCTCTACCATCTAAAAAAAAAAAATATTTTTATTACTATGAAAAATCATTTTTGATCTCTCACACTTTCAGCTTAGGTTTTTTGATTAATTTATTCGTAAATAATTCGATCCCGAATCCCAGAAAATTATACAAAAAAATTAGGACATTCCTAAATTAAATGCTTAACAATTCCATTTAATCTTAATGAACTCAAAACTCAATATCTACAAATAAAGGAAATAAGATATTAATTTTGACGTTTCATTCAATAGACCTCTTTTGAGTGACATGTGTCAAAGATACAATCACTGACATCTGACGAAGGATTTGATTGACCAATATTACGGGTTGAAAATATTTTACCTGACATAATATTATCTTTACTTATCACATTTTAGCTATAAAAGCTATTTTGAAAAGCATAATTTTTCGAGAGAGCGAGAGTACATACACAATTTATAAATAATTAATTTATGCGTAATTGCCAAATTAGTCATGCTAGTCCTCTAGAATGACGTTCAAGGGATGGATGTTACTTCCATCTGAAATGCTTGAATGTAGAAGAGAATTTCGATAACACGGGCGGGGTTACGAATAGCTTAGTGGCAGAGTGACTATAGGCTTACCCAGTAGGTCGCGGATTCAAATCCCGCTCGTAATCATTTTTTTCTACAAAATTTCGAACTTTACTTTTCGATAGAGATTTATCCTAAGACCCAGGATAAGTATCTACCTACTGTCACTCAAATTGACTTTAATTACTGGTATACTTATTATGTAATACAAATATGTATGAACTCGCCAGGGGGATATGTACTGCTTAACTGCTAATTTATAATATTTTTTATTTTAATTGATGTACCAAATAATCTATAAATTGATGTAATATTTTTTATTTTAATTTATATACAACTTTGAAATTTTAAGACAATAGATTGAAATTTTTTGACCTGTAAGTTATATTACAATAAATGTGTTCATCTGTTTATCTGTTTATCAATTAGACTCCGGACCCCGTAGACCACAATGGTTAAAACCACGAGTCCATGGTCCAAACACATACTTTTTTAAAGATACTAGTAACAAATCAAAATCAATTCGTTCAAAATAATTTCACTGAAACCTCCTCACAAAAACAAGTGGAACATATTATTTAATCACTCGCGTCGGGAGTCGTGAGTGACGCGCGTCAGACGCTGTCACGAACAATAAATTGATGACATGTCGCTCTCGTTGACCAGATACTTCGAAATATGTACTCTTATTATAAATAAACTAGTTAAATAAACTATATTAACATAACATTAAATTTAAAAACGACCAATAACTAATTTAAATAAAAAATAAATAAATAAACAATTTTATCTTCGAGATATTGACAAAATTAATACTAATTTTACCAATTAAACACACACACATTTATGTTATTTTTTTAACATTATCGCATATGAAACGAACCCATTAGTTAAACATTAATAAAATTAAAGTTAAAACCCATTAAACAAATTTAAGTAAAGGGAAAGAGGTTTAAAAGCAGTGATAGCCTATGGTATAACCGAGCCATTTGGACTTTGGATTGGACTGCCAAGTTAAATGGTTAAAGGTCGTAGGTTCAAAAGCCGAGCACGCACCTCGTGATTTTTAGTTTTATGTGCGTTTTAGAAATTAATAAATTATCACTTACTAATACGGCGAAGGAAAACATCGTGAGAAAACTATTGAGATATTTTTCAACGATGTGTAAAACCTGTGACGAAGAACAAAAGAAGAAGTAAAGAGAAATCTAAGACTGAATTAAATTTTTAAACAAATATTAATAACAATAAAGCAATACTTTAATTATAATGTTTTATAGTACTCTAATAAAGAACTTTACAATTCTTCTTATCGTATGGTTGATGAACAACCTGGTGTTAGAGTTTAAACCGCCCGTAGGCCTCTACACACCATTGAAAAATCTTTCAGGTGTGCTGGTTTCATCACGATGTTTTCCCTCACCGTTTTAGCAACTCATAATTAATTTATAATACGCACATAACTTACGAAAAGTCAGAAGTGCGCGCCTAGGGATTAAACTCGAGACCTCTGACTGGTCAGTCGACGGTCATACCACTAGGCTATCAGTGCTTACAACATTACAAATTAAAGACACAATTGAAAAATTATTAAAAAAAGATTTAAAAAATCATTTCAAATGTCACTTTAAAACGCTCTACAAAAAGAAGGAGCGTAAATATAAAATTGACATTTTATTCAATCGTCCGTTGAGTGACGCGCGTCACAGATACAGTCGCCGACAGCTGACGGAGGATCGTTGATCGACAAGATACGGTAAGTGACGTGAGACGATAGCTGGCATTTTACGAGTAAGTGATTGTTGGACTAATGTTTAAACAATAGTGATAACGTTCGAAATTTAATGTCGAAAAGGTTTTGTTCAATTAAACGAAGTTGTAAAGAATTAATTTCTAGTTTGATTTTCAGGATGTACAAACTTTTTTTTGTGGGGGGTAGTATGGGGGGGGGGGGTGACGATTTTTTACTGAAAGTTCATTCTCCCCTCTTACTACACTCCCCTCTCACTGAACTTACAAAACACAACAGTTTATTGTTATTTCACACCAATAATCTGTGAGAGGTTGATACTACCGAGCCGGCCTATTCATTATTTAAAAATTGCTAGGATTTTTGTTTTTTATGAAATAGAACTGCACCATCCCCTCGTATGTCCCGCGACTGCTTGGCGGTCACGGGCCGGGCCATTGTCAAGTGCCCAGTGACCGCCAGGCGGTTTCACGTCATCGCATTATAGCAGACACTAAATTGGCTGCCTCTCTATTATCGCTTTCATTCTTTCGGTATTTTATTGACAAAAGTAGCCCTAAGTTATTCAAGATACCTACATTATTGTTATTTAAAGAGCACAATTTGAGTTGTAATATACGAATTTTCGCGTCCAAAAACTACTCTTACCACATGACCACCTGACTTTTAAGGGCCCGATTTTCCGTTTGTCAGCGTTACAACAATTATAAGCGTCTCTCATTACATAGTTGGTAAAATAATAATGCAAATTCGATTTGACTCTACTCGTCAGTCCAACCTTCCACCGCGAGGCTACTTCGCTCGATATTAACACTTCCATCACGGAAATATTAACCCGTAAACGTCCACTGCAAAGCACTAGTACCCCCTAAAGACCGCTGCAGTGTACAATCGCGAACAGATAATGCCATAATTACCTCGCTTGGTTGATGGTGTTTGTACTTTACATATCCATCCGTGGCGCTTTATTTATTAGCTCGAAAATTTTGTTTGGGAATTGTATGCTTCACTATAAAACTGCAGTCGGTTTACCCTAAGGGTAATGTTTTGTATAATCTCGAATAAATTAAAATGTAAATTAACATATTATAAAACATTAAGGTGAAGTGGAAAAAGATAAAAGTATTAATTGATACTATATTTTTTTTAGGCGAAAGTACTTATACCTTAAATCTTTGAGCTGTCTTATGTTTTCCGCGCGTGTTGCGTCCGCGTGGATTTCGAATTTTACTAATCCCCTTTTTACCAGTTTAAGGGTAGAATTTTCAAAGAACTTTACTTAGTACACTTCTAGAGTATTCAAGGAATATTTCCTCCTCTCTAGGTCCGTCGGTTTAGACTGTTTGTTGACTGTGAGTCAATCAGTCAGCGCTACCAACTTGTCTGTTCACCTGAGCGCGTCCCTAGTATTGAGTAACGTATTGTCATTTTAAGTAGGTATGTATTATTTTCCCAAAAACGGTTAGTTCCAATTTCGTTCACATAAACAAAAAAGTGGTGTACCACTATACCGCTTTATATAGGCATATATAGGTAAGGATTAAATAAATAGTTTTTTTGGTCAATCAGACCGACTTCTGCAATTAATATTTTTTGAACGCAACTAATAAGTACCTACTTATGCCAAACTTTGCAGTGTGAATGAACAATACAATATTTCTTAGGTAAAAGTAGACCATAGAAATACCATACATTTAATACATGCTAGCTTTAATCTCAAAAAACTACACAACTACACAGAAAACAGCTCAAAAGAAAAATTACAAAGCCCAAGTATCTTCAAGGGATGACCATTTTTCCGACCTACCCTAGTACGCGCACAATATTTGGACTATTACTTCGCCCTAGTCCATTGATTTATTGGTTATGAATCAACCTGCCCCTGCCGCCCCTTGCACTCCTCAACCCTCCAACCCCCCGGGCCATTACAGGCCCTGATGTATCGACCTGATAATGAATCTAGTTGTATTTTTGCTCGCACATGATGGAAATATGACGGGTAGGGGGTTGAATTATGTGTCTGCTACTGGCGGCTGTTATTTAGTGATTTTGAGGGGTTAGGTAAGAGTTTTTGCTGTAATGTGTGGTTACTTGTTTGTGCTAAAGTTGGTGTGGTTAGCTTCGAATCTTGAAATGTGAATAATATTTTTTTTTGTAGATATCCTACTAATAAGTAAATGTGAAAGTTGAGTGAGGATGGATACATGGATGTTTGTTACTCTTTCAAGTAAAAACTACAGAACGGATTTTAATTAAACTTCACAATAATATAGCTTTAAATATGCGTAAGCTACTTCATAATAAAATTGTGAATGATTTAAAAATAAACTTCTTTCGGTGGCTTCTTGAGAATTATGATAGGATAAAAAATAAAATCTTCATCAGATGGTTGGTTGGTGAACAACATGGTTGGTTAGAGTTTAATCCCGTAATCTTTAGGTTGGCAATCCACTGGCCAAAAAACAATATGGATTATTTTACGAACTTTTTAATTTATTACTTACTTACTACCTTTGTTCTTGTGATCGTTTATGCGGCTGTTGAATACGGGGTCTTAAGTTTGGATTTCAGGTAGAGATAACTGTTACTGGGTTTTTTCATCCCGCAGGCGCTAAAAAAGATTCACTCGGAAATGTAATAATTATACTTATCTACGAAAAGTGCACTTTGGACTAGGAAAGCGATTTTTCCAAAACTTGTTTGATAAACATTGTGTTTATATAAATTATTTTATTGTTGTATCTAATAAAGTTTGCTACAGCACATTAAGCTTGGATCTTAAAACCATTTGACAAAAAAAAATTCGTAACAAACAAATTTAATCAAAAATAATAATCAATTCGGACATCATTTTTCAATAACCAATCAAAAATCAGTCCCCTGAATGATATTAATTTAGCAATAAAGGTCGCATTACACGGACCATTTTTCACCCCCGCCGTGGGGTGACGTCAGCGTTGCACCGTCAACGTCGGCATTTGTCACGTCAGCGATCTGCAATAAAGTTAAAAAAAGAGGTTTTACTGGTTATATTTCTGAGTTTAAGTGTAAACAACGAATGAAATATAGTTTAAAATTACAATAAGACTGAATTTTACAAAAATTAAATAGTAAAAACAATTGGATTGAAATATACTTAGTTTAAAATTACGAACAGTAGGTATAGCTGATTTTTTTTTTTCGTTAGCCTACTGTGTCCCACTGCTGAGCAAAGGCCTCAAAAATTCGATATTTTACAAAAATTAAACTGTAAAAACACTATTAGAAATATAAACAATATTAGAATTACGACTTTTTGATTGATTGATTGAGTAGTTTTTTTTTAAATTATTTATCAAAATCAAAATATTTTTATTCATGTAGACCATTAGGCACTATGAATAGTCATAATTCTAATATTGTTTGTTATATGAGTGACTCTAGTTGCCTAGTTTCTAGTTATCGAAAAAGAGTCAAGAGGGCGATAGCAATAAGATGCGTATCATTAACGGCATTATGAAATAAAGCCTCCACTATAAAATAAATAAATATAAACCAGCCATATTATATATCAATATAATAAACCAGCCTTTAACTGTCCCACAGCAGGGTACAGATGACATTGAAAAAGTCACTTTGGTTCTTCCAAAAAAAATTGATAATATAAATAATTTAGTTCATAAATACTTCATACAAATTACCTTAGAAATATTTAGCATTAAAGCGCTCATTACATTATCCAATTTGCAGAGCGCTAGATGACTTAGCGTGCGTGTAAAGGCAATTAGACAGCTTTTCTTAGTAATTTTCTTTACTGCAGAACAAAATCAAGCGCTCTGCAAATTGGATAATGTAATAAGCGCTTAAGTTATGCGTTTGTGCTACAATACATTATCGTTCATTATTTTATTAAGCTTAAAGCTCACAAAAATCGCTCAAAGCTTACAATTTAGTCATTTTAGTGCAACTAAAGCGTTATTAACTATAAAAACAACATTTTTATTACTTGCACATTCGTGTATTATACAAAATTCTGTGACTGGTGCACGGTGTAATAAAATGAAATGAAACAATCCTATGAGTTATTCATGGACCGCTTTATGCTACTGTTTTATTTGCTCTATATTTTGATTCGGTGAATTATTGTGACGATTTAAGGGTTAAGTTTTTTTTTTCTACAGTACGAATTTAAAGCTCTAAGATATGCTGATAACCTTGACCTTACAGTAATCGTAATAATATCCTGAGCGTGCACTTCAGATTGCTCCGGGGAAAATAATCTAGATAAATTTTCCTTATAGGGAATAGATTTTTATATTTCTTAGGATTTGTAGTTTTTTTCGTATTTTGAGTTGAAAAATCGATTCGATTTGGCACTTAGCGGTTCTCAAAATAATGGTTCTTCAAGGATAGATCTTATCGTAAATAATATTATTATGCTCTAGTTAGGTTAGGGTTAGGTACCCACGATAATTCTGAAAATCTTAGATTTTTTTTATCGTACATTTCAGTTTTATAATCAAAGCTATCCAAATCAACAGATGATACACAATGTAATAAGAACATTATTCCTTTAATCCGTTAAAAAAAGTCGTAAAAATTGAAGTCGTTTACAGCTTTCTTCTTACCGACAGCCGTAATGTAATTATTTAAATGTTTCGCGTGTTTTATTATGACCCCCGTTACCCATAAACTGTTAGGGGCCCATCCCATTAAAAAGGTTTAAAAATGTCCCCAAACTCTTGGATGTTGATTTCTTTGGTAAAAATTTAGTAGGTAATGAAAATAATGTGAGGTCTTTATTTGAAGTCGTAAAAGACGTGATATGTTACGTAATAATCTTAGTGGACAAAGTTTGTGTTGAATATGTTGAATAACTTATGAGGCATAGCACGGGAACTGAGATCAAACTTCAAACCAATCAGAGTAGTCCGATGAACTTAAAAAGTCCTTTTTTCTAACCTTTGTTTTTGTATTATTGACGTTGACAGCTCAAAAGTCACTACGCCTAATGAAGGTTTAATTAAAGTCTAATCATCTAGTTTATGAATTTACTGTTGATTTCAGCCCTTCTTTTTTTTGACATTTGTTGTCGTGACAGACATGCCATGTGACAGAAATGGCTGGTAAAACTTAAATATAAATGTGCTGTTTTTTGATTTGATTTGTCACTTTTACTTTTAGCTTAGAGTTAATGAAAAAAACTGGCCAAGTGCGAGTCGGACTCGCACACAAAGGGTTCCGTACAAAAATGAAAAAAAAACGGTTTTTGAATGGGAGACCCCCTTTAATTATTATCTTTTGTTATAGTGGCAACTAACATACATCATCTGTAAAAATTACAAATGTGTAGCTATCACGGTTTCTGAGATACCTACAGCCTGACAGACTGATAAAAACCAAAAATGTTGTAATTTAAAGAAATAATTTGCCATCAAGAGATTCAAACAAGTATTCTAGAGAAAAAAAGACTTTAAAACAAGAATTTGTACCTAAATAACTCCGTCACGCATTCGTAATAAATTCCTCACTGTAAATTAATTCTTGTACCTATCTCACACAACACATCCAATTGACAGGCACTCATTATTTATTTGAGCTGTAACGACAGACAGATCCTGATCTATGAGCCGCGGATCAAACGGTATATGTGTCACTTTTGGTAACGTAACAGAGGCGGTATTTTAGCTTTTTTGTATCTTTTATGTGACAAAGTTGAATAAAATTGTCCTTTTCACAGTATTTTATTCAAGATCTTTAACGTGACTTATATCTTGATGCGGCTTCATCATCATGACTTACTCCCAAGTCTACTTGTCAATACAGCTTCTCCCGCTCTCTTTATTAAGAGTCAATTCCAAGACCTCTTTATACGTCACGACCTTCACTTTTTCTTTGATCTGTGCTACTACGTAACTTAATACTTTCAATGGTGTATAAAGCCATGTCAGAAGCCTACGGATGGTTTAAACTCTTTTAAAATACCAACTAGTTTCGAACTCAAACGGAGTTTCAAGAGCGTGATTACATTTTCCGTTCCCTCCTCTTCTTGTTCTTATGATTTGACGATATAATAGAATTTAAATTACACGTTGACCTCTGATAAATCCTTGAGAACATTTTCAGGTATGCAGATTTCCTTACGATGTTTTCTTTTACCGTTTTATATGTCAGTTTCAAGTAAGTGGAGCATGGTTTGAGATCGAATTTAAAATGTTTGACTTGAGAATACATATCAGTGTAATTCCCACACCATCGTCTAAAGACGGGTACAGATGGGTGTGAAACCCCAAAAGCCACTCCCACTATCCCAAAACTAATCACCATCTCCGAAGCTTCATTTCCCTTTAATCAATTCAAACTATCAGTATCGGTTCCAATACGTTATTCAATAATGATTATTTTCGTTAAATATACTTACCATAGTTATGGCAATTAATCATTTGTGTAGGTAATTAATGAAATTTATTGTCTGACATAAATTTCATGTTGCTGTATTATATTTTGCCTACACGTTGAGCGAATGAGGTCATTGTTTTTTGGGATTCCGTGTACAAAGGTTTTGTTGGAAAATTTTATCTATAATTATATTTATGTTATTTATCTTATACAGGGTTAAATTAAAAACACCGACAACCTAAAAAAGGGTCATTAAACTCATCATTATGTACAACTTTTACTATGGGACCAACCCTGAAAACGCGAAAAAAAAATCAGCTGTTCCACATACATATTTAGTTGAGTTATGTAAATTTAAATGTTTGAAACAGCAGAATTTTCGCGAATTCAAGGTTTGTCCCATAGTAAAAGTTGTTCATAATGATGAGTTTAATAACCTCTTTTCAGGTTGTCAGTGTTTTTAATATAACCCTGTATACTGAAAGTTTCACTCATGTGGTCGTAACCATTCGAGTGTGTAACTCCTCGGTCATAAATCTTGTTGCCTCCACTAAACCATTCATCAAAGATTGCTACAGCAGTTAAGCACTAAGGTTATCACAATAGAAAGCCTCAAGTAAACGAAAATGCTACTAAGCATTAGTGTCCACTCGATACCCTCACTTTGAGGTTATCTTCAGTTAAAAGCATTTTATACATGGTGTCACTGAATAACTAATTTGCACTCTGTAACATCCTGTATAACATGCTATACGGTAGAGGTCAACAATTGACGGTTCGCGGTACCGGACCGTCTACCTATTTCGTGCGGATCTCAACTCAGAGGCAGAAGATCAAAGATTGGATCTCAGATCTGTGTGCCAAATTTTTTGAATGGTTCGTGCTTGTGTTATGTAGTGCTGCCGCACACTTGGTCACTGGTAGCGGCCACGGCAAAGCCACCGATGGTCACCACAAACTGTTTACAAGGCATCGGTGCTAATTGAGCGTTGGAGTAGCCACGTCCTAAGCTACGGTGGTAAACGCACGCTAGTTGTGGCTTAACCTAAATATATAAGTTCGAAATTCCTACCTTACCTGCTACTAGAGTCAGATATTTGCAAGCTCCTGAACCCTAAGCCCGTTAACTTTTGCGGTAAGGATCCACGGCAAAGTTAACATACGGAACACTACCTCAAAAGTCATGTTACGCTTACCAAATCTATTGTAATCTCGCTTGGCTAACGACTGTATTTTCGTCAAATCAAAATATTTTATAGCCCAGTAGATAACGTCAAGTCTTTATCCGAGATATATTCACGCGATGTTTATTTTGTGGTCGATAGAAAAAGTTATGTTCATTAAAAAATTAGGTGGCTTTATAATGATATAGTATTTAAGTTAGTTTAGAAGTGACATAAGGGCCCAATGGGTCTGGAAATCGTAATTGAAACTCAATTAAAACTATAACATCATCAGTAGATGTCTCTTCGCCACTAAGTGCAGTCAATGCGCGCCACTATTGTGCGCTCATTGGAGCTATTTGCTCATAATCGCCACGCTAGGCAGCGAGTTAGCGATCGCAATAGCAGATGATTACTATTACACAGGAGGATGCTGCTGCCCATCCTCCAGATCTTTTCCTTTGTCGCTTCTTACGACACCCGCGGGACGAGTTGGGATGGTTATATTCTTAGTTCGAAAACCAACACGGCAGACATCTTACTCTAGCACAGATTCATAGCACAACATGCACGACCCTGGGAAAACATACATCGCACTTAAAATGCTGCGTCACTTTTTGAATGGCTTGCAAACTCTGTAACTATAAATAGTTACATAATACTACGAGTACAAGGTTTGTAACCCATTTTCTTGGTTGACCTTGTTAAGTAAACCGAATATTTCGAGTACTATCGCGTTTCCCAAATCATTTAACATGAGTTAAGTACGTTTAAGTTGTAACTTATAAGTTATATCCTTCAGCGTTTGAATAAAACGAAGTGGCAGATTCATTTGTGTATTGGGTGCGAGACTGCAAGCGAGGAATTTAAGGTTTGATCCCCATGTTGACCAAAATGTTTAATAGTATTTTTCAAAGATTCTCAGCAGTATTTAGCTCTAGCAGTATTTAGCTGCCTAATAATAACCGAGTAATAACAAAACCTAAAGACAGTATAATAAGGCTTAGCTTATTAAGAAATCGTACTCCAAAACTCATTTTCAATTTAACGATACCCCGATCTGAATATCCGATATCTACGCATGGTCTAGTCTTTATTTGTTTACTCTTCCGCTTACATAATAAACCGACATACCTCAAAAGAAGCCTCCAAACCTCATAATAAGTAAATTCAAAAATTATCTCCCAACACAAGCTCCCCGCGAGATACGACTGACATATTTACGACGACAGTTTAGGGCATAAAACTAATCCCTACGACGTAAGGGGACGGGCAGGGAGGGAGGTGTCGGTCGAAGGGGCCTTTATTTCTAACATTCGTCACATAGTAGCACTAAATTATCATACTACGCTATGATATGACGGGGGACGCCCATTAAAACGCGTTTGATTTAGATGAGGCCATAAAATTGATTTATGCTTTCACGCCAACAAAACCCGTAGTACTGAAGCAACTATTATATTAACATTTTCGTGGATAACCTTTTTGATTTTCGTAAGTCATATATCATAAAACTTAACAAAGAAATTCCAACCCTATCTTCGCAGCCAAAGATTGAAACTCGCTTGCTGATACAACCACAAATTAAGTCTTTTATAATTGAAAAAAACTTATTCAGTCGCGTAGTTGCATTTGTTATTAATATTAAATAAAAGCGACTTTATTTTGTAAAACTTAAGGTTGAAAATTTAGTGACGTTTCACGTCGATCGGGACATTGTTTTTGGATATCAGGCCCGCGTAATTTCGACCATTTTATGACATTGTACTTGAATACATAATATGTTAAGTTAGATAGCTTTATCTGATATTATGAGCAGGGTTTTGCTATTGAAAGCTGTAAAAAATTGGTTATTTAATTGTGGCATAGCTTTCATATTTCAGTCTGAGTTGAAATTGCTGAACGACAACCTAACATTTTTTATACTACTCACTAAGTTTGTAAATACAAACATACTGCCCGCCTGATAGCAATTACCGTAACCTATAGACGCTCTGGTGCACCATAAACGAGCATTGCCGTATCCTGCGGGATTAAGGAAGGGGAGAAAGTGCCTCTGGCGACGTCACTGCCCGTACTGTATGCAAAAACATCCTCTCGTGCTGAAGTTAGGCTCAAGGATTGTTCGCGCATTATTCGTATTCGCATCTATTTCTTTCTCACTCACGACTTCTCACGAGTCTCTTGTCACTATTAAGTCTCTGAAATGTGTACTGCAACGTTGTTAAGCCAGCCTCGTATAAGTTTGTGCCTACCTACTGTATGAAACAAAAGAATACAGTTGTTCCATGCAGATATTCTGTAAGTACCACACCAGGAAATTGCCAATGAAAAGGTATTTAATCTCTAATTTAACAAAACCGTCTATTTAAGAGGACGCGCGACCGACGAGGTGAGACTTCTGGATACTTAATAACCAGCTGCATACTTAATAACCAGCTGGATACTTAGTAGGACTGCGGATAGCTTAGTAGGCAAAGCAACTAAAATACTAAATTGATTAAAGATCACTAATTCTAATGTTGCAAGCGAATTTTCTTTTAACAAAATTTTGTAATATAAATCATTATGTTTGGAAATAAACAATGATTATTAATTGTCTGCCTGTTTGTTACCAGTCTGTAATAATAATTTTATTGTGTAGGTTCAAGTAATATTATAATGAGTCCTGTAACTATGCATAATTATATCTAGGTCCGATTGGATCTTCCACGAGTTAAGAGGTAGTTAAAAACTAAAATTTTATTAATTAATTATACAGTAAGTAATTATAAATAATTAAAGTGATAAAACCTTTTCCAATATTTTAAATACCAATTAGAGATTAAATAAAACGGACTTTTTATAGATATTATCTTCAACTAATCACAATAGATAAAAATTTACGATTTCACAATTTGTTTTTAATTAGAAAAGCGTTAAAAATATATATTATACCTAAATAAAATTCGGGTGGAACCGAGTCTTTTACCAACTGAGACATAAAGGCTGGCTGTCAAATATATCTTATGACAAAATAAAAAAAAAGTAGAAAATCGTTATTTATCTATTTTACGACATACGGCACTCCCGATTGGTGACGTTTACCTCATGGTGAACAGCCATAAACCAAACCAAACACCATTGGCTGACCAACACTAAATCTACCAATTTTACTGTCCAAGAATTTTATGGTTTGAAATACCATAAAATAAGGTGTCAATTGATTCGGAAAGAAAAAAAAATGTTTAATGTTACCAATTAAATTCCGGTATATAGTGTCAGCAGATAAGTCTGTCTGTACGTCTGTCACGAACAGATAAAATTATAGTAAAATATTTTTATAGAAATGTGACTTGGATCCAGATAACTATTTTACGGTTTGACCGTAAATGTTATGACAATGACGGGATGTCGTATAGATTTGATTTCATTACACATCACTTTTATCTAATTAACCGACTTTTAAAAACGAGATTTATAATTTGATGGTTTTTCTTTCACTGTTAAAATACAATTAAAACTAACTGTTTAGGTATCCTAAGTAAGTTAATCTAAGACACCACTGACTAATAAATGAATGATTTGATTTGATTTAACTAACGGTGAAAGAAAAAATTCTCTCGATTTTACTTTCCGAGGTCATAACCAATGCGTCACAGATTCGATTCGATTCACAGAACTTTTATAAAAAATAACATAACATAGGCGGGAGAAGCGATAGGCAGAGTTGTATGCAATTCACCCACGTTTCGCCGGCTTTATTATAAGTCCCATGTAATAAGGCGAGCCTATTGCCATTAACCGAGCACAATTCCAGACCCCATGCTGCTACTGAGAGAATTTCTTAATGGAAAAACCCAATAACACTTTGCCGGACCCGGGGATCGAACCCAGGACCTTGTACTCAGCAGTTGCGCTTGGTACCACTAGAGCAGCGAGGCAGTCCAGTCAATAATATTGTTGTATTTTTAGTAAAATGTATGGCAAGCACGCCACTAGCTCCCCTATGAACTCTAACTCAAGAGAATGATACCCCTATCATTCTCTTCTTTACATAAAGTAATCAAAAATATCTTATCATATGGTTAATAAACAAAGTTATGTTAAAGTTTTAATTCCTATAGGCCTCTGACACATAGCTTTACAATTTTTTTTTCGGCTCTACATCTCTTAGGTGAGTTAGGTTGTTTATGATATTATTTCATTTATTGATATTTTTTAAAAGCGTTGCTTTAGTGAATTTTAATTTTGACCTTAGACTTGGCAATCCAACAATTATTCTACGATGCTGTGAACAAAAGACGACGAAAAGATGGAAAATCTATGATGGGTTATCAATCCTTCGAAATTCTGAAATACGAGACGCCATTATAGAACCTTATAATCCGTCTGAACTCCTTGGCTATTGACTCATACATTTAGGATGATACTCCTACATCATAGACTAATTTTAATAGAGCAGTCACACGGCCCTTGTAATATAGAGCGAAGTGTAAACTGACATAAAAGCTAGGTATCGTACTAAAAATTATACAAAACTCGCATAAACTCAAAATAAAATTAAACGAAAACATTCAAATAAAATGAGGTTCGAAATTTGAAACATGTAGCGGCGAGCGATCCGAGTCGGACTTAACGCGAACTCGCTAGGTTCGTCGTTCCGTTCTCCCCTCGACGACATAAATCAATTTGTCAGTTACAATGTGACGTAGTTGCGCACACACACGCGATTCTGTAAACGTGTGGGTCCGTTTTTTTACTTATTTCAGTTTATTTTAGTTTTCTATGGATTGTGTGCAATTATGAGTGATTGATTGGAGCAGTCTTTTGTTGTGTGTGGTATTTGAGTTAAAAATAATATTTTTGTGTATATTTGTGCTTAACTAGGTACTTATTGTTGTTGGACAACAAAAATATTTAGCTTTACGCTGCGATGCAGTTTGGTAGAAATAAAAGAATATTTCGATGAAGACGTATCTTCCATATTGTCTTTAGTACCTATTTTAGTACTTAATGTCTCTCTAGTACACCGCACAAGAAGTAGATGGCGCTACATTAGTGTTAAATAAAGAAAATATATTTAGGAGTCATGCCAAGAAGTGCCTAGCCTTGTGGTGGTTACCGTTGACTGACAAGGCAGAGGTCTAAGATTCGAACTCAAAGCGCACACCTCTGACTTTTCGTAAGTAATGTACGATTAGGTACCTACTATTATATCCGGTTGTGTCGGATTGCAGTCTCATCGGACTATGAGAGTGAGGGAATAGAGGTACACACCTATATTTGCGCACACACTTGTGCACTATAATATCTCCTGCGTCGATGGCCAATCTTCGTTGAGATTGGCCGCTCTGACCGAAATTCAGTCAGGAGGGCATTATTAGTATTTTAGTACTTTAGGTCTCTCTAATGCGCCGTACAAGGGGTAGATGTCACTACGTTACAGTTAAAGAAGATAATTTCGATAGCACGAGCGGTATTACGATCAGCTCAGCTCAACTCAGCATTGGCAAAAACCAAATGGGGTTTTTTAACTAATTTTCCCGTATATCTCAATGACATCACATTTAATAAATTATTAACTGATGTATGTTATGTATGGTTTTCATTATAAATTCAAATAAATCAAAGTGAAATATGTTGCGATGATTTTTTCTAATAATTTATAAGTTGTCATCTGACGTCATTATCCGCAATTTTATGAGGTTTAGACATGAGTGATACATAATTTTGTTTAGATTTAGCTTTCAAGTTACTAAAAACTTGAGTTAACTGTAAATTATAATGTTGCAGTCAGTAAAACTTTGAGGTACAATTTAATTTTAAATTTATCGTTTTTCTGACCGATCAGGGCTAATGTGAGCTTTTTTTAATTGTATTTTTAATTGATCAATGTTTATTGAGCAACCAACAATATTGTATGCACGAAGTAAAAGTCGGTGGCGCTCTTAGAACCTAACAATAAGGCGAGTCGGAAGTCTTTTTTGAAGGTAACATTTACATGGTATTGAATTGTCTTAGGCAAGTCGGGCTTATAAGCTGATATAGTAGTCAAGCTATTAGAAGAAGTAACTAAAAGTGGGAACAATGTTTACATAAATAAGACTTCCCATGAATCTTTCGAAAACGCACCTTTTATGTATAAAATCCCATATATTTAAAATAATATACTATTACAAGCAATTGACACTTTTATATTAGAAAATATACGAAGCCATATTTCTCCCAATACCCTTGCATTCGTTCTAAATGAAACGATCGCGCGATTACGCTCCGTGTTTACTCAATAATTCGATGCGAGTGACTTGTTGGCACAAGGGAGAGGCAGAGGCGAGCCTAGTAAATGTTTCAGACCGTAAATGACCTATTTAGTAATGTTACTTATTCATAATTTGTTTTAAAATTGAAATATTTATAATCTGCTAAATAAATTTAATACAAATTACCACTCGGTGCAAGTAAAAATTGACAAGGCATATAATTGGGTGGTGCAATATGATTGCTTTTCCTGTTTGAGTGAAGATAACATTTAAATTTTGCATAAGACAGTTTGACATCAAAACATAACTCGTCATTCCCGTTACAGTTACCAAACAGATATATTTACATTAAACTTATGTCTAATTCATTTAACATATAAATCAATTTTTAATTAAATTGTACTACCTGTGATATGACTCAATATACAGCAAAAACTTGAAGCCTATGTGAAAACTGCGTTCAAAGTCTATTGCTTGTGGCACTCCCTAGTATCGCTTGCGATCCAGCCGCGACTCGTCATTTCTCGCATTGTCGTAATCCGCTGATTTACTAGCGACATTAATCAGGTTGACGGCCGATAGGGACTAAATCACAACCATGCTGTCTCCTGCAATCAACATCGACCTTCATACTACAACATAAGACGCATAATCGTCTAACAAAATGCTTTCTTACGCACCAATATTAACACTACTGCATGTTATTGCTTGTAATTCTTTTTGCGAATTCTGTGCACATATATAGAGATTTTTTTTGTTTCATACATGTTTTATTTGTCTAGCGCGACGCGTTGCTGATTTATTGGTCGTTTCCTTTTATGTCCGATTTAGAGGGTTTGAGTGTAACACGAGATTTTAAAAAAGAGTGTTGATTTTTGAGTGATATATAGTGATAATTTATATTGTATTGTTGCTGTTTCGTGTGGTCTTGTATTGTAGTTAAGTTTGATAGGCGTGAATTCAAACAAGGTTTTGCTATGGAAATGCATCTGTCTGGCAATCTTGTTTCGGTGATAAAGTAGGCCTTTTGTAGTAGTGAGCATTAAAGGAACTGTTTTACCAGCTGCCACGAAATCAATCACGAAAAAAGAGTAGAATTTAACGTCAATGTCATAGAGGACATGTGATTAGCCGCGCTGTGTCGCTTATCCAAACCTCCATATGTCAAAATGTGTTTAATTCACTGATATTTGTTGCAAGCTTAAATCCATCTACTTATATTAGGATTATACAAACAACAAAAAAGTTTTTGTTTAAAAAAAAATATTACGTAGTATTGTTGTAGTATATTTGCAAGACTTAGGCAAGCCGGGCTAGCCTAAAACTGTACAGTAGGCACGCCACCGCAGTTGCCATAAATATTCTCCTTAACTTAAACGACTATTTAGAATTGAGCGAATCCTTTATCACCTCTGCTTAACCCTCCTAACGCTCCAATCTAATCAAAAGTCGTAAATCCTGATCAGGGCATTATATTTTTAATTCTGCAGCTCTAATACATCAGTCTGATTTATATCGCGCCGGCAAAAGTTGTGAATTTACGACGCCTCAGCTGCCAGTGCCATCTTGTGGTGCTTTGAAGCAACATTGAATGTACGATTCTTACTTTGTTTGAATAGGAATGTAATGGTTCCGATTTTGAAGTGTTAACTTCTTTAACTAACAATGTTTTCCTAAAAACAAATTAGGTTAAAACCTAAATATATTTAACCTATTTGCTTCGTGGTCAATACTACTGATTTATACATCTTAATCATCATCATCATTATCAGCCTTAGTCTACTGCTGAATGCTGTAATCTAAATTCAGTTAGGAAGGAAATTATTTTCTTCAAAAAACCTTGTCAATCAAAATGACGAGCCTTCTTACACTTAAAGTTTAAGACAAGCGGAGAAGGTAACTAGGGTAGGGCCCCGAAATAATTATTCATTGCGTTTTTAACAGCGCGGCCAGGCGGTGCGGAGTTACGCGAGGTCACTAGTACGGCGGCGAGAGCCTCGCTACTGTCGTAAAAATTTTCTTTTAGAAAACTGTAGAGTAGAATAGTTCTGGATTATTTCTTCCATTATCATCTATTTTACTTACAAGTACGAACGATATTTATTAAAAAAGACATACAATCGAATTGAGAACCTCCTCCTTTTTTGAAGTTGGTTAAAAACAGCACTATTACCTACTGTTACAGACAACGCACATCCTAAACCGTTGGATCTAGAGATTTGAAATTGAAGATTTAATTAGAAGTGCACTGAGAAAGTATTTTTGTAAATCCTCATGTAGGGTTAAAAATCTGTTATTCACTACGTTGATGGTGGAACGCTAGTAATGTTGTTTTAAATAACTGACTTGAAGTCACAATTTATAATATTTTCGACATACACCATCAAAAACGTTAAAATTGTTTAGCTTGGCGTTAGTTTCCTTATGACATTTTTCTTTCGCCGTTTAGGTAAACGCGTAGCACCTTAAACAAATAATAAATAAAATCATATTTTAGAAAAGTTATTAAAGTTGTAATAATATAGTTCTTTTTTCTTTATCGTATGGTTGATGGATAACCTGGTGTCTAAGTTTAAATCGCCCATAGGCCTCTGAAATGGCTTTAAACATCATCGAAAATGTCACAGTCACAGTTCCTCACACACACATCTATCACAGTTTTAACTAGGTCTAGTGACTAACTACGCTATGGCTCCGTGATGTAGTTAAAATTTTATTTATTAGGTAAATATTTTTTTAAATCTGTTCGTATGAGACAATCGGACAAAGAATTTACCTGACGTATATAATATCTGTAGTGCCGACATATGGTTATTATGTTTTATTTTTCGAGAACAATAGACTCGTGGACCTTTGGGAACAAGCCGTTATTATGGTCAATTGGACATTATTAAAGTCTCAGTCGTTTTTATAATTTAACAACTTTTTTTTTTGGATGAAGGAATATTATTTTCTCCTAACTTCGAACTCCATTCCTTTCCGTATTCCAAGAAAACAGAACCATCTCCTGACTTGTTAATGCTCCAGCCTACCATCTTAGCATATTGCAACTCTGTAAATAACACCATTATTCGTAACATCGTCCAAATACAGGGTTATCACGAGCGAAGTATATGATGGCCAGACCTTGCAAATTGAATTTATTATTTAAGTACAATCAGGAGGGAGGGCATAGGGTTGCAACGTGAGGAAAAATCAAAGAGTTGTGTTCTCTTTTACTAGGAATATTTGTTTGAAAGATGACTTGTTTTTGATAGGGAATTTTTTCGTTGCTCTAATCTTTATTTAATCTTTAAAAACTGTGATAGTCTAGTATGACTGTTGGACTAGTCAAAGATCGTAGATTCAAAACCCAGGTACGCACCTCTGAGTTTTCGAATCTATGTGCGTTTTAGAAATTAATTATCACTTAGGTACTAAAACGATTAAGGAAAAGATCGTAAGAAAACCAACACACCTAAGAGATTTTTCAGCCGCGTGTAAAGCCATATCAGAGGTCCAGAGGCCTGCGGGCGGTTTAAACTTTAACACCAGGTTGTTCATCAACTATACGGTAAAGAAAAAATAATCTTTATATGGCTTATCTAAGCAAGGCATGGTGGACATGAAGTCTCGATTATGAAAGTGCGGATTATTCTGCAGAGAATCGAGACTTTTGTTTCTATGTTAATTAAGTTGCTTCCGATATTTAAACTAATGTGGGCTTCTTTTGTATAAAGTTGGCACCATACATGGTATATTTGTACAAACATTGGCGTTATTGGACCAATACAAAATGTTTTTTATTAGCTAGCCTCCGTAGAAGTCAGGGTTGTCTTGTCACTTTGCTTTAGTCACCGCAGTAGCGCGCCAAGTCACTGGCGTACACTATTACGGATTTACTTAGTGGTTCGCACAATTTAAAACGAATCCAATATAATCTGTTATCTTTTCTTAACCGACTCAAAAAAGAGGAGGTTATCAATTTGAATGTATTTTTCTTAATGTATGTTATTTGTCATCAAATCAATCCCTCTAAAGCAAAACTGCGCATGGTATCATTCTTAGATCATTCAAACTTTTTCTGTACCTATACGTTAAATAAATATTAACATAGGTACTTGATCTAACTATGATCTAAATTAAAATTTTCAAAATATTAGGTATTTTAATACGTTCAACTTTTGTTTGTTTTTATAAAAATATTTTAATTAAATTTTTGGATCCAAAACCATAATAATTACATTTTTATAATTATCTTTTCTGCAATTGGAGAAACACAGTAGTCACTGTGTTTCTCCTCTCTGTGTCATTTTATTACTGTTATTATTTGCGGTGAATTTGTGGTGTATTTTTTCTTGAAGATACTTAAAAAATATTTTCTCTAAAACTTAGGTAGTTTTACAAAAGCCCTGGCCACACTACGCACAGCGCTGTTGCATATTTATGAAAAGTCCATTGACGAATATGAGAGCGCGGGGTTAGGAAAGTTTACACCCAACTACAGTTCAGGGGGTGATACGCGGTCGCAGGGTTCAACTTATTACAGGTATAACGTCCACATGGTTTTTTAAGGATGTTTTTAAAAGTGTGTTGCCCTTTTAAGGGGTTTTTATAGTGATTTTCTACCTTTTTTTTTGCAATGACAACACTACAATAATGTGTAGTGTAAGATCTTAGCATTTTTTAAAAATTATTGTATTTTTATGTTACAGAGGGGGCAAATATCCAAAAGAAAGCTACCTAGTAGTAAGCAACCATCACTTATACACCGTCACAAGGTCTTAAACCATCGAACATGGAGATCGAACCCAGGACTTTGAGCTCACATTGAGCAAAACACCGAAGCAGTCTTAAATCATCGAACATAAAATAAGAAGTACTTACGAAGAAAGTAGGTAGGTACATCAATTTCATAATTTTTTTTTTTTTACTTTGCCCCTTTTTAAGATATTCTCTTTCCCAACATATTAAAATTAAAAACTAGCACGGTCCTATTTTACAACACCTTCAAATATAACAAAGAAACGCCTAAAGAAAACCTCGCTAATTGCATCTCCTCAAATTGCTTCAGACCATTGGCGCCCAACGTGGGACTTCCACATCAAACCAAGCGAAGCCTTAGAAAATCCCAATACAAGTTTCAAGAATTAAAGTTTCAAACTTACAGTACACAGAGCCAAATAAATTTATTTTATTTCCCTTTCCCCCGTCGGAAAAGTATTTGATTCACTTCGCCCCGCTATTAGAATGATCCTGTTTTGTTTTTTTTTTCGTTTCTTTTTTTTCAACTCGGTTAAGCAAAGGTAATAAATTTATGTACAGCTCAAGTGTATGTACAGTAATTTAGTGATTCGAGGTTTGCGTGATGATATTCAAGTAAATGAGGAAGTTATTTAAGTTCTCAAGTTTGTTGATTTAAATAATGAGGGTAGTTGTAACGTAGTTCTAAGTAAAGTATTTGTGAAATATCGGCTTATCATCTTACTTACTTATTCAAATTTAAATTTTTGAATATAGAATTTTATTTTTCTTTTTCGAAATAATGTACTATCAGCAACGGAAGTGGTTGAAATTAATATAAACAAAACATTTTTCATCATCATCATCAGTATGTATTAGTCCACTGCTGAACATAGGCCTGCACTGCGCGCCACTAATGTGCGCTCATTGGAGGTATTTGCCCATAATCACCATGCAGGGCAAGCGGGTTGGCGATGACAGAAGCAGATGATTACTGTTATACAGAAGGATGCTGCTGCCCATCCTCCGGATCTTCGTCGCTTCTTACGACATCCGTTTGCTCAGCGTGGCGATTATGGGCAAATACCTTTAATGAGCGCACAATAGAGTTCAGCAGTGGACTAATACAGGCTGATGATGACTACCCACTTATTTAGAACAATTAATTTATAACAGTTTAAAAAAGACTATGGTAGTTAACAAACATACTTAACAAATGAGTAAGTTAATCTTGCAGTTTCTAATATGGCGAGCAGATGTTCTAAGACGCATAAATCAGTATAATGACGGATATATGTGACAAGTATGTACGTCACCCGTCACACGCAATGATATGTCGCTCATATCATTTGCATGTGTTATGGCATGTGGTTTGGCAATTATGGGGATTAACAATGAGAAAAAAATAGATAAATATCATCCTCCTAGTCTTGTTATTCCCAAACTTTGTTGGGGTCGGCTTCTAATCTAACCAGATGCAGCTGAATAGTCAGTTTTCTACGGAGCGCCTATCTGAACCCCGCAACACACAGGGAAAAGATATTCTAAAGTTAAATCAGTTGTCAGGATTTTATGAGGGTACTAACTCCCTATAACGACTGTCAAAGATCTTGATGACAGCCGGAGCCAATAGCTTAACGTGCTTTTTGAGGCACGGAGCAGGTGATAATTATTTAATAATACGCACATTACCTTTCGAAATTCAGTGGTATGTGCCTTGGGTTCGAAGTCGAGACGTCTGACTTGCCAGACAATGGTCATATCATTAGGCTGCTCTGTACTGCTCTCTGTAATGAGAGAAAAATAGATAATGCATTGAATATAGTTCGCTGTGACATGTTCGGTCGTGGAATACAAGACTATTTTTGGGCCGCAGCGCGCCAAAGTAAACAGAGCTATTGGAATTCTACTTCTTTCGTGTCCACTAACTAAATTATTGATGTCGCTTACCTCTCTTGAGTTTGCATCGATATTAAGATCACTACCTACCGCCAGAGCAATCGCTGAACTCGTTGCTTACTCAGTACACCAGTATAATATCTGTCATAATAATAATTAGTTTACCACCGGTAGCTTGGACCCTATTCCCGATATCGGTGGGCTACTATATTGTATATTTTTAAATGTAATTTTTTTATATATATATTTAAAAATGTATTTTATATGTTTAAAATATGAATAAAAGATAAAAAATAAAAATAAAGAAATTTTTTTTTTTGTAGTTTTTTAAGTCGATGATACCATACTTAATTTAAAAAAAAACATAATGTAACTGTTTTTTTTAATGATGTAAACTTATTTTAGCAATTAAAAAATTAATAGATATAATCGTTTATAAACAAAATTATGTTTACAGTTTCATTAGTAACGGACTTACATTTCCATGCGGACATGCGCAGTAGCACGGGGATTGCGCGTATTTCTATTGGTAAAAAAAGACCTCTAGCTCAGTGGTGAGTTAGCTGTAAATCCGAAAAGATGGTAGCTGAAAAGTAGCTTCATCTTAATAGCTTCAAAAAAAAATTAAAAGATTTTTGTATAGATTTTCGAAATTTTCAATTTATACTTTTTTTTTAAGTTACTTTACGTGATTTTTCCTATTACCAAACCGTGCTAAAGACCTATTTAACTTAATCTTTATTAGTACATTTCTACATAATCAAAACATAAAAGAATGAATCGCTAAACAAATAGCTGTTTAAGATGCGCGCGCATGTTGACACAGAATGCGCAGACGCCGCGGTAAGTAAAAGAGCTTTGTCATAGTATAGGTAAGTATTACAGAAGATCAATATTAGAATGTAAGGAGGGCGAAAGTTGGTTTTTACCTAACATCAAGACGGTATAAGACGTTTCGGTTGGCGGCCAGACTTTTCCAATGGATGGGAACTAGTCAAGGCCGAAACTCACTTAGCAGAAGCTACCTGGATGTTGATGGCTACTAGTTTGTGACTTTTGTCCTAGCATGAGTCTATTTCAGACTCGCAGAGGGAGAGGCGTTGATGCTATTTTTCCCCAATACTACACTGGAAAAGTTTTATTTCAAGAAATAATAACCACTTTGCTTCACCCGTGAGTCGAATTTAGGGCTTTAAAACCGTCACTCTAGAGCCCTAGGAATAACTTAAACCACGAAACAGTCTTTAGTTACTTAGTGGAACCTCTGTATTCTCTGGTCTAGTGACAGCGGCAACTTTAAAAGAGTTCTTCTATCAAGTGGTTTCTAAATGTTTGTGGCGGCAGATAACATCGGAAAGAATCGGTGCTTTTTTGTTTAGATATTTGTGTGTTTTACGAATGACGCTGTGTGACTTAATTTGTGGTACGTGCTTTATTTCAAAGCGATTTCACTGAAATGAGGTTACACTAACTGTCCTCCGCGACTTTGTGTACCTAATTTAATGATTCTATTTAAGCCGTATAAATATGGCGTACTTCAAACGTCACGTAAGGCGTAGCAGTTAAGCATTCACCTTTAGCGACAGATTTTTGCACCCTATGCAAAGCTTATGGACGCTTCCAACAGCAGGATCTACTTATATGCTCCGCCAACCTCTTAAAACTCTATCGACTCCCTTCTTAAAAATCCTCATATTGAAGTCTCTTGGGAATACTTCCGCAGGCTGCTCATTTCATAGTCAGAGCGTTCGCGGGAGGAAATACTTCTGAACGGATTCGTTGGGCTGTTCATGAACATTTAGGTTTCAAGGAATGAGGAGAGTCTCCCTGCTGATAACGAGCTGTGCGATGATAGTCGTGGGCATTATGTGAAACAACTAAACTGATATTTTTTTGAATTTTGAAAATTCGAAAAAGCAACTGATACGGTACGTCGATTTCACGACACGGTACGTCGAAGATCGTGGGTTTGAATCCTGTCCATAACAGTTGCTTTTTTTTCAATTTTTTTTATTAAATTATTTTTTTCTTAACTCTGTTATAAGCGTAAATAACCGTCAGAGTAACAAAAATATCCTAAACCATTGTTTTCGTCGCCATAATTTTGAAAGAACCTTTTATTCCCCCTTCTTTAACTACATTAGAGTGTTTATGTAGTGTTGTTAATAAATCGGGCGGCGCCATTAGTCCCGGGTTCGAGTCCCGGCGGAAAGCATGCGTCTTGTTGATTTGTGATGAGCGCAGATGGATGGGGAGTGGGATGTGTGCGTTTTAGACTTGTGTTGTTTTTAATGATGTTTTATTGCTGTTTGTACGTTTCTTGGAAAATTGGAATTTTAGTTGTTTTATTTGGTTAATTATTTGAGCACCTCACAGTTCAAAATACCTATTTAAACGAGTTTAATGATAAATAGAAAAGATTGTTTTATTTTTAAGATAGTTTTTTATATTATAATATAAATATCTAAACGGTCTTTTAGATTAAGTTTTACTCTTTTTATTTTACTTTTAGTGTTCGTTTTTAGTTTTAGTATTAGTTGTATTGTAATGTTAGTAGTAAAATATTAAATTAAATGAATACTATTGTCAATACTCAAGAAAACAATAAAAAAAGTATCTAGTTTTATTTAATATTGACTTTAACTTTAACGTTATGATACCTAGAGAATATAATCATTTTTTTCTTTCTAAAATATTTCTAACTTTAGATAAATTGCGTTAATAGAAAAAGTAAAATTATTAATATCAAATTTTAATTAGGAAGTTAAATATATATATTCGTTATATATTTTTTTTTAAGTTTCTCCTAGTTTCATTTAAAATAAATAAATAAATATTTTGTTTTCATTAGGTAAATTTAATCTTTAAATTATTCAACAAAAAATATTGTAATTCTATTTTGCCCAACGGTAGCCCATTGCAACACCTGACAGGGCAAAATAGAATTAGGGTAGGGAGAGACCATTACCCTGCAGTTGGACAATGTTGTCTTAATAATAACAATATTCAATTACGTTTTAATCACCTGTCTTCCAATCTTTTACAGCTGACATTACACTTATTAATCAGCTGATACATGATCTTTGAAACAACAATCCCGTCCTATTAATACCACAGTCCAATATTTCATTATAATCAAATAATGTATTCATAACTCTAAAGCGAGGGACACACGACGCATGGCCGCCGACGTTTTTTCCATGATCTATGGCTTCCTTCACGCAAGATTATCTTATAACGTCAACTGCTTTGCGATTCGTCGGTGTGTGCGAGGTTTTATAATTGGAGTGTGAAATTCTGTTGAAAAAAAACAGTCTAATTTGACAGATGTAAATTGGGTGTGCAATATGACGAGTTTAAGTCCACTGATTATAATTTTCTTGTTTATGTAACATGATATTTGTATTGTAAACTGTTGTGTTACGATTCAATACGTTTTATATATCTCTATACCTACATATATAATATATATATAATATATTAAATAGGCAAATACCTAATAGTTCAGTACCATAATATAGTCTCAAACTTTCACGAACACTTAACATAATTTTAATTAAAATAATATAAATAATAAATTAACTAATTAAATTTCATTAAGTTCAGTACCATTTTCTCTTCTGTCCAAGAATCCATTTTTTTTCATTTGTATCCATTGACGACTTTTTTCTAAAAAAAACCTGAATATTATTTAATTAACTTGAGAGTGTCATGGTGGCTCATTGGTTACGGACCTGCTTTGCAAGCACGTGGTTGTGGGTTCGAACCTGGCATATATATACTAATGTGACGTTTTGAATGTCATAGGTATGAACTTTCTTAGTTAATCTAAGACATCACTGACTAACGATAAAAGAAAACATCGTAAGGAAACCTGGACTTTAATAGTCTGAAATTGCCAACACACTAGAGAGCTAATGTGGTGATTAATGCTCAATCCTTCTTTGTATGAGAACAGGCCTTTGCCCTGCAGTGGGACAGTTAAAGGCTGATTTATTAATAATATTATTACCCATTGACAAGCTTTAGTTTTCTCAAAAAAAAATACAGGTATCTCGTTGTTATCACTCAAATGCACATAATTTTATTCCCACAGGATCCGAGAGAACACGCGCGACAAACAAGTGATAATTAATTCCTAATACATACATAACTTACGATAAGTCTGAAGTGTGCCCAAAGCCTTAGATTCGAACTTGAAATATCAATCAGGCTTTCCTTAAACAAAATATTTTTTAATAATTAACATAAACAGTGAATGAAAATATTTTACTGTTCAACAAATAATATTGCCTCAACAGAATAAAACTCTTATTATTTCCAGCCATCTTCGATTTCTAAGCCATGTTCTCCTCAATAATGAGAACTACATAAGAAGCAGACTCAAATGTCTAGTCTGTAAATAATGTATGTGAGCTCGTCCGCAACGTGCAGCGCCACCTATTGACTTAATCAAAGACCGCTAAATGTGCGCGTGATCGGACGTGAGAGGTGTTCTGTACACGCGTACTGTTAAATCGAGAAGTGTTTACAAAAATATTATTTAATTAATAAATCAACAATAAGAGAAAACAGGTATCAAAAATATGTATGTTTTCTTCTCGTGAAGAGTTAGAGAGACATTTATTTGACCATAGATAAACTAAAGCTACATGAAGATTTCTTCTGACATTACGAGACCGTAACGGTAACGGGTGGTAGTGACGCAATAAAATGTTTAGTTATGCAGCGTTTAAATCTCTACCTTCATTTCTAAAATGCATTTAAGTATAAGTAATAGTTTCGCTTGGGAGGATAGAAGTATTTGAGAAGAACCTTGAGCACCCTTGGCGACAACGCGCGATATTGCCATCCTGAAATATTTTTCATTTTACTTTCATAGAATTTATAGCATAGTACTGTAGAGATTCGGCCTATTTGGTGGCTAGAAGTAGAAGTAGCAGTAGTCTTTAGAAGCAAGCTACTTGTGGTGACAGCCTCTTTAAAATAGAATATTATATTATAAATAAAAATAGAAGAAGATGAACTTACAATCGAAATCGAATATAAAAATGTGTGTTAAAAGTGTTATATGAAAATATAATTTATTTATTTATCCCAAATAGTGTTTTTATTTGAAGTAACCAGTTTAGGTGCTACTGAACGCCCTACTACCATTTTCACTTTCAAACCCATCATTTGTTATCTTAACCCTCAAAAATTATAAAATATTTTTCTAAATTATATTATTTGTTTACAAAAGTGTTGATATTTACCAATAATCATTTCCCAAGCGCTTTTCCCTCTACCAGTACAGTCGGCGGGTTATCAAAAAGCTTTGCTTATGCATAGTTTGTGTGCTAAGTGCTACACTTATCTGTGACGATGCAAAAGTGGGGTGTGGTGTTTATCTGCCACTGATGATGAAACCGTGCTACTGTGATTAGGCGCCTGCTTTTCGTCAAACGAGACTTCAGTGCGCATGGGCAAGATAAAACATTAACTTAGTCCGTTGTGCTTGGCGTCTAGACTTAGCCTGTAAATCGCTTTTGTTGTGGTTTTGATAGCATAGGTTTTCTTTGTCTCCTGGTTGTTATATAGGGGAAAGTGGAAATATAGTCTATATTATTTTCTTTCTTTCTTTGAGGATTCCGTACCCAAAGGGTAAAATGGGACCCTGTTACTAAGTCTGTCACCCCATCTCATGAACCATGATAGCTAGACAGTTGAAATTTTCACAGATATAAAAATAAATTATTAAAATGAAATAAAGTTAATAAAAAAAGGGGTCTCCATACAAAAGACCTGACAAAAGACCTGAACCTAAAAAAAATCATGCTTTTTGAGTGCGTTGATATCTTAAATGTTTTTTTAAATAAATATTACGGCCATGTAACACTGTAATAAATTTTGGGGAATTTGAAAATTATTGATGTCATACTTTTTAAAATTTCTATAAACATTTTCCAAGACAAAGATAATATAGCTTCGTTTTATTTCAGCCGTTACAAAAGCAATAACTTCAAATTATCAAAACAATCACTAACTACCCGCAACCGCGATTTTAATGGGAAATTTATTAAGGTATACCAATACAGCAAAGTTGAATATCGGGACCCGCATTAAATTAGGGGCGAAGGGGGTGAAGTGTGGAGAACGGGGAAAGGGGTGGGGGTACTGATATCACCGTATTGGGACATATTATTTACGGACGGACGACAAAATATAATTATTAGTTATGACGTGGACCGCCATGTTACCTTTGATGCTGATACTGCTAAATGATTTTGAGGGTATGTGTATTTTTAATAAGCATAATGCTTGTTTTCCCTAGGGTTTAATAAAGGTGTATTGTATAGGCGTCCCGGTTTACATAATATTTTTTTCTATAACATATATTATTATTTATGGAAATAATCAGAAAAGATTTCTGTCAATTTCTAGGCAAAACTTACGTCATTTGTTCTTAATTATTCTCTTTATCTATTTACTATGCGAAGAAGAATTAAGTACTTCAATAATAATCTAACGAGAGATGAGAAAATCAAAATAATATCACTTAAAAATTGAATTAACTCTCCCCACAATCGATGCTAAGCTGAAAATCGGCGCGAATCACCTAAAAGCTGCCCGCAAACCGATCGCCGATTGATTCCCATTGTTTAAACAAATTAAAGACAAAGGAGGTTCTAATGTCATCCGATTTAAGCATTCAATTTAACCTGAATGGCAAAGAAAGAGGTTTACTCTCCTAAATCGCTATAAATCAAACTCACTGATCATAATTGCTTCGATTATAATCGGTCTTTTTCGTACGCAATCGGTTTTAGACGATTATTAATTTTCTATTTTTGAATTGAGTTATTCGATTGTGAGAAAAAAATGCTTTTGAGGGTCTGAATGCGCGAGGATAATGGAGGAAAGGTTTTTGTGAAAGAAAGGTGTATATCATCATTCACAAAAGGGTTATGACAGAATGTGTTTGTCACATTTTTGTTAGCACCTTGAGGTATTTATTTACTGTATTTAATGATATTTTCTAAATAAATTTGGTAAGGTGTCATGAAACTAGAATTATGAAAAAAAAATCAGTCACAATGGTAGTTGAATCATCCGATCAGACTTTCAAAATCAGGAAGCTAATTAGGTATATGTATACTGAATTTTTACTAGTATCTACAATTTTCTGACGGCATGATCATTGAACGACTGTCAAAGGTCGGTTTGAAAAACTGTTTTAGAAATTATTAACACTTGTTAAAATGGTGAAGAAAAACATCGTAAGGAAACCAGGCTGAGAGATTTTCCAACGGTGTGTAAAGCCATGTCAGAGGCCTATAAAGAAAACTATTAGGTACTTACTTACTATTTTCATTTTCAATGCTTATGACTCAAATTCAAAATAAAATAAGAGAATTATACTAAATTATTTTAATGACAACCAAATTGAATCTTAACGACGAACGATTGACGACATGATTGGCATAGCGGTTAAGCGATTTACCTTCTGTCTTTGTTCTCGCGGGTTCGATTCCCGACAAATATTTGATTAAAATTGTGATCAGAACCTATTTGTTCCAGTCCAAATCTATTATTTATTAACTGCATCCGATACAAGAAAATATCCTAGTGCACATTTTTTTTACCATGCAGTCAAACACAAATCGCCAAAGAAAACTACAAACCGCAAACCAAAAAGATTCCCCAAACTGTCAGTCCCAAATTCAATCTCGAAAACTCAAAACAGTTGCCCAAACCCGATCTAATGAATTAGGGCCAGCGTAGTTTACCCCCAGGGGGATGGGGACGCCCGTTCGGCAATTTTATCGAGTTATAAATTTGAATTTGTATAATACTTAGGCATTAACGTATGATTTATACAACTTGACTCCGCTAAGATTTCAAAGATGAAAAACAATAAATTATGTAGCCGTAACTATTGTGTTTAATGGCGACGGGGGAGAAAGATTTGTGTGGATGTTGCACCGTATTGTTTTCATACAGTATTAGGTGTTGTTTGACAGAATTAATCTTATTTTTGATCATAGATGGCGTTGTCCAAAAATAGTTTCCTGAATGGCGCTATTAAGATTTGTTTTGTCTGTAGTCTATTGTTATGGTATTTTCTGTTTAAAAGCAATTAATAACTTCTGCCGTCCATCCAATCTAAATCGAAATTTAAAAAATATCAAGTGCCATAAACGTTTGCCCGAGCATCAGTTCAAAGTGACTGAACCGATTTTTTTTTGGTAGGTATAGGTTTAAATTTACACTAGATTATTTTTATTTACAATTGGACCCGTTAAGTAGAATTGCGATCGGGTTAAATTAAAACCAAGGGGGACGAAGCGAATACAAATAGAAAAAATTAATCCACCCGTTCATCGTCTTATCCATACTAAACTAACTTGAACAGTTGACGACTTTTTACTTGACCGAATTTATGCGACACATTTAGGAGGAGCTTCTCGTATACAAGTCAGTTAAATATTTAGCTTTCATCCAAATTTATACGGTTTATACTTACTGGAAAAGTAAGAATTCGGTTCCGCACCGTAAACTAAAGTCATTGATAATTTTTATTGTAGTATACTTTGTAGTATTGTAGTATCCTTTGAAAAAAAGATCGTTTGTAGTATAGTAATAAGTAGGGTTACTATTGTATAGCAATTGTTATTTGGTTTAGTGTTTTGTATTGTTGATAGATAGATGTTTTTGTAATGCTGTATGAGGCGTAGTTATTTATAGATTATTGCAACTGACAAGTATAATGGAGACAGGTTTTGGTACTTTTACTGGATATCTAAAGTGACAGACAGAATCCTGCGCTCATAGTCAGTCGCTGATTTATGAAATATTCGCCGCTGACTTAATATTCGTAGTAGTTCATCGGTAGCTGACTGTCAGTGTAAGAGCCCTCGTTACTTTTAGTGTGTGTGTGTGTGTGTAATATTTGAAGGACTACTAAAGTTCACTAATTCAACGATCAATTTTCATAAATATCTCTTATAATATTGGTATTGTAAATAAAAAATATCATATCGCTGATTCCAAATGATCCATATAACGAGATCAATAAGTATTCCTAAATGATAAGTTTGATGTATTTATTGATACATTTTTTCAAGATGGCTGACTTTTAGTGTCGTATAAAGATGACTATTTAGTGACGTTTATAAGGTTTTATGTGATGTCAGGATAGTATGGAGAAGGATTCAGATTTATTATTTTAAGAAATATTTTAGACAAGATGATTATACATTCAGATGCGGGCGGATGGCTCAGGAGGATAGCTGAGCGAGTGTTTTAGGTAATACTATGATAATTTCTGTCTAAAATTAAGCGTGTCATTGTCATTCTCAAATAGGTGGATCAGAATCAATGGATCAGAATGGAAACAATTTTGCAAATTTAATTATCCCCTAAATTTCATTGATGATAAGACAAAACAAAAAAATAATTAAAAAGCCCTTTTGTCCTGAAAACTCCGGGAGATTAATGATTAATAAATAAGAAAACTTTTAAAAAGTTAACTTAGACTAAAGAATAGTCCGGTGTAACTTAGCAATATTTATGTCCTGCAGTTGCTGCAATTAGCAGTAGTTAGGTTAAGTAGATTGATTGAAGAAATATTATAATACCAAAATACCATGAAAAACATATTTAAATATTTGAATCGGTTTTCAATCCTCAGATCCTGCTTATTATTACCGTTTTAAGTTCAATAACATTAACTAACTGCCTTTTCGTAATATAAAACTAGCTGATCAACATCAATCAATTACTATCTTTTATGTTTCGTTCCAATTTGTTTAGCCCACAATACATAAAAACAATAAGAAATAAGATAATTTCAAAACATTAAAATTCAATAAGATTTTTTGATACAAATGTAACAACATGATAATATAGATAAATACAATAAAATTATTAAAGGTTGTGATTTCGGTGGCTTTTCTTGTACCTGTACTTGCTAAGCTATCCTGGTCTGCTATTGGCTGACGCAATTCGCGCTGCTCACTCGCGCCATCTACAAAAAACTTCAGTCGAAAACTCGAAAACCGAACGGACGCGTGCGGCGCGCGGCGTGTCGCGCCCCTGTGAAAAATATAAAAATCCTAGTTCAAACTTATCTATAATCGCTATTTGTGCTGTGATAAACGCGAAAACGGGAAAAGACTTAAACAACCTTTTGAATTCCCCGTGACGTAGTGAAATCAAGGATTCTGAGCTACCCACGCTGGATCTATGGTGCGAGAGGCAGTAGAGGTATTTTCAGGTAGGTCTTTCACCTTTCACAACATTCATAAACCTTCACATTTGTATTTGTTATTTGTTTATGTGTGTGTGTTACATAACATTAAAAGTTTATGTGGGTAGTTTTGGGTAAGCGACACACTCGCGCCTATAATGACAGTCCAATCGTTTCAACGTCACGTCTTTTATTTATTAGTGTGGAGGCTAAAATAAATGTATTTTTTCTTCAACTTCATTTCTACGTCCAAAAATACGTCCTCCTCCATACTATCTTAGCGAGGTCCTGCTGGTCGGTCACTCACAGCTCGGGACCGTCTCACATATAAATTTTATTTTAAAATTTACACACGATAGTTTTATTACTCTTTTTACATCAGTTAGGATTCCGTTATGTAGCTACCTACGTATTACCAGTACCTACGCGAATTGATATCTACATTTAAAAAAATAGGTTTAAGTATACCTATAAATGTATGACTGCCTCGTGGGTCTAGAGGTAGCAAGCGCGGCTGCTGAGCACGAGGTCCGAGGTCAGCACGGAGTCTGGCATTATGCCTGGTTAATGGCAATAGGCTCGCCCCCTATTACATGGGACATAGCCGGCGAAACGTGGGTGTACTGCAGTACATATATCTCTGCCTACCCCTTCTGGGGAATACAGGCGTGAGTCTATGATATGTTATGTTTTAAGAATCTGTGTAGTGGTGGCGCATTGGCGCCCGGGAAGTGAAGTCGGGAGGAAAAGCTAGATTGTTTCGGTATAGATGTTTGTTTATTGTACTTATTTAAACAAAAGCGTTGTTTTATATTCGAGAAACTTCTTTCATTGTCGTGTGGTTGATGAACCTGGTGTCAGAGTTTAAACCGCTCGCTGGCCTCCGACATGGCTTAAAACACAGTTGAAAAATATCTTAGGTATGCTTTTCCTCAAGATGTTTTCCCTTACCGTTTAGCAAGTGATAATAAATTTCTTATACGCTCATGAATTCGAGGGTTTCGAATCTGCGACCTTTGACTTGGCAATCCAACGGTCATTCCACTAGGACTAGGCTATCAATGCTATCAAAACTATAGATAAAATAAAACAAAGATATATACCTATGCCTAGCGTTATTTCTGTACCTAGAAATACAAGATCTTTTGATCTAGATCTATTTATATATTTCTATTAGCATAACATATATAAATCATGCTCTATCCGTCTATTCTCTACATCAAAGACAATTCTTATGTCTCGTTAGGTATAAATAAATTAGGTTTCATTTATCATTGTTGTAATAATGAGAGCAATCAGTAGCATTTTCAGTGCAGTGAGTTTATGAGAAGATTATGGTAGTTTTAGGTGGTAGATAGAGCGATAGCTTAGTGGTATGACCGTTGAGTGGTAAGTCAGAGGTCTAAAGTTCGAACCCAAGGTACGCAACTCTGACTTTTTGTAAGTTACGTGCGTATTATAAGATAATTAACATCTGCTCCTTATGAGAGATTACGAAATACTCCATCACGCTCAATTGGCACTTGGATTCGTATGAAAAGGCATTTGTCCAGCGATGGGACAAGATAGACTGATTTAACATTTGTATTTATAAAATACAGTAGTACCATGACTGACTAACTGACAACGCACAGCCTAAACCGTTCAACTTAGAGACTTGAAATTTGAATCAAATATTCCTTGAATACCCTAGAAGTACACTAAAAAAAGAGTTTTTGGAAATTCCACCCCTAAGCGAGTAAAAAAGGGGTTGAAAACTTTGAAATCTACGCGGTTATGGGTGAAATGCTAGTTTATTATATAGAGAAGACATTCTGTGTCTGAGACATGACATGCTTTGATGGTAAGTCCAAACAGGAGTTTTCGTCTAATTATAATAAGACACAATGGATGACATCGATGCATCATGCGGGGACTCCCCATCAATCTGACGACTTCCTCTATCTTTGTCTATTTCTATACAGCTAATAGATATCAGGTACCCACGTTCATTTCAACAAGAATATCTACGAAAATGTTGTCATCAAATAATGCAATTGTGTTCAAAAGTTTGCGTGTAGCGTGAATCGAAAATTCAACACCAAAAGCGCACAAAAAGCGATCGCTTAATAACTACGCTAATCTTGTTATTAAAATATTAAAACTGGGTAGGTACACGGGAGCGTCCCCGCCAAGCCGAGACCAGATAATACAGGCCAGATAAACTAGAACACTTTACCTGCAGATCAGGAAACAAATAAAAAGTGACAAGTTATGTGACAGGTCTCAAGTATCGCCTACGATACGACGAGTGTGTGGGCTTATTTAATTTATGTGTGTGCTAGCTGTTTTCTTTGGCTTTGCCCGCGTGGGTTACCCCGGCATGACTTTAAAGAACCTCTGCATTCTGGACTTTGGTTTAGACAGATTCTTTAATTTCAAGTAATGTTTCATCCTATGATAGAATAGGATGAAACATTACTTACTAATATAATAAATGTATGTACATGTTTGTTACTCTTTCACGCAAAAACTATTGAACGGATTTTGATGAAACTTGACAGTAATATAGCTTATACATCAGAATAACATATTGGCTACAATTTATCAATATACCACGCAGGTGAAGCCACGGGGGAAGCTACTGCTTCATAAAGTCTGTGCTCAAGTTGGATTGTCAAACCAAAAGAATGTCTTCCAAAGCACATAAATAAATAAGAAAAGGACCGCCATTATTAGATAACTGCTCACTTACCTGACCTGGGAACTTAACCCGGGTATCTCGTGTTTGAACGAAATTATTAGCACTTCTTTATTAATAGTAAAATAATTCTCAATATACTCTACAAAATTTGTATCTCCAATCAAGATAAGAAAAAGTCACATCATATTTTTTTTCAGGGTAATTAAAAAAAACAATTTGTCCTTTAGCTTGTAAGCATAGTTTGACCTAAGATCGATTCTCAAGATCGCAAACCAGATCATAATCTCCCCATAATCCCATATTACACATCTTGAAGAGGCTGCACCTAATTCCGTAAAACACCATCAAATAACTCAGTACTAATAGGAATCGATCGGAATCTATGACTGGTTAATTGCTTCCCTGCACTTTAATATAATTAACAATAAATAATAAGTGTGGCGTAATCTCATTAACCTGCTATCCGATATGCTTAATTGAATTATTGGTTATGGCTTTAGTCAATTTTAGCGGATATACGTGGTACTGTCTATTCGGCCTATATATGTGGATGGCGCATCACCTATAATAAATAAAGCAGCCTGTTACGGTCCCAATGTAGGGCAAAGACCTCTTCTCATACAGAGAAGGATTGAGCATTAATCACCACGCTAATTCACTGCGGGATGGCGATTTCAGACTATTAAAGTCCAGGTTTCCTTACGATGTTTTCCTTCACCGTTAGTCAGTGGTGTCTTAGATTAACTAAGAAAGTACATATGACATTGAAAAAGTCACATTGGTAGGTACCTACATGCCAGGTTCGAACCCACACCCACGCGCTTGCAATGCGCCATCACCTATACTTATAAAATAATAAGTACCGTGACTGACTGACAGACAACGAACTGCCTAAAAATGCTAGCCCTAACAGTGAAAGCTGATAATGTTAGTATGATAGTTAGAATGTCGAGTCAAGAGTCACAAGGCTCACCAGGATCTGTCTCACCAGACATTTTGTGACAATAGACTGCGAAAAACGGCTTAGTAGAGTATTGTATTTTAATTGAAAAGCTTGCCTAGCAGACCCTTGTAGGTAAAGCTGGCAATGTTGGTATAATCAAGGGTTACCGGCTCCCAAGGGTCATAGGTCTATTACCAGACCTTGTTATGTCAGTAGACTACGGAAGGCAGCTTAGAAAATTGTATTTAAATGGCAAGGTTTTGAGTATTTTTAAGTTTTATTTAATACAGAAGATACAATAATATGTATATGTACAAATATCAATAAACTAAATAATATTAAAACTTATATTTACAATTAAGAATTATACAAAAGTCACGCGAAGGCGTCAAAGAATTCCTCCCCATCACCGTCGTCTGCAGGCAACGTGCCCAGAAGGCTGGCAGCATTGCCACGCTGGATGGCAATGCTGCCTTCTGATCACGTGTGCTGTCGACTAGTCTCTGAGCAATTTCCATGTACAGGAGACGCGCAAGCCTTCTTACGCCGTACAAAGGGACACAACCGTCTGAAGCGCTTGAATGTAAAAGAGAATTTCGATAGCACGAGCGAACTGAGCTATTACGGATAAGTTTAAATTCTACTCTTAATTGTTTTTTTTTATATAATTTAAAGTTTACAGTTCTTAAACTCCAATTCCAATATACGGGACTAGGTCAAATACTCGTAATAAGTGGGTTCTGTGCTACTATTAGAAAGAAAATACTCTTATTTTTTTCATTTACACGAAAAATTCGTATTGTAATGTGTGGAAGTGTCATCATATTTCATTTTGTGTCGGATCACTTAGCTTGGCACTGTGTCCATTGGCTCACGACACAATTTTGATATTAAGTTAACGTGTTGATTAATATAATAATTGTTATTTATTTAACAATTAAATTTCAATTGACATTTGCTGAAATATCTACATTGACATTGATTGCTTTATAATAATTAAATTTTTATTTATATAATATTTGACAGACAATCGAAATATTTATAATTAATGTACCTACATAATTCAAACGCCTCTTTAGGCACATTTTGGTGATACAATTATTAAACTTGTTTGTGATCTTGTTATACCCGAAATGATTGAATAAATGATTTGATTTTATTTGATAAGAAATTTGAAAAAAGCAGCTGGTACGGATGGGATACGAAATTTTGAACCCTCACGATCTCCGGCGGCGTACCGATGCAAATTTTTCAAATTTAAAAAAAAAATTATAATGTATTTAATAAGCTAACATAATTGCTATAGGTAACATTTTCGTTATTGATGTTTTCTGGCAGATTTAAAAATTTGCAATATTTTTTAATCTTTTATTTCAAACTTCTAGTACATCATAATGAAGTCGTGATAGCCTAGTGGTGTTGACCGTTGACTGGTAAGTCAGAGGTCTCAGGTTCGAACCCAAGGCGCGCACCTCTGACTTTTCGTAAGTTATGTGCGTTTTATAAATTAATTATCACTTACTCCGTGCTTCGGAAAGCACGTAAAGCCGTTGGCCCTGCGCCTGATCTCTCTCCGGTTGTGTCGGATTGCCGTCCCGTCGGACTATGAGAGTGAGGGAATAGAGAGTGCACCTGTGTCGATGGCTAATCTCCGTTGAGATTGGCCGCTGTGACCGAAATTCGGTCAGGAGGACATTATTATTTATTATTACATCATAATGAAAAATATTATTGATGTGCCGTGTGGTATCAGGCCTAAGAATAGAACCACCCCTTCTACTTCTACTAAGTAGGTAATAGCAGCCATCTGCTACTGCGATCGCCAACCCAACCAGTGCAATGTGGCGATTAAGGGCAAACACCTTTTAATGAGCGCACAAAATAAATGATGCGTATGAGAAGAGGCCTATGTCCAGCAGTGGACTGATACAGGTTATGTAGGTAAGTACTGTATGAAAAACCACACCAGAGATCTACTTTGGTTTAAACTTTGACAATATACCTATTGCAATTCATAAACCACATGATACAACTTACATAGGCCTAATCCGTCACGTCAACGCACAATGGACACAAACCGAACACTAGTGGCCATGGTCCGGCCTGCAGTGTCCAGATAGTGGCCAATGATTTAACGCTCAACTTTTGACACAACTAAGCTTTTTGGACACGGCCGCCTCCGACTATAAATAACCTCTTACGTGAACTTGAGAATATGGCGTGAAATACGAGTGGGCGGCGATTAGGACCTACAGTTTCTCTTTTTATTAGGAAGGACCTTTGTAATCAAGGGTTTTTAAGAAAACTACTCACTTGCTTTCTTGCGGGTTAAGTTTTACGTATGCTTGCTATTTTTCATTTATATTGGAGGCTTCAATAAACAGTGAGGTCGCTCTTAAAGATAGACTACTTTATTATGTAACTGAAAATTTTGTTTGCCTAAGAACTAATCAAGGCCACTGATTGTAGGGGATGGTAATCAGTTTTGTAATTCCTATCTTCAACTTTTAAACGATACTCTTATAATATTGGATTTCCTTTTTTCTTTTTTTTATAATTGGCTATGTATTTATGAAATATTCAATCTGCTATTATTCAATGCATCCATACATTTGAAAAATATTATCACTATGACAATATTTTATGAAGTTCAGTATCTCTTTCGTAGTTCATAGAGGCCTATAAAGAATAATCTGTCAAACGTATTTCTGAATAAACCAAAATGAAAAATAAATCTTCAAGTCCTTCCAAAAAGTCCTTTCTTCTCGTAACTCCTTTACTTGGCCCACAACAACATCTATGTTTTGGGTGTCCATGATAAAGGCCTCTGTTCATATTTCACGCATTTGTTTGAGGGCTACTACTTATGATTTGTTGTGTCCAACGACTACCGTGACTTTTTCTCAGATGTTTGCGAGATGCTCTTTAGAGTAAGAGTTAGTGATAATTATTTTGTCACTTTCTGGTCATCTCTTTCTCGCGTCGTATCTTGCGTTCAAGGGATGTTGTAAATTACATCTAGAATTAAACTTCTTTAAATGTCTATAATAAATTAAGAGCCAAATTTACAAAATCTATAGATAAATTTATCGAAGATAAGATAATATTTATTTTATAAAAACATGTGTAAAGATCAGTATAAGGCATTGAAGGTGCTATAATACACCTTTGAAGTTTATTTCATACATTAACTTCTTATACCTACATCAAATTTATATAGGATACCTCTGACAATTCAAGTCTTCTTCGAAATTCAAAATTTAAGTTGGTGGAAAATACAGCTTCAAATTATAATATTTTAAAAATATGCTCAACTACAATTTGTACCAACACCATTTTAAAACTCCTCAAATAACAAAATGATGTGACATTCAGTTTTAAATAACAGTTTCAATTCCTAAACGATAACTGTGTACACAGTTAACTAAAGAATCAACTTTTTTCCACGAATACATCTCAAAGTTATTCTGTAAACGGTATCGCTTCAGCGAACATTTAAAAATAATAATTCTCAGTTTATGACTACAATTCTAAAAGATTGTTGATGTTGACCTCCGAATCGACAGGATCAAATCGACGCTGTAAACTTTTACACATCTTGTAAATTGTTCTGTGTTGAATGTTTTTTTTTATTGTAATACGTGTTTTTATTATAATAATATATGCTTTTATTGTGTCTAAAGTGGTCATCAGCGCGTGAAGGGTGGCCGAAGAAAGTTTGTGATAAGATTCATAGGAAGAAAGAAAGTTTTTGGAGGAGGCAATGTTGTTTTTGAAAATTTGTATGTTTGTAATTGTAATTTTTTTAAATCGATTATATAACAGCCTATTTAAGGGCTTGACATCTCCAGGACATATTAACTATATTTGTTTAGTATTAATAGTTCTTTTCAAACTTTCGGCGACTCAGACACAAATGATTAAACTGTTTTAAAACGGGTAGTAATCGCGTCCGCGTCATTCGTGTCATAGGTATTTTGCTATCGTATTTTCCCGACATTTGCTTAGCAAAGTAACAAATTATTTTTCTTTACACTAAGAGTTTTTTTTTAAAGGATACATTATTTTTATAGAAAAACTAGCTGTCACCCGCAAAAATAGCTATAATTAATATAGGTATTATAGTGTAGCCGTGATCTACTTGGATCAAATCACCGCTGTCACACTGCTCTTATAGGATAATAAATAAACCGTATCATAAGTTTCATTCCTCCGTGTACCTCAGCAATAAATGGATAACACTGTCCATCGGACATTTCAGCGACGCTTTAACAAAAAAAGGATGGGTATTATTCAGAATCGCAAACATCAAAGAGTGTTCGTTATATTTTTATGGTACAACCGACATTCAACTTTGATGACAATATAGATATGATTCCTTTTTGTTTATTTTTCGTGATGTCTTCCATTTGAGTTTGATTAGCAGTAAAGAGAGCGTGGAGACGATATGATATGGCTAGTGCTGATTCTTATTAAAATTAATTTTGTTTTAGAAACTTATCAGCGTATTTGGAGGTGATGAATTTGGTATTTTATTTAGATCTTTGTATAATATGGTAGCTCCTTACTTTACAAAATTTACAGTCTGCGACATAAATCCAAATTACGTTATTGAAACTCTTTGAGACCGAGTCGTGATAGCCTAGTGGTGGTGACCGTTGACTGACAAGTTAGAGAACTCAGATTCGAACCAGGCGCGCGCACCTCTGACTTTTCGTAAGCTATGTGCGTATTATAATTTAATTATCACTTACTCCGTGCCTCGTTGGCCCTACGCCTGATCTCTATTCGATTGTGTCGAATTGTCGTTCCATCGGATTATGAGAGTGAGGGAATAGAGAGTGCACCTGTGCTTGCGCACACACTTGTGCACTATAATATCTCTTGCGTAATTGGCTAATCTCCGTTATGGCTGTAACAGTTCTAACTGTGACCAAAATTCGGTTTGGCACATCGTTTTAATTATAAGAGGCAGTGTTAGCGCTCCAGCAAGGCAGATCCAAATCGTAACCTTCCTTTTCAATCGTAGTCAATTAAGCTTATAATCTCATATTAATAATTGCAAATCGACCCATTCAAAGTTCACAGTTATTGATATTAAATATTACATGCACTTAAAAAATTACTGGGTTTTTAGATCCGTGACTACGATGATAAGATCCTGGTGTTAAGTATTCTTTATATTTATAGGATTTAAATGTATTATGTTGTGGGTAAACCCATGCTTGGGTAAATCAAGTTCTATATTTATAATTTTGTATTTCTAGATATATTAATTGTTATAAGTTTCCAGCGGTTAAATTAAAAGGTTAAAAGCAGTAATAGCTTAGTGGTATGACCGTTGGATTTCACGTCAAAGGTCGTAGCTTTGAAACCCAGGTAAGTATCTCTGACTTTTCGGATTTAAGTGCGTACCAGATTCCCTCTGCGTAGTATGTTGATCAATTGTAGCCTATAAATATGTTTTTTTGATGTACCTATAAGCTTACTACCTAAAAATTGGAACAAAATCGTTTTTTGAAAAATCCCCTAAGTTGTGCTTCACGATTGTGCTAAAATGGGAACTACTCAGCAAGTACCAGGCCTTAGTGCCTGACACTATTTTAAAGGATAGCCTTTAGAACATAGGTTTTATAATCTGTAAATTAAAGGGTGCAACAAACATCTCAGCAGTACGATCATTAATAATTACATTCAAATAAACGTATTCTTAATAAACCACAGATAAAAACACAAACTTTTTAAAACAAGAACAGCCACAGTTCCAATATAACCGTAGTCATATTTTTTTCGGATGATCTCAACAAATATGTCATCTTAAAGTGCTGATGATAACAGATAAGGAGCATTTGACGCACCGTCCTCATACCTGACAGGTGTTTGAACAGGATCAGCAGTTATCTATGGTTTATGCGCAGGCGACAGGTCGTAAATAATAAATTCATCAGGTTTTTTACTAGCGGCCAACTGTTGACTAGGTTAGGTTGATAAAATGCCGAAAAGGGTTCATTTAAAGGTTTGAATTAGGAACTCGTTATAGCTTCCTTCATATTCATTCTTATTATATTTCGCTCTTGGCTTTGACGGTAGCCATAGTTTATAGTATGACCGTTAGACTAACTAAGTCTAAGGTTTCAGGCTTGAACCCATTTTTTTTTAAGGACTTTTCGAATTCGTGTGTGTAAAGTGATAATGGGACACATAAGTATTAGAAAAATACAATAAAGATATAAATGGCCTAATAGCCAAGAGCCTCGAAAAAACCTTAAGAAACTCGTTAGGCAGCTGGATTAGAAGCCTAGCGCAGAAGGCAGTATTGCTGGACACAGCGCGAATTGTGAGAAGGTTCTTCTCTCTGGACCCCTAACCACCGGTAGCTTGGACCCTGTTCCCGATACCAGTGGGCTACTACGTATTTTATATTTTTAAATGTATATTTTTATTTTTTACAAATATATGGTTAAAAATGCATTATAAATGAATATATGGAATACAAATAAAAATATATAAATAGTAGATTTAGTTAAATAGAAAAAGGATTTCAGCCCAAACGAGCCCGCTTAATATCAGCATGTCTACCATCATTTCTATGAGGTGGCTTAACTAGAGGAGCCAGCCCATTTGAGTTGAAAGCATGGCCCCACCATCATAAAATACAGTTTAAAAACAATCTTCCCTCGTGCAGTAAGATTTAACCGTTACAAATAATTTCACTTCAAACTTTATAGTTTTTTGATCATTTCCCGAAAGTGACAGAGTTTTACGATTCGATGTGTAGTTAAAGTTGCGATCATAAATTGCAATTTAGGAACGTTCGTACCCTTACGGACGAGTCGTGAATATATCTTTGTGAATTTACGATTAATAAAAACGTAATCAGTAGCGATATACTTGTGGGTACTTTTATAATGATATTGTGAGCTGACAAAGTAATGGAATCAAGTATTAATGAGTGTGTTTTCGGAATTTTGTGTACAGCTTTATTCATTTTGATAAATCAATATTTTTTATTGCAGACATGCTGTCACCCGCGATTTTGTCCAAGTGAAATGTAATTAGCCCGTATAAATTTTATCCTGTATTACTCAGAGATAGTTAGTGTAGCTTTTTCCAAGTGAAAGAATTTTAAGAATTGGTTTAGTAGTTTTAGAGATTGCCTTAATCTTGATAAACTAAGGAATGATATATTTTTACCCGACCGCGCGAAGCCAAAGGAATGCATACTTATTGAGTGTAGCAATATACGTTTGTAAATATGATACCTTTCTAGGATTTATTTTTAAATTTTAATTGCATAATTTTCGTAAAAGATTTCTGCTCTTTCAATTTCTAATTGAACCAGCGCTATCGGCATACCTTATATTAATTTTAAGTTAAAAACTCTAGGTACTTATCGTAAACAAATATCAATAATTTAAATAATTAAATTCGTAGAACGATGTCCCCTCACTTAGCGGCCGCGATTACAAAAATAATGTGCATACGCAGCTCTCCTTTCACGCGCACCGACGATTATCGTAAACGCGACGGCGACGTGGTGTAATTGTATCGATATTTGATGCGCGGGCGACTGTTAGTTGAATGTGTGCGCGTTTTCGTTTTGCCACAAAACCAAAAATGCGCAAACATTTTAATTATAACTAAAAATTTAAAATTTAAAAACCCACGATACAATTAAGTAGGTAAATCTAAATTTTTAATAAAGTCACATTTAAAAAAAAAGACTACGTAAATGAAAATCGGTCCATTCGTTTAGGAGTTACAATGCCACAAACTTATAACACCTCTGTTTTTGTGTCGGGGGTAAGTTATTGTAAACAAAAACACTTGAAAAAATCTCATATTTGGCTGGCTTGTGCTTGAAATCTTTTAATTTAGTTAGTTTATGTTGTATATCAAATTATGTTGCATATTGTGTTATAAGACCAATAAATATTTTTTCTTTCTTTCTAACTTATAAAAGAGTTTATTAAATATCTTAATTGCAAAAGAGATTAAAAAATCTGATGAAGCAACGTCATTTCTTGCGTTCCCGTACTACAATGAAAACGTACAAAAATCAGGTCAAATTCGAGCGTGTCAAAAGTCGAAAGGATCGCTATTTGCCTCTCGACGTCAATTTAAAACTCGTAAAATCTTTTTATTGTGTAAATAACTACTGAAACATTATATTTTGTACAAAAACCAGTGAATTTACCACCATCTTTGATTATTATCGACATTATTGCGTATTGGGTTCGTGAGAAAAATTAAAAATTTAATAACAAGGTGATACGGTAATCTGATTGTAAAATTGGTGCAATGGATGTTGGTCCACAAAGAGAACGGATGAAAGACGATTGCATACCACAGAGATGAGAATGTTGAGATGGATGTGTGATGTAACAAGAACGCAGAAGCAAGCAAGATAGGGAATGAATTTATAAGAGGAACTTATGGTGCCAGTGACTGAAAAGTAAAGATATAATTGTTTATCGTGGTATGGACATATCTTGTTCTCGGGCATGACAATTATAGCCATCATGATGGGCAAGATTGCAGGCAAAAGAAAAGTTGGTAGAAGGAAAATGTCTTGGCTCCGTAATATTAGGAAGTGGACGGGCATCAAGTCAGTTGAAGAACTATTCAGACTTGCATTGGATCGAGAAAATTTCAAAAAACTGACCGCTGACCTTCAGTAATGGAGAGGCATATCAAGAAGAAGGACATATCTTGAAGAAAGATGAAGGGATTGTTATGAGAAAAATTTTAAGTATGAATGTGGATGATTATAAGGGTATTGATAGACCTAAAAAAAGAGGAGGTATTGTATGAAAAACGATATGGATAGAAAGGGAATAAGCAGTGATCTGACGGCTAATAGAGAGGAATGGATGAAGAAAACCTAATGCGATGACACGAATAGTAAGAAAGATGGTGATGGATTCTAATAGGTAGAAATTAAACAAAATGACTTTTACTGACTTGGGTTCCGCAATAGAATTAATCAGAATAGAAAAAGGACTTCAAGAAAAGTATAGAATTGTAATTTCCCATTATGGCAAAAAGAAGTCAGAAAAATATAATTATGCTCGATGGATATAATTGATCACTTGTAAAAAAATATTGCCAATAAATTCAAAATATTGTTCTCCAAAGTATTTTCAACAGAAAACCAAGTATTGCAAAATAACTAACAAAAAAAGCAATATAAATCACAAAAAAAACCTCAAAAACAATGAAGACTTTAATCACAACCTGACTTCCATTGTTGTTTGATAGTTACACAACTGAATAAATCAAAGAGAGCCGAGGAAATATGTTTCCTGCAATTAACGTTAGAGGGCGTCCCATCACTCGCTCAACCTAAACGCGATTCATTCAAGATACAGTCAGACATAAGGAAGTTTTACAGAACGATAATAAAACAGAGGATGACTCAAAATCAAAATCAAAATATTCGGGTTATTGGTCAATTCGCACGAAATGCGTTTGCACGAAAGGTGCGAATGAACCCCTTCAAATATTAATATTATTTTAGTAGTCGAATGGCACCATGTTGACCATTTTAGGCACTTATGAATAGTCATAATCCTAATATTATTATAAGAGTGATTCTAGTTAAATTGCCAGTTCCAAGGGCCAGCATGGAAAAGACTGTGATTCTGAGACTGAGACCTCAGAACAATGTAACCAAAAATATTGTAAGCCATTTATTTAAAAGAGCAACCATGGAGTTTCTTGCCAGATTCTTCTCCATGAAGGGTAGGTAGGCTGCCCTTGGAACTGGCAACTAGAGTCACTCTTATAACAAACAATATTAGAATTATGACTATTCATAAGTGCCTAATGGTCTATATGAATAAAATTATTTTGATTTTGATTATGTTAGTGATCCTAGGACTGAGAGATACGGATACCTGCAGACGCTTGCTGTGATAAGCCTGATGATGGCCTCTTCATCTTCTCAGGCCTCTTGGCCAGTATACACAAGAACAGTGCCCATCTAGGGAAACATGCGGTATAAAAACGCATCGTATTGAGATCCTCTTCCGTTTCAGAAGTCGGTAAAAAAGTGATCTTGAATAACGTGTGCTTATTCCAATCTTATATTCCAAGCTACGGAAAGCTGCTAAAGTCCTGCATCTGATCTTTTTCTAGCCATGTTGGTTTACCGGGCCATCGGAGTGTGAGTCTGTGAGGCCGAGATTCTTAGCTCAAGCTATGGCTAAGACATGTTTTGTCTCTGTCTTACCGTTGAAATCTTTCAGTTGCATAACAGTGTCAGGGATATCGCTAAGCTTAAGCATGGGGCTAAGTAAAGTTTATTTCTCTTGGCCTAAAACTATCAAACATACGACTGAATAGAAAAAAATAAAGCTAATAAGAATATGGAAGGTAAGGAATAGTTAAGTTTTACTTTAGCAAAAATTCAAGAAATCTAATTATAGTTCCTAAGAAATATTTACCTGACTACATCGAAAAGTTTCACAAAGTCTATTGACCTAGAAATTATTCGATTAGTATCTAAAATACTGTCAATTTCGTCCTAAAACCCCTGAAGTTCTAAGTTTCCAATTTATTTTCTTTAGTCGTAAATTTTAGTGAAGTTTTCCAAGTTTCAAAACGAATATGTATTTAGTTCTTAACGAATGATCTCACAATTTGAGTTTTTGTAATTTTTTTTTTAAATGCACGATTTTTCCTGTATTGTAGGTGCAGGTACAGTTATTCCAAGAACTTGACATGCGTTAGTTAGTCATACTGAATCCTAATAGTGACATCATGTCATAGCGCCACAACATAGGTATTATCAAAATATCAATTATTTTGTATCACTACTCACACATTACCTCGTAGGTACTCGAACTAGACGAAAATTTCATTATTTTGTAATATAATAAGTATTTGTACACACTGTGACTACGTACTATCATTTTTTAAATTTATCCCCTGGAATTAAAAAGTAAAACCCGTCCTTTGTACTTCTAATATTATAATATGTATATTTAATATTTTAATATAATATATTTTAATGGTATTCATTCTTATATAAATTTTGTGTAGGTATGTAGTGTCTTTGCACCACCCCTTATAAAAAGTGTGAGATTTGGCATAGTTGACGATTTAATATATGTAGGTACCTATATGAAAAAGGAATGTAGAAAGCTAAAATTGATTTATAATTATGTATTTTTTTATTATATTTATCTAATTAATTAATTACGGTCCATTTTCGACTAAATAAAATAAATAATTTGAATGAAAAAAATATGTGTTTACGACTGTCTAAAAGCAGTTAAAAATGTAGTAATAGGTACCTACTTATTGACAAATATGTATACCTACATAAAGCTAAATTCAGCCAGTATTACATAATATAAAACTGTCACTTTCTCCTATATTTTACGAAGAGGCGTTGATATTGCAGCTTACTCCTATTGTTTCGTAAATTATGACATTTGTATCATGAAAGATAAAATTGTATGGTCACGTATATCATTTGCGAGTATTATGGGAAAAAAACTTTTCGTAATGTAAGTTGGTTCTAAAAATAAAACGAAATCTTTTTGTAGCCTGTAACCTTGTACAGGCAATCAAAAAGATTAAGTTATGTGCGTATTATAAATTAATCATCAGTTGCTAAACGGTGAGGGAAAACATCGTGATGAAACCAGCACACCTGAGAGATTTTTCAATGGTATGTAAAGCCATGTCAGAGGCCTACGGGCGGTTTAAACTCTGACAACAAGTTGTTCATCAACCATACGACAAGAAGAAGATGATGGGAGAACCCTGTAGTCAGTCCTTCATGGCTGCAGATCGATAGAAACTCCAATAACACCTCACTTTCGTATAATCGTAAAATCTCGTACAAAAAATAAACCAACAAGATAGAGCATGACGTCATAGATATAAATTATTGGATACATAACATTTATCAAAGTTATACAACTTCAATGAGTAATTATAAAAAATAAGTTATTACTATGTGCCTTTCGATTTGAAGATCTCGTCAATCGATAGCTAGTTAGATAATTAACCAGATGATATATAACAAAAAAATAAATATATAGCCCATATTTTAACATCACGCCTTCAAATTATGTATGTACTACTAATCACCGATCAAAATAAAAATTAATTACAACAATACCCAGCCCCTATTGCAAGGAGCGAGAGTTTAAAATAAATCAAAATTGAACTATTCAGAAAAAAGCTTCAGGCGTTTGCAACGATTTATCATATCAATCTAAATACAACCGAAAACGTTCACTATGTTTCATTAAATTAAGATCAAAATCACTTGCATATATATTAGTTCAAACTTAACTCTTGATTTAGATCACAGCCAATAAAAATCATGCTCTAAGTTATCAAAAAGACAGTTGGAAACCGCTTGAATAATCTTTTACTTGCAATGCATTTGGTTTAGTATTGGAAAATCAGTTGTATAGAACGAAGTTAAAGTATAATTTCGTTTGTATTGAACAATCTATACTTGAAGCACATAATATCAATCACAAATCAACATTGACACGGGCCTGCCCAGTCGGTATAGAAGTTAATTGTTGGCTGCGCACATTATCATTAGTTCGTTGCGTCGTGCAGCGCGCGCGCAGGCAGATAATATCTGCCGATTATAAATTAAAGATGGTCAGTCGTATGATTGTACATACGATACGTTAGATCGATTTCGTTAAGTATAGTTTAATCTATTTTAAAATGTGTTATGTGTGAGATAAATAAACTTTTCTTAGACTGGTATTTGATTTTGACAACTTCACCGACTTATGTTTATTATTACATATTATTCAGCTCTTATCATCCCACTGCTGGGCGAAAGGCTCCCCCCATGCTCCTTCTACTTCTCTATCTTTCTGCAGCAAAACCTCATCATAAAGATCAAGCTACGCCGAATATATGAATATAATAATTATAATTCACACATAACTTACGAAAAGTCAGATAAGCGCGCCTTGGCTTCGAACCTGAGACCTCAAAACCAGAGAAACACCAGATAACAAAGCATATAAAAGAAAATTATAAATAATCTCTGAAATTACGAAACATACACAGGCAAGTCAGTAGCAACGGAAGCTGGCATAAAACAAGTAGGTAATATTTTCCGTCATTCCTCTGAATCCATAACAATAAATCTGTCCAGCAGAATATAGATAAAATAAATCATTCACAAAACGTCATTGCAAGGTGTCCCATCAAAATTCAAATAGACGGCCGTCCGGCTTGTCACGGCAAGCTGACGGTGGGGACACGGAGTCTAAGACGTAGCTACCTACGTGATTTTCTTTACTTTCACAAAGTAAGGTTTTTAATGCAGCTATTACCTATGTAGGTACCTTTATGTAGGATTGGAATGCTTGTTCATAAGGCAAGGAAGCTAAGCTGTCAAGTCATTATGACCAGAAAAGATCAATTGTGATCAGCCTGTATTAGTCCACTGTTGAACATAGGCCTCTTCCAATGCACGTCACTATTGTGCGCTCATTGGAGGTATTTGCCCATAATCGCCACTATATCGCTGGGCAAGCGGGTTGGCGTTCCCTTATTCGCTTCTTATGACACCCACGGGACGAGTAGGGGTGGTTCTATTCTTAGACCGAAACCACAAGGCACGATAATAACATTTACCCATTAACATTATTATTATTACTAGCCCAAACTGTCCCACTGCTGGGCAAAGGCCTCCCTACTCTCATTCCACTCTTCTCGATCGAGCGCAATGCAGGCCCATCAACATTATTTATTAAAAATACAGAAATACTTTTTAAATGCCTACCTACTCCCAAATTTCCACACTAAAACAAAAACATTATGATTAGACAACCATAATTAACTGCAGCAGCCTGAGCCACCCATTCATCCGTCATACTTCACCAGTCGCCGGAGGTAAGAGGAACGTTTTTGCGTCCATCTGAATTGATAGGCGAACGTTATTGGAGGTGGGACTGAGATGTACAGCCGACTCGAGTCGATATCAACTGATATAAGGCAAGCTTGATACGCGACGACCGATGTGATTTGATACTTTACAAATATGTTAGCAATGCGTACAAAAATATGTTTGTAGATGTTCTATAAAGAAGCTCGTGTGGCGCTGTGGTACCGCGGTGGTTATAACAATCACTAAATATATTAAGTGCTTAATGTGGTCAATTTGTGCCTCGAAAGAAACATTACTGGTTTTTGAATGTTATTGATAACATAAGCTTGATAAATTTCTAAAGCCTGTAGCTAACGCATTGCTTAAGCGTGTTGCTTCTTTAAAATAAAAGATTCGTTTCTTATATGCAGCTTTTGTTTCAACCCAGAATGTTCATGTGAATATTAGGTATGCTTAAGGCTCCTTGAACAAGGACCACTTGCCAGCTATAAGTGGCTTGCCACGGCTCTATATTGAACATTTCCGTGAATAAAGCGAGCGGCTGCCACTCGCCAAGTCGGTAGTTATAAGAAATAGTTATATTAATATTTATAATAGTTATATTGAAAAAGCTATAGTCATTCACTTGTGGCTGATGTGATTAGGTAACCTGTATGCGGCAAGGCTTAAACTATTAGAGTAATACACTTAATACAACTTTTTTAGGGATTAGTAATCGTATCTTGATTACTACGTACACTTACTGCTACTTTTTTTTAAGGACTAGTAATCGTATATTGGTAAAATAAGGTTAATTTGAATAGCTGCAAATTGAGCAGTTTGTGCTGAACTTGGGAAAGGCCTATATTCAGCAGTGAACTGAGTTAAATCACCGAAAATATAAATTAATTATAACACGTATCTCTTGAAAGAACACACGGTGGCGTTCAATAACCATAATTCAGCAAAATCTGTTTTAAAAACAATACGTATCTCTCAAATCAATCAAAATCTGTTTTAAATTATCAATGAATTCTTAAAGTATCAAAATTTCTTGGGCGTCATAGCCCTCGCAGACGGCACTACACTCGTATTACTACAAATCATTCACCCGGAGCCAGTCCTGAAATGTTTCCATTCTTTTATTGATTTATTCAACATTATTATTAATTTTTACAAATAAATATAAAAGCAAGATGGCGGGCCCCTTGTTATTTATTAAAACGTTAATACACGCCCAATCTGATAAGTATTTATATTTATAGCTCATATTTTTGATTCAATTTCGTTTTTTGTTACTTTCAAGGTTGTTTGAGAAGGTATTAGTTAAGGAGGTTACGGTGTTATTGTATGCAGATTTTTGTGAAATTTACTTATGTAATTATTATGTTCAGAAGAATAGTGGTGGCACACTACATTTTTAAAACGATGAAGGAAAATATCGTGAGGTAACCAACGCACTTAAGGTTAATCTCAAAGGTGTACCATGTCAGAGGTTTACGGACGGTTTATGATACCAAGTCCAGGCAAATGAAGAATGGTAAAATTTTCTAAACCATAGACCACAATTTTTCTCAATCAATCGAAATATCATTTAGATCAAATATCAATTTAATTCAAATATCAGTAGTATCAGTGGATTTACCTTACCTTAACTGTTAGATTATAACACCGGCTTTTTTCAAACAGTAAGTTCATAGTCTTACATATAGACAAAGAGCGACTGGTGCGGTGGCTTGGACTATTAAGTCACAGGTTCAAACCCCGGTCGTAATCGATTTTTTCATTTTTAGATTAACTTAAAACTTTAGTATTTGCATCGCATGTGTAAATACTTAATATTTTTTGTAATAATACCTATATATAGTACTTAGGTTGATTATTGCAAATCTTGCTGGAAGCTCGGGGAAGAACGATCTACGCTGAAAATCAGAAAAATCATCCCCTAAATCCAATACAGGTGTCTTAAAGTTAATATATAAAATCCCAGCAATCGACACACGCCATTCAGACGTCGAGAATAATATATTCTATATTGTTAAGACAATTTTCAAGGAGCACCAAACCGAATAAAGATCACTATACAACCGAATAAAACACACTTCGACAATATGTAGTTGTCACCGGTTGATAGGACCTGTCTTTCAAACTATCTAGTACGCTTTCCCATCTAAAACAACCCATCAAACGAAACCACACGTTATAAATTCAACCATATCTCTGCTCCAACAAAGTTCAATTTCCTATTACAACATTGTATCGACATTTGTTACCAGAACAGCGTGTATCGATGTAACTATATTCTGAAATTCGTGTACAGAAATTCCTTTGCAATGTTTGTCAACCATTGCGCGCGTTGCTTCTAAATCCAACCACAAATTTAGTACAAAATCGGTAATGTATGTTGAAGTTCTGGAAGTTTTTGTGTGTGAATTGGTGTTGATGTAATACAGTTTTGCTTTGACGTCTCAGGGGAGGTAGCTAGGTGTTGAGGTGATCCTGGTCTTGATAGATCAATGATATGTCAAAATCGTGTTATACTTCGGGGATTTATGCAGACTAGTTTCGGTAAGCAATCAGGACAGTGATAGATTCGTACTGAGGTGGTAACATTTCCCTGGCGGCTATTGCAGTGGTTTCGGTTTTCATATCTCGTTAGTGCAGTAACAGATTTGTTTGTTTTTTAAATTTTATTTTTTGATATGTGTTTTTTATACTCTGCTTCATTTATTGCAAAACTGGCATTGTTGTCTTGTGTTTCATGTTATGTCTTAATAATAGGTACTGAGTTGAGCATTGATATGGGATGAAATTTTTATTGATGTTCTTTCAAGATAATATTTTTAGTATAGGGCTGTGTTTCCACAAGGCATGTGTGAGGTAGCTTAGCGATTAGCAAGAAAACATCCGCGCTGTACACAGCGCAGTTCTCTTAATAGGGGATGTTCCTTACAAGGCAAGGAGGAGAAAGCATCCATGGTAGAAAAGCAGCCTTACTGGTCAGAAATAAAGCTACGGTTATAATAAATCTATAATGGCTTTAATCTGCACAAGGTATGGTATAGTTAAGGGACTGGTAGTAGACTTAAAAAGAATGACATTTGTTTTTGAAATAATTTTAAGGTCTCTTCTTATAGTTTAGTTTATTTAGTTTAAAATAAATACAAGTAAAAGTTTCCTAACATATTTCAAGCGCTTTAACCCCGCATCCGCTAAGCCGCTTTACTAAGCTTACTATTTTTTTTTAATAAGAATAATCAAAGAAAAAATTCCAAAAATAAGAAAAAAAAATAATGATAAAAAGCATTAAAAATTACAACAATAAGCAAAAAATAACAACAATAAGCAAAGAAAAGTTTTTTATGGGCAGATTTAATTACTTATAATGCTGCATATACGAGAAGGATAGCGAATAACTCAATTCACTAAGCGGCTGATAGCTTTGAGTCTATTTACAGGAAATCTATTTACAGGAAAAAACTTGTAAATACATTGTTTTCCCTCCCATCTGTAATTTTCCCTAAACGGTGTTAGGTATTTTTCAATACCATTTATCCAACCTCCATTTTACACATTCACCTAGATACTCTTATTTTGAAAAGGCTGAAAACCCCCATCATTTTGAATACAAAACCAACCACGTGTTGTGTTGATACGTGACAGGTCGTGGGTTGTTCCCATGAATTATTTAACTTCTCATCTACATCAACCTTGGAAGAAAGGTTGTTGTTTTTTCGCTGTTAAATTACAAATAGCATTATGTAGGTTGTTTTCAAGTGATATTGAAGTTGAATAGTAAACCTTAAGTTGCAAATTATTAATGATTTTTTTGGGGTTCTGAAGCCAAATGGCAGAAACGGAACCCTTTTAGTTTCGTCCTGTCCGTCTGTCACAGTCATTTTACTTGCAAACTTTTTATACTAGAAAGCTGTAATTTGGCGGTTTTTAATAAAATTAAATGGGGTGGTTATTTTATACACACTTTTAGGTACCTATGTGTTATCATTTAAAAAAAATTGCTTTAAGAAAATATATTTTTTAATGTTTGTAGGCATATACTTACTTACTTTCAACTTTTTACACATTTTTGTTGCTATTAAGAAATAAATCCTGGTCTTACAGGTCATTATGCAGTTTAGTCAGTTTTTCTACCAATTCTAACGTGTCTTCTAAAGGGGGATTACATACAGGTATCGGAGGTCTTAACTTATTCTCTTCTTAACTTCTACTAACACAGGTTGACAAACAACCTAGTGACAAATCTAAAAAATTCGTAGGCATCTATTGTCGGTACTGTCTGTTTTACGCAAATGATAACAATTAATGCCTATAGTTAGTTACTTTTAAAGTAGACCTAACAATTTTACCTTTATCACTACTTAACCAAGAACATCAAATAAATAACGAGTTTCTCAAACACATCCAAACTTAAATAATAGCAACCATATTTATAATCCATACATCGTAACAACGCACGAGCTCTCAGAACAACGCTAAATTAACTCTTATTGTCTCAAAACTTCTATCGGAGTGGGATCGAATCGTACAAAACATCGTACCTGAATAACCCAATAATTGTGTACATAAATCATTTGAACGACTTCTGATAATTCGCCCTCCGAACTAAGGATAGGTGTCAAGTCACAAGAGAATGCCTCGAAGAAGGTGCAATTATGAGAGCGTTGAAAGAATTATGGACTTTATATTTACGCAGCTTTGTGTTTAATTTTTTGAGTATTTTTAAGTGATGTCAGATCTGTATGTAGTGGTAGTGGTAAGTTTTGTTAGGTTACAAGTCGTTATGTTTCGCTTCCTTATAAAAACATTTGTTATTTATATTTTGCTCTTATGCGTCTTTAAAACATTTTCACAGTCTAGTTTCCAACATGTTTAGGGTATTGCCCGGTAGTTTTTAAAATTGGCAAACCTGAAAAACAGTTTTTAGATTTCTGATCTGGCCTTGTGTTACAAGTTCTCCGATGATGCCTTACAGCTAATTTTAGTAAAAATAACTTCATGTAGTAAGTAGTCGTGAATAAATTGAATAATTTGCTAGAAAAGTGAACTTGGGCAAACATAGACATAAGTTAGTCTTTTTTATCAGAATATGTCTTAAAATGCAAAGAAATTTTAATAAAATACGTTTCGGTTTTGTTGTACATCTTCATTTTATTTTGGAGAAGGCATTCATCTGCAGTTATCTGTTGATTGACAGCCACAAATAAATATCGAAGAGCAACTGTCTCAAAACCGCTACCGCTTATAACTTGACCAGTAGTATAATTCTCCCTCCAACGTAAGGGTTTGAACAGACCGACGATAACAGCGATACGTGCGAAATGCGACTTTTCAACCTTTTGTGGGCCACAGACACGATAATGTTTCTAATGTATGCGCAATGTTGTGATATTTTTGAGTTGTCATACAACTGATCTTTGCCATTGTGCGCTATGGTTTATCTTTCTTTTGTGACGAATAATTACTTCAAAGTAGAGAATGTAGATACAACGGGAAGACTGTTTTTGATGTTTTTTGCATGATAAAATATGCAAGTGACTTAACAAATTAATAATGAAGTACTAAATGCAAGGTCTTCATCATCATCTGCCTAGCCTTTTCCGGTCGGTTTCCAGTCTTACCGTATGCAGCTGAATACCAGTGTTTCACATGGAGCCACTGCCTATCAGACCTCTACAACCCAGATACTGGGATACACGATACCCCTTGGTAAGACTGGTTGTCAGACTTTCGGGCTTCTAACTACCCGTAACGACTGTCAAAGATCTACAATTGACAGCCGGGGCCAACAGCTTAACGAGCTATCCGAGGCACGGAGAGTGATAATTAATTTATAAAACGGACATAACTTACGAAAAGTCAGAGGTCTCACCTTGGGTTCGAACCCGAGATCTCTGACTTGCCAGTCAACGGTCACCACCACGACTATCACGACTAAATGCAAGGTTTTCGTAAGATAAGAAGTAAAAATAAAACGGCGGGCGATAAAAAAGATGGTTGGGAAATTAATAGAAGAGATTTCAACAGTTTACATAGAATATAACTTAAATTATTGATTTCATATTAATGCGAACAACCCAATAGAAGCTTAAAAATACTTCATTAGCTCGTAATAATGCTTCAATAACAAAATGCAGTGGTTACAGGGAGGTTTTCAAGAGCTTAGCGTTATGCCTTCAATCTTTTAGTGTCGTGATTCCACATAATTGTGATATCTGCGTTGAATGAAGTGTAGGTGATCTTGAGAATAAGCTTTCATTTGCAAGTGTTAAAACCTAGCTAAGAAATCAACAGATCAAAAATATAATATAATATAGTAATACAGAATGTATCTGGCATCAAATAGCAACATCAGGTCGCTGCGATTAGGTACTAAAAGCACAACCATACGCTGGCAATGTTGTTGTTAATATGGACGGCTTGGTTTTGAACCTGAGCCTTTCAATTGCCGGCTTATTATTACTAATAATAATAATAATAATAATAATAATAATTTATTCAAAATTCTTGTGTTACAGAATATGTTAACATGTACAAAATTAGCTTAGGTATTATGACACTTGCCTGAACTAGGAAATTTAAATCCTGTATCTCAGGCGCGAAAGTACTAATAATATTTTACATTTAAAAATCTTTAAATAATCACTAAATAATATATATAAATATGTGTAATAACTGTTAATTAATTATATAATAATTATCTACTATACAATATAAAATATGGATGAAATAAAAAAAATTACATTGATTTTAAACATGAATCACTAAATTACAAAACAACATATTACATAGGTACATAAAAATTACGGATCAGCAGAATCGAAGCTAGGTCATATTCTAAGTAAGTGGCGTCATTTGTTTATTTCTCTTATAAATAGTAAAGTGATTATATTGCTAATTACAGTTAATTTATAAATTAGGGTTAGTAGGACAAATGTGTAAAGGTTGTTGTGTTAGGCGCCTTCATAATCGATCGAATTTACATATCTTTTTTCCGCCATGATTTTCGCTGGGCAGTCCGTGGAACCTGTACAATGGTTACTAGGTTTTTTAAAGTGCAAGCATGTAGCGCATTTTGGTTCTTCTGATTTCTTTGGGCAGTCCTTTATTAGATGTTCTTGCTCTCCACAGTGGCCGCAGGTGTGGGTTGACTCCCGACATGATTTGGCTGCATGACCGTACTGCTGACACTTGTAACACCTAGTAACCAGAGTAAAGTCTCTGATAGGGCAAGACGACCAATTTAAAAATACTCTTTCATTATTAATTAGTGCTTTTCGTACGATTGCAGGAATCTCTATTATGTAATTGCAGGTCTCAGCGTCCTTCTTGCCTGACTTGTGACTCAGCCTAATTGAGGTCAAAAACGTCTCAAGTGTAGAGTTCGGAAGTTTATCACTCAAATTTTGGTGGTAAAGGCAGGTAAAAACTTCTCTTTCCGTCATAGAGGAAGGCACTCCGATTACTACCAATCTAGGCTTTCTTTTATGAGGCTCATCGACTGTAAGTCCCGAATTCCTTAATTGTGCAGATTGTTTCAGTTTCTGGATGTCGTCCTTCTTATCAGTGCTGATCACAATACCACCGTTCTTTGTCTTGCGCAGACCTCTCACTTGCAATTTTAATTGTTCAGGATTGATAATTTTCTGAACTAACGACTTAGTCTCCTCACTTGATTTAAGCTTGTCAGTGGGATATATGGCTACTGCACTCAACTTTGTTGGCTGGATAAAATGGTCGCTACTTTTTTTAACAATGTCAGCAAAGGATTTTCCAGATGAAAGTTGGGATGATTCTTCAATGCTTGATTTGAGGTCTTGTAGCCGCTGCGACAAATCAACTTGGTCCTGGAGTGTTTGAAGGGATGAATAGGTCTGCACAGTTCTCACCTTCAGGGACTGGTATTGTACTGCCATCTGCGAGGTGCCGTGAGCTACTTTACGGCATAAGTTACTGATCTTCAGTTTCTGCTCCGAGTTCAATTTACCCTCTGCTGATATAGAGCATACCTCACTGAGATACTGTTCGATGGACGACATCCACTTCTGGATTTCCGGCGTCGAGATAATATCTGGAGCATCATCTAGTTTGCTTGGCTGTGTAGCTTGAGTTGCAGGACTTGGTGATGGTGTAGGGGGCGGGGAACGGGCTGTCCGGCGACTTCGACTGAAAGGACTATCTTCCATTGTCACACTCGTTTTAAAAAATTGTTATACAAAAAGAAAGACTATATAAAACGTATGACACATAGCATCAATAACTAGGTCAACATTTCTAAAAGTGATTACTTAAATATTTTAATTAAACTGATTCGACACGTCTGTTCTTCACGGAGGCAAAGAAAACATCCATCCAACTAATATTTGTATAATAATTGTTTGTAGAAAGTAGAGTTAAGTAGCAATAAATCAAATTGTTTTTTTTTCAACCGTCACAAGAACAGTTGTCAGCACGCAAGTGACAGTGGAAAATCGTTCTTAATTCCATTAAATCAAGATCTATTATAGTTATCATTGATGTGTCCTTGACTGTACCAAGGTACACCTACAGTGTAAATGAATTTTGCGGGGCTGCCTGTCTCAGCTCGTTATGAACAACGATGCATCTCATAGGTGGCTGTTATTCTGATAATACTGTTAGCGCAAGGGGGGTTAATACGGGGGGGGGGTCACAGATAGGTCATAATTTGGGGTTGAAATTTATGTCTGAGACGGAGAAAAGGACCAAAATCTATACTAATATTAATAACGAGGTAAAGTTTGTATGTACGTATGTCAGGGGTAATCTCTGAAACTTCCCATCCGATCCTAAACATTTTTTCACCAATAGGAAGCTACTTTATCCCAGAGTGCTATAGGCTATTTTTTATTATGTAAAAGTTGAGTTTTCAGTAAAAAATAACAATATCTGTGATTCAAGTCAGAAAAAAACATGTTGGCCCCGGCTGTCAATTGTAGATCTTTGACAATCGTTACGGGTAGTCAGAAGCCCGAAAGTCTGACAACCAGTCTTACGAAGCGGTATCGTGTAACCCAGTACCTGGGTTGTGGAGGTCTGATAGGCAGTCGCTCCATGTAAAACACTGGTATTCAGCTGCATCCGGTAAGACTGGAAGCCGACCCCAACATAGTTGGGAAAAGGCTGGGCAGATGAGTTATACGACTAATATTCAGCTGCTGTTACTGAATTTTGGTATTTTGTTGGACGTAAGAGAAGAATACTAGAAAATTACCATACCCTAAAGTTCGCTCTTCGACCAAACCTTGATTTCGGCCGAATGTTCCTTTGGTATTATCCAAATTCGACCTATCACTAATAATAAAGATACTTTATGTACAAATGTATTTAAAAAAAAATCCCCGTTACAATATTTTTTTTTAGTAATGAACACTCAAACAAACCTTCCAAATAAAAAAAAACCCTAAACAAAATCGGTTCATCCATTTGGGAGCTACGATTATACACAAATATTATGCACATAAAACTTAAAACCCCTCTTTTTTCGTAGGAGACAATTAAAATATTTAGGTTTTCAATTTTTGGCAGTGTTTTGCAAGTAAAGAAAATATACCTGTAATTATTTCCCGGCGCCTCTACATACATAGTCCAAAATTAAATTAACAAACTCCCATACTGAACTCAATCTACAGCGATTGCCATCAAATTATAAGTTGTAAGTTGTTCAAACAATATAATCTGCCAGTCGTATTGAACTTGTGATTGTTCGCTATCTGGGACCCTATCTACTATCTAGGATATATCTGTAGTGAATGGAATTGAATTAATTACATTGAGGTGAGTTCGTTTGTATTTTAAACGTTGCTTCTTCTGGCTAGTGATAACAGCTTTGTTATATTTGATCGCATTTAGGTAATAACTCGTTTCGATAACATAATTTATCTCTGGTTAAAATAAAAGAAAAAAAAAAAGATAGTTTTTTTTGTGTTGCCGAACTCCTCAATTTCAGAAAAGTTTTTAATATACATAATATTAGAAACTCATTAAAAAAATTTAAAATCTTAACTAAAAAATCTCATACGGGAATTGAAACCATTATACCTAATCAATACAAAAATTGATATGGCATTAAAGTTAAATTGTTACCAGAAATAGTACAACTTTTTTTTAGATAACACTATCATTCTAAGAGTGTAGGTACTGTACAGCACAACCATTTCCATAATAAACAAGTTGTTTAAACTTCAACACTAAAATTTAACAGTCTGAACATCCTAACACCAAGTAACTTACTAAGTTTTAAAATCAACCCTCAAGCCAGAGCCAAAAACATCACAATGAACAACATTCCATCTAATAGATTTCCCGCTAAGTGCTCCTACAATTTCATAAAGAAGAAAAAAACTTTGGGCAAGAGTCCCACCATTCATTAGCGCTCACGTACTCGGCCGTCATGTGATGATTTAAGGGACCATGCGGTAATGGTGCGATAAATAATGCGGTCACAGCGCTACGTTACCCCAGTACTTAAAGTACGCGAATGGCCCCACTTAGGCTACCGCCATCTAGTGGCGCGCAAATAAAACGAATAAATCAACCTCCGTTGTTGTTGATTAGTGTTCCAATTTTAAATGCTTTTTTTTTCGTTTGAATAGTTTTAATTTGAACGAAGGTTAACAGAAATTATAACTAACTGTCTTTAGTGTAATTTATTATGATTTTTTATCAAACAAAGCCTTGTTAAATAGGTTTACCTTGATTTTACTTTAGGGATATCGAAGAATAAATTGGTACAATACCAATTTTTCATTTCACTCAGAACATTGTAAATTGATTATTGTTTATTATTGATTTATGGTACTTCTAATAAGTGTTTCTATAGAGCAGTCTATGTGTTATTTTTTATACTCAACTACACAAAATTTTATCTTTCTATTAAAATTATACTTTTATCTAAATGTTTCAAATTGTAGTAGGTAGGTATCCTATAGACAGTGTCATAGTCCGATTATTTTTGTCTGGATTACAATTGACAAATATTTTCCTATTTTTTTATTAAGTGATTTAGTAAAAAGAGAGTACACTTTAAATATTCATGTTGTGATGTTAATCTTCTTTATCGTATGGTTAATGAACAACCTTGTGTCAGAGTTTAAACCGCCTAATAAAAATAATCACATAAATACACTGATTAAGTTGGTGTAACAATAAAGAATATACACAGATCAATCAATAAATAATTCTAACTCTTGTAGTACCTACCTTTAAATTAGATAGATGGCGTTAGTTGTAGGGTCATGAACCATGTTATTCACAAAGAGTTTTTAAAAAGGTTACAATTTAAAACACAGCAAGCAGACTAATATTTTTTCGAACAAAACCGTTGCAAATGCATGAAAAAGGCCAAAATAAAAAATACAGAACTTAGTAATTCACCAACATTTTATTTCTCTAAATACTTTTTAAACAAGTTGATTATTAAATTAAATTGAAAGAAAGAAAGAAAGATTTTTGTATCACATAATAATTTATTCAAATCCTTCAGATAAATCAGAGTTAAAATCTAGAATTATGTATTTTAATATCCATCACAGTAACATCGATCTTAGGTATTGATCTACCTTAGATTTTCAAGAGTCGAATCATAGATGGCGCTACTAGTATGGTCAGTGACCATAATGCACGTAATGTTTATGAGCTTTGCGCATGCGCATGATAGAAAGTTAGAATCTCTTACTCGTAGTTTGCAGCTGTACAAATAGATGGCGGTACATGTATCAATAGAGTTAAATTAGGTTTATCTATTTTGTTGTAAATCGTGCTTCAATCAACTACAATTCATCAAAGAAATCGTGACTTTAAAAAAAATACGGCTTAGTCACCTAGACTAGATCATAGTATTGGTTTCCTTTAACGGATTAATATTAAGTAGGTAATTAAAATATGACAAGACATTTTCTTCTTGGTTTATGATAATTATTTTTAGTACCTACTTGTATAAAATTATAATATTTATATAGTACAATTTACTCAAATCAATTCAAGAATCGGGTACCTACTTAATCGATGTACAAGATGGCCATTAAACCTCATTAACCAACTTATCAAATACCTACCCCATTATCAAAAACACCTCGGCACAACAATTTCCTCAAACGATCCTCATAAATGATGAGCTTAATGCCTAAATAGCCGATCCGCTTGATTTACCGTCTTCCGCGGCGGTATCGGATCGCGGCCGTGTCGTCGCCGTATCGGTGCCGTATCGGCGCCGTGCCGGAACCGCGGAAGGGTCGTTATCGTGTCCTCACATCGCACGTCTCAAACGGTAACTCGTTAATTTCTGTGGATGTCACAAGCCATAGCCTATAAGATGAGTACAGTGGTACACTGAGAGAACCTAAATCTTAAATTTAATTTACATAATATTTACACCCAGTGTTTTAATATACAATATTTCATACCCTTGTCAATTGCTTCGTTAGTTCACTGATCGGTAAGCGTGTCTTCTGAGCATGAGGTCTCTAGGGTTCCATTGCCAGATCAGGCAAAATTAAACTTGGTATAAAGTTATATTATGCAAATTCTCAGATGCAGCACGGTTTTTGAAACTGTGGGTGCTAATGTTAAGAAGCTCGGCTCCTGACCTGACACATTATACAGTTGACTGAACGTGGCGGTACCTAACCGATTTTTATGTACTAAATTTGTAGCTTTGCATTGCTTTGCTTTGAGTCTTATAATTTTGCTTTCTACAATTTTTTTTAACAATTTTTAGGGATGTTGCCTTTTGCACAAAGTTTTAAGGGTTTGAACACATTTACTACACAAGCAGTAGAACTGCCAAAATTTAACAACATGATTAATTTGTAACGTTAAGTTAGAAGAATTTTCGATTTTCAAATCAATCAAATCAAATCAAATCCTCTTTATTGTACACCAACATAAAAGCATTTACAATTTTAATTATTACACAGAAAAGTACAATTGGCGATCTTCATTAAATTTTGCTGTTTTTTCCTTACAAAACTTTGCAAAAATTAATTTTGAAATTGTTCTCGAAATAGTATTTTATGCTCCCAGTGTGCCTCAGTCTCGATACCACCCAAAGTTAATGCGACGAAGTTGGTGCCCAAATTTTAATAATAATATATCTTTGTAATTTATTCGATTCGCGACGCTTGCGCCGTTTGTTCGGTCGCGGTATCATTTTTTGTGATATAATATAATCTATGAAGATTACCTATATTTTGCATTTTTTTTTTCTTAAGTAGGTATGAGGGACATTTTGAACTTTTGGCGAGTTTCATTAACAATTTTAAAAACAAAAAAACTATTTCTTACTGACTTCCATGATTAGGTACTTAGGTATTAGACAACGTTCGTGTAATTTCAAAACAATAATTTCATTTTAAAAATTAAATACCCCCAATAATAAATACTCATTTACTTACCTAAATTTACATCAAACTTATAAATTACATCATAACCAAAATTCCTAACAAAACAAAAAGTGCGGTAATGACAGCATTTTAAATACGGAACATTACACACACCTCCTAAACTCAACCCTACGCCGCTATGGGGAAAAACGCCCCCGATCGGGCCGCAGGCGAGTCAAACCGACCCATAAATAATAAATACTAGCACGGTGCGTCTGTAGATAATGGTAATTTACGATTCGCTACCATTGACGTCAAATCTTTGGCAGCAGCGGGACGGTTAGATCGACGCTCGGCGTTTTTCGGGCACTCTCGGATGTTTTCGGCGTTTGTTTTGAAGTTCGAAGGTTTTGTTTGTTTGGTTCTTTTCATAACGAACAAATGCATCGTGTGGACAGGTTAATGTCAGATGTGGATTTTAACTCTCTGGCCCAGATTTACAGGCTACGGATAGTCTTGACTACTAGGTAAATTCAAAAATGGAACAGAATTGTGTGAAATTTTCTATCAGGTATCATAAGGTAACAGGTGAAACAGTAAGCAGTAAAACAGGCCCTTAGTGTACTTAAAATGATATGAGCTAATTAAGTGTAGTGAAGTAGATTTCTATGCCTTTGTCTAGTTAGTAGGCTAATCCACTCAATTACTAGCTTAAAGCATAATTGTAAATAGCTGCCATTTGTAACAAGTCAATTCATTTTCAAACATTTTTGACACATTAATGCAATACAAGATTTAGACAGTTGCAATTACGAATTCATATCGTCATCGTATTGATCATCATGTTATTCGGAACCCAAGCTATTTCTACAAAACCGAATAAAATTTACTAAGCATATCCAAATTAAAGTCTCCGTGACTCCACCACACAAATCAATAGCCGAAAATCCTCCATACATCAACGTCTTACAAATGGCTAATTAATAAAACTTAAGCTATAAATATCGTTGGGCGTCGTAGGTAGCTGTTAGCAAAAACTGTTAGGATCATAAAGCTGTCGTGAGATGAGAGAGTGCCTTTGTTGCTGTTTCGTTGGCGAGCGATAAATCTAATGCGAGAGAACAATTTGGTCGTGGTCGCGAGACGCCGTGATGGCCGCGGATGGCTTCAAGTTTTATGCGGATAAGGACGCAGAAATTGAGGGTTAAGTTCTTTTTAGTGTTTCGTAATAGTAGAAATTCATATAACCCACCTGAAATATACTCGTAGTTTGTCTTTTCCATTATGTTATTTAAACCTATAAAGAAAATTGCTTTATTGAAATGAGTAGGTACAATTTTTAATAAATAATTTTTATAACCTTTAGACAATTTTTGAAATGTCGTGGTGGCGCATTGGTTACGGACCCGCTTTGCAAGCGTGTGAGTGTGGGTTCGAACCTCGCATGTACCAATGTGACTTTTTCAATGTCATAATATGTACTTTCTTAGTTAATCTAAGACATCACTGAGTAACGGTGAAGGAAAACATCGTAAGGAAACCTGGACTTTAATAGTCTGAAATCGCCAACACGCAGTGAGCTAGCGTGGTGATTAATGCTCAATCCTTCTCTGTATGAGAAGAGGCCTTTGCCCTACATGGGACAGTTAATAGGCTAATTTATTTATTTAGTCAATTTTTACTGCGCGGTATCGAGTAAGTGTAGCACTAAAGACTAAAATAGAAAAAAAATGTCACAAATTAGATAGAGAGATATATTACATTTATCTTGCCAGAGATACATCCATCTCTCAATTACTGTATACAGTACCTTAATAAGATTCAAATCCTTAATGAAATCGGTGTCAAATCAGACTATTGATTGATAGCCTTAAAATGTAGTCTGAAGACTACTGTCGAAGTTCCATAATTGTCAGAGTTCTATTTTGTCTGTCTAATATTAATTTGTCAAAGTTTTGATTTGAGTGCCGTCGTCAAGACCTGGCGTCCGTCTTAGGGTCTTGCGTTATTGTAGGGGCGAAGGCCAAGGAGCGTGTTGGCGATGTCCAGGAGCCTGAACGCCAGGACATTGCCCCAAATTTTTTGAGTGCTAGGAACACGCAGGGGGAGATGTTTTTAGTGGGTGCAAGCCCCACAATATAGACGCCTAAGCGGTAGACATTTTTGACTCCCCCCGACCACAAAAAAAAAGGGTCTTGCATTAGCTCTCTCTTCAGTCGAATGAATGAGATAGTCCACCTGTTTTCCCATACACTTGTGCACTATAATATTCTTTGCATAGTTGGCTATGATCTCCATTGAGATGTGGCTGTGTATCAAATTCGGTTTGGATATGCCTCATCTATCGTTGAATTACAGGCATCATAATTGTCGTCTCGTGTTATCAAAGAAATTTTTGTAACACCAACTTTTTTGTAATAATTACCACCTCCACCGTGCCTTTGATCATTTTGTACATCCTTGTTTAATTGTTATATTAACGGCTTTACAAATAGGCGACGAGCAGGATGAAAAGTGGGGCTGTTGTTATATGCAACACTTTTACTAATTAATGTTACAACATTTTCTTAAATAAGTTAAATTGTTAAGTTTTTGAAACATTTATTTTGATGCACTATTGGTGCGGACATGTCTTGGGTTCAATCTTCGCTTGTGACAATTTGTGTGATCCATGATATTTGTTGTGGTCTGTATATTTGTGCTTTTAGAAATAATTATGGTACACGCGGCAATATTATCAAGCTATACATTTCCAGTATAAGCTGACATCTCGTTGTATTGTACGAAGAGCCTATACAATGCGAGGTCAGTCCATACTTGAAATATAAAGCTTGATATGTCGCTGTGTGTACCCGTATTTAAAGTATCTAAATTATGCACAATTGGTTGTGAGTTTTCTTCAGTATCAAAATAAATGGTCTATATATAGGGGAATCATGATAGCCTAGGGATATAAAGATTGTACGCACTCACTCACTCTTGAATCCAAGGTCCAAATCTCTGACTTTTCGTACCTAAGTTACGTGCATATTATAATTTAATTATCACTTGCTCCGTGCCTCAAACAGCACCAAAATTCGCTCAGGACAGACACTACTATTATTGTACAAGTATGGGGGATTGCTTCTTTTTTAACATAACGTACAATTCTTATACATATTTTATGATTCTTATGTGATATTTTTCTTGGTTTTACCGTATTAATTAATAATCCGATGATTTTAGAAAATAAGCTAAGATGTACGTCGTAATAAAGGCTGTAGGTAGGTATATTAGATATTGTGATCTAACCAGAGCTACTTTCAGTTGTGATAAGTTGTGTTTACCAAATAAGTAAATAACGTAGTGCTACTCCTAAACGTGTCTTTTGGCTCCGAGCAAAATTGTAGGCGGCCGAGAGAACAGCAAGCAAAGATGGCTGCAAATCAATTGACCTCTGTTTAATCTTCTGAGAAATGCAGACATTTTGTCAGAATTGTTCCTAAGTTGAAATAATGCACTTTAATTCTTTAAACATTAAAAAATGAGACACAAATGGAAATCAATTGTTACCTATGTTGTTGTTGTCTTTGAGATAGTTAAAATTTTATGTTCAAAACAGGTCTGTTCACAAATTAAAAAATAACTTTATAATCTTATATTTATTGATCTTTAATTCTTGTTAAGTCTTGTCGGCCAGGTAATGCCTGAAAAATTAGAGAACAATTAGGATAAAGCGAAGTAGGTATGACACCAGCTGATTGGGGTTCCGCTTTTGGGGTTTGTTTGGTGGATACGATAGCTCAGTTGGTCAGCGCATTGCAGCGATATTTCAAGTGTCGCGGGTTTAAACCCTGTTCGTATCCTATTACTATTTTTAAATCTCCTTAAGAATTTTCTAATCAAACTCACGGCCAAACCTCGCAACACACACAGCACATCAGTCACACGGCTCCCAAAAACATACCACCGCAATACCTGGAATCACTAAAAATATTCGTCCAATAAATCTCACTAAATCTCATCAGGCAATCAACTCAAATCTAGAGCATTCTGAAAGCCCATCCGTCTCACCTGCACAAATACGTCAATACATTATAAATTTATAAAAAAAAAACACCCCATGACTCACTGCCCACGGGAAAAAGGCACATAATGTTATTACAACGCATCAAACGCAATATAAAACCGTCAACAGTTCTATAAATCTATCAACAAGTGCTGCCATCTATCACAGAGTGCGCGCAACGAGTAAACGTGTAATGTTCACCGGTGATTGATAGATGGCGCTGCCGTGTTAGTGCGCGCGCGCAAGGTAAAAGTGTTTTTGATTTGATTTAGATTGTTTATTGTATACCTGGGTGTTTTAATGGAAACTTGTTTCTTGATACTCTTGGATTCTTCAGTGGATTATTGTATCGTTTTTAAAATAGTTGAGTAATAATTGTAGACCGAATTAGCCGAAAGCCATAGGTACTATGGTATGATAAGGTATAAATAAATTAAATTTTATTTCGAACAGCACTAACAATGTGGTTAATTAACAATCCTTTAGGTAGAGATAAAGGAAAAATAGTAATGAAACCCAACACACCGAAATCTAGTTGGATATGGATGCAATATACAGTCTCGCTGGTTTAATAGATTCATTGAGACTTCAAAGCGGGGATTAGATTCGGGGGTTAGATTTCCACTTCATAACTAAAATCTTTCTTTGAAAAATTAGAGGAAATTGATACGAGCGGGATTTGAACCTGCGACACGTGCCGACGCGTGGCAATTCTTTAACAACTGAGCTATCGTATCGCTGCCCGTACAATTGAAATTGTCTTCTATATTCAAATATTTCAGTTTGTGCGGTGTACAAGAGAGCATGTTTTTCTTGCTTTAATATAGGAGCCTTATGTCTACGAACTCAGTCCTAACATTTCAACTATAACACCACTAGGACACTAGGTTATCATTTAAAACTACATTTGCAAACATAAACCACATTAAACAGTTTAAACTCTAAAACTAAACAAACATCCATCCTAAATCTTTAGAAAATAAATTTTAGACCTTTAAAAGGTAATAAAACCCGGTACCCTCTGACGAAAGGCCCCCGAGGGCCCTCCCTAATCACTCACTCACCCTCAGAGGTGAAAGGTGAATGGACAGGCCCTGATTCGATTCCCGGACGTGTTACCCAACTTTTATTTACGTTACCAAGTTTTTGGGATGTTTATTAGATGATGTCACAAATTAATTGCGATAATTAATGGGTTGGCACTCGTCACTTTTGTGCTTTATCTTGGGGTTCAATCGTAGTCCGTGGGTTCTGAAAGGGTACGTACTTGATGGATGAGACTGGACATTCTTGTATGCTGATGTTTAGCGAAAACTTCATTCCCTTAGGATTCATTGAATTCTATAACTAGTCTCTAGTCAAACAGATATCTTTTTTTATAAAAAAAAAAGATTAAATAAATAAATAAATCAACTTGTTACTGTCCCAATATAGGGTAAAGCTTCTTATATAGAGAAGAATTGAGCATTAAGCACCACGCTAGGTCACTGCGTGTTGGTGATTTCAGACTATTAAGTCCAGGTTTCCTTGCGATGTTTTTCTTTCACCGTTAATCAGTGCTGTCAGATTAACTAAGAAAGTACATATGACATTGAAAAAGTCACATTGGTATACGAGTATGTCAGTTTCGAACCCATACACACACGCTTGCAAAGCGGGTGTGTATGTGTGTATAACCAATGCGCCACCACGACATATGACCTATGGCCTATGGGATAATAAGGTTTTTCCTTAATTCTTGTTTCCAAACCAATTCTCTTCAATTACCTCGCTCACTTATAACACAACATCAATATTACCTATATAAATATCGGACGTCTGAAGGAAATATGAAGTGGTCTGTAACCTACATAAGACCGAAACCTCTCGTGATGGTCTGAAATAAATTATCTATGAACGAGATTGGCTAGTTGCTTCTGATATGTAGAGTAAGTTGCTCTGTTTTGTGATACCAATTAATTTTGCACGGAGTGAATGGGCTCTTGAATGAAAGGACTGAACACGTAAATACACAAGGACATAGCGTTTAAAAGCATAGATTTAATTATAGTTGAATTAACCGATAAGTGACTGGAGTCTACAAAATGCTACTCAAATCACTGTAATTTTTGTCTAAACTATTTTCCGATCAAACTATGTCGTTTGCTGAGTGTATTGTATTGACTTGTTGTATTTGTTGAGTGATGACAGCATCCAGAAGGCAGCGCAGTCGAAACGCTGCGAATACCAAGTCACTGTCGCTGTCAGTTCGATACATTTAAGTCGACGTTGACTGCATTTTGTAGTCGTCAAAGCCAAGCCGTAAACTTGCATTGTATAAATCAATCTAACAACTCAGCAGCTCACTGTTATATATAGATCGCTTTCCCGGTTCATCTCAACACCTAGTCCTCTGCTTTCCGTATCACTTATAGCAATATTTAAGTTAACATTTAAAAATCATTAGACTCAAACATTTAGGTTAGTAATAAAAAAATCATTATAGCTCCAATACTTTTATTTTGTCATTTTTACATTGTGATCACACAAATCAAAGTAGAGCAACTTACCATCCACAGCCACCTAGAGCTAAGCTTCCGATAATTTTCAAGGGGCAGAATCTTACAGGAGACTGAAATATCGACTCGATCACTACATCGGAGCACGAGATATTTATCATTCACATGGTATGATGGCCAGATTTATGGCCAATAATCGTCGGTTAACTCGGTCAGGGGATTTCAGACTTGAAAACTTAAGGAATCTGGAAGAAAAATTGTTAATAAGTTTAAGAGCTCAAATCTTATGGCTTTTCCAAAAAAAAAAGGAAAAAAGATGATGAATTTGTAATATGTGGTTTTGCCATACATTTATACTAGGTGTCGGTGGTCTTCAAGATTGTAATAGTAATGCGATTTGGATTATTACGTCCACTGTTGAACAAAGGCCTCCCCCTAGAACGCCACAATGAGCGACAACTTATTATTGAGATGCAAAAATAATTATTTGTACCCAAATGCAACTATAAAATAAAATTAAAAAACACCCCATACAATTTTTTTGAAGAACATTCACGATCTCTTCATCAAGACATCTTTAAAATATAAAAAATATTTCTTTTAAATAAAAAATAAATCAAAATCTGCTCATTCACACGTTAAACTTATAACACTTCTCTTTTTTCGTCGCAGTAAGAAAAATAATACTTGTCCGTCTAAATAGTCTGACAAAAAAAGAGGAATTATGATGCTTCTATGCGTTGCAATTTTTTTAACATTATTTAGTGCACTAGTTATTATTATTATATTCTGAATCACATTGAGCCCGATCGTCTAAGAATATGTCTGAAAATATACATACAACAACTACATTTAGTCAACTCACACCGACTATACCATAAGTTGTTTACTTAATTCTGCAATATTTAACGCTTACTGACGGGTTAGAAATCTTTTCCTACAGCTGTTTGTTACAGGTTTTTATGTAATTGTAAACAAGGTGGTAAAATTATCATTTTATAGCTTTGGTTACATAGAGGAGGTATCAGGAAGGATGTTGTTATATAAGACACTGATGTTGTTTACTGTTTGACATCACGGCAATTTGGCATAAAGAAAAACTACAAAATATTTGTGCAGGGGGCCTATTCCAAAATTTTAACAACAAAGCTTCGATTATCGGATCGCATGTTTGTTCGTTAAATTACCTTCTAATAGATTGTTTTTTTTATTATGGATTTGTAACGAAACGACAGATGAAAGCACTAAGTACAATTAAACAGTGGTAATTTGGTGGTAAGGATTGTGTTTGACGGTCTTCATTATTACGTTCCGATCCTGTTCGATTTTCGGAGTAGAGCCCTGGTATCCTTTTCGTTCGCATAATATTGTATGTATAATATGCCAAATTGGTTATTCGGTTTAAAAATTATGCGAAATGAAGAGTATGTCAAAAGAAAATATTATGCAAATTTAAATTAGGGCTTCGAATATTGTACGACCCATAAGAAACCGTTTGTGCATTATAATATGTCGCAAATGAAATGAAATGCAATTTTAACGATAGTTTAACGTTTAAGCTAAAGCGTATGTACAATTGATATACAAATTGATTGAAAATATTATGAAGTATTTACTTATGTGTATTATGCAAACATTATAGATCAAAATTTTTAAAAATTAGCTTGAACTCTATTTACCTAGTTGAAATTGCATTAAAAAAGTTGTTTAATTAAAAAGAAATTTGTAAAAAATATGCCAAAATTATCTTTACTTCAAGATAAATAGAAACAAAGAAATTTAATAACTACTTATGTTCTAATATCTCATAAACAGAGCAAATTCAAAAACGACAAAAATACAAAATTTAATCTTGAATACTGTTCAACACAAAATGCCGCATAAAAGCTAAAAAAACTACGTCTCTAAGCTATAAATAAGGGATGATACAGGTGGTACAGCATCCTTATTATTTAAGATGTGTGTACGCGTCTGTCCGTCGGTCGGCGGCCGATATATCAACATTAGTACGTCCCCCGTCTCGTCCGTGGGAGAGACAAGTTGGATCCACCAACACGGTTGCTGGATGTGGTTGAAAATACTATTTTAAATTTACGCTAAACCTAACTAAGTCTGGCTATTCTCTATTTTTTATAAGTAGTAAAAGCCTAGTGGATTGACCGTTGACTGGCTTGACACCCCTGTCTGGGTCGCCCAGTCGCCCAGTCACCCATCCAAGGAACGCCCCTTTTGACTTTTCGGAAGGTATGTGCGTATTATAAATTAATTACCACAATTTTTTTTTATTGTGTTGGAAACCCTGTATTGCTAGTTTCTTACCCAACCCACTCGCCAGCCCTTTACCAAGAGCTGGCGCATAGACTTGTATGGACTAAAAACCATACGATGCTCCCCCACGAACTTCTGGGCAGAATCATGTTTTAAATATTATTTCGGGTCTATTCGCGCACAGATAATTCAAAATAGTCATTATTGAACTAACCTCTGGGCAGAAGTACAGGTTTCACTTATGCAATAACCGCACTTCCGCTAAAAGAATTATCACCTGCTCCGTGCCTCGTAAACGTTAAGCCGTTCGCGTTGGCCTCAGCTGTCAAGAAAATCTTTGACGGTTAATATAGGGAGCACCTCCATAAAATCCTGACATCTGATCTAATTTCAGAATATGGTATTCCTTTGCAGACGTCTAAAAAAAGTATGTTTTATTATTGAAGATAATTACCTATTTTCTCTCATCTTAATTTGTCAGAGAAAGCCTATACCCGTCTGTAGTTGCAATAGAGATTCAATCTACTATTTAAATAGCTTTAAACTTACTAAATTAATTTCTATTTCCAATTTAACCATGCCACTTCCAGTGAGATCCCACAAATCAGTATCCATGTAGTGACCCATGGGACGTCAAAAATGAAGATTTAGTCCCGCACAGCGTCATACGTTAGCAGTTAATGAAAACACGGCGGCGGTGCCCTGATGAAGTTGTCAGTAATGCTTCAATGGGGTAAGCAGAGGTCTATGAAGTAACAATAAACAGCAAAATGACCTGAAGAAACCACTTTTAACGGATTACTCCCGTAAATGTTTATTTATTTGTCAAAAAACTTGACGTATCGATAGCTTTGCAGCTCTTGTGATCGCAGGTAGACGGGTGACAAGCGACTGAGCAGTTATTTAAAATTATTTTTGATCTACCGTCAACTTTATTTAGTAATTTTGCTCATATTTACGCGAGTAATCCGTTAAAAGTTGTTACAATATGTTAAACGTTCGCGAAAGTTTGAGACTAGGTATATTATAATGATCTGACATATTTTCTACTATCCTAAGTTTAAGTGTAGTAAGTTTGTTTTTTACTTTTTCACGCCTAAACCACTGAACCTATCATCCCGAAATTTTGCATGTATATGCAAAATTTCGGGATGATACAGAAACAGTACACAGAAACGGTACAGAAACGGACATAGGGTAACATTTATCCCGAAAAAAGTACTGTTCCCATGAAAAACAACAATAACGTTCTTATGATAATAGATGACGCCGCGTGTGTTACGAATCATGATTGAATTTTATAAATGCGAGCGAAGCTAGTATTAAAAAACTTAAAGAGAGTCCTAGGTTCAACTGTGGACTAATTTAGATGATGATGAAGGTTGGTAGCCCCGGCTGTCAATTGTAGATCTTTGACAGTCGTTACGGGTAGTCAGAAGCCCCAGTCTGACAACCAGTCTTACCAAGGGGTACCGTGTAACCCAATATCTGGGTTGTGGAGGTCTGATGGCAGTCGCTCCATGTAAAACACTGGTATTCAGCTGCATCCGGTAAGACTGGAAGCCGACCCCAACATAGTTGGGAAAAGGCTAGGCAGATGATGATGAAGGTTAGTAGCTATCCGTACGACGTGATTAATTCAATGACATCACTTCCTTCGGTGATGAAAATATTATGAGAAACCTGCTCACCTAAGAGATGGATATGACGGTGTATAAAGCAGTAAACATCGCTTTATAGACCGGTACAAATAAGCCACATAAAATAGTAATTCATCTTATTGCTTACCTGTACCGCCGTGGGCTGTGGGTACAAGAAAACACATAGTAATTTGAAGGTTGATTGATATTAACCAATAATTAATTGCAGCAACTCATAAAACGTAACGACCGTTTGCCCTTTAAATAAATTTATATAGATTGCCTTCTCTTAGCTCTGAAATGGTTTAGACGATGTGTAACAGTGAGATAGCATCTTCGCGATTGCTCTTGGCAAAGTGGTTTAAGTTGTGTCTTACAGGTTCAATTCATCAGTTGGGGCCTCTCAACTCTGTAATTGCATTCCTAGTGCGATCTTGCACCGGGTTTTCCATATCTGGCTTGATTTAGCCTGTCCAATGTATTGAAGATCTGTCACCTGCTCAAGAAAGGCAAAGTACAGTTTTGGAATAAAAAAATATTCAAACAGACGGCCCCAATATTAATTTAGATTTAGGAGAGTTTGATATCTTGAGTGAGTTTGGTTGGTAGAGGAAGATGAGAGAGAGAGCAGAGATGGTAGCTCGATTCCAATTCTGGCTTGAGGCATCGTAGCTCCTGAACGTATAAACCGATTTTGATTTAGTTTTTAAATTTTAAACGTAACTTGATCGACAGCACAGATATTTTTAATAAAAGTCTGTGATCAAGAGCGTTTATAGCTAAATAAAAATGATGTTTCTCTGTGTCGGGGGTTTTTACAAGTTTTTGCATGCGTGTTTAGGCTAGATAAATACAATCTGTAAACACACATCAAACAAACGACTGCTAGTTCAGAAACCCAATCATTTAACCACTGCTCGTGCAATATTAGATCCATAATGTCCACTTTAGAATCATCGCCCATCGCCATCTTTCCACGGCCATTTTCAGTCCCAAATCCAAACTATCGCAGCCACAATTTTTCCCCATCTTCCTTCATAAACAGGGATCATGAGCCTTACCCTTTTGCCATAAATCTACTACCCCCCCTTCCCCCCGGCCGCGAGGTGGTTTTGAATGGAGATTGAGCCAATTAAAGTAATCGCCGTAACAGTCGACGCTGCCTTGGATTAGTTCTGTGGAGTTGAAAGGGATGGAGTCGGTGTTGAGAAGAGAATTATTTTTTGGGAGTCATAAAGGGGTAGGTCGGGAAATTATGCAGTAGATTTTTTACAAACCACTGACGAAAAAAGAGGGTTATAATAAGTTTAACGCGTGAATCTGTGGCATCGTAATTCACAAACGGATGAACCGATATTGATCAAGTGTCTTTTCTTTGAAAGATTACTTGATCGAGAGTGTACTTAGCTAAAAAAAAATTTTTTTCAGTTTTTTTTTTAAATTAAAAAGTATATTTGTTGAATACGGTAGTGTTGCAATGTGTATTAATTGAGTAAATTTAATGTATTTAGATTATGCGATTGGCGTTGATGCTAAGTTGCTTTCCCGTCGTAACAATGTGAGGTTAAAAAAAATTAAAAATGTATGTATATGATTTGCAAATATTTCCCGAATTGAGCAAAGAATTGGTAGATCATATTTTTTCATGTGAAAATTCTTGAAATAAAATGCGTTGACATGAGAAATCATAGGGTTTAACTTAAAATAAATGTGCCCAACACGCAAAAATTCTCAAAATCAAAATATTTTTATTCATGTCGACCATTTTAGGCACTTATGAATAGTCATAATTCTAATATTATTATAGGAGTGACTCTAGTTGTCGTACTATACTAATAACGACATGATGTATGGGATAGGAAAATGTTTATCTCCTTTAGAAGACTGCCGCTCAAAAGCTCAGCCTTCGCCGACGCATTAAGTAAAAAAAACACCCCAAAATCTTGTCACTTCAACATCGAGTCCACTCCTCTCGTTGCCGCAGGATTAGTATCATACAATACAAGCAACAACTGAATCCTTTTATTTATTGCTATTTATTGTTATTGCATTTTCTCTCATTTCTCCGTTCTAATATTGTCTTGGCATAAATTTCGCTTAGTGTTTCGGTACGTTGTTTTAAATATTATTGCTAATTAGAGCTTCTCTGCATTTCCTTAAGCTTTATGTTTGTTTGTGATGTGTTTTGATAAGCAACGTTATAATATTTAATTTGTGTTGGAATACAAAATAACGCAAGATTTACACGTTTTATTTATTCATTTTCTAATAATTTATTTTATTTATTTAATACTAATAACTTTCGTGAGTTATACTTTTATATTAAAGATTAATTACAGCTTAACTCACGGGTTGATTGGCGTGACTTAACTTCATCTTAAAAATGGACTCAGTTTGAGTTCGAAACCAAAATAATATATAAGGCGCGTACACTCGGTAATCTGCTATCTTGCTCGCACATTGAAGATAATTATAAAATCAATGAACATATTTATGAAAAATCACGAGAAACCAAGTTATGGAGAATGACATTACAAAGGTTCAGCAAAAATATCAGTTTGATCGGAATAAATTTTATACATAAAAATAGCTTCAAATGAATGTTTATTTATGCTATTTAAATGTATGAAAACTTATTTTAAATATTATTTCGGGACTATTCGCCCACAGATAATTCAAAATAATTATTATGGAAGTAACCTCGACGTTTTGGTCAAGTTGCATTGACCGTGATCACGAGAAGAGAGTTAGTAATTATTATTTTGAATTATCTGTGCGCAAATAGACCTGAAATAATATCTATTTAAAACATGTATCAAAACTTGTTCCGATCAAGCTGAATTTTTGTTGAACTATTAAAATGTAACAAACAAACTTTCTTTCGCATTTATAATATTAGTTATAATAGTACCATAAGCTATTTTAATTATAATACTTTAAGAATATAAATTACTTCTTCAACATCCATCTGTCTAGTGGTGTATTAAACGCTACTCTATGGTGGCGTTTCAAATGATTACGCAGATTTATGCGGGGGAACGCCAGACTATCGCGCTGGCTCTACAACCTCTGTCTGTCTGGAGCCACCATTATTTGTAGAGTGTTTTATTTGAGTTTAAATAGCTGTGATTGTAGATTCCATATGACAATAATGTAGGTATGTTATTGTAGTAAGACTTGAATTTTTAAAATATTAATATTATAATTATTTACACACATTTAGACAATAATAATTATTTTTAAATTATTTAATTTTCAACAATAAAATGTCTGCAATCTTCTAGTTTCTTCTTTATGGCATACCATAGTGTCAAAGTTAAATCTACCCGTAGGCCTCTGAAATATTATGGTTTGACACACTGATTTTGATTGATTGCAGATGATTGATTGATTGATTGATCTGTGACATATCGTAGAAAAATATCTCAGGTGTGCTGGTTTCCTCCTTAGAATAATAACATATAGAAGTGCAATCCGCGCACCGACAATGTCGCACTTCAATTGGTGGAGTATTGGTGGAGAACCGCTCTGCGCGGTGACGCCGTCTCAGTGCTTGGTGACGTAAGTTTCAGAACACAGCTCCGCAAAAAAAAAAAAAATGCCGCCTTGCGCAGTGAAATTTTGCCCAAACGAATCAAAAAATATTTAAAAATATGATAATGTATCATACCACAGGTAAGTGTTACGTTTTACTTAAATATTTGTACGTAAATCTTTAATCAAAACAAATTATTTCCAACACAATTTAAAAAGACGCCATGATGTCGTAGTGTTGCCAAGTAGGGAAAAAAAGTTTACCAAATTTATTACCCAATAATTGTGGTAATTTTTGAAACTCATTATAATTATAATATTAGTTTTAGTATGTATACAACATTAATATGAGTAGGTATTCTAAAATATAGCAAACTTGCATAATAATATTATAAAAAATTTAAAGTAAAACCAAAATGGCTAAAGCATGTATTGCATGTTTTTGCATAAAAAAACTTTTATAAATAAAATTATTCATATATAAAAACATTAGCATCATACTAATATTTACAATAAAAACCCTCGCTATTTTCCAAGTAAATATAAATTGAAATTTGGGGAAAAATTCCTACTGTTGCAACACTACCTATACGTCACCGAAACGTCAACGCTGTTTCGATGTGTGCGTGATTGAGACACTTTTACAACGTCACTTTACAAGGAACTTACTGTCTTTATGTTATTAGTTTAAGGTTTCCTCATGTTTTTCCTTACCGATTTAGCAAGTAATAATTAATTTCAAATACGCACATTCGAAAAGTCAGAGGTGCGTGCCTGGGATTTGAACCTACAAATTTTGACTTGGCAGTCCAACGGTCATACCACTAGGCTATCACTGCTTATTACTGCTTGTATGTCTACAATGTTAACTTAACCTACAAATTGCATACAGTGTGAGCATTTTACCTCAATCGCTCTACGTCGGAGTATTTCAAATAGATTTATACGTTAGAGAGGCGACGTTATCGACACGCCCGTCTACCTAGAGACCAGAGAGCAATGTCTCTGGGATGGTCTTGTGGAGAATTTTATATAGTGATTACTGATTACAAAAGGGTTTCTTTTACTCACTTGTAAAAACGTAGTATGTCTTTTTAGGGTAATAAGTAAATCTTCGCAGTCTGTCCATTCGTTTGCCATATCCAGGGTTGTATCTTTAAACCGAAATAGGAAGACACTTGAATTTTCACAGAGTGTGTATTAACTATAAGCATTCTACCCACAAATAATAAAAAAATATAAATTAAAAGAGGTCCCCATACAATAACCGTGTTACAAATGTTTTGCCTTAGCGCGTACAAATATGAGATGTTTGGTATACCAGTTGACACTAAGGTTTACATAATTATATACTTACTCAAAAAAGACAATGCGAAATATAAATTAATTATCAAAGTCAATAATGTTAACGAAATTTCAAAATATTATAAAGCAATGTCTGAAGAATTATTTATAATGTCAGAATAGGTACAGGCGGTATAACTGAGTGAGATCACATAAAAAAGATAGAGTATTTTCTACATCATCATCATCATCAGCCTGTTTTAGTCCACTGCTGAACATAGGCCTCTCCCAATGCGCACCCATAATTGCCACGCTGGGCAAGTGGGTTGGCGATCGCAGTAGCAGATGATTGCTGTTACACAGAAGGATGCTGCTGCCCAACGTCCGGATCTTTCCCATTATCGCTTCTTACGATACCCGCGAGACGACTAGGGGTGGTTCTATTATTGGGCCGGAGACCACATGGCACATAGTATTTTCTACAATAAACTTATACATATAAATATTTAATAAAAAATTTGAAAAAACAACTGATACGGATGGGATTCGAACCCACGATCTTCGGCGTTCCGTGCCGACGCTCTAACCGCTGAGCCACCGTATCCCATCAGAATCAGTCGAAATTTCAAATCTCTTTATACGCCTAGGGCGTGTGGTAATATCTATCGGAATACATTACGAGACAAATTGTCTTATAAGACAATTGGTAATATCGCATCGGTGCCTTCTAAAACTGCAAAGTTTGGAACACTGAGTCGGATACGTAATGTATTCCGATAGATATTACCACACGCCCTAGGCGTATAAAGAGATTTGAAATTTCGACTGATTCTGATGGGATACGGTGGCTCAGCGGTTAGAGCGTCGGCACGGAACGCCGAAGATCGTGGGTTCGAATCCCATCCGTATCAGTTGTTTTTTCAAATTTCTTATTAAATATTTATATTTAATAAGCTAACATGTGCTAAAACATGTAAAAATTTCACAAAAATATTAAAACTTATACATATTTATTTAAAACAATACATTCGATCCAAACACCATTAGCCTTGGTGCAAACGCACTACAGTAGCACAGTCCCCCATAAAGCATGGTATTTGAAACGATTGACCGGTGGCCGGCGCGTTCACTTTCATTTTACGTAAGTACACATCCGTACATTGTGCTTTGATCTTGTTGTGAAACATCACGGCTGTTAGCTGTGGGGTTAGGTAGAGGTCGGGTTATACCTAGAGCATAATATTGACTTGGCTATTTTTTGTAGTCAAGTTTTAGGAGCTGCATTAAATTGCTGTCCCATTCAACTATGACAATAAAAGATTAGAGAGTGCACTTGCTATGCCTATGATCAATCTTCGAGATTGGCCGCTATGACCGAAAATTGGTCAGGAGGACATTATATATATATTATCTCTCTTTTGCTCAGCAGTGGGACACAGTAGGCTTAGAAAAAAAAAAAAAAAAAAATCTCTCCTTGCCAGTTTCGGCTACGGCGATTTGGCTTCTAATTTCTAAGAGCTAGGATGTTTAGCTCGCATGTGGCTGATGTTCCCTATTTTTGCCGCGAAAGTCCGCGAGCAATCAGTGCATGTCAGGGCACCATTAACAAAATTAAATTAATCACATTACATTAGGAGGACATTATTATTAATCTCAAAAGAAAATCATTTTGGAAAACAGTCAGTTTGAAATCTATTCAATTTTTTGGTACCATGGCTACTGTTTGAAATCTATGAACATTTTTAGTAGCATCAGACCGGATTCCTATTGGTTTGTTTGCTTTACAGGGTGAAACAGACAATATTTCATTTAAATTTTGTTTTTATTTTTTTAAATTATTATCTTTATATTATATTGAAACAAAAAATATAATAAGTCCGAATAATAAGTCTAAGTAAGTAAAAAAACAGTATAATAAGTCCTAAAATATAATATATTTTAGGACTTATTATACTCTTTATTTAATATTTCTTTCTTGGATCTATAACGCCAGACAATTGCTATCTACGCAATTTGCAAACTTGCTATTAACAGTTCACCTTTGACCTTTAGTAAACAGGTAATATATTAAGCGTAGCTGTCTATCTCGTGTAATAAGATTGAGAGATTGATGTGTAGTAGTCAATCACCCAATGATTGAACCATTCACTGTTTAACCATTTGAACTAATGAACTCATTTTAAAGAAATATGACACCTATTTAATTTTGACGTCACGACCAGTCCCGGATACATGGAGTCAGAAAAAACGGGAAGCCACATCCTGCTGGAATGCACCTATTAAGCCGTGAGGAAACCAGTTTCCTCACGATGTTTTCCTTCACCGTTAGTCAAAGTACATTATGATATTGAAACATCATATTGATACATGCTAGGTTCAAACCCACACCCACGTGTTTGCAAAGCGGGTCCGTAACCAATGAGCCACTACAACACGTCTTTTTATATTATCATCATTATCATCAGCCGGAAGACGTCCACTGTTGAACAAAGGCCTCCCCCATAGAACTATTATATATACAGGGTGAAATTCAAATCATGAGCAGGGTACATATTAGAGTATCGAAAATTAAAATACCTTCGGCTAAAATGTCAACGTTCAAAACATCGAAAATTAAAATATCGATTGTATCATAATATCGAAAATTGTTATACCTAACCTTAAAATGTCTAACATTGAAATGCCGAGTGATAGAAATATCTAATGATTTAAAATATCGATAGTCCCTAACCTAAGTCCAAAATGTCAACATTTGATACACCTGTATAGAAAAATATTTAGAAATTCTGATTGTACAATCAGCATCGTAAGAAGGTAAAACTATTCAGGAATTTAATTTGAATTTAAATTTGTGTACACAAATTATTCTATATTTACAAAATTCAGTATATTTACAAAATCGATTCTAAGTATTACAACACGGCAATAGCTTCAAAAACTAAGCGTCTAAACATGCTTCATCAATCAAAATGATACCATCACATTTACTTGTCCATAACAACAAGCTTGTTTCCGTGGCTAGACTGGCTTAGGTAACTCGATTTCACTGCTTTTTGTCAGGGGTGCTGTGTGACTTCTAGTTGATATGACATAATATCGACCTAACTTACCAAGTAACTTTAGCGCACTGATAGCCTAGTGGTATGACCGTTGACTGACAAGTCAGAGGTCTCGAGTTCGATCCCAAGGCGACCTCTGTCTTTTCGTAAGATTTGTGCGTACCTATTATAAATTAATTATCAGTTGCTAAAACGGTGAGGGAAAATATTGTGATGAAACCAGCACAACCTAAGAGATTTTTTCAATATTGAATAGAATATTCTGAATATTACTAAATACCATCTAAATCTTTTTATGGAATCTAAAAAAAAACTATATTTCTGTACAACAGTAGGTATAAATTTCTCGAAATATTAGTAAAAACTAAGTATAACTTTCTTCTTCTTAGCGTGTCGATGGCAATCTAAATTGTGTCAGCCCAGAACTAACTTTAATACTTTATAACTTTGATCTGTACTTACCTATTTTTTATCCAGGTTTTTTTTTTTAAAGAAATTAAACAAAATTGACAAACAAAACAGTAGCCTAGTAGTATCAATTTTATTCTCCAATTACTTCCTACAAACAAATAGTACGCTCTTAAAGTCTAAATATGATTTCGTGAGATATAGCGTGGGACAGACAGACATAATGATTCCTCATTTCATAAAACCATTCTCTCACTGCATCGTAATAAGCACTAATAGGTCTAATTGAAACACCATAAGTGCTTTAGATTTCACTATCTTTGCGTAACACCATGGATGTGGCATGCGGTGGCAGGGAATTATAGAAGGACCATTGGACTCTTCAGATCAAAGGCTAAACTCCCCTGACATTTCACGGTGTTTAACGTCTCCAACACATAAAAGGCATTATAACAACATGCGCCATCTTAACTAATATTATAAATTGCGAAAGTAAGTTTGTTTCTAACAAGCTTCTTTTTAAGCCTAAACCACGGCACCGATTATTCTGAAGTTTTGCATATACGTTGTCAGGTGTACAGAAACGGACAAAGGGTACCTTTAATTTCGAAAAAAGTACTGTTCCCAAAGACGTCAACACTAACGTTCTTTGATAATAGATGGCGGCTCGTGTCGTTTACATGTTTATTAAAATTCTTAATTAACGCGGAGCTTGTAACCTATAAAGAGCACTTAAATAATAGTATATTGTGTTACAAGGGCGGTAAGTACATCATTACTATCGAAGGATCATTTAATGCCCGAGGCGCACGCGCAGGCGAAGGATAACATGGCTTAACATTTAATTAGTTGTTAGGCATACATACAATCATCATACTTATAAGGAAATAAACAACGTACCGTATAAAGTATGTAAATAAAATACGAAAATGACAGTTTCGTAGTGCCTATTACCGCCCGCTTTTCCTGCTCGCTTAAACCGTTTACCGCTTTACGAGCAAGTGTGTTGAAAAAAGCACTTAAATAAAAATACATCACATGACCTGATTCACTTATGGACGGACAGACGAAGGACGCCTCACTTTCCTAATAAGTGTCGTGCCCCTTTTACGCATTAGACCACCCACAGTTGCCCGCTAAGTGAGAGTTATATAACAATAGGTAATAATAATAAAACCGTTATTGTAAGGATACCGCTCTGCGTTCAAATGAATCAGTTTAAGTATGACTTGCTAATTTTTACTCGCGTTTTGTTCTGCAATTGGATGTTGCAAATATTTATATCGAAGTTTGTAATTTTTTGTATGTTTTTTGCATGTCTGTGATTAAAATTAGAACGATATATCGTGTAATTTACATTTTACCGACCGCAGTACGGCAGCAAGTATCTCTCTTTAAAACTGTTTCTCAATTTTCAAGGACCTATATTGCCGCAGCTTGTATAAAAATATATTAAATAATTAAGTAAAATGTATTTTGCTAATAAAGTTAAGTTAAGTTAAGTTTTGTAAATAAAGATATTTAGTTAATATGAAACTCGCAAAACAACTGAATCAGGCGGGAATTGAACTTGCGATCCCTGGGGTGCCGTACACGTGCACTAAATTATTGTCATTTAAGTTTGTCTTGAGAAATCAAATTCTGGATAAAATGTAGTTTTTACCCTATGACCTTTTTTGTGTTTTAATCGATTAAGGCGAAAAGTCAGCGGTGCGTCTATCATCGAACCTACGACTTTTGACTTTGCAGTCCAGCGGTCATACCACTAGCCTATCACTACTTACAGTAAGGTTGTAGTTACATAGAAAGTAAGAACACATTAGAACACAGTACAATTGTAAAAGCGAAAAGTCACTAACAGTTCAACTAATTGAGTTTTAAGTTAGTTAAAATAGCCACAAGTAGGTACTTATATAACGGTGTTATTTAGCAAACAAGTACAAACATCGTAAATGTACACTCGAGCTGCTTAAGCACTTATATGGTGTTTGAGCACTATAAGTTGAGTACAACTTCTTCACTTCATGAATTCAAATGCGTCTTAAAATACGCCATACTACATAATGTCGTACACTACATAACTACATAGTCGTGATAGCCTAGTGGTGGTGACCGTTGACTAACATAATTATATTCAAGATGAAAAAATATTATCTCATACAAACCCCAATTTTTTAAGATGGCAAATTGTATGAAAATAAGTAAAATATATTGTTTAGGAATATGGTCTAATACTTTCATATTAATATCCGCAATTCGCAATTTAAAAAAAAACAATTTATTTAATTTATTTTTTGTTAACATACATGGTATACAGGCAGATGTTATTGTCATAGAATATTATAAATATGTTATAGATATATTTCGCTATGTTTTGCCATTATTTAGCGTACAAATTCAATTAAGAAATAAAATAAAAAATATCCTTAATCCATTTTATTTAATTTTAGTATTTTATGATATTTAATAAGAAACTCGCACAAAAAACTGACTAGTAAGGGACTTTTAGTATTTTTTTTCTTTCGTTTCTTAAATCAAATTGCTCACAAAATTCGATGAGCATCCCTTGGCCACCCTATTTTTGTGAATTTTTTACACGTACATGATAGCTTATTAAATATTATTATTTAATAAGAAAATTTGAAAAAACAACAACATCCCATCCGTATCAGTTGTTTTTTCAAATTTTCTTATTAAATAACAAGACCACCCTATTTTATGAGAGTTCGTTAAGGTGCTCAATGCGTTGAAGTCTTTTATATGGCCTTTGATTTACGTTACGCGTCATGTAACGGTACTGTTGCTTCAACGTTAGATCAATGTAGTTACAATTATGTATTTTTATTGTAAGCAATAAACGTATGTAATAGATTAAACGGTTTTATCATGTTTTATTTATATTTTACATCTGTGTAGTGTATAAGTTAGGAAGTAGTTAGGATTAGAATATTAGTTAAAATAAGCATCACTGAGATTTTACAGGATACCTTTTCAAAGATATTAAGAAGGATTTAATATTACCGGTTTTTTCAATTATTTGAACCGGTTTTAATTTAGGTAATTAAAACCGGTTTTCAGTTCATAGTTGGTCCTATTTGGGAGTGAACAACATTGAGTCATCCAACGTTTTGCAAGATAAAAAAGTGTGAGCGCGTAAAAGCGTATGTAGTAAGCAGTAAATGATATATAATTAGTAAGATTAGTGGTGATCGCCTCTAGCATCGCCGTGTTTCCGTACTTACACAACTTGTGAGGAAAGATAGACTCAGAATAGATTGAAGATAAAAGTGTTACTGTGTGTTTCTGTTACAATATTATTTAGTTCATAGTTAGTTATGTATGACTGGCAAATCAGTTCTCAGTATAAGTATACAGGGTTATTTGTAAAACACCAGCATCCTTAAAAGGGGTCAATATACTCATCATTATGAACAACTTTTACTATGGGACCAACCCTGAGATTGCAAAAAAAAAACAGCTGTTCCAAACATTTTGTTAAGTCATGTGAACATGTAAAGCCGCTTAGTCCTGCACCTGGTGCCTCTTCAGTAGTGTCGGATTGCCATGCCGTTCCATCGGACTATGAGAGTAAGGGAATAGAGAGCGCACCTGTGTTTACGTGCATACTTGTGCGCTATATCTCTTGAGCTTGGCTAATCTTTTTTGAAGTTGGCCGTTGATTTGAATTTTGCCTTTTGGTTTCCGCCATAAAAATCTGCTCTGCAAATAAACATTCTAGACTAGCGGGTAGAGATAGAGACCTTTTCTATCTCAATCTCATCTCTAATCTCTACGACTACGAATACGACTACCTGTCTGCGTCAGGTATGGACTATTGAACTACAAGCTAAATTAAACTTCAGTAGCGGTTTGGACTAAATATAATGAAAAAATACTGATTGCCATAAAGTATTGTATGAAAATCTTAATAGCGCCATTCAGCTTTCCCAATAAAAAGAACAGCGCCATCTATTATCCAAATTTAGAAGTCATTGTAAATACTACTTTTGCTTAGTATTGGAACAGTATAGTCTGGTTTATTATTACTTAAATTGTTAAGCAATGCACTACGTAAACAAATTAAAAGCCTACTTAAACAATTAGTGACTCTGAGTCAAGCGTGCTCGTGATCTCATGCGCTGTCAGAAACATGATGTCTAAAGTGTAGCAGTTACGTAACCGATAATACTAAATGATAAGCGTTAGTAGTATGTAGTATGACCGTTAACTACGAAGTCAGAGGTCGCAAGTTCATAGTCTGAGATCACAGATACTTACCAAAGGAAAGAAAGTAGAAAAAAAAAATAATTGCAGTTTTTAGCAGTATCTACTAAAAGAAACAAACAAAATAGTAATAAATGATAGCGTAGTGGCAAATAACAGTCTCGGAGTCGAACCCAAGGCAGGACTCTTCGTAAGTACACATATTATAATCAGAGCTTCTACTGTGACTTTGTATGCGAGGGTTTCAGGTTTTCACCCCATTCGTCCGCTTAGGGGTGGAATTTACCAAAATTCCTTCCTTATTCCATTCCTTCCTTCCAAATTTCAAGTCTATAGATCCACCGGTTTAGGCTGTGCGTTGTCTGTCAGTCAGTAGGTCTGTTTATAAGTATATATCGTCGTTGCAACTTTAAGACCTCTTATGTGTGAAAATCAATTTTATGAGAAAATCGATAAAAATCGTCAAAGTTATAGGCATCAGCTATATGATTTTCCTGTTTTTTCCTTTGCTATTGTTACAGTTGAAACGTCGTTTACACATGAGAGTTTTTGCATTCGATAGAGCTTCAGAATGTGCAACCGACTGGCATAAAAATGTGATTTTGCAAAAGTGACACATAAGAGGTCTGAACGTCGCAACGACGATATATTAATTATCACCTGCTCCGTGCCTCAGGAAGCACGTAAAGCAATTAGTTCTAACTGATATCTCTCCAGTCGTGTCGGATTGCCGTCTTATTGGACTAAACAGTAAAGGAATAGAGAGTGCACCTGTGTGCGCACACATTTGTTACTTAATAAATTGTTTGTGGTACACGGTACGGCAATAATGCGGGTTCAAACCCAGTCCAAATACATTATTTTTAATGTCCTTAATTTTTTCTAAGGCATTACATGGCCATTACATTGATTGAAATCAATATACCTATATAGATTGTATGTTTGTTTGTTTGTAGGAGAAGTAATCACTGGAAATACAAAATCGGTTCTAAATTAAACATTTAAAAACTCTCGACACAAATACCACTTTAATTTTTTTAAGTACATTCGAGCAATTCACCTTTCAATTAAGAAAAACTATATATTATGTGTAATATCAAAATCGAGTCGTCGTCGCCGTCGACTAGTTTCCAATAAATTTCCTTGTACATCTGTCATTTTGTTTACAATACGGTAGTTGCCAACCTGAGACCTCAGACTTGCCAATAACCGGCCACACCACTTAGCTATCACGAGTCTTAATAGTTACTATTCAAGCAGCACTTGTTGCATCTCGTTCGCTCGATTTGGGAAAACCACTCTTCGAGTCGATACCACTCTGAGGTAACAATTCATTTGAAAGTCGTACTTATTGTTATTAACATAAGGTATATAGTTACCACATCTGGCCGTAAACTGTACGTAACACTACCTTAGTGAGTCATCACCATCTTTGTATGAAGTGCGCATGATCTGCATAATATCGCGGTGCGTAAACGCATTCTGACCTACATTTTTGTATGACGCTTTTGTTTTGCTGTTACAAATAATACCAATCATCTGTTTTGGATAGGGTTTTGCAAAGCATATTAGCATAGTGAACAAAGGAAGGGAAAACCTAGGAGTCCAGGTTTGGCAGTTTTAGTTTATGGTTTGTAGAATATAGATATAAAATAGTCGTGCGTGATAGCCTAGTGGTAGTGACCGTTGACTGGCAAGTCAGTGGTCTCGGCTTCGAACCCAAGGCGCGCACCTCTGACTTTTTGTAAGTTATGTGCGTTTTATAAATGAATTATCACTCTCCGTGTCTCGGATAGCACGTTAAGCTGTTGGCCCCGGTTGTCAATTGTAGATCTTTGACAGTCGTTACGGGTAGTCCAGAAGCCTGAAAGTCTGACAACCAGTCTTACCAAATGGTATCGTGTAACCCAGTACCTGGGTTGTGGAGGTCTGATAGGCAGTCGCTCCATGTGAAACACTGGTATTTAGCAGCATCCGGTAAGACTGGAAGCCGACCCCAACATAGTTGGGAAAAGGCTAGGCAGATGAAAATGTAGATATAATAAAATAATGTCCTCCTGACCGAATTTCGGTCACAGCAGTCAATCTTAATAAAGATTAACCATTAAATTAACGCAGGACAATTGGCGCTATTCTCTGTAACTAATTATTTTATTTTATTTGAAAGAACATCAGATACGAATGGGATTCGAACTAGGCGTTGAATTGAATGGCGAAAATAGGCGTCGACAATGTTAGTTTCATATTTTATTTTTTTACTTATTAAAAACACAAAAAAAAACAACAAAAAAAATCGGTGTTGTAACCTAAACAATCAAGAATACATTGACATTTAGGCTATAAGATCTTGTACCTGTATATTAACTATGTATTTCTTGCAAATAAAGTTTTGATTGATTGATTGATTGAAACTAAATGGAATTAACAAATATACTTGAGCGGTGTGATACTTGTTCGTTTACGTCCCGGTGTTACCGTATCGCTCAACAGATGGAGCCACAAGAAAAATTAGAAGTCGCTATCGTTTGCTTCACTCGTCGCGTACTAACGGGGCGAACGCTGTAGGTTCCTCATTTTCTTGAGGCTGTAGATTGTATAGAACTTTACCTACAGTAAATTTTTAAAGGGCTATTTCAATATAATTTTATTGATTTGGCTTAAGAAATCAACTAGCAAAGTAGCAAGCAAATTTTCACTGTGCGTGCCGGTGCGTGCATGGTAACAAAATAGTCATATTATTATTTTTCGGCCGCAAAGCAAAATACACTGCCCTTCAAAACTTAATACACACATTAAAAATTGCAATATATATTTTCGAAATAATAAGGTTTAGAAAAATTATTTTTTTTAGTAAAACTTCCAAAAAAATACACGTTTGCTATACGTTATAGTATAAAAGTTAAAATATTTTAAAAGTGTGGTACTATTTATATTGTATTTTTTTTTCGTGGCACTGCGATTGGGATATGGCGCAAATACTGGTCAATCTGCCATCTCGCTCGCACATAAGATATACAATCAATGAATAGTTATGAATAATCGAACTAAACCAATTGAAGGAGAACCACATTACAAAAATTTAGCAAAAAATTCAGTTTGATTGAAACATGTTTTCAAATAAAAAAATGGCATAAAATAAAAATTCATTTATAGCTATTTTTTTAATTGAAAACATGACGTTTCGATCAAGCTGAATTTTTTTTTGAAACTTTGTAATGTTGTTCTCCGTCAATTGATTTATTTCGATTTTTCATATGTATTCATTGATTTTATATCTTCAATCAACTTCAATGTGCGAGCAAGATAGCAGATTAATTTAAATTACTCGTTTGGAGATCGCGTTATTTGCAATGATAATGATCTTCTTCTTATCGTATGGTTAATGAACAACCTGGTGTCAGAGTCTAAACCGCCCATAGGCCTCAGACATGACATTACACTCCATTGAAAAATCTCTCAGGTGTGCTGGTGTCATAGTGATGTTTTCCGTCACCGTTTTAGAAACTGATAATTAATTTATAATACGCACATAACGTACGGAAAGTCAGAGGTATATGTTACTTACGGCGTGTAAACTACTAAATAAAGGCGCTGGAAACGGTAACCACGTTTATTTGCAAGACTCAATATTACCATCAGGTGAACCCGTATAAAAACACTAGTCTATTTCTATTGTCATTACTTTTTGAATTTAGAATACAAAATATAAATCCAAAAAGGCAATCCAAAAAGGTGATGTTTAAATGAGTTTGTAACATACTCGCCTTGGGATCGAACTCAAGATCACTGACTTGTCAGTCGACGGTCACACCACTAGGCTATCAGTGCTATAATGATAATGATAAACAGCCATTCTTCAATTTTAAATCTTTAATAGTTGTACATATTACATAATGTATTGAAGATACATTTCGCGATATCAAGGCTGTTACGCAAAGGGGCTACGTTTTATGATACATTTCACGTCTAATAACGTTCCGTAATCCTATTCAATTTAGAACAACAAGAAACTAATATAAATATTTATATATATTGCAAAAAATATTGTAAGATAATGAAGTAATTTTTGAATAATTAATCATAATTATTGCAAATTTATTTGTCGCAAGCGCAGTGGGTTTAACATAAATTTAAAAAACAGATAATTTTATATCCAATCCCTCTATTTGTATAGCTTTGCCAGTGGCTTTAACCAGTAGGAATTGGGTTGAAATTCTGACTATAATCGATATTTTATCTGTAAAATTTGGAGTCTTAACATTAATTAGGTAAAATAAAAGTTAAGGTGACCTTGAGCTTGCTTTACTCTTTAAACCGGATCACCATGGCAACAGAATTAAATAAAGAAATAAAAAGAAGAAAGTCAGAAGTCCAATCGTATGGTGTATGGTTGTTGAACTACCTAGTATTAAGGTTTAATTGAGTCATGTCATGATATGACTATTAATATGACCGTTGACTGGCAAGTCAGACTTTCTGGAAGTTATCTGCATATTAAAAATTCATTATCACCTGCTTCGTGCCTCAGAAAGATCTTTAACAGCCGATAAAGGGTCAGTACCTTGACAACTGATCTAACTTTAGGGGGTCAGGGAGACAGTCGCTTTAAGGAAAACTGATATTCAACTGCATCTAGTTAGATTAGAAGCCGACCCCAACAAAGTTTGGGAATAATAAGGATAAAAAGATGATGAGACATCATAAAGTAAATATCAAGAACATGTATCATACCATATTCATAAATAATGCGTATCAAATCAAAATGTTATGGTTCATTAGGCAAGTAAAGTTTATTAGTGAATGTGTTTTACGTAAGTGTCTGTGATTGTATATAATACCAGTCATAGAGTTATGTGTCTAATGTATTATGTAGTATTGTCCAAAGAATTATTGCTGGTATGTTAATCTACACTTATGGTGTCTCTTCACGCTAATCTGCTATCACGCTCGCACATTGAAGTATTATGAAAAATCGAATTAAACCAATCTCTGTCTGTAGTATGAAAAATCGAAACAAAACAATTGATGGAGAACAACATTACAAAGTTTCAGCAAAAAATTTAGCTTGATGGAAAGATACGCAAGCCTGAAAGCGGGCGGTAACGCATGTTACAAATCCGCCATTTTTGTATTTTATTTTCGTACAATATTGACCGGTGTTTTGTTTTTTATTTCCTTACAAGTATGACGAAAAACATTGTAGGTATGTCACTCGGGCGGTACGTCAATTTGAGTTTTATAGGGCTTTAAATGTACCTTCGGTAGTAATAGTAATAATATGGTAATGATAGTAGTATAGTAATAATAAAGCACTGATAACCTAGTGGTATGACAATCGACTGACAAGTCAAAGGTCTCGAGTTCGATCTCAAGGCTTTGACTTTTCGTTAGTTATGTGCGTATTATAAAATAATTTTCAAAGCCATGTCAGAGGCCTACGGGCGGTTTAAACTCTGACATCAGGTTGTTTATCAACCATATGATAAGAAGAAGGTCGTAATAGTGTACTTACCGCCCTCGTAATATCATTTGTACTATTACTAGCTTGTAACCTCGTATCCTCTACGTCATTCTGTAGCTCGCCTGTCACTTTCAATATCTAAGCACAGCTTGAGCTTACTTAGTGAAAGTTCTATTGTCTATTAAAGCTTTGTTTTGACTCGTCAACAATTAAAGTGTTAATTATTAATAGATTGTAATTAAATCTTATTATTTTGTTGTTTTATTGGTGTCAGAGTTTAACCCGACTTGACCTCCCTGTTTATAAATATAATTAATAGCGTAGAAACAATGTTTTGAAGAACTTTTTTACAAAATAACTATTTATACTAATATTCACGGTTGTCTGGAAAAGATTGCTTTGTTACAATAAGACCGCCAATTGTATTTTTCTGTGTAATAATTAAAAATGTAAATGCTTTTATGTTGGTGTACAATAAAGAGAATTTGATTTGATTTGATTATAAATAGGTCAAGTTATTTGTAAGTTGATTTACATCGTTGTATTTATATATATTATTATCTACTACATGGGAAGGATTATCGTTATGTCACGTGGTCAAAACAAACGAATAGAATCAAATCCTATACATTTATTTCGTTTTCTATAGCGTTAGCGATGGTAGATAGTCAAAGTGGCTAAGCCCCCAGCGCTACTACCTACTTGCGCTAATCATAGTGCAGTGAGCAGGTTGTGCCTAACTTTTTTAAATGACACGTGTCGCATTTTTTTAAATTATGATTGTGCTGGTGTGAATTTAATTTTGATGACATGAACAGCAATCTTTGATTCGCCTTCAAGGAAACTAGTGGTTTTATTGTTATAGTGCACAAGAAGAGGTGGAACCTCAGGGCCTCTCAGAGGTCCAAGTTTCTCAAGAGGTTCAAGAGGTTCAAGTTACTTTCATATTATGCTACACTACTGCTTATACTGATAAAAACCAAGATAAAGAGTAAATCACTATCATCCGCCGAGCGCCTGTCACTTGCTGATTCCGGCCGGACATCATTCTCACTGCGCCCACGCATGATTGATCGTTTACCTGTCACAGAACTACGGACTTATAGACAGTTCATTTGCACAATATATTATTTTCAATATATCATAAATAATTTTAGAAATCCTTGCTAATAATTACTATGCAAAATATTTTGTAACTTTGCCTGTTTGTTTGCTGTTAAATAAATTATTGATTAATTATTCTCTAGGTTTACCGGGCAGTTAGCATCGGTATTGTTTTAAAGGTATATATTTAGACGGTTTATGTTAGTACCTGGGGGCTTAGCCAAGTTGACTATCTACATCTACAATCGCTAACACTATAGAAAACGAGAGAAATTTATAAGATGACATTACTTTTATCGTTATGTCACGTGGTCAAAACAAACGAATAGAATCTTAATAAAACCTTATAATAGCTTATTTGGTTCAAATTAGTAATCGATATTTCACCACTTTCCTGTTGACAGATTGATCTGATTTGGTACATACCTTTAGTTCTGATGACAAAACCGTTATACGTAAATAAAAAAATTAATATTATTATTCATGTAGACCATTTTAAGCTCTAATGAATAGTCATAATTCTAATATTATTGTAAAAGTGACTCTACTTGCCGGTTCCAAGGGCAGCCTACCCTTCATGGAGAAGAATCTGACAAGAAACTCCATAATTATCTATCAAACATACTCACGACCATTGGCTTCATAAACTCGCAGAAAGTTCAACAACATTACATTAATTTTTAGTATCAAATTCTTGATGCTAAAATTGATTAATATTCGATTAGATTGGAGAATGGATATTAGAAATGCAGGTTTGTTTATGTCATAATCCGAATAAGGATTATTATAATTAAGATGTTTATATAAGTATTATTGTCAACTGTTGTTATGTTAACATACACCTTTATAACCATAACACCTTTTACTTTTTTTTTATTATGTAGAGAATGATTATGCTAATTGGAATGCATCGTTTAGCGTGAGCGTGCGTTTGTAATCCTAGATTTATTTCCTTGGTCAACATTCTACTGTAGAATAACAAATTTCACTTCAAATTAATACATTTCTTTTTGAGTCATGCCATGTTTTTTTTGAGGATTTAAGCATGAGATCAGCATTTTTTATCGTATAAATTAAAATCTATAATTTAAAAACAAAATGCAGTTATTTTAATCTGCATACTATGTCTGCATTTTGGAATTCTTTGGAACTGAGATTTAGTCTTGAACTACAAACTTATTTACTGACGAACTCATTGCAAAGTTCTTCCAAAAAAACGTGCTAATGCGTAGGTACTTACATTGTTTTCTTTTCATTGCTAACTTGCAAATGTTTCAATGAAAATGAAATCTTATAGACAAGAATTTATTTATGACGTCATATAACACGTGATAAGTTTAGCGGCATCCCTGTCAATGTCACGCAACTGTCAAACTTCAATGACAAGAGAGAGACAGGGGAGAGAGACATGTGTCAGCTAAAGCTAGTGCTATGTAATGTTTATCCCGGCCTTAATATGGGACTTCATTAAAAAAAAAATTGTTAAGACAGGGTGGCATACGAAACTGCAGAAACCATGTCTAAAATATTCATAACCCTACAGGAAGCACATTGGTCATAATAGGATATTTTACAGTGGCATTCTAACGATATGATTAGCAATTCTACACAATGCGCGCTATACACGTGAAGAAAATTGACGATCAGTACAATTTGTCCCGAATTACGTCATTTATCTTAAGATCTGCTTTCTCTTTAGATTATCCTGACCTGCATTTTGTTGTATGTTAATACGGCAATAAAATAGTATATGACTCTAATACTCGTGATTTAAATACTACTAGTTTCTTGCTTGCTAGTTGAATAGTTGTTCGGGTCAAATTTTACAAGCTGAATTAGAACCACTTCCCCTTATCCTATGGAGTTGAATTTGTACAAGCAGGTTCAGTTCTGATGACAATACATTTTTATAGTAAGCATGACCTACTGAACAATTTTTTTATTTGACATAGGTACTACTTAAAATAAAATGCTCTAAAAATGACTTAAAAATACTTTTTATCTCGAATCGAATCATCACATCACACATTGGTGAACCATTTTTGCTTCTAGAAAATGTCCGAGAAAAAATCATCAAAAATCTACTAAGTACAATTTGTCTGATCTAAGGAATAGAATCAAATATTATCTAAAAAAAATATAAATAGTGTTCAAGAGTTATTGTTTAAGAGAATGCCTGTATGCCTTGATAACCAATAGATTTAAAAAAACGACAAACACCCAATTTTCCCATTCTAATCAAGAAGGCCTCTCTTTTCAAAACTATTTTAGAAGGCCGATTTAAAACTCAGCAATAATTACAAAAGATTTTCTACCATTTAACTAACCACCGACTAGGCGCCAACAAAATTAATTTAATCCTCTAAAAATGTAAATTAAAAAATGCAACATCATTACATAATTGGTTACCATTTCGTTACGTACATTTGATTAGAATTTGGTCATTTAATTAACATAAATTATAATATTTGAGCATTGTTGACTTGGAGTAGTTCCGTGTATTATTTTATTTAGATTGTGATCAAAATAGCTATTGTTTTGTATGAAAGTTAGCCTTTTGCGCCGGCTAAATAGTATGAGTGGATGAAATTAAATAACGACTCTAAGTTTACTTTGAAATTTTGAAACTGTCTATAAATGCAGAGGCCAATCTCAACAGAGACTGGTCACTTGTACACAGCCTGTGTCATCAGTCCACTTATTTTGTGCGATCATTACAAGGTGTTTGCCCTTAATCACCACTCTGGGCAAGCAGGTTGGTATTACGCAGTAGGAAACTGCTGCTCATCCTCCAGATTTTTCTTCTATATTCATAGATCGGAAACCACTTGACATTCTCACTGGGGGTGAACTTCCAGTGATTTTTTTTCGGTTCTATAAAGAGGGGATATGTAACACTTGATCAAATTATAGATTTAAAAAATGATAACCACTCAAAAAATCCTATTGTTTCCCGACCTGGACATCGAACATCAAAACTCGCAGAACACACACACAAACATTTTTGTGATTTTTTTACATGTTAGCTTAAAAAAAATATTTAATAAGAAGTTTTTTCAAATTTTCTTATTAAATAATTATACACTATTAAACAATTTCAATTTAAAAAAAAATATACACACACAAACTTCATATTCTCTACTTAAGTATTCTTTTTTTATTATTCTCTTCTCTACTCTTATTAATTTTGCTGTAGCAATTAATTTCGATTTTTTACTATCATGACGAAAACATTGTAGTAAGTTTTTTAAAGTTTAAAATCCCAAATATAATTTAAACAAAGAATAATATCGACCATCGTCTGAGATCGACTTTCTCCGTCCATCTTCGGCTGACCTATTCAATGCAAATTTACTTGTTCGCGTAATAACGTAATATGGTAATGACCATTGTTAACGACTGTACGCTATAATTATGTGCGTGTGAGTTGTCTATACAGATGTATTTTATGAATAATCCACTGTGATATTTTAAATATTTTTTTTTATAATTAATTATTCAACTGTCTTAACTCGATTTAGTTATAACGAGAATTAACTGTAAACTACAACACATACATGATATTTATTTTTACCTTCTTATTCTTATCGTTTAGTTAAAAAACCTATAGAGAACTTAGAGTTTAAACCACCCGTAGGCCTCTGATAAACGTTTCAAAAATCAAAATATTTTTATCCATGTAGACCAATAGCAAACTTATATTTAGCTGCATCTGATTAAAATAAGAGCCAATCCCAAAAAAGTTTGGAAATAAAAGGCTAGGAGTATGATGTAGAATAGGAACAGTCATCATCATCTGCCTAGCCTTTTCCCAACTATGTTGGGGTCGGCTTCCAGTCTTACCGGATGCAGCTGAATACCAGTATTTTACATGGAGCGACTGCCTATCAGACCTCCACAACCCAGATACTGGGTTACACGATACCCCTTGGTAAGACTGGTTGTCAGACTTTCGGGTTTCTGACTACCCGTAACGACTGTCAAAGATCTACAATTGACAGCCGGGGCCAACAGCTTAACGTGCTATCCGGGGCACGGAGAGTGATAATTAATTTATAAAACGCACATAACTTACGAAAAGTCAGAGGTGCGCGCCTTGGGTTCGAACCCGAGACCTCTGACTTGCCAGTCAACGGTCCCCACCACTAGGCTATCACGACTAGAATAGGAACAGTCGTTATTAATATTATTATAATAGCAAATCTAGGTATAAAATAAAAATTCATTTAAACACAATTTTTTTCTTGAAAACATGTTTCGATCAAGCTGAAATTTTTGCTCAAATTTTATATTGTTGTTCTCCTTCAATTGGTTTAGTTCGATTTTTCATAAATAAATTCATTGATTTTATATCTTCAATCAACTTCAATGTGCGAGCGAGATAGCAAATTAGCGCGAGGCACCTCGAGAGGCCGTCCTCGGAGACTGCTCGTATCAAACTGGAGACGAAGACCTGGCTTCCCAGGTCAACGAGGGAAACGAAAAGTATTGGTAACACAATAGTAATAATTACAATAAAAGCAACTATTTATTTAACGATAACTGCTAAACTGTTGTTAACGTAACGGCGTGTTTTTTATAGATGTTATGAATGAGCTGGTCATAATTTTTATTGCTTTTTATGTATTGTTACTAACTGATTAGATTATCTGATACCTTACAATGTTTATAGTTCCTACTAAAAATAAATAATAAAAAAGGCCTTTTATTTCCTAATATTACTATTATTTATTTCCTGTCTTATAATCTGTGCAAGTATTTCTACTAATATTATAAAAAATGTGAATGTTTGTAAGGATGGATGGATGTTTGTTAGGTACTCTTTCACGCAAAAACTACAAAACGGATTTTGATGAAACTGTACAGTAATATAGCTTAAACAACAGATTAACACATTGGCTACAATTTATCAACATACAAGCTAATACACAATACCGTAGGTTACAAAAAAAAAAAATTCCTATGCAGTAAGGGGATTGAACCCATTGCATTGAGCTCAGAAAGTCAATCGCATAACCGCTACTTAACGTTTAGGTATGTTTTGAATTGACCGTACATATTATATATTATTATATCATATGCTAATCGATGCTATGTTTACTGCTACTGAAAATAAAAAAGCAAACCTATTAAAACTTTTTACCCGACCCGGGAATCGAACCAAAACCCTACCTCATAATCAAAACCAAGACCTTGTACTACAACAAGGCAGGTCAAGTAACATCACGTTACATTAACAAAATTAAATATTCTACGTAGGTACTATATTTAGTCCACGCCGCGGGGCAAGCCATATTCGCTTCATATTGACAAACGGCAAGTATATCATAATACAGTTATACAATAGCAACAAAAACCTGTGTTACTACTATCTAAAGAGTCTTATGTTACCCAGTTTGTGTTACATACAGATTTTGATATAATGTTACTTGTTAAATCTGAATATACAGGGTTATTTGTAAAACATCAGCATCCTTAAAAGGGGTCATTAAACTCATCATTATGAACACCTTTTACTATGGGACCAACCCTGAAATCGCAAAAAAAAACAGCTGTTCCATACATAATATTTTTGTGAATTTTTTACATGTTTTAGCACATGTTTGCTTATTAAATATAATAATTTAATAAGAAATTTGAAAAAACAAGTGATACGGATGGGATTCGAACTCACGATCTTCGGCGTACCGTGCCGACGCTCTAACCGCTGAGCCACCGTACGCCCTAGGCGTAGAAAGAGATTTGAAAATTCGACTGATTTTGATGGGATACGGTGGCTCACCGGTTAGAGCGTCGTCGAGTAAAGAGGTGCGCGCTTTGTGTTCGAACCCGAGACCTCTGACTTGCCAGTCAAACAGTCATACCTTAGGCTATCACAACGCTCGATGACGTACAAACGTGAAATTCCGAAATATTTCCTACAAATTTCAAGTCTGTAGAACCAATGGTTTAGGCTGAAGGTTGTCTGTCAGTCAGTCACAGTACTGATTTATAAGTAAGTACAGAGAAACAGATCTTTCAGTTACACGAAATTTATATAAGGCTATACGTTTCTTGAGCGTGAAAATTGGCGATACCCAACCCAGTCGCTTATCGTCGGCGGAGGCAGTCGGACTGCCTATATAATTAGATATAAATAGGCGTGTATAATTACATACGTCTTAAAATCATCAATTAAAATTGTATCTTAAACATAAAGTATCTTAATAATTTAGCTACATGACTCTGTAATGATCGGAAATCTTATAAGAATGTTGTATTTAATTAAATAAAAGTCTGACTTGATAGAAACCTCTGATGGAGTTGTTTATTTCTAAGTTAACTTGCCGATGGCAAAATGATGGACTCTTAAATAATTCATATATTATATTAAACTATAACAACTATAACTGAAAGAAAATATTAGGAATAAAGATGTTTTAATTTTCACAAAATGTGACATTATTAAAATTTGTTTATAAAAAAGGCCTTTTTTAAAATAATTTAATTTATAATTCAAGAAGAATGGAAGAAGAAAATAATATATTGTACTGATCTAAAGACAGGAAGTTAATACAATTAAAATATTTTAAAATAATGTTCGAAATTTTTGTAGAAAGATAAAATCGATATCGAAATTAATTTTTACCAATAATTTCTTATTTTAGTATTCTCATATAAAGTATTTATTACTTCATAATTTTTTTTATGTATTTATAATTAATTTAACCCGCTGTTGTTGATAATGATGATGATGATTTGGCAATTTTGAAGTTTGGAAGATTTAAAAGCTCTAGAAAACGGCGCATCGATATAAAATTCGACAATAAAACCGGGAACAGACGAAAAATATATATAATTTAAAATGGACAAAGAGAAAATCAACAATCCAAAATAAACAAGATAGTCGAAAGTTTAGCGAATCAAAAACAATACAAACTCCATTAATGAATACAACATTTACGACTTGTTACTCACATGCCACTCGCAAATTTAGCATTCGAGCACTTATGAGAGAGATCGGATGAGGTCTAAATTGTGAACATGGTCATTATAATACCACATATAAAATAAATCTTACAAACATTTAATTTTTTAAGTTCTCTTTCATAACCGTTTAATTAACTAAAAGTGCGTTAAGTAATAATTTGATGTACCTGGTCTAAACAAGAAACAAGATCCTATGGATACGACTACTGACCAGCTCTACGGCCTTCTCATACGTTAATTACGTAACCATTCGAGATTCGGAACACTCGAGGTTGCAGGAGAAAGTGCATGGTGCATTGGGATTAAGTCGAGCGAAATTATTCGCTTACTTTGCGATAATGGACGCTCTGACGCAAGAGATCGCTCACATTTTAACCAGTTTCAACATTTTTGACTAATTTTCGAAAGTGCGATCTTGAATTTCGATCTGATAATTCTAATTCTACATCGGTTTTTATGTTACGTTTCCGTATTTCGGTCACTGGGTTTCGAAACTGCACATATTTTAAGTGAAGTGCAAAGTAACTTAATGTCGAGTAATATACTTACTAAGTAAATCCACTTTATTATAAAATTGCACCCCAATTACTTCACACGCATGTCATAAAGTCGTCCGGTGACATCAGTACTTTCGATTTTATCGAAAACGACTTTCGATAGGGACCTATTACAGCTGTTTAAGGCGTTGAAACATGTTTTTGTTTCACATTAATTTATTTTTTTGTTAAACCACATATGGTTTTACGATTGTACCACCAAGATGTGCCAGTTACCTTACAGCGGGATGTGAAAGTTCGTATTAAATCAAGGAGGCGTTTACAAAATAGATTGTTTTTTATTTACAGAAACTTATAACAACAAATATAATACATAATAACATCTAAGATGCGATCACATGATTTACTTTAAATGAGATGAAATGACTAACAATTTGGGTCGTTTAGTGGGGGACTCCGTAATCGCTGGAGGGCACTCCGTAGGTTCCTGAGGGGGCACTGATGGTGGCGTAACCGTGGTCACCGCCGCTGGTGTAACCAGAGTCAGCGTAGCCGGAGTAACCGGAGTAACCGTGGGCGTATTCTTGCTGGTGGTATTGAGCAACCTGGATGGCCTGTTGGACGTGGTCGAGTTCAATGCCGACAATCCTGGCGTTAGGGACGCCGTACACTGGGGCAGGAGCGCCGTAATGGGTTGAGATTCCGTGTCCGTGTCCGTGACCGAAACCAGAGGAACCGGAGTAAGCCTGGTTCTGGATCTCGTCCTTCAAGATGATAGCCTTGATTTTGTGGAGGAGATGAGGGTCCACATGGTAGCCCTCGGCAGTCTGGTGACCGACAGGCACGGAGGTGTAGTGGCCGCCGCTGCTGATGCCGCCGATGGCGTAGGAGGATGAAGGGGCGGAGTAGCTGTAGCCCACGGGAGGCTCAGCGACAGCGCAACCCAGGAGGGCGAGAGCGATCTGTCAAAAAACATTTTATGTAAAACTTGGAAAGTAAACCCCCAATTTATCGGAAATTGACATAAACTTTTGAATTTTTAAAATACACCGCGTATTTTGAAAATTCAAAAATGCATGTCCTTTTTTGAAATTCCTAATCCTAACAAATAGATTGATTTTCAAAGGACCACAGATCGAAAATTGTAATTTTTAAACTTAGTAAATCAGCAGCTTCGAAGCATGCGTAAACACTGTGAACACTGAAAAACTGATCCATTTTCCCAAAAATTGGAGCCTCGAGCCAATTTTCAAGGGCCGTAATAAATCAGCCTATACAAGTCCACTGTTGGGGAAAGGCAAGAAAATTGCTACAGTCATGGTTGAATAGCACATCCAAAACACCGATTTTAACAAAACTGATACACTTATACACGTCACTACACAGTCACTGCACTCCTTATGAACTTACGATGTATTTGGCCATGTCTTATGTGTTTCGACGACGGTTGGTGTGTGATGTCTGTCTCTTCAAAGCGATCCCCTTTTATAGCGAGACACTGGCCATCTACTTTTACTTTACTAGCAGAGGCTACCGAGGACGAATTTGGGTTACAAATGGACTATTTTTTTTTTGGTTTATAGGCAAAGGTTGTGGGTGTGTAAGCTTTGATTGGAGAGGTAAATGATCCTTTATTGTATTTTTTTTTTCTTTAAAAAAAAATACGTTGTGTTTGCGAATTTTAGAGCAAGTTTTTCAAGTTGATTGTTCAAGTTTATCGATATTTTTTTTTTGCATTTATTTTTGTGACTACTTTGTGTATACCTAATAATAGGTATACGATTATTATGAAACTGGTTTATTTTATAGATTGCAGAAATATATTCATATTTACGCGTTTCGATTCCAAAAATTCTATAAAATCAGTCGTCCTTGTAATGTTTAAACTTCGAACTACATCATAGATAAAATAAAATGTTTACCTAAAATTATAAGTTTTATATCGTTGCTCTGTAATAATTAATCTTATATTATTAATAGCCAAAATAAAAGCTCTTTAATGACACAACTTGATCATAATCATATCACATTTTATTATTATTTTGTTCTCGTTGTCGGATCTGTATCGAGTTCAATCATTTCTTAATTGGTATCAGATAACTGTTTAAGAAAAAAAGAAAGACATAAACAAAAAGTTATCCACAACATTATTTATCTTAAAAGTTTTGCTTCTGCATCTTTAGATTATCAATTTAGAAATGACTTTATTATCTTTAAGTTTTAAAATAATAAAGTCACAATTTCGTATCAAATTGTGTAATCTGTATCATGTTTATAGTTTAGATAAAATGTAAAAGGTTGAAGCACTTATTAATTTTAATTATAGATAATTTATTTAAATCTTTTGATTGTAGCAATTAATGCATTTTTTTTCTACATAGATGCATCTTTTCCAAAATTTGATTCTATTTTTAAATGACTGTGTCTTCAAAATTTTGTTTTTAAATGTGTCTTTAGAATTCTGTTTTTAAATAAGTTGATTTTTAAAATAAATCATTCTTTGCAATACTTGTTTTATTCCAACATTTTATTTTATTTTTGTATTATAGTCTCTATTATACTTGACATTTTGTTTTTAAATAGTAATAAAATATAAAATAAATCTATCTCCTGCAACACCTGTTTCTTATTATTTTCTTATTAAATAATAACACTTGTTTCTTTAGATTTTGATTATAATTTTAATGTGTCTTTATTAAGCATGTTAGCATAGCATATAACAAAAAATTGTCACGGTTTTTGTGTCAGGGCTTTTTTCAATTATTAATTTAAGTTTTGTTATTGTATTTGATCACAAACCCATTAAATAGAAAGAATTGTGGTCTCCACTGGAGCATACCTGCCTTCACGATGCCTATACACTCTTGATTTAGGTCCCCAAATTATTATGATCTGGATGACGCTTTGGATGTAAAAGTTCCTATGGCATTTTTAACTTTTTAACCTGAGAAACATAAATTCTTGAGGACAGTAGATACGTGATTATTAAGTATATTTTTTCTGCAATGGCCAATAAAGTTTTACTACCATGATCTTCCTGTCCTTATCCTAATTTTAGTTATGATCAGCGCAATAGGTTTTCATTCTTTCATTCATCTCCAGTAGCCGTCATTTCAATGCCTTTTCTATCCATGTTGTTTTGTCACCATCATTATTAAATAATATTAGAACTAATGTAGGTCAATACGGTTTCTAGGAAGACATAATGCGATACGCACATAACGTATACGGATATAATCACCACTTATTTGATAATCCCTTCACCATGTACAGAAGTTAGTGTACAAAATAGAATCTAAATTATTACATTTCATAATGTCTCTTTCATAATCATAATCATTTTTTATCCTTGCAACCTATTTGATGATATTTTTGTAAATATTTTACATGTTTTTTTTGCACATGATAGCTTATTAAATATAATCATTTAATAAGAAAATTTGAAAAACACGGTTCTTCGACACGGTACGTCGAAGATCGTGGGTTCAAATTCCATCCGTATCAGTTATTTTTTCAAAATTTCCTATTTGATGATTTAAAGGAACGTATGTTGTCTATATGTTTACTAGCTTCTACCCGTGAAAAAGTATTCTATGTCCTCCAAATCTCAGGCTATCTTGTTTTGAAATTTCATAACGGTCGACAACGATGATAGCCTAGTGGTATTACTGTTGGACTACCAAGTCAAAGGTGTAGGTTCAAAACACTGTTATTAAAAATTATGTTAATTAAAAGTAAATTAAAGTAAAAGTAAATTGTGCACTTGTCGTGATGGCTCATTGGTTACAGATCTATTTTGCAACTCCAGCACGTGGATGTAAGTTCGAACTTGGCATGTACAAATGTGACTTTTTCATTGTCATATGTACTTAGTTAATCTTAGACACCATAGACTAACAGGGATGGAAAACGTCGTAAGAAAACCTGGACTTAATAGTCTGAACGCCGTGAGCTAGCGTGGTGGTTGTGAATTACTCGATCCTTCTCTGTGTGGGAAGAGGCCTTTGCTCTACTGTGGGACAGTTACAGACTGTTTTATTATTTATTTATTTCTTGCTACAATGGTGAAGGAAAACCAAAAATATAATGGCCAAACCACAATACTATTCTTGCTAAGATTTCTTAACTAAAATCACTTCTTCAATGAAGATACAATGTTTTAGACACATTATCTAAGAGGCATATTCAGAGGAGGGCGTGTCCAATATTTACCGGTAACTAATTCCAGTAATTCTAATTTTAAAAATAAGCAATTAAACTTAAAAATTTAATACTCATGTTTACTCGTAATAATCGTTAAAACTTGATGAGTCTCGTTCAAATAGAACTGTTATTTACATAATATAATGTCTAAGTAAATTATACGCGTTTCAAACACCAATTTGTTAATATTACAGAATCGTGTCAAGGAATAGTTACTATGTGTTAATATTATATCATTAGACACCCGGAATTTAAGTTTTTATAGTTTTTTTTTAATTCTTACTAACCGGATTAGGCAAATCTTGGTTTCAAGGATGTTAAAATTTAAAACAACACGGCCTATTGTGGTTAAGCTGGGCAAAGCTGATACTTACTCGATTTATAGGTTGACTACTACTGTTTTATGTAAGTATTTTATTTAAGTGTTATTTTTTTAATTATTTATCAAATTGATTTTACCCGCTTAGGCGTCGAATTTCCAAAAACCCTTCCTTAGTATACCTCTAGGGTACTTTCTATAAACACTGAGTTCGCTTCGCATGCATTAATCCATTTTTAACCCCCGATGAAAAAAGGGGGGTTTATATAAGTTTAATGTGTGTGTCTAAGTCATCGTAACTCCCAAACGGATGAACCCATTTAGTTTTAGTTTTCTTTTATTTGAAAAGCGACTTGACCGAGTGTGATCTTAGCTTAAAAATGCATAGGAGGAGTGTTTTAAAATTTTATTACAGACGAGTAACATGCCATATAGAATTTTTCAACAGCCAATTTGAGAAAAATGTCTATTTAATCCATGGAAATGTTGCATTTATAGTAACAGTAGAAATAAACTCAAACTTTTTTTTGTGCCTGGGGGAGTCAAAAATGCCTACCGCATATCGCACGTCCGAGGACGTACGGTTATGTGGGGCTCGCACCACCCACTAAAAACATCTCCCCCCTGCATGTTCCTCGCACTATATCGGACGGGGCCGGCTACTGCAACCGCGCTTTGCAACCCCGTCCAGTGCCCGTTCAAATAAACTCAACCTGTATTAAGAAACGGAATCTTTATTCCGCTACATGTCCTTAGTGATAGCTAAGTGGTTTAAAAAAAGTCGTCAATACACTGAGACAGTAGTGCATGTATGTGAAACTATCGATAGTGACGTTGCATATTTGTAAAAATGTTCGATGACGTAACCTTATATCGAATTTATGAGTACATAGAGACTACCTACTTTCATAGAGGTCGAAAGATCCCAATTAATCACTCAAATAACTGCTATTTAGTTGACTTTCTTAGGTAGGTAGTGTTATGTTATGAAGGCGTTCTCATTTCAAAGTGTACTAAGTAGGTACTTTATTTTTTTTGCGCCAAACAACCTTAACCTCCTTTAAATTTTGTAGGTAGTTTAGGTTTTTTTTAAAAACTGCTGCGCTGTGAACTTTTAAACTTTTATTTCGTTATCTTAAGCAGTGATAGCCTCTGACTTGCCAGTCAAAGGTTAGGTACCAACCTTTAACTTTTGACTGGCAAGTCAGAGGTTTAAGGTGAACCCAAGGCCACGCACCTCTGACTTTTCGTAAGTTAAATTTATCACCAGCTCCGTGGAAAACACGTTAAGGCGTTGGCCCCGGGTGTCATGAAGATTTTAGACAGTCAATATAGGGAGTCAGTACCCTTATAAAATCCTGACCAATTGTCTGATTTAGAATATTGAATCCCTTTGGGTTGCGGGGGTTAGATAGGCAGTCGCTCCGTAGAGAACTGATATTTAGCTGCATCTGGTTAGATAGAAGCCGACCCCAACAAAGTTTGGGAATAATAAGGCTAAGAGGATAATTTGTTTATTTCATGAATTTTTTTAATGTTATGGTCTACAGGGTGGTACGACTCCAGATAGTTTTTACTGACTGAGATTCTTTTTAGTTCGAAGCAACTAGAAGCAGATTGGGTGTTCATCGCTGCTAAATTGCGACTTTTGTTTATCAGTCGACTTTTATGACACTGAAAGAGAGAGAGAGAGTTATTTTCAGCCGACTTCAAAAAAGGAGAAGGTTCTCAGTATCTAGTATTTCGTTTTTTTAAATATTTGTTACCACAGAATTCCGTAATTATTTAAGAAACGATTTGAAAATAGATTTTTTTTGGGGCGGTATATTTCCGGTTTGTCCCATATAAATTATATTTTATATTTATATTATTATATTTTCTGTTTAGTGCTCCATGCGAAGCGTGCTGTCTGTTTGTTTGTCACTATAATAATATTAAAATCAAACTGCTGTATATCCTACTCTTTTTAACTGTACTTATCCCATAAAAAAAAGTAATATCCTTTCTATATGACACACCGGCGAAGAGATACTGTAATATATTCTTAACATACAATGTAATTGTATATACTTGTCTTAATGTTGTAATTATCAAATTAATTACACTTTTAAAATAATGCAACACTGATTTAATGGTGTACGTTTCTTCATTTGCTGTTTAAATTAAAACCAGTCTTGTTTATGTACTTTTGAAAACTGACCAAAAACCAGCTTTGGTGTTGATTGATTACCTATAAGAAACTTTAGGTGTAAATCTCAACATGGTATAAAAAAACATAATTATTGACATACAGCAATCATTTATCATTGTATGAGACATCATACTTAGGTATTTTTATTTGAAAAATTACATGTTTACCTAAATTCAGTGTAACTAAACGACAAGCTTTTCATAAATTTCGCACGCTCAGGTTGTGGAATCATCTCGATCCAGGTTTTCCCAAGAGACTACAGCAAAGTTTTCAAAAAATGGGTCGGCAATGCGCAAGAGTGCCTCTGATTAAAGCATTACCCATACGTATTACCCATACATCCTATTAATATAAATGTGAAAGTTTGTAAGGATGAATGGATGGATAGAGGGATGTTTGTTACTTTTTCACGCAAAAACTACAAAACGGATTTTGATAATATTTTACAGCAATATAGTTTATAAATCAGAATAACATATAAGCTACAATTCATCAACATACCATGCAGGCGGAGCCGCTAGCGGAAGTTAATAAAAAATAAATTTAACATCAGTTTATCTAATCCAGAAATCGAACCTAAAACCTCTTGCTCACACAACTACATCAGATACCAAAGCCGCTTGAATCTTCATCAACATCTTCAACAAAATTCTACTTTTTTATAACGATTATTTATGATATTACACTCCACAACAATCCACAAATGACGTTTAAATTACATAAATACTGTTCGTATGTACCTATATCCTTCAATAAAAGTCAAGCTCAATGTCACTGACCTTTGGCAGGTGTTGAATTATGCGCGCACGCATTTGACGTACGAGTGCACACGCAACAGATTAACTTGCGATGAATACATTCAAACTGGGAACGGTAATCAAATGAAAAATAATACTGTATAATTATTATACAGAGACAAGTATAAATCAGGTGGACAGACGACCTAATAAAGGTCGCAGGGAGCTGCTGGTTGCAGGTTGCTTCCAACCGGCCGATCTGGAAGTCATTGAGGGAGGCCTATGTTCAGCAGTGGACGTGTTATGGCTGAAATGATGATGATGATGATGTACCTAGTATAAATAAAAAAAAAACCCCCTCGATACAAAAAACCTTTACGCTATCTGGACTTATAGCGATCTGGTCCAAACGCGATCTAGTCCAAACGCGATCTAGTCATATCGAGATTTAGTCATAAAGCGAACTAGTCATAACTGCTATCTAGTCTTAACGAGATGTAGTCCTAAAGCTTCTAACCCCTATTTTTTTATATTTTTCAGCTAAATTTCGTGGTCGCGCATTGGTTATGTACCCGCTTTGCAAGCGCATTAGTGTGAGTTCGAACCTGACATGTACGAATGTGACTTTTCAATGTCATTTGTACTTTCTTAGTTAATTTAAGGCACCACCGACCAACGGTGAAGCAAAACATCGTAAGAAAACCAGGACTTAAAAGCTGCAACTAACCCACTGCAGGGCAAAGGCCTCTTCTCATACAGAGAGGTATCGAGCAATAATCACCACGCTAGCTCACTGCGGGTCAGACTATTAAATTCAGGTTTTTTCACGATCGATGTTTTTCTTCACTGTCAGAGTGATGCCTTAGATTAACTATGTACATAATATGACGTTGAAAAAGTCATATTAGTACATACCAGGTTCGAACTTACACCCACGTGCCAGCAAAGGTCCGTAACAAAGATATTAGAAAGGAGTTCTTCTTTAATATTTCTATGGTCCGTAACCATTGCGCTACCATGACATTAATAAATAATAAGTAGTAAGACGTACATGTAATAATAATAAAAAATTTAAAATAATTGCAATCTTATACATATCCTTGTTTGAATTACCCGACCACAACGGGTAATTATGAACGATGAGTACAATATATTATAAAACATTTTTTCCGAGTCGTAATGAACGTTACAATAAAACATCATACAAAAACATGCCAAATCCGGTTTTTTTGGCTTTACCCACAATTCTTGTTAAACCGTCTTACCCCTAAACGTGTTAACCAATCGTCGTTTGCTGTAAGCTTCAAGAGAAAGGTAGATAATTCTAAGAAATCCAGGTTATGGATCACACAGTAATAAAACGATCTACCAATCAATAAGCTATATACGTTAATAATATCTGGGTAAAATGTTATTTGAAAGTAAAATGTTGCTGTAAAGCATTGTCATTTTAAAAATTTACAAAATTAGTGGCACATTAATATCTGAAGCCAAGACACACTTCGCGATTGTTATCAACTGTTGACCAAGACCGGAACCATCATTACCCCTCTCGCAATTAAAGGCGTGCAAAATTGTTTGTGATGAACAGACTGACGAGGTAAGTAGGATAAATTGCACTATTGAATAAATCATATAATCGATGTAGACCAAATTTTACCAAGATGGAGTAAATCTTACTCGCGAGTATATTAGGGTTAACCCTAGCAAAAATGAAGTACCTAATCCAAAAGTAAATATGAAGTAATATAACTCTCAGTATTTACTCTCGAAAATAAAAAAAATGGTGAAATCAGACCTTAATCAATTTGTCATTTCATATTTAGTGACCTCATTGGCAAATATTTTAAAATACGCTTCTAAACCCATAATAAAACCAGCGAGAGTGAGATCCACCCACATCTAAATAATTAAATATTATTAATTGTACCACACCCAACCACTCACAATGTGCAACGGATGCTTTGCTCATCTCATCAGAGAAAGGAATTGAGATCCGTGGTAATATGCGCGTGCGTGTCCATTGATTGTAACGTATTTCATCATCATTCGTTTATTAACATTTTTCCACCGGACATCACGTCACTACGGCACGTTACTAGCCATGTTAGCTAGCACTAGCCGTTAGTTACCATGGTAACTATTCTTTCAGCTCTGAGCAATCGGCTAGAATCAACTTTCTTCAAGAGCTCATAAAGAGTGTAAATTGTCACACAGTCTGCCTGCGACCACGAGTGCTGCAAAGTACTCGAAACGTCAGGATTGTATTATCAAAATAAAAAACGCGAATTATATCCGTTGAAAAGTTGTTTCATTATAGTGTAAATTGGACTTTGCAACAACCTTTTTGGAATTCCAAAATATTACTTTTTGCCGATCTTCAAATCGAGATCCCATACTACTTTGTATATATTAAAATATTAAAAGCAGGTTTGCTTTGCTGTAGACCACAAGACTGCCTTACCATCTGGTGGGTTCGAGGTCAAACGTGCTTTTTTACTGTGGTAGAGTCAAACTGGCTTCTATTTTTAAATAGAGGGACATTACAAGTGACTAGATAACTTTGTAAATTATTCATATTCTGTTTACATTTAATTAAATATCGTGTTGAATAAAACAATGGAAACCAACCATATAACTATCATACATCGAAAACCACATGACCTGCTCAATCTCGACCATTCACCAATCACTATTATATAAACACTATATAATATACATTCACACATCGCATTCTAAAAATGTAGGTACGGCGGACAACTGATATAAAAGCGAATTTTGAGTGCAATCTATATCTATTAGAAATTTTTGGAATATGTAGAATATTTCATTGCAAAACAGTTCAAGCCAACGGGTTTTTTTTTTAATATGACAGTTTTTGTTCTTAATAATAACTTAGGCTTATTTTAATGCTATAATCAAGTTAAAGATGCTCTTTCCCATACAATTTTCAAGGAAGAGGAGAGAGAGGCGTTGAGGAAGCAACCGCCTTGACGCCTTATAAGCCGAAACCCAGCCTGCATCAATTTTTTTGGGCCTTTAGAGCCTTTAGAGCCGCGGGCGCTCAGATTGGAGAACCTATCCGCTCACTGAGCAACCCCTGAGACGATAATGGCAAAGTCTCAGGTGAGACCCTTTTACAGTATCTCCAGGGATGTGCCTAAAATCGTTGCATAAAGGAAGTTCCAGAGTTGGTCTCTTAAGAGGACCTAGGATCTCCCTCCATGTGCTGATAGTGATCACCGGGGTGGTTTTAGTGAGGTAAGAATCCCATATTCCCCGGTCTCTTCCCTCAGAGGCTGGGTGCCATTTGAAGGTTTCCCTTGAAACAAAAAAATTAAGGCGTTTGAGTAGCTTAACTTTCAGTTTTACACAACGGTCAAACACTTGTATTTTAATAACAAGAAAAGCAGGCGTCATAATAATATAATGATGCCTGGCGCAGAAGGCAGTATTGCTGGACACGGCGCGAATAGTGAGGAGGTTTCTCTCTCTGGACCCCTAACCACCGGTAGCTTGGACCCTGTTCCCGATACCGGTGGGCTACTATATTTTATATTTTTAAATGTATATTTTTATTTTTTTTATATTTATATTTAAAAATGTATTTTATATGTATAGAAAATAAATAAATGGAATAATGATGCAACAATAAATTGACACCAGACAAAAATAAACTTTGCCTTCGACAGGGTTTAAACAATACCTTGAAATACGACTTTGACTTTAACGAAAACATAAAAAGGAAGTAAACTTGACGTAAACATGTCTGTAAACAGGCTAGAGCGTGGCTTCTGACCTAGATCCGAAAATATCGCTCTCACTTTACCTTTTTGGGTGAGCAGACACGCGTATAATTGCCTAACCGAAAAAAAAATGTACACCCGCGGTCCTAACGTTAGGACCGCGGGTGTACATATATTACTATATATCTTTTTATCAAAAAAAGTACACTGGATTTCATTAAAGGTACACTGAGGTACACTGCAGGTACCACCTTCCTGTAGAAAAGCAGCTCAATTCTGTGATGTTTAATTTTGTACACCCGTGGTCCTAACGCACACACTTACTTTGGTTGAATTTATTTGCATGAAGCCATAATATGACGTAAATAATCATTTTAGCAGTAGCGTTTGTGATAAGAGCGACAGGGAGCCCTTGGAACTGGCAATTAGAGTCACTCTTACAACAAACAATATTAGAATTATGACTATTCATAAGTGCCTAATGGTCTACATGAATAAAAATATTTTGATTTTGATTTGTCAGACGTTATATGGATGGGGCAATGTGGCTCAAATTGGCGGGGTTTTTACCCAGCAGAAAGACAATCAATCGTCAAGGTTATTCGTCTACTTAATAAACAAAAAATGCAATAATTTCAATAGAAAATTTTAATATTTAGTAATTGCAATATTTTATCTTGTACCAATTAATACATCCGCATTGATGATCAGCTTAGAATATCGCAATATGATTGGCTAAGTCTAGACTGTGAGGCAACGACCGGTCCATCCAGATCAGACTAAACTTGACATGGTATTACATCCTTACTAATAAATAATATGCTAGAAAGTTACATTATGATGTTTGTATTTTATTGTATTGACTTATAATTCATCTGTGTGAAATTTAATTATGTTGGGTATTTTAGATTTATGTTATACATATTGCTTTTGGGTCAGTCGGTACTTGCAAAGCTTAATGATACGTGCACAAACTACCTAGAGCGTGTGAATGAGGAAAAACAATTGGGTCAAAAAAGGAATTTAATATTATTACTTAATTATTAAAAATATTTTTTGGGGCGAAACAGGAATAAAACATAGACCCAATAAGGACTTTTTGTGTGAGACGAAACTTTGTAAGGCGAACGCAGAATAAATCAGCCTGGATACATAGGATAGTTAGATAGATATAGTTTTTTTAAAGTACAAAAGAAAATAAGACACAGTTCCTGTGATTACCCTCAGATAAAAACAATTATTAATAAAAAAAAACAATTAACAAAATATATAAATATAATTTGTGTAGAATAAATACAGAATTTCACGCAAAAAAGGTTAACATTAATATAAAATTTACAATGTGTATTATTTTAATAAATCTATGAATATTTTCATAATTAAATAAGTCAACGTTTTTTTGAGCAATTTTTGGAGGAATTTTTTATAGTATAAGTTTTTAATCAAAATACATATTTTACAGAATAAGCAAAAAAATAAAATATTCAACATTTTTTTATTGTTCTTGAACTTGATTGCTTTTACATTTATTACAGGTAAAAAAAAGTTATAAAATTCAAATAGACAAAATATTTTTATTTGATTGAAGTATTATGTAAAGTATAATTTGTTTAGACATTTTTACGTTACGCATTTACCTAAACAAATATGACGTCTACGAGACCAAAGGTTATTTTTAAGATCTTAATAATATAAACCAGAAATTAGAAATCCTAATATGAATTACAATAATTTTTATTTTCGTTGTAATAAACTGGGCATCGTGCAAATCTTTTTTGGAGCACACAATGGCACAAATAATAAATATTGTAGATCATAGTTTTTAGAAGCTGCAATGAGACCTGAAGGAACATATTATAATTAAAATAATTGTCCAGGAAGAATGCAATAGATCAATAAAGTTAGGTCTTAATTTTATGCGAGTGAGCCCCAAGCAACAGCGAAATATTTGAATTTGTCGTTGCATAATTATGTTAATAACTATAATGTAATATTTTATTATGCATGTTTGATAGAGGTATAAATTCATTTTAAATTAGATATTTTTACTTAATTGTGCGTCGGAGTGCCATGTTAATGGTCCTGTTAGATCATTTGAATATTGTTAGTTGAAAGTTTTTTAAATTTTTGATTGCAACGGCCGTTTCGTGTAAGGTCCGATTGGCTACGAAAACAATAGGTTTTTATTGTGTCTCCAAATTGTTAGCTCAAAGGATTTTTTGTGGGGAGTAACATGCTGTCAAATAGTTTTTTAACTTTCATTTTAATAATATGCGATCAGATGGAAGTGTTTAATAGGATTATGAATTTTATACGGGATAATAAACTATTGTACTTTTTGTAATATGTTTACTGAGTATTGATTTATTTGACTCTTCACTTTTGCATAAACTTTTTAAATACATAAACATTTTTATAAAGTATTTATGCATACTATGCAAAGACTAAAGTTCGATATTTTGTAGAAAGATAAAACTTTTTATTTATATAAATTAATTAATGACGAATAAAAATAAACATTTGGAATTTTACAATTTTATTTAATTTTAAATAATCCTTGAATTATTTTTAGCATCATTATGATTAATACACATATATCCTATTTAAAAATATAGGTAAAGCTTTTCAAACGCATTAAACCAATTTAAACTGTATTGTGTCATACATAAGAGTTATTGTAGGAAAGATAAAATGATGCAATAGAAACGAATCCTTTCCCAAAAATGTAGGCATGATTTTATTATTTCAATGCAAAATAAGCTTTATTTTTTTATCACTATGATCTAGATTTGTATTGAGATTATCTATATTATGATTCGCTTCAAGGTAAGTAAGTAATAATTTTGAAAGGTATTATTACGTTATAGATTCCGATTTTATCTGTTTGATTTAACGTCAATATTAAAAACCGGCAAGTGCAAATCGGACCCGCACACGAATGGATCCGTAAAATTTTAATCCGGGATTTTAGATTGCTTTGCTTGTAAAATTCTGAAATAAAGAGGGCGGAGAGCAGAACTTTTCCGACTTATTTAGGTAAAAATCTAAAAGTAGGTAATAATTTGAAAAATACAATAAAAAATGCTGTCAAAATTCTTAGAACGAGCCCTTTGAAATTATACCCATTAAATAGTATATAATACTTGATCAAAATATATAATTCCCAGTCTACATGTAGAGGAAGCCCCGTTAAATTACCGTTAAATTAATCTATTTATTAAATTTTATTATAAAAGTAAACCAGTAAACTTTTATAATAAAATTCATACCAAATTTCAGTTTTCTATCATTAAAAGTAAGCGAATAAAATTGCTGTGACGATGGATGGACGTCATGAAACTCTAGGGGACTCCTTTTTTACGGAACTCTAAAAAGTATTGTTTTTCTTTTTTTAAATTAGTTGCAAAAAAACGATAACTTGACCTTGTCGAGGTAAGGTGGTGTTGTCTATAGATATTAAACAATAGTTTTGATTAGCGACTCTTATCTGACTGTTTCATCGCCTAGTGTCAGAGTTTAAACTACTCGTAGGCTGATGACATTGGTACTGATTCTCTTGTCAAACGAATTTTAATCCAACTATATCTCTTTCTAATAAACACCATCGAAAAAGGATAGCAAATCAAACTATCAAATTAGTCTACGTCCTTGCAATTGACGTGAAATTAGACGAGATTTATGACATGACGACTAAATTTCGTTGATATCACGCAAATGGACTAGTTTGACAGCTTTAAAAATCTCTCTCTGTTAGAAAAGGTGGAGTCTAAATTACTTTCGAGCATTTAAGCAAGAGAATTATTACCATTGTTTCACTCAATATACCATCAAGAAAAAGGTATGCTGGTTCCATGTTTTCCTTCAACGTTGTAAGCAAGTGGTATTTTAGACCTATGACTTCTCAGTCAACAGTCAAATATCATTTAGACTTTTAGACGCTCGGTAAGGTTACTAAGATCTTTGACAGGCAGCTATCAATCAATCAATCACATAATTTATTCCTAAGAATATGGTACAATGGATCTTAAATTGAAAATTTACGCATATTCTGCTATAATGGCATATAAATACTTTCAACTATACATAATATACCTACATACCTATAATATATATATACCTATAAGTATCTTAAGTAATGTCCTCCTGACCGAGTTCCGGTCACAGCGGCCAATCTCAAGGGAGATTAGCCATCTACACAGGAGATAATGTCCTTCTGAACATGTTCGGGTCACAGCGGCCAATTTCAACGGAGATAAGCCAACTTCGCATGAGATATTATAGTGCCATCCTGACAAAAAGTTCTTACTTAAGATAAAAAAACGTTCTTATAATGATAAGTAACGTTCTTGCAGTGTATCGGGTGTGGCAAAGGTCGATTGGCCTCTACAATAAAATAACTTTATATTTATTTTATATAAGTGTACATTCGAAGCCATAATTTAGATGATCTCAAGCATTGTAATGTAACATCAACCTTTACGTGACGCAACTACTTTTAGTTCAATTTATTTGGTAGGTACTGCGTGTGTTACTATACAATGTAGGGTGACCATAATTTTGTATTAAATGAAAGACTTTTTCTTTCGGTTTGTGATTGCTCTACTAAATATGTTTCGATCTAGCGGGGCCACTCGAGCTAGACCGAAAAAACTAGTGACAATGCTTTGTTTGTCTAATTATTGTTTTAGTGCTCATCACGCAAATGTAACATGATTTACATTATGGACAAAAAAAAACAAATAAAAACCAGAATATCACTTTTCCTTACTTCCAAGCGGGTTCAGTGAGTCTATTTCATACCTATTATTTATTACCTTCAAATCTCATCTCGCAATAATTAAATTGCCATGTACCGGTTAATAATGCAGAGCAAAGATCTTTATTCCGTCCTATAATATCATTTGTCTCGATCGGGCCCGTTCTAAAATATGAGAGCATCGCGCCATTTTTTTCTGGATTTGCCTTGCTGAAACTTTTTGCTTTCTGGGATCTACTTTGACATTTCATCCATAGCTCTTCCGTACTGAGGCAAAAATTACTCCCGCAATTACCTACTTACTTCAAAAAAATTCAAGGTTTATCCTAGTTTTTCTTAAATCGTTGTCATTATATAAAGCAGAACACCACAGTACTTATCAGAATGTCAATGTTGCACCACAAAGTATAAAGGCTGCGCGTACGCTTTCGTTTTATTTTCTCATTTTATTGCCTCCCGATAAGGAACAACTGCCATCTTTGGGTCTCGGAATACATAAAAAAACAATGTGGGTGACCTAACCTGTGAACTACTAATTATGTAAGAACTAGCGAGTCGCCCCGGCCGCATACGGACTGTCTACGGCCAGACTACTTCCTAAAACGGAGTCTTATAACATGTATTAATGATCTTGTTATTAAAAATAATAATTTAATAATTATTTATTCACAAACAAAAATTGTTGACAAATGATTGTTTCCACAATTACAGGTCTTCTGGTTTCCAAACTAGGTGTATAGCCTGTGTCTTGGAAGAAGTGGTATAATTATACAGGGTTATTTGTAAAACACCAGCATCCTTAAAAAGGGTCATTAAACTCACTATTATGAACAACTTTTACTATGGGACCAAACCTGAAATCGCAAAAAAAAATCAACTGTTCCATACATTTTGTTGAGTCATGTAAACATAAATGTATGGAACAGCTGTTTTTTTTGCAATTTCTAGGGTGCTGGTGTTTTACAAATAACCCTGTAGGTATATATTTCAGGAAGGAATCAGTGTCACCGTTAACTATTTAACAGTACACTCATCATCCTGATATCAGAATGGCGGGTGAAACAATTTCTCTAACTTTATATAGGCATAATTATAATCATCATTCATCACAATCATCACACACATATACAATCATAATCGCCACGCTGGGCAAGCGTGGGCAGTAGTAGATGATTGCTGTTATACAGAAGTATGCTGCTGCCCATCCCCCGGATCTTACTTTTTGTCACTTCTTACGACAACCGCGGGACGAGTAGGGTGGTTCTATTCTTAGGCCGCAAACCACACGGCACAATAGATAAATAGACATAGATTATTACAGTTTCGCAGAATTTTCTTTAGACCAATATAGGTCTCCAATATGAGAGGAATAACTCCTCCTTGCATAATAACTGTATTCTTTCTTTCGCTCTTTTCGCTGCAATTTTCACAAAATATAATATGTTATTATGGGATTTACTATACAAGTAACCCCTTGATGTGCCATCGACCATTCAGTAAAGAAACCATCGCTTATTAATGTTAATAGGTAATTAAATAGATTAAACATTAGTTATGGACATTATGAACACATTATTAAAGGTGGAAACTAATCTGGACACTACAATTTCTTAGTAATCTATGAACTTTCACTGTCTATGGCCGCTCCTTACTAGTAGAGTCAGCACGTAAACTGTACGAAGCAATATGTAAAAAAAAACCAAACCATTTCATGTAGCAAAACGGTACCAAAAAGGTATGACCGTTGACTGGCAAGTCAGAGGTCTTAAGTTCGAACCCAAGGCGCATATATGTGCAAATCATAAATTAATTATCACTTGCTTCAAATATTTGCTTATCAAATACAGAAAGCAAATGTAAACCCGTTGCTCCTGCGCTTGTTCTCTCTCTTATTGTGTCGGATTGTCGTCCATCTGATTATGAGAATGAGGGGATAGATAGGATTATAGATGGGTAGGAGAGATTATGAAAAGGTAGGGGAAATGGTTGCTCTATCACTACGGAAAACTGTACTTACTACTCTACTAGATATTGAATAAAAGTGGTGGACGGTATCAATCATCTTCTATACAATAATAAAAAATAAAAAAAATGTCCTCCTGACCGACTTTAGGACACAGCGGCCAATATCAACGAAGATTAGCCAACTACGTAGGAGATATGTATTATATTGTACAAGTGTGTGCGCAAACACGGTTACACTCTGTGTTCCCTTACTCTCTTAGTCCGATCGGACGGCAATTCGACACAACAGGAGAGAGATCAGGCGAAGGGCCGTCGGCTTTAGATTTTCGTTTTTGTTTTTGAATAGTTTTTTTTTGTTCAGTGGCTATTGACAAGCTTTATTTATCAATGAATACAAAATAACGGTCTGATTTTTGACCAATTTGTGTATTATTAAAAGGTCTTTTTTTACCAACCATACAGTCCAGTTAATTCACCATACAGTTTTATATAGCCCAGCGTGGGTCAACACTAGCGCGTTATTGTGAGTCACTCTTACTTAATGCATCTAGAGATGTGCAATGAGTATCGATCAATGGAATAAATTGATTTGTAATAATAATATTTGTTATCGTGTTATCTAAAGTCTCATTGTTTTGTCTCTGTCGTATTTTTTAAGCTAGTGCGGAGATAAAATAATTTCTGACATTGCACAAAGACATTTTTAAACGGTTTTATTTAGCTTGCCCTGTTTATTATTTGGTTCAAATTTAGTAATCGATATTTCACCCCCTTCCTGTTGACAGATTGATCTGATATTTGGTACACAACTTTAGTTCTGATGACAAAAACCATTTTCTGTAAAAAAAAATTTACCTAAGTATATTATTTTGAAGCCAGCGCGGAGATAAAATAATATCTGTCATTGCAAAACCATTTTTTTTTTCATTTTTAAGACTGTGTAAACTTAAATTAACACTTAACGGGACAAATTATTAATAATATAATAGATGTTTTTTGTTATCACGTCGAGAAGCGGGATGTATCCCGGTAAGTGTTAAATAGATACCTATTTGTCTTACAAAAGGAAAATAATAATATAAGAGAATATTAAATAGAAAATTTCTATGTGGAAAGCACAATACCTACTTTCACTTTGTCTAGCAGCAGATTGACTGCTAATCGAACTTGAGCTCTCATACTCAAGAACCCAACTCTCACCCACTAGACCAGACAAATAGGTAACATAAAGTCACAAAACAATCCTACAAAGTGTAATCCTTTTGCCACATACTAAGCACATCACTATTAATGAGTATTTTTATTGCAATAAAGCTTAATTCACACTGAGGATAAATGGATGAAAAGGGTCAGAACAGTAAGGTGCAAAAAGCAGGTTAATAACAGCATTTTTGAACTAGCTAAACTTCATTGTTAAACTAGCAAGCAATTAATTTGCTAGGTAATTTGTAAAAATTGCCAGCAGATATTACTTGGGCGTCTCCTCAAGACTATGTGAGAAAGGGAACTTGAAATTTGATGGGTGCGAGCAGAGATACGATAGCCCAGTTGGTAAGAGTACCTATTGCCAAGGTACCACAACATCGCCGCCGCAAGCAGACTAGCAGTCACAAGCGACCGGTCAGGAGTACTGACCGGTCACTTGTGTATAGTGTAATGTAGTACTTAGTAGTTTTGTAGTACGAGTTTAAAAACCAAGCGAATATTGTCAATTTTTGTCTGACGAAACTTAATATTATACCTGCCTCGTTTTTACACGCTCGAAAGGTTAGAGAGAGATATAGGTAACGTCTTATTAAAGCTGACAGTATTCGCGTAGTGTTCAAACTTTTAGTAGGTACTTAGCGATCCTCAGTGTGAACTAAGCTTTAGTAATGCTTTATTTAGTGATGTAACAGTAATAGATATTCTATTACTTATTTTATAGATCACTGATGTAATGTATTGACTATCACAATAAATAGACGCGTAGTAGCTGCTGACTCGAGATCTTCGATTCGATTAAGGTTTCTTAATTCTTTCTATACCGAAAACCTTGTCCGATTTTTGGCTCCCGCAAAGTAATAATGGATTTTTCTTTTTTATAGGTTACGAACCTTTTTGATAGATTATAAATGACATACCGAGTTCCGATCACAACGGCCAATTAGACTAATAGAGAGAAGTCAGCTTCTCAACAGACTAAGGCTCGGTTTTCACCCAAGCGAAGAGGAGCGGAGAAGTGACGTGTTTCCATACAAATGACATGCAAAGCCGCGGGCGCTGCTACCGCTCGAGTTGTTAGCCCGCTTTAGTGAAAACCAGGCCTAATGCACAAGTGTGCGCGCAAAATATAGGTGCACTCTTTATTCCCTCTTTCTCATACTCCAATGGAACGGCATTTCGACACGACCGAAGAGACGAATGTTAGGTACCCATCCACGGACTCACCACGTTAAGCGCATCTCGATTTGCTTGTATGGAGTTTCATAGATGTCATACTGGTATGGTACGATGATGCGAGTAAACACTTTTATGGAATAACTTAACTTTTTATTTTTCTTTAATTATAGATTTGCTATTATGGGTAACTGTTTCGAAACATATTACAAACTAAATGTATAAACACCTCAAGTTTAGGATAAGTCGATTAGATTTTTTAATAAAAGTTACAATATTTCTATCGCGCTCACACACGCCCAAAGTAAATGCTCAAGTTGTTGTCTTGTAGACACTCTTTGCGCACTTTTTTCTTAAACAATTTGTATTTTATATTCAGGTTTATTGTATTTAGGTTTGTATATAATAGATAGGTAGTCTTATTTAGTATAATTAAGTATTTTATTTTTTTAGTATGTAACATGTAAATACCCAATTGATAAATAAAAAAAATTGTGTAGGTATTCTAAATTTGTCTTATTATTATTAATTAAGTATCACTTGCTTAGTGCCTCTACTAAATACCAGAGTACGTTAAACTGTCGGTCAGTTATCATAATTAAGATCTTTGACATGTCGCTAGAGAGTACCCTTAAAAAATCCTGATCAAGACTTAGAATATACCTTTGGCTTGCAGTGGTCAGATAAACTGTCGTTCCGTAGAAAAAAAAATCAACTACATCGGGTTAGATAAGAAACCCAACAAAGTTTGCTTTATTAATTTATTATTTACACAGTAAATTAATTATTATTAATATCACAAGAAAAAAAGTAATTTTGAAAGTAAACAGGATATAATAAATTATTAATATATTTATGAATTTCTAATTATGTACATACAATGCAAATAACTAGAAATCAATTTGCACTTGTCGTTAGTTGAAATTATATCAATTATAATGACGTTTTTCGCTTTCTAATTAATGCAATGAGATCGAACCGAAAGTATTTAACGATATCTGCATAAATACACACACCAGGCAGAAACAATCGCTAAGTAAAAGAATTACAGTTATTTAATTACAATTTTATATTATTTTATAAGCCGTTGGCCCTGCGCCTGATCTCTCTCCGGTCGTGTCGGATTTCCGTCCTATCGGACTATGAGAGTGAGGGAATAGAGTGCACCTGTGTTTGCACACACACTTGTGCACTATAATATCTCCTGCGTAGTTGGCTAATCTCCGTTGAGATTGGCCGCTGTGACTGAACTTCGGTCAGGAGGATTATTATTTTCAACTAGCTGTCAAAAACTTTGTATTACACATTTAAAATTAGTATTGACCTGTATTGACCAGAGTCGAAAAATGCCCATAATAAAAATGTAATAAACAGGATAAAAAAATATATGAAATGCAATCAGGCGCCACCTTGCATAAGTCAATAATATTTAGAATGACGAAAAAACAACATGTAGAGTTAATTCCGCTTTTTTTTCTTTATCGTATGGTTGATGAACAACCTGGTGTCAGAAACCATCCAACCAACCAGAAAGCTTTACACACCGTTGAAAAATCTCTCAAGTATGCTGGGTTCCTCAGGACGATGTTTTCCTTCACCCTTTTAGCATGTGATAATTAATTTCTAATACGCACATGAATTCGAAAAGTCTGAGGTGCGTGCGTGGATTTCAACCTACGATCTTTGACTTGGCAGTCCAAAAAGTTTTTCCAAATAATCGCAACAAACCAATTTAATGAGAATAACATTATATCAGCAAAAATTTAACTGCATCAAGGTGTAGGAACAACATTACAGAACAACTTTTGGTCTTCCGAACTTCTAGTACTGGTGAAAAGACATTTCTTAACACATTTAGGATTATCACACTACTTAAACTTTATTTTACCTTTAGTTACTATTCAAGCAATACAATAAGTAACCTTTTCATACACACAAATATGTCTACGTTTTAATTCGCATACCAATCAAATCTGTCTGCAACTAACTATCCATTCAAAAACTTGATTTCGAAACTACAAGAGAACATTCAAAATATTAAGTATGTGGCAATAAAATAAATCAAAAAGATTTTTGAGTTTCGTAGCGGTCCATGTCAAAAAGAATTCTTATTGTATAAACATCTCCGATGTTTCGTAAATAAATTTGCAATAGTAATTTTTGTAATAACTAATTGAAATGGAATTGATATGCGGCACACCTTAATTTGATTCATATGAGTAGATATTGGACCTCATTCTCTTGTATATCATCATCATCAGTCTGTATGTATAAGTCCACTGCTGAACATAGGCCTCATTCGAAGTGATTTGCTCCATGATTAGCGCCAACGATTTAATAAACTTACTTTAATTATAAACCTTATAATATGAAATAATCAACTACCTTTAGCCTTTTTTTTGCAAACGAGTTTGCATGCTTTTAGCACCACGCACCACAGCATATTAATAAAAACAGGAAAAAAAAAATTTGTATAAAAACTTGACAATTGACACTAAGATTGACACTGACATAGCTAAAAAACAGGGTTGATAAAAATCATGATTTTTATAAAAAAATCAAATTAATCCGATTAATTTTATTTAAATCGGATTAATTTGATTTAAATCAGATTTTTTTGATTTTTTTACTTTCTTGTCTTTTTTATTACTTAGATTATAGATACATTAAAATAGCCAGTTTTTTATTTAAAGAAAACAACGTATTTTGGTTTATACCTACTATTTAATGAAAAAATAACAAGGGAAGTCAAAACTTAAAATCCACCACAGTCTTTTATTTTTTAGAATTTAGTCCCTTCAAAAGAAAGACTAATTTAAATCCCCGTACTGTATCGCTATACTCGCATGTATGGCATTGCACGTGTGTGCGTGCCGTAGTCTATGTCGGGGGAAGTCCCTGGACACTTTTTAGCTGATTTGGTTGCAGTAAAAATTTATTGATTTAAATCAATGATTTTTTTATAAAAATCAGTTGATTAAAATCACGATTAAAATCAGTGATTAAAATCAAGTGATTTAAATCATATCAACCCTGCTAAAAAACAATGTCCACGGCCAATAAAAAATAAATAAAAATGTCTAACGATGATAAACAAAAACAAACATATGATACAAACATTAAAAAAGCCCAACTACAAATTCAAACAACTTATGTAATTGTAAAAGTAATGAACATACCTGTGGTCATTCTTTATTACATTTAACACACCGCCTCCTGCGTGTGCGCATGGTAAACGTATGGGTATTAAGAAACGCGTACGGGTAACTAGATCAAATGTTATATAAGGATTAGATTTTAATGTCCAATGTTAGGTGTGGTGTTAGGGATGAGAGGAAGCGGGTGCGTCTGTCATGTAACTGGCCAGATATAATGAAAAAGTTTTCCCCCGCGGAGAAAATACTGCATAGCGTCGTTGCGACTTTAAGACCTCTGTGTCAGTTTTGGCGAACTATATAAATTAATTAACACATTCCGTGCCTCGGATAACACGTTAAGCTGTTGGCCCCGGCTGTCAATTGTAGATCTTTGACAATCGTTACGGGTAGTCAGAAGCCCGAAAGTCTGACAACCAGTCTTACCAAGGGGTATCGTGTAACCCAGTATCTGGGTTGTGGAGGTCTGATAAGCAGTCGCTCCATGTAAAACACTGCAGCTGCATCTGGTAAGAGCCGACCCCAACATAGTTGGGAAAAGGCTAGGCAGATGATGAGGTCTTAAAGTCTTAAAGTTTTTCTCATGAGCGAGATCCAGCAGTTTAATAGGTACAAGTAAATTATTTATGGGGTTTTTGTGTAGCGGGAGTTTTTCAAATTTTAAATTTACATTTTTATCTACTCTTTAAGCTCTTTGTAGTGTAAATTTTGCAGGCATATAAAAAATATTTCTATGCCCGATTGGATATTTTAATCGCTCTCACTTATGACTTACAAACTCGAATTTTTCGAATCACACGCATTTTTCTTAGTACATGCGCATGCGTGTGCCATTGACACCGTGCCCTGGCGTACTTGTCAACTGAATTCTTATGGAGTTTTTATGGTAATGCCTTATGCCACCGCAATAATCGTAGTTTGCATTAGTTGTGTTGTCGTGATATTGTTTAATCTATTTTTAGTACTGATAGTGATTTATTTAGTAAGATTATTTGCTTAGATGACTATGAAAGATTTTACAACTATTTATAAATAGGTATATATACTAATAGCTGATTCCCGCAACTTCAGCCCTGTTATTTCAAGTTAAAACATAACATATTTACGCAAGGACAGTGTAGTTATCTATCAGTAAAAGCATTTTTTTAATCGGCTCCAGAAATTTCAAAATCTTATAACTTTAACATTTAGTAACTAATTTTAATTTATTTTTTCAGTGTATTTAATTATAATAATAGTTAATTTTGTTTGTTCGTCTTCTGTGCGTTCCGTAATATGATATACCATTCATCCGATTAACTTTGGAGTGTTGTTATTCACATGAAGGGTATAAAAAATAAGCATTGCAATGCCACAGCTAAAAATATAATAAGTAGCTGTTAGTTCTAGGTAGAGCACTAACAGTGTTTAAGTAAGCCACAATAAGAACGCTAAGGCCGTCATGTATGATAGACTGGAACATGAATATAGCGCGGCGGCGCCCTATAAGGCCCACCTCGGAGGGTTCGCTGGGGCGTCAATACAGCGCTTTTACCTTCTGAATGATGCTAATACTGGAAAGACACTGCTGTTTTAGAAAGTTCCTGAGTCGAATAGGCTGTGGTCTCGGTGGTGAGAAGTGCTTCGAGGACCCGGCCGCGGTGCAGCATAACATCATCATTTTCATCTAGTGATGAATGCATAGCTTGGGTGTAGCGGCGCTGAGTCCTACATGCAGCAATCGATGGCTTCTCGCTCCCGAATATCTGAAGCAAAAATGTATTTAATTGATTAACTAACTACCATTTTGAAAAGTCAGTAGGTACCTACAGTTAGTCCTGTAACCAACTTGTCTCAAAACCGTCGAAAATGGTGTCGCTGTTATTCGAATGAACAAAAATATAATGTTGATTATGTCACCGAACCAGTTTGATAATGTTAATGTAATGAGAATAAAAATTGCAAGCTTGGTGTCAAGGGCTTTGATCCCAATCTGAGGACAAAGTGTCGACTTATTTTTTTTATTTTTGCTCAAAGATCAACTTATAAGATGTAGATCGTTCATACTTGTTGATGGCATTGAAAATGCACGACCATTATCATCCGTGATTATCTGTAAAACTGTGTTGTGAAGAAGGCATCTGGCACACCCTTAGTGAGATTTATGAACTAGCTTAGCTTAGCTTATTAGATGTTAACTTAAAATTATTAAAATCATTATGGACCCAGTCGGGCACAGCAAAAATAGAAGAGAGGAAGAGGGCTTAAAATTATATTATTGCTTGATATAACTTGAAGAATATTATAATTGTAATTATCAGCTAATTAATTATTTCTCTAATATATTCTTAACAGTAATGAATAGGGTAAGATCTTCTAATATCTTTAACATCAAAACAAAAACATTTCTTTATATATGTTCACCGCCCGGAGGCGAGAGATAGTTATCTAACAAAAGTCGGCCAATTACGTGTCTGATGTTACGGTAGTCTTGATCTAATAAGTAAGTAGGTATTAAGACCAGTGATGCAATGTCTGTGACATATTGATGCATGTGTAGTCTGTTAGACTTTTGACCAGCGAGTGCGAGGTTCAGAGGTCTTAGGTTAGAACTTGTAACTGTTTAATGAAACAACTTTTTAACGGATATAATTCGCGTTTTTATTTTGATAATACAATCCTGACGTTTCGAGTACTTTGCAGCACTCGTGGTCGCAGGCAGACTGAGGTTGACAAGCGTCTGAACAGTTATTTAAAATTATTTTTGATGTACCGTCAACTGTATTTAGTTTTTGCCCATAGATATTATGTGAATTTATATTTTGTAACTGTTTGTCATATGCAATAAAATAAATGCCTGTCTTTTAAGTTAAGGTTTCTTTTAAATGTTTTTTTTTTACATTAGGTTGTCAACTCACGCATTAAAGAACTATTGTTCCTGGATCCAATTTAAGTTTCGGTCTTTATCGATAGTTTGTTCAAAACACAACACACATAATTATTGGTATTATTTAATTCTTTTAATTTAAAAATAACAAATCAATATTCAAATATGCATTCTAATTAATATAATATGTAATAAATCTGCATAGTTATATGAAAAAATTATGCACATTTTTATGAATTTCCGTTTCCGCTCAAATGCCTATGCATTCATATTGAATATGGCGTTTATGTAAAATTGCCTCACAAATTGTATTAAGCCTACTAATAACAACAAATAATAGCCTACTCACTCGCGATGCTCTTATTAACAGCATTAGGCTAGATTTCCACCAAAACCAGAGGAGTTGTGAGGACAAGCGTTTCTATCTTCTTTTTATTTTTATCGTATGTTTGATGAACAACCTGGTGTCAGAGTTAAAATCGCCCGTAGGCCTCTGACATGGCTTTACAAAGCATTGAAAAATCTTTCAGGTGTGCTGGTTTCATCACGATGTTTTCCCTCAACGTTTTAGCAACTGATATTTTATTTATAATACGCAAATAACTTACGAAAAGTCAGACACCAATGAGTTGTCAGTCGAAGGTCATACCACTAGGCTATCAGAGTTTCCATACAAATGACAGACGAAGCGACGACGCTCGAGGCCGCTCGATTTGTCATTCGTATGGGAACACCTCTCTTCTTCACTCCCTTCCGCTTTGGTGAATACCCGCCTTAACAGCCTAAATAGATGGAGCTGTAATATGGAACATAACATACATCCTAGCTAAGATTTAAGATTAATTTCAAATTTTTAAAGATTTCGTAGGCTTTAGAAATACGCGGATGACGAAGAAGGTGAAAGACGTAGGTAATTAAGTATATATAAAATTATGATTACGTAACGCTACGCTTGGTCGGTTATTTGAAGTAACTCATATTGAGATACGCATTCCAATGTGTTGAAATAATACGTACCTACTATTTCAGATAATGCATCAGTTGCAAATTAAGAGATAAAGATACGATTACATTTGAGATGTTCAGTGACTGTCACAGTAACCGAACGAACAATAAAGTTATGGCGAGCGCTGTGAGCTGTAAGGTATGACCCTGCTCGTACTCTATTAGCAAATCAGTTGATCAGAAGCACTTTTATTTTACTTTTACTTTTTTTTTCATTAGAGCTAGAAGAATATCAAGCTCTATTTATTTATTTATTATCATTATACCTATATTACCTATTCATTTTTTTAATATTTTTTTTTTAAGTTTTAAGTACAATTAAACAGTTGTAATACTATATATATGTAATACTATAATTAAGTAATATAATTATACTATAATATGTAGGTCTTCGTTCTTACATTTCGATCCGAAATATCGAAGTTCGATTTTGAGAATAGATGTGTATGCGAGGCATGAAGTAAGTTACAATCGACAAAACGCTTAAAACTAACAAAAAGACTTTTGTGTTTGCTTTGGATTCGGAACTTTCAATCATTTGGTTACAGCCTTACACAGTTACACATGACTATGATGAAATTGAACGATTTAAGATACTATGTTGTAAGTTTTAATAAAAGTATTTACGGTCTACTTGAAGCAAGGTTGCGTATTGTTTGAGAGCATCGATCAATTTAAGATAACACTCGTTAGATGGAATTTGTGGCTAAGTGGTAATGAAACTTGAAAAATATATTTGAACTGAAATGTGTAGCTATTTTATTGAGCAATTTTAGATTTAATGTATTGAAAAGTGCAGTCAGTTTCGTAAGTAAAGATTTTTAGTTCAGTCTTAAATTATAGGGTATTCAAAATGACTAAGTCGTGTTTCTTTGTGAGCGGGGTACACACGTCGAGCAGGTCATGCGGTAGTCAACGGTCAAGTCCTAACCGCTCTACAGTTCGAATCTTAATTCAATCAGTAATTTATTTATTTATTTATACTTCATGTAGAAAGCAGGTACATAAGGCGGACTTAATGCCTTGAGGCATTATCTACCAGTCAACCTTTGGGTCAATAGAAAGGCCTTCGAAAAAGGTACAAAATAAAGTATAAGTAATCAATTATCTAAAAAATTAATTTAAAAAAATTACTATTTACTACTACATAAATATCGGTATAAATATATACGTAAAACCATAGGTACATAAGTCTACAGACATAGATAATATATGTATACCTAATACATACTAAATAATAGTAATTCTTAATTCTGTCTTAATTTCCGTATATACAATTAGGTATTTAAGACAAGTCAGGTGAATTTTCAACTAGAATTTTTGATTGAAATAACTATTTACTGTTCAGGATAATGAACGAGTCATCTCTCCGTTTGAATACCTAAAAATCTTCCCTTTTCTTTTAATTTTCCTAAACAATAATTTTGGTCGCTGTGTAGGAACTTTTACCCTCATTATGGTAACAGTTTCTACACAGTGACCAAAATGCTTGTATAGTGTTGGTTGACACACTTTTATGTTCAAAATAAAACCAATAGTTATCATTAAGCGATCATTGAAATTGCTGAGACGTGAAAAAATATCAGTAATAACACAAATAATTTTTATTTTAATCGCATCATTGACATAGATTTTTATGGCAGATGATTGGAATTCAAATAACAAATGGAGTTTTGATGTCAGTTACTATTCAAAAAAATTATGACTTCCTGAACGGGTCAATGGTCTATATGTCCGCGAAATTGATTGCAGAATTCCACACTTTCCGTGGTACCAATCCACCATGTGTAACAAACACCATATAGAGTGGAGACTCTATGTTTTATTCTAGGCATTAATCTAAACTCAAGTTCATTAAGTTTGAAAGATTAAGGCAAAAAAAATCAAGTGAAAAAAATTGTGCTTTGTTGAATGCGCGCATATAACCTAATAACTTCGTTGTGGTAACAGTTCCTACACAGCTACCAAAATTGTGATACATAATTATGTTAAGCGTGTTGATACGTTAAAAAAAACTTACTTAATAATAAATACCTAGTCATCGTGACTATGGTTTTCTTAATTATGTAAACCAATTAACTTCAAATAAACACGTGTCATAATTAGTTTTTGTAATGGGTTTTAATAAATAATAATAAATTTACGCTATTATATAATTAAATTATAGTAATTAATTTTATACGGTAGATGTTCAAGCACTCATTATTAACGCATTGATGGACGAAATATACTCAAGTGTAAAAAACGGAGTCAAAATAATTAATCATTAATCAACACACACACTTTATTAAATACATTCTAGTATTTTCAAAACACTACAATTTGGACGTACTTAAATTGAGAGAGATACATTTTTTTTACTCCCGAAGCCAGTGTTATAAGTTAAACGTACATGTATCTGTGTAGCTGTGTGTCTGTGATGAACAGATATCGATTTAGTTTTTTATTTATTTTTTAAACTAACTTGATTAAGAGTGTTGTTTGCAAAAAAAATTGTATCAGAGAATTTTAATTTTTTTAATTTATAGTATTAATTAAATTTTGATAAGGTTAAATTGAATTCAAACTTGCCAGTATCTCTAGGCTATTACTACAATAGGCTAGACTGTGTACAAGGATATCAGCACCATTATAGGCCAATTAGTTCCCAGAACAACAATAACTTCTCACTTCCAATTCTCTAAACAATGATAACTTGTAACTTTTACAACTGTTTTTTATCTACCTGTTAAAACAGGAACCTGACACTAGAAAGTGCCAAAAGATCACTTGAAGCAAAATGTCGAAGGTCAGGAAATTATACTAGAAAAAAATGAAACGAGTTTAGTTCAAAAGTGCGCGGACGCATGATGTTATGTTGCAGATTTTATATAGAGCTGTTGTTACCTTAATTGTCTGTACTTATAAAACTTTACCGTGAATGACAGACAACGCACAGCCTAAACCGTTGGGCCAAGAGACTTAAAAATTTCTCAGGAGGTAGTCTCATCGGTATATTTACAACTAATTATGACATTTTAATTATATTTAAATATTTTTTTTACAATAAAAAAATTTTACCACATCACTACATCTTTGCTTTCATAGTTATTTATGACAAAAAGTCTTAGAGTATATAAGAAAAAATAGAGCAACCCTATAGAAGTATGAACCGTGAGCACGGGTATGAACAACGCGGCCGCGACACGAGCTCCGTTTGCGATCATACCTCGTTTGACTGCGGTTCAACTAGGCTCCACGAGCGAAAAAGTTACATTTTAGCTTATATCATGGTTAACTGCTGAGTAAAATTTTGAAAAACGTCTAGAAAACTTAATTTGAAAAAATGACATTTTAACATTTGTATGGCGAGACCTGCTTTCGCTCCGCACAAGGCAATGTGGTTGACGTTATCACTCTAATATTTTCTTGAATACTCTATGCAAAAAGTACTGTTTGTCACTCTCCAATTCAAAAACTATCTCTATGCAAAAAAAATACGTCGATCCGTTGCTCCGTGTGCTCCAACAAACACTTTCTCATTCATAATATTATTAAGTACTTATAAATTCACATATTCAACACATAACATCCAATAATAAATCACACTAAAATATTCAGAAACACACTATATAATCATCTCCAAATATTTCCAGCTCGTTCAGCCGGACGCAGACGGTACAGTGAAAGTAAAAAATATTTTACGATAAAAAACCGACAATTCATCGACATCGACAATGTAATGACGGATTAGCACACCACTAGTTAACCTTTAAAACGTAACATCTTTTACTTTTATTTTATCATCTATTTGTAGTTTCCTGTTTTCCCAAGAGTGCTGTGCAATAAAGGTTACCAACCGTCCGGATTTATGTTGGATATGTCCGATTTATTGGCCTGTTGTCAGAACTTTTCATCTGTTCAAATGTTTAAGAGGAAATTGATCTGAAAATGAAGATCTGGGTGAAAAATCATTAACAATATTTTGTTTTCATAAATGTATAAATTAATTACATAAAACAATATGCTCTATGCCCGCTATATTTAGCGTCACGTGCTAGTCGCGATTCGCGGTAAATTCGCGTATCGTGTGAGTATTTGGATTTAATTTAATTACGTAGATATTAAAACTTTTGGAATACCGGTAATTTTTTGCAAAAGTCCGGTTTTTTTTCGGTTCTCTGTAAGTTTCTTGGCCTTTTTTTTATCTGCCTAGCCTTTTACAAACTTTTTTGATGCTTGCAAGTCTAACTGAATGAAGTCAACATAATGTACATCATCCCCGCACTATCAGCATTCTAATAGTGCGGTTCATGCTTTCATTGATGAGATACCCTACTAAAATAGTGATGTAACATCATCGTCACTAGCCATAGATAATAATCTTCATAATCATAATTCCTTATTGGACTAATGACTTAAGTCGCAACACATATTACGGCGTCTTGGTTACTTTGTATTTTTTATGATGATTCATGATGATTGCTGCAGTGTAACTCGCGTGCTACTTATTAAATATCAATAATATATTAACAATTTTTTTTCTGACCGAAATTATTTAACGCGAAGATTAGCCAACTTAGCAAAATGGGGGATAATAGTACCATCCTTCATCCAATGCAAATATGAAGCTTCAGATCAGACCATGTCCCACTAGCTGGAGTGCCCCAGGTGTCCAAACACCTGCACTGTCTACGACCTAAGGAAAGCCATTGATGCCGGAATCAAAGTGGCTACCAACTGAGCGTAAACTGTTTAGGACAGATATTTTAAAGTCTCGACGTATCATCGAAACGAAAAGTAAATGAAACCGATTATGCAGAAGATATTATAGTGCACAATTGTGAGCGCAAACATGCATAGCTCTTATATTCCCTCTCTCTCATAATCTGATAGGACAGCAATCCGATACGACTGGAGAGAGATCAGGTGAAGGAATAAAGGCTTTACATGCTCCCCGAGACACGGAGCAAGTGATAATTATTTTCAATATACGAACATAACTTACGAAATTCGCTCCAATTTATAATTTGCAGGCTTTAAAAAACGCAATCACCAATGTAACATAGCGCTAACAGCCTAGGAGTAACCATCGACTGACAAATCAGAGGTCTCGAGTACGATCCCAAGGCGCGCACCTCTGACTTTTCGTAAGTTATGTGCGTATTCTAAAATAATTATCAGTTGCTAAAACGGTGAGGGAAAACATCGTGATGAAACCAGCTCACCTAAGAGACTTCAATGGTGTGTAAAGCCATGTATGAGGTCTATGGGCAGTTTAAGCTCTGACACCAGGTGGTTCATCAACCATACGATAAGAAGAAGACATATTCTGTTCACGAAAACAGCACACTCGACACGACATCCACGAAATTTCAGCATAAACAATACTTGAACTTTTCCTACACGATCACAACGTTAAATCAAAGCCCTCAGGCTCCATAGATCGAAGAAGATATCATATAGTAAACATTCACCCTGTACGTACCTACCTGATCCCGAAATTCTCATACAAAGTTATGGAATTAGTCATAAAATGGATTCGTGACTCAAATATCTAACCTATGCATTGTGTACGCGATTGTACTTCCACATATCAATATTTTTACTAATCAAATTTTAACTCTATTCCAAAAACATAAAGTCGTTTTTCCCGTGAAAAGGTGAGAGAGATAGGTCGTTATTTCAAATGGGTTAATAAACGATGCCAGTTGACATTCGATAGAGGGCGTCATGTGACGTCATTAAATCAGTACGGCAACAAAATTTAGGGCTTAAAGGGGCTCACGATAGGGAGGTACGTTTATACCATCACCGTTTGACTGTTTGGGGGGTTAGATTGGCAGTTGGGCATAAATAGATAGTCAGGGAAAAATATTTTAGGGTTTCTACGTGTTAATGGGGTAGAAGAGTAGGATTTACTGTTTTGTTTCCTTTAGATAAATATATGCTGACGCCATATTTTTTTTTAGTTCCTGGGTCTTTCAACTGTGAATAAACGATCCTACCCATACATTCACATTGCTACCAAATTGGGTTGTATTTTTTATTTATTATTTTTATTTAATAATACAGTGATAAACGAAAACATTCGTTGAGATTCTGCCAGAGATTTCAAGTTTTGTGCGTATTACCTAAAGATATTTTCTTTAAATAATAATATACCTACATATTTTAAAGAATGTAAGCATACTCGCCATATTGTTACGTTTGCTTAGATTAACTGTTAATTAGGGTCCACGGCCTTCCAAAGCAAGCAATCCAAATGAATAAAATCCACTGATTGAGCGCGTTAAGATGCTTAATGTTCGTGGGTGACAATTACCACGGTAGTAGAAATTATGTATCACAATATCACAACTTAAAAAAATATTCTTTACAAAATAAAAATTATGAAACAAATCCCGGATGCGTTTAAGTCCAGAATGGGAAAAATGTCGAGTCGATCGATTTGAATCTGTAGGTACTAATTGTTACTTTTTTATAGTTTCTAACAAGAAACAATTATAATAAAGCAACAACAATGTTTTGTTTAAGTATGTAGTAACAATTTTTTGTTTCAAAACCCGCTGTTACTGATAGACACATTTTTCTTTGAAAATGGGAAGCGCTGCTAATTTGATTACCGGTTCAAAAGGCCGTCACGTGCATGGCTCCTTTGATCGGCAAAAATACAGATATGTGCTGTACTCTGCCTTATGTCGTGGCGCAAGATGGAAGAGGAGGCGGGACAGAGAGGAAGAAATCGCTCAAAGAACGCGAGAGAATTTTCGTTTATTAGTAGTATATTAGTAAATATATAGTTTTTAAAGGGTGTTTTATCGTTTTTATAAGTGATTTTGTAAGAAAGCAAATAAAAAAATAATTGACTTTAGCATCTTAAACCTTTGGTTAATACCAGCTGCAAGTCTTTTATATGACTTTATGCATTGAAAAAACACAGGTAGGTGTGCTGTGCTGTTCGAAAGACAGAGGTGCGTGCCTAAGTTTGAACAGCATAAGTGGCTTTAGAAGACACATTAATCAGCAAGTCCCAAGTTTTTAAATTAAATTGCAAAACCACCTATTATTATTGTATGGTGAAACATGATAACTTGGTACAGTTGTCGAAAGAAAAAATCAATTACTATCAGGATTTGAATCCGTAAACTACTGGGTAAAGCCGCCAGTCAACAAACCAGACAACAGTGCAACAGAGTTATTCTACTACATCTTGCCCGTGTTATCAAAATTATCTTCCACATTCAAACATCTTAGATGGTAGTGGATTGTACAGCTTGTCCAATAAAAAGCACATAAAAAAAGCACAAAAGCACTTGATCAGAGTAATGGAGTATGAACTTACTTCTCCAACTTCTGTTTGTGAGAGAATCCAGTCTAGTGACTGCTGCACTCTATCATCATCTTCTTCTTTCTCAAAACAGAACCCCAAAAGAAGCCTTGGTTGACTCTGATTGGCTACTACCACAAATGTACAACCGCTACCTCCCACTACTTGCGCCTCTATCTGATAGTGCCCGAGGCGTATCGTTCCCCGCTTTAGCTAATGAGATGTCAGTACAATCATTTGTGCTTTAACCTTTGCTGTGAGGTTTTTGGCCTTTCATTTTGCCCGCCTTTAATTCAACCATTAATTAATTTAAGACTCATAGTGTACGCAACGCATGTTAATATGGAAAAAATTAGCTAAGTCTTCCGAGGGTTCCGTATTTTGGAAGGAGTCATGTAATTGAATGAACCAACGGATTTTTGATGATTTTTAAACAAACACTGGTTAGAAATTTCTCTTATGTTTCCTGTTCCTAATATTTTACTTAAATTTCTACCAATTCTAGTTATTTCAGGCTTTTAGCGTTGTAAACTTTGAGGATAGTGTAGTTTTTAGAGATAATTTTTTTATCATAAATCAGAAACTATGCAGTTTAAATGAAAAATAGACCTATTTTAGATACGGCCTAACCTAGTTAATAACCAATTAATCATACTTTAAAGTTTTCGATGCCTTTCTTGACTTCTTGCGATTAATTTTTTTTTTTTTTGTTTTATTTGCAAAGTGACCTAGTAACCAGTGGGTTAATAATACATAGTTCGAAAAAGGTGTAAGTATAATATACATTATTTAAAAATATATCGGATTTCATTTATTTCAAATATTTGAAATAAGTAACTGTAACACACGGAGATACCATGGCCAAACTGCAAGGGTTCTTCGTTTTATCATTTTTTTAGGGAACCTTAAAAAGGCCAAGGGTAAAAATGCAGGTCTTTTTATTAGGTACTTTTCCATTGTCGACAGGTTTTTTGTGTAATTAAGATTTAAATTTTAATGTAGGAAGTGGCTATTATCATGCTCCAGATATGGTCTTACTGTAAGAACTTAATTGTTGTAATGTTACGGATTATTTAATTTAATTTATAGTTATTATTAATGCGAAATCCTTCAAGTTAATTTTAAGATTGATTAAGAAGTTGATTTTCTGCGGGCGTAACTAACAGTAATTGAACAGGTCAGAGTTCATTAAAAAATATTTGCCTTTTATTTGCATACCTAGGTACGTTTAGGTAATTTTTTAAAAACCAATGTCACAATCATATCAACATTAATAAAGTGTATGAATATCCTTGAGCTAACCGCAAGCGCATCTATGATGGGTCTATAATAAATTTATTCAAATAAATAAGTAATCTTTTTCTAACAAGGTACAATCTTAAGCAACGCCAAATTTTTTAATATTTTTTTTAGAATGGTAAGAGATCGCACCAAGGCAAGCGAGATCTTAAACGCGGTTTAAAATTGAAAATCGAAGGCAGTACATGTTCGTCGTTCGAATTACGAACAGGTCAAGAAACAAGGTTAGTTTAAACGTTAATTATACTTTTTTTTGGCACACCTAGCTGTTAATAAACACTGTGCATCGTGTAAATGAGAGTGTATGTTGATAAAATTGGAAATTATTTTTTTAACCCTAAAATCCTAAAAATATAAAGATTTTGCAAGAAATTGTTGAGTTCTAACTCTAATCGACCGATTTGAGACAGGAAAAAAGTTAAACGACTACATCGAATTGGTTTTTCTTTTTACATAAAATTAAAAATAGGTAGATTCTCTTTGAATACAACATAATATGTGGGTTACTTAAGAACTTAATTACCCAAATATACAACACCCAAACTTCTCAATGAAGTCCTAAAAAAAAAACTACACTATCAATTGACACAAAACACATAAAGCTAAAACTAACACAAAAGAACCTTAAAAAAAATACCAAAACAAAACAGCACAGTGCGCCAAAACCGGGCAACCAAACAAAAACGTTAAAAAGGCAAAATTTTCCAATTACGCATAAGCTTTAACATTTCAAAGAGACTGTCCGTATCACGGATTCAGGCAAAGACCTAGACGTTCCATTCGTATTATGTGACTAATTGAATAAAAAAGTAAATCTTTTATAACAAAAGGTAATACGAACGCTGCTTATCTTGGATTGCCTCAGGTCGTACGGGTAATTATTATTTTACTTTGTACTTGTATGTTTTATTTTGTTCCCCTGTGTTCTTTTGTTAACCTCCGTTATTGTTATTGTCTTTAACATAAATTCTAATCGTCAGTTACTGGATTTGAGATTTTATTAAATAAATAATATAATGTTTAAAACTTGCCACAGACCGATGCGATATAGCGACCGGCGGGTAAATGTTACTTGTGTTGTATAAATGATTTTGGAAGAGCATATCCCAATGATCAGATCGCATTAACTCTACATACCAGATCGCCCGCCGCGGCCTGGCAGATCGCTTCGGTTTGTCACACATAGGCTTAATTTGTTCAGAGATATAATAAATATTCATCTGATAAGTGATGGTTACTAATGATAAGAATAGTTTTATCTGCTCGCAATATTTGCCAGGTGTCAGGACAGTATGGCACCTGATGCCTAACACGACAATACGTACTACGTATGCCAGTTGCATATCAGTGATAACTAGGGCCCGGATTAATATGTAAATACCTACATATTTTTAATTTACGCGATTTTCGGTCTAGAATGTGTTCTCTACATCGATTATCATATTTACAATGTGAAAAACTAATTTTTATTTTCCATATTTTTCCATATTTTAAGGTATTTCAAGGTTAAGTCCATATTTTACAAAAATATATCACAATCCTCCATATTTTCCATTTTTATATCATAGAACTCATAGAACAAGAGTTAGTTCACAAAAACTGATATAATTTTACGTGTTTGCATTCTCGCCACCATGACCGGCCGCGCGTATTTCAATATATCTCTCGCGTTTTATTCGTCGTATTTTGATTTTTGATTCTAAGTTCATTCCACATTATGTATGCTCTCATTACGTCATGTCACGTGGAAAGATTTTTCAGCCAATATAAATTTATACCACATGTATGCAATAAATGAATGAATAAATAAATAAATCAATAAATATTTAGATTTCATTTTGATAATTAAAAAAAAGCACTTGATGGTCTACTGCAACCATGTAGTGTAGTGTAGTGGCTGATGTAGTGGAAGTTGATAAATGCGAAGCAAATAAATGATTCCTATTCTTGAATAAAACTCTTTTTTTTTTTAAATGTATGTGTTAAGTACTTTACTCATTCCAATGTCTTTAATGCAAAAAGGCAATGAAAAAGGTAAAGTACCTCCCTTTAAAGGTACCTACTGTTATTTTTTACTCCATATTTATTCCATATTTTTCATTTTTACTCCATATTTTTCCATATGTTACATTTTTTCGTCCATATTATATGTACATATTTTGAATTTTTTAATACATATTTTTCCGGGCCCTAGTGATAACTGACATGATCTTAACACAAAAGTAAAAAGTTCGATTAACTGTTTAATGAGAAAATCTGTATCGAATGCACTTACTGATGAAGCGAGGCAGTCCTAATATCGCACGCTATATGATGTGCATAATGACGAAATATGATGTTTGATGACATAGTTGTATGTATCATGACGCAGTATGATGTATGAAAACGCAGTATGATGTACGAAAACGCAGTGAGATGTATGAAAACGCAGTATGATAATTATAATTATGAAATTAGCCTCACCAACACCCTTCAAGCGATAGCCGCCAGGGCACAGCGCGCTATAATAGTGTGGGCCTTCGTTAATAACACAAAGTTTGTTTAAGACATTAAAATACTAACATAGTCTATATAATTTAGAGAAAAATTGTTGCTCATAGAGAAACTTATTTTTTTCTGATAATATATTATATTTTTTAATTGTATGTACCTACTTTAAGGTTTCAATAAAAATCGTGAAAAATAATTATAAAATGAAAAAAACAACCACAAAAGCCATACCTCCCAATTCAAGAGACGTTTGATGTACAATCGAGTACAGAGGTGATGTTATGTCCCTATGTCCCGAGGCGGTCCGTCTCACTGAGCAATGCGTACAATCGCACACAGTCGCGTGTCGTTGACATGTCGCCTGATTATTAAAGGTTATTAATTTGGGCAAATAGTTCTGCATTCGTATTTACAATGATCAAAGGATTGGGGAGTCTGTATTTTATTTTGGTCCTTTTTTTTCTTTTTTAACCCCCGTCATTAAAAGAGGGGTAATAAATATAAGTTGGACGTGTCTGTGTATTGGTGTGTCTGTATGGCTGTGTGTCGGCCTGTGGCATCGTAGCTCCTAAACGAATGGACCGATTTTAATTTAGTTTTTTTTTCTTTGAAAGATGACATGACTGAAAATGTTCTTAGTTCTTAAAAAATTTAGCTACTTGTGTCAAAGGTTTTTATATTTATTAGATAATAATATAATTTCATATATGGTTCCAAGGCTGCGATTGGAATATGTATAATTATAATGACCTTGCCTCGAAGAGCATGTTAAGCCGGTGTCACTGGCTGTCATAAACATCTTTGACTGTCGATATAGGGAGTCAGTACTCTCATAAAAAACTGACAACTAATCTAATTTTGGAAAATCGTTTCACGTTTCGTTGCGGTCAGATGGTAGTCGCTCCATAGAAAACTGATATTCAGCTTCAATCTGGTTAGATTAGAAGCCGCCCCTGACAGAGTTTAAGAATTAAATAAGTATATGGCTAAAAGTATGATGAGATTTATTTAAAATTTTATAGACTTTACTAGCACATAAAGTACTTAACTACTTAAATTATTGTTAAATTTCCACAAAGGTTATGTACACATCAGCAATTTTATTATTCTCGAACTAAATATTGACTCGTATCGTGTGAATTAGGACAACAAGGGCATCTGACCATTGAACTTCGACGTGGTGGGAAAATGCGTCACGATTTTGTAATGTTTTGCAGTATTTGTAATGATTGGGTCAAGCGACGCAACGAAAAAGTGTGACGAAATTGTAACATGTATTGGTATTGTAACTAATGATTAACATATTATTTGCAACATAAAACTATCATACTAATTAATTAGCGAAAGCGCGTTTCTTAATTTGTCCTTTTTTTACGCAGCAACGGAGCAACGGATTGGCGTGATGTTTTTAATAGAGTTGTAAGAGTGACGTAATCTTTTTATCTCCCATAATTTTTTTACCACGGGAGCGAAGCTGCAGGAATAGCTAGCTAGCTAGTAATTTTAAGCGAAAATGAACAAAAATAAAAAGAAAAATTAATTTAAATATAGTTTTAATTTTAATATAATAGTTTAAATAAATAGAATAAAAAAAATATATAATTTATTCAACCAAAAGGTTATATAAATTTGATTTAATTTTTGTTTTCTTTTTTTTCAGGTTGGTTTGCTATTGAAACGATAAGAAAAAGACCAAAAGGCAGCAGGTTTAATTTTGTTAATCAATTTTTTGTCCACAATTTGCAACGTTTTTAATTTGTTATAAAACAGTACTGTGACTGACTGACTGACAGACAACGTGTTATACGTTGTCTGTCAAAACCGTTGGTCCTAGAAACTTGAAATTTAGGGGAAATATTCCTTTGGACTCGTCGTCGAAGGGTTTTTGCTAATTCCGCTCTCAAGCGGGTAAAGGTGATGATTCATCATCATCATCTTCATTTCAGCCATAAGACGTCCACTGCTGAATATAGGCTTCCCCCAATGACTTCCAGATTTGCCGGTTGGAAGCATCCCACACCCAGCAGCTTCCTGCGACCTTTATTAGGTCGTCTGTCCACCAAGGCGATGATTGATGAATTGAAAATTTGAAACCCACGCAGACAAAGTCACGGGTGAAGCGCTATCTTAAATAATCACACTTTTAGGCATTCTAAAATTAAAACATTCTAAAAATTAACCCTAAAATGCTTCCAATTTTCATTCTCAAACCGTTCTTCCTCAACCCGTTGAACATTCTTATTCCGCCATATTGCAATCGCAGCGATCTCACAAAACACGTCCGAACTGCAAGACAGCAAAATGGGGCCCCAACTTAATTTAGTGACCGATAATTAAACCCACCCGGGTGGCCACCCCGGACCAAACATGCTGAGCGGTGTATTTTTGTCTAATAAGGGGCTGGGAGCTGGTTAGATGTAGGATTTCTAAGTGATAGAATGACAGTATTTGACGAGGTTTTTTTTACATCGACGACTTTGTAAATAGAGCACTTTTTAGAAAAAGAACAACATTTTTTTTAAGTCAAGGTCTGTTGTTTTTTTTGTATAATTTTTCTACATTTTCTTTAAAAAATTAGAAAGAAAATTACTGCTTTATTTAATTAATTAAGCTCAGTTTGTCGTCAAATAAGGTTGTATTTGAATTAATAATTATTAGTCACTAAGAATGCTAAGAACCTGTCACTTAACTTCTTTTTTATGTTTCTTTTTTTTTCCTGCATGGGTACACACTTGACAATAGTACCGAGCCCACTGTCATGGTGGTTTAAACTCTGACACCAGAGTGTTCATCAACCATACGAAAAAGAAGAAAACTGTTTGTCTATACGTGTCTTGAAGTTGTAGTTTCATGTGGCGATCAAATTCTGAATACTTTTTTTAAAGCAAGCAAGCATATTTCGGATTGATACATTTTCACGGTCTTTCGTTTATCCATCTGTCTGTTTATCACATGTATCTTTTTGCTGTATTAAGTAGCTAATGAAAGATACAGAATAGCTGTTTATATGAAAGAAAAATTAATCATTTTCTATCTCACTTTGGCGCACACATATTACAGTGCCATCCATTATATTCGTCACATTTGATAGGTGTGCAGTATCAAATGAGTGTATGGTCAAACGTTCGGTTTTATAATTAAAAAAATAATTAAAACACCTGCGGAACCCTTAGTTCTAGTTAGTAGCTACCAACTTTCCAAATAGATATTCCAAATAAATAAATTAGCCTGTAACTTTTCCCAATGTAGGGTAAAGGCCTTTTCTCATACAGAAAAGGATTGAAAATTAATCACCGCGCTATTAAGTCCAGGTTTCCTTACGATGTTTTCCTTCACCGTTAGTCAGTGCTGTCTTAGAACAAAGAAAGGTCATATGAAATTGAAAAAGTCACATTGGTACATGCCAGGTTCGAACCCACACTCAGCTTGCAAAGCGGGTCCGTTTACCTATGCGCCACCACGACGTATATTCTAAATAAAAAAATATATATATTCCAGTCTTCTACTCAAGCTCTATCTATTTCTAAACTAACCCTTTAAAATCCAGACCACAATTTGCATATTACCAAAACGCAATTAGCTTGACATTTTTAGAGTAAATATTATGCAAAATATTGGAATACCAAATCAATTTTATTAAAGGGAACTAGAAAACGTTTTTAACTTAACCCTCCTCGTCATATTTATAACAATCTAACATCTATTGAAAAAAATACCAGCTTTTATAAAAAAAAAATAACTATCAATAAACCAATTAAATGCGAAAGGTCAATTTTTCATCGACTTCAATACGTAAAATGGAGTGAAAAAATGTTTATATCGAAAAGTCCGGGATTCATGTCTGGTGTACAGAAATAAAATTCTGAAAGTCGATTGACTGACGACCAATGGATAGCGTTTGTGTGTAAAATGTAAATAAGTCAACGTCTTTTTTTTATTGGAATTCGGCCGCGTATCACACCGTTACGTAACTACAAAAAATAATAATATGATTTTCCGAATTGAATTCACGAGTTTTTATTTCCGGGACGAGCTAGATGGTCTATTAATTGTGAACCCAAATTCACCAGACTTAACACTCAAAAAAGGAAAATTCTCAAAAAAGTAATCATTATTATAAGAAAAAAAAACGAAACAACATTGAATTTCCACATTTGTAGATTAATTTTTGACTTTGAAACACATATTTTACAAAACATACTTATTTAGCAGTCTAGCCGCAGCTTTTATGCTAATGACGAATGGTACATTTTTGAAAAATTACGTAGCAATCGATCTCCATCTTCTTATACTGACTAAAGAAAAAATCAAAACTATTTCCTAAGGTCTTGAAAATAATTATTAATTTGTGGGGGACAAAGACAGGAGAGTCTTATGTAAAATGTGTAATTTTTTATAGTTGTGTTTGGTAAATAGGGAGTTGTTAACTTTCTTCCGACCGTACACAATCCTTATAAAGTATAATAACCTGCTTTCTTAACTCAACCTTAACTAAATTAACTACTTATTAAAGGCCACACAAAAATATAATTAATTTGAATGCCAATGATTTAGTCAGCAATTTATACTTTCCCATCCAATTACCATAATAAAGGATCTACTATTTAAAAAAAAGTAAATAACCAACCAAAAACGTACAAAATGTCACTTTCCACTTTTAATAAAAAAACGTTAAATGTATTTAACATAACAAGAGGAATTCAGACGAATTGTCGACATATTGAGAATGGAACAAATTATAGTGATAAATTTTTATGTTCTGCTTATTTAGAGGGTAGGTATCCAAGTGACTGCATATGGCTGATCAAATTATACGTTGCGAGACACTGGACGATTCGTTTTGCCCAATATTGAAGATTCTGCCTAGTTTTGTAATCCTAATTGTAATTTTATTTAAAACCCATAGTCAATATTACAAAACAGTAGCGAAAAACGACCTTGCGTTTTATTGTTATTAATTGGTGTCTATTTATAAAATTATTTATTATGTTTTATATGATTTTTTTTTACTTGATTAAAGATGTTTTATGTAGTGATTTTTAATTCTGTTTTCAGTATGTTTATTTGTTTGATTCAGCAAACAGTTCATTTATAAAACTGAAATACATGGTACTTATCTGTAATATTTATTCTCCAACGTCACGCTACGGTGTAACATACATCCATACCGAACGAATTGGCGTGAATTGTCACTTGTATCTGAAAACGTTCGGCCAGCCGGGGTTTTAGAGTCAGAATAAATAAAACAAAACTGCCGTCAGTTATATTTTAACATGACAACTCTGTTGGAAGCTTGAAAATAGTCGTAGTTTAAAAATATTAGTTAATTAGCCGAGTCTAGGATTTGTTTGAATAGTAAATGTATTTTTCTTTTATTACTGCCTACATACATACGTAGTACATACACAGACTATATCAGTTCACTGTTGGTCAAAGACTCATAGGCCTCTTCTCATACGCGTCACATATTTTGAGCGCTCATTAGAAGGTGTTTGCCACGCTGGGCATGCGGGTTGGCGTTCACAGTAACAGATGATTGCTGTTACACAGAAGGATGCTTATGCGGATCTTACTACACCCCCGGGACGAGTAAGGGTGGTTCTATTCTAAGGCCAGAAACCACACGGCAAAACTAGTAATAGGTATGATAATTTAATAACCAACTAAAAAACAGTGCCGTGACCAACTAACATTATTCCTTAAGTAGGTACACTAGAGGTGGGTTATGGAAGGGTTTTTGAAAATTCCACCTCTTTTTCTTAGCGTATCGATGGCTATCTAAATTATCTCAACCCAGAACTATGGCTATGAAATTGGCGCTTTCAGTAGCGTCCATCAGTTCCTTTAAAAATGACAGGGCATGCAGCTTGCATGCATGTAAGACATGCTATCCCTCTAGTACTCCGTACAAGCAGTGGATGTATTTATGTAACTACTATCTGAGATGGTTGAATGTAGAAGAGAATTTCGATAACACGGGTGGGGTAACAAATAGCTTAGTGGTCGAGGGTTTAACCCAGTCGGTTGCGGGTTCAAATCCCGAACTTAATATTTTTTTTCTTTCTAAAGTGTTTGCAAAATATGTATAACTACTTTTTCTTGTTTAAGTAAGACATTTTTAATTTTGAACTAAACTAAAACACTATAATCTTTAAACATTTCTCACAAAACATGTAAGTATGTAAGTTGTGAACATATCCTCAAAATTCTGGAAACGTTACAATTAATAGAATTACTAGATCCTACCAGTACAGCTGCGGACCTCAAGTCACGAGCCATTCGTCTCACGTTCTCAGAGGCTAGCCAAGTTTTTAACATATTTAAGTCAAATTATTGGAACTTATTTCATTGCTTATTTTAGTTTGAGATGTGGGTAGTTCATTTGTGTTATTTATTTTATTGGTACACAAAATACAGTTACTGCATTATACATACAATAACATGATGGAATTTGACTCCAAAAAATATGTATAAACAACATGAAATGCATTTTTAATGTTTCGTCTGTTCGTCTGTCTGTCCGTCAGCAAACTTCTAATCGGCTGAAACTATTTTGGTGGAACTTTTACTAGCAGGCAGCTTTGTACGCGGCGTAAGTATTTGTATCTAAAAGGATAAAAAAAAACACCATTTTAACATGATAAATAGAATCATTAAATGACACGCGAACAACTAGTGTGGGCGATACCTAGTTATTTAATAAGTTATAGTTAATTAATAAAAAGCAATGATAACCTAGTAGTATGACCGTTGGGCTGCCAAGTCAAAGGTCTTAGGTTTGAACCCAAGGCGCGTACCTCTGACTTTTCATAAGTTACGTGCGTATTATAAAATAATTATCACCTGCTCCGAGTTTGGAAAGCGCGTTATGCCGTTGGCACCGGTTGTCATAAAGATCTTTGAGAGTCGATAGATAGAGATAGATAGATGTCCAAAGAAGAAGAATTTCTTTTCTTTCTTATCGTATGGTTGATGAACAACCTGGTGTCAGAATTTAAACCGCCCGTAGGCCTCTGACATGGCTTTACACACCATTGAAAAATATCTCAGGTGTGCTGGTTTCATCACGATATTTTCCCTCACCGTTTTAGCAACTGATAATTAATTTATAATAGGCACATAACTAACGAAAATTCAGAGGTGCGCGCCTTGGGATCGACTCCTCTGACTTGTCAGTCGACGGTCATACCACTAGGCTATCAGTGCTATATCAGAAGAAGAATAAAAAATCATCAACATCTAACTGATCTTACACATCACAACCTGTATTATTATAAAAACTGTGTGAAAAGTGATTGTAAATGAACTTTACTGAAACAATAGGTAATATATAATATCTTACAACACTCGTATCTTATTGTTAGTTGGATTTTATTCTTTTGATTGATGGTTGCAGATGTTATCGACTTTTCTATCTAGATAATGACAGCTTCGTTTCAATTTACTTGTTTCGTAAATGTTTTAGCCAAAGAATTCTACAGGCTGTATATTTTTTTATTTACATGCTTTTATTTAATTCCAATGTTTGTTTAGGTCAAATCTTGCAAGCTGAGAACCACTTCCTTTTAATCTACGGAGTTTAATTTTATACATGTTGGTTCAGTTCCGTTGACAATGCATTTTTAAGTTAAGCATAACCTAAATCGACTTCCAGGATTAGCTCCAGATAACGGAACTCTTCACCGGTCAGCTCACAGACACAATTTTTTGCATAATTTAACTATGTTTTGTTTTGTAATAGGTATAATTATGTAAAAGCTTGATCAAAAACGTTGTTTTTATACAAAGTTATTTATGATAAAACCTTGTGTGACACTTTGTCTGTAACTATCCCACTGCAGAGCAAAGGCCTCTTCTCAGAGAACGATCGAGAATTAATCACCACGCTAGCTTACTGCGCTTTACCGATTTCAGACTATTAAGTCCAAGTTTCCTTCACCGTTTTCTTGAGTACCTTTCCCTCTTAAAATCCTGACAAGTTATCTAATATCCAAATATGGTATTTCTTAGGGTTGCAGAGGTTAAATAAATATAGTTGCTCCGTAGAAAACAGATAATCAGTAGCATCAGTTAGATTAAAAGCCTAATCAAAGGCTAGACGGATGAGAGATTGCATAATAATAATTGCTTTAATTGTAACAAAAGCTAGAAGTTGTTATTTGGAAGGGAATAAAAATTCAAAAACACTCTGTATTATACGAGTTCTTTTACTTGTACTATTGGTGTCAAGGTCTTTCTTCCGTGGTAAGATAAAATGAGATGAACCATGTAATTATTTGTTTCATTAATAAAACAATCTCAAAGTTTTGTGATAATTAGAGTAGTGTGAACGGAATTCTTATTTTCTTAATATACTTACTGTTAGTTAATCTGTCTACAATATAAATATCCTCTTGAACAAATTCTGTTCAGCGTACCAAACTCAAGGAGATGTGGAGCGCATGCACAGGCACACTCTCTATTTCTTCCTTCTCATTGTCATGTCCGATGTGACGGCAATTCGACACGTCACACGACCGAAGTGAGATCTGGGAATCCTACTCCCAAAATCGAAGTGAACAATTATGTTTCTGGTCATAATGTCCTCCCGACCGAATTTCAATCACGGCGGCAAATCTCAACGGAGATTAGCCATCGACGCGGGAGATATTATAGTGCACAAGTGTGTGCGCAAACACAGGTGCACTCTCTATTCCCTCACTCTCATAGTCCGATGGGACGGCAACCCGACACGACCGGAGAGAGATCAGGCGCAGGGCTAACGGCTTTACGTGCTGTCCGAGGCACGGAGTAAGTGATAGTTAATTTATAAAACGCACATAACTTACGAAAAGTTAGAGGCCTTGGGTTCGAACCTGAGACCTCTGACTTGCCAGTCAACGGTCAACACCGCTAGGCTATCACGACTCAACGTTTCTGGTCATAACGTGATAACGAAGATCAAATGAAAATCAAGTACAAACGTAACAAAGTTTGCGTTTTGATAGTCTTCGTTATTATGAAGACTGCCTGACATGGGAATCAAACCCGGGATATCTAGACCGAAGAAGCAATCCAGCACTCTAACCGATAGTTTAAAATCACGTGTCTTGTTATTGTTCGACGTCGTACATCACTTAAACGTTTACTTTCGTGTAATATATCGCTCGTGAGTCAAAACATTTTGACGTAAGGCGATAGCATGTAACGGTCAGTGCGATGCAACGCCGATTTTTTAAATTCGATGTTTTAAGCCGTTAAACACCGAGAATTGAGAATCAAAAGGAGTTGTGATAGTTGATAGATCGAATTATATTTGACTACAAGGATTTTACCGTGTGGTTTCTGGCCTAAGAATAGAACCACCCTTACTCGTACCGCGAGTGTCGTAGTAGCGACCAAGAGAAAGATCCGGAGAATGGGCAGCAGCATCCTTCTGTGTAACAGCAATTATCTGCAACTGCGATCGCCAACCCGCTTGCCAAGCTAGACGATTAGAGGCAAATACCTCCAATGAGCGCACAAAAGTGGCGCGCATTGGGAGAGAAAAATCCTAGTGTTGGCAACGCTAAAAGTGTTTAAAGCTGTTTTATGTATAATTATGTATCCAGTACATCATAGCGTCTGCAATTACAAATTTAATCAACAAAACCCAATATTTTTTCATACAATTTTTTTTCCAATATGTACCCAGTTACGTAGTATATCATATGCGCGAGCGCAGTTTACTTTGGTGTCATCGTAAAGTACAGGTTATAAAAGGCAGATCTGTTTACATCATGTCTAACGTATGATTGAAATTAAATTGATTTTAAGGTATTTCCGAGTGCTTGCAGTGTTTCAAATCTGTTACGTTTATGATTTGTGTGTGTTAATAAAATTTAAGTTTAAATAAAATGGATTTGTTGTTTGCTCATCTTTGACTCATTGTATTCTTCTTCTTATCGTGTGGTTGTTGAACAACCTGGTGTCAGAGTTTAAACCGCCCGTAGGCCTCTGACATGGCTTTACACACCATCGAAAAATCTCTGGTGTGCTGGTTTCATCACGATGTTTTCCGTCACCGTTTTAGCAACTGATAATTAATTTATAATACGCACATAACTTACGAAAAGTCAGAGGTGCGCGCCTTGGGATCGAACTCGAGACCTGTGACTTGTCAGTCGACGGTCAAACCACTCGGCTATCTGTGCTATACTCATGGTATTGAAACTTTGTCAAAACGTTACAGATAGACTGAATGTCCAGAGACTTCTGTATACGTACCTCTTGCGCAGTCACAGACTTTACAGAGACCATTAAAATAACTTGCTTTCCGGCTGGACTCAATGCGAGACAGATCATCCGTTCCATAGACAGCAGGGAAAATTAAATTTTAAAATTTATCTTCATGAGGTCTAGTTGGTCTAGTTAGGCTATTTTTTTATTTTTTCTGGGACCAATATTCTTGGTACCTAGTATAATCAAGGGTTTGTCAAAAGAGCTATTATTAGAAGCCTATTACAATCCTTAAATAACTAAGGTTTTGTTTCTACAAACATTATTTTGTAGAGTTACCTTCGCGTGCATAACTTTAAAAAAATGTTTAAATATAACGTATACTTTTGTGTTTTTTTTTTGTGAAATTTTTACATGTTTTAGCACATGTTAGCTTATTAAATATAAATATTTAATAAGGAATTTGAAAAAACAACTGATACGGATGGGATTTGAACCCACGATCTTCGGCGTACCGTGCCGTGGCGTAGCGGTTAGAGCGTCGGCACGGTACGCCGAAAATCGTGGGTTCGGATCCCATCCGTATCAGTTGTTTTTTCAAATTTCTTATTAAATATTTATATAACGTATACATTTATACATTTTTAGGCAAGCTCTACAAGTCCTGTCGTTAGGTGCTAGGCTCGCCACTGCATTACGTATTTTCTAATTGTATAGTATAACGAATTGCGTTAAAGTAAGTACAAATCCTCTCACAAGCTACTCACTTCAGACTGTACTATCAAGAACAAAAGCATCAATAACAGGTACAGTCACCGACATAACCTCAGAAGCAACAAATAACTCAGCGACGAGATTTGTTGTCGCAATCCATTGTCGCTGCGACACGCCAGTAATGAAAGCCGCTTATCTACGCGACTGTACCTCAGCGTTCTCGGTTATCTACGTCACTGTACCCTCAAGGAGGCTAATCGGGCGTCTTGAATTAAACTTGAAATTTGCATTTTTATTAATATTATTTTTTTTTTTCAGGAAGATGTTGGGTAAAGTGTCAGCGCTGACAGTAGTAAAGATTAGTCTTAAACCACTTGACTGTACTGCCTTTAAATGACTGTGCTTATTTCTGCTTGAGCTTCTAAGTTTAAATAAAGGCGTCTTTTAATAAATTTAACTATTAAGTTGCAAATTCATTATTATTCATTCATTATTAATATCTGTAGGTACTGCACAGTGATACAAAATTAAAACAAAATGTCATACAGATTTTTTTTTATCACCACAATGCAGTAAATTTAATAGGTACAGTGAAACACAAAAGATTAATTGTAAAAAAACACCAAAAAATAAATTACCAGTCAGCAGTTACAGTTCTCAACAAAATGAACTACCAATCATCGTCAATAGGCGTACAATAAAGCACAAAAGTAACAACAATACGAATAAATTGGCGTACAGTCGAGCACAACTCGTAAATACCGCACAGGTGTGAGTTGTTGTGTGTTTACGCAATCGTATCGTTACTGTTACGCGTGTTGATCGTATTTCGTACGCGGAAGGAGCTAGGTATATGTGACTTGGTTCGAAACTGATGTTTTTTAGAAAAACAATGTTTTTAGGCTGAAGTGAAGGTGAAGTCTAGAAAGTTGACTTTTTGTAGATTGTAAAATAAAGAAGCTAGATAAATGTGGATCAAAATTTACATAAAAGTTTTTCTGCTAGAACAATGTTTGAAACGAAGCCACTGCTGATAAAGAAGGTTTTGATTGCCTAAGAAAAATGTACGTTCATACTTACATAATAGAGTACCATTTAACTATCTGGAAATTAAGTTATTGGTCTTATTTTTAAAGGATACCAAAATTAACTTCAAGTTCTTTAGAAAAATATACTTAGCAAATAAAAATAAAACTGTCCAAACATAATTTTCACAAATCAAAAACACGCATCAGCAAAAAATTAAAAACACGATAAAATATTAATTAACAAAAACATTCTAATACAAAAATTAAAATAATTAATTACCATCAAAAACCAACATCAAAGCTCGAAATGAAAGCGACGTCAAGCCGGACTGACGTGGACACACGACATCCAACATTGAAAAGGAAATTAGCCACAGTGTGGCGTCCATTCGCATTTTTTCCATTTATGTCCACATTGAACATGACAAGAGCACTGTGCTTCACGCCGACAAAGGATGGGACAGAACCATCAATGCTGATGGCGACAAACACCACACTGGGAAATGTTAATTTTTAAATATGTTTTTTTTTTATTGTATTGCCATTTCTTTAACAGATTTATTTGTGCTGTGTAGTTTTAAAATAAAAAGTTGTGTCCTTTTTTGCGACTGAAAATTGCAGTCAATAAGGCATAATATTTTTTTTAAACTACGTTATATGCTTACTGAAAGAAACACAAAGTAAATAATGAGAGGTAGACCCTGGTTTCAGCTTTAATGGGCTGGCTTCACCGGGACATGTGTACCCTTTCTTTAGAAATATTTAAATATTTCGCATAAATATTTCGCACTCAACTGTTGTTTCGAGTGCACTGAGGGTTAATCCCCATCCATAATTCTCCTTAAACTGTCTATAACCCCCTCTTACCATAGCCCCGCACGAGATTGGCAACGCGCTAGTGATACTCCTGGTCCTAGCGAAGTAAGCGTCCATAGGTTTCAATAACCGCTTACCATCAGGTAGGCCGCCTCTTGACACCTTACCACCACTAAAATATTAAATTTAACTTTTTTACCATTAATTATTCCTTTTTTTTCAATCATTTATTTGAAAGGCTTAAGCCTGCCATTAATGAATACCTATGTCATCTTGGTGGTTGTGTTTATTGACCTACAGAGAAAATAATGTTTTGGAGAAATCGGGGAACGTGCTAAAAGACGTTTACAAATACTAAAATAAAAAACTGTAATTATGTAATCAGTCCAGAATAATAAGATATAGACCAATTTAACAGGACATACATTCACGATCATTAAAATAATTGATTACTTACTCGGTTCGTCTATTGACGTTAATTTTGCAACCATGAAAGCATTAGAAAGCGTAAACTACCATATAAGTAAAATTATATCAAAATCAGTAAATGTTATTTGTATTGGTATTGTATTTTAAGTTGTTGTTGTTCGAACTAGTCCAGTACATATCTGACTCTGACAAAACAGTTTACAATATCCTCTTTCTTTGTTTTTCAAGGAAGCCTAGTGCCTATCAGATATTCAGTGAATCAACCCAACAAAATCGCGCAACATATTTTCGCAAGTCTAGATAAACGAAAACGCAACACCCCACCCTCCGAAAAAAGAGAAAAGTCGGAAGACACAGGATAACAGTAACACATTTTCGTCGCGGAGGCTAACGATTCCGAAGTGAACTGTCCCATAAATCTAGGCCAGCCTGATTGATACATGGCGGTGGGTTGACGCCCATCGAGTAATTTAGTGCCGCCACCCCGCCCACCATCCAGATAGCGGGACTTTTGTTTTGCATTAATTCTCTTTCGCTGTTCTTTCCATCGATGCTAAAGAAAAGAATTTACTTTTTAAAAGGAATTCTACGTAGTGATAAATGTGGAGATAATTTTTGTTGGATTTTTTTTTTGGCTTGAGATGTTTAGTGTAATGTCCACTGTGTAGGATGGTTTCCCAGAAAATGTCTCGTGAGTAGGTACTCCAATTTGATGCATGATTAAAAGTTTTTCTCTCCACTTTTATTCTATCCACTATGCAATGTCGATGATTAGATTTTTTAAAAGTTGCGTATTTTAATTAATATTAAAAATTCATAATCTATGACATAATATTATTAGCGAAATTTTTGCGATCGCCTACATTATTGCCTACTAATTTTGAATAAATTATTATAAGTATAGTGTTGTATCATAAAGTAAATCTAAAATATAGACAATTCTAATTACATTTTGCAAAACATTTGACCTCAAGATAAAATTAGGGAAAGTGCAATTCTTATGATGTCCCAAGGCGATTACTAAATGTCATATTTTATTAATGAAATGAAGATGAGTATAGCATTACGAAATAATGTCATTGAATCAACTAAACATCTTGTTACTAAACATTTTTAAATTAAATTCCTTTTTTTTAATCTAAAATATGAAAGTTTAATTAAAAAAAACTCTCTTTGTAGAACCGTAGTGATCGTCATGATATTTAAGGTTAAGTAGCCCTGTGCCAGTGGATGGGTGGATGATGTTGAGCAGCCTTGTGCCCAACCCCGTAGATGGGTGGCTATTTGTTGAGTTTAATTTTTAAGATGGACAAACCAACAAAACTAATTTTGAGAATATATTTATAGCTATAAATTTTAAGGAAGCAAATTAATTTTTCAACGGGCAATTTTTTGAACAGTCGAGCGTCGCACATAATGCGTGTACTCCTAGGTTTTATCGACTTAAATAATGACGAAACGTTACTAATAAACTTCTTTATTCAAATCCAATACAGACTTATTTAAAAACAAAAAAGAAACAAACAAAAATTAAAAACAAAACACGGCACAAACCATCAAGTCACAACACTACTTCATTCTTCATAGTTTTTCATCTAAAAAAGCACAAAAAGCCATGTTGACTAATTCCGTAGCGGACTTTCAGACGACAGTACACTCACAGGCAACAACACAAGCCTTCTTAACAACTAATCTTAGAACAAAAGGTTTAATACAGACCGCTCCGGGGTATAGGACGAGAGTTGCTATTGTTTATTTTAATTTTTACGCCTGCGCGCAAGCTGTGTCTGCAGCATGTTAAGGAGGTTCCACAGGGTGTTTGATTAATCTTGTAACAAAATAAATATGATGGAAAAATAAGTGCATAAATATAACTTTTATTAAAATAATAATACAGTTTATAGTTATTGCCCCACTACTGGGCAAAGGCCTATTCTCAAAGATCTAGAAAAAAGAAAGAAAGAGAAAGTAGTTTCTTACGGTTATGCATTAAAAGCAAACAGTTCAGCGTGTGGTAGGCAGGTGTTCGCCCTGGATTTAAACTGCACCCTTAGATAGCGCTAAGTAATATTTGGTTTTACAAAGGAAATAGAGCCCACAATAAATATTGGTTTATTCTTTCATCGTGGAAAGGTGGCCACGGTTTGACTTGAGATTTAATTTCAAGTTCCATTGGTGGCTTGTTCGTTTTCTATCCGAATGTAACGCTAGACGTGTAAAGACAAGTTTGACTCCGATGCTCCGATGAAAAATGATGTACGAGATTAGTGTCTAAATCTCTACTGGGTTAATTTATAACCCTTGAACAGCTATTATACAGCATTTATGCTGTATGTAAGCTGTTTAAGTAGCTTGTATACTAATTTGGTTGACAGATTTTTTTTATAGACAAGAGTTAGTTACTACTGAATCACGCGAAATCATCACTGAGCATCTGTTAATTTTTATTAATATTTAAGAAGATTAATATAATTTTAATAACGAAATAGGAGCACCCTGTACATGTCAGGATGGCCAGTGATATGCAGCTCATTTTCAGCTGTGGCGCGAATTATCAGCGACGCGTGAAGACAAGCTTGCCTCCGTATTACTACTGGGTTTTATATCCACTTGTTATCCTCTTTGGGGTTAATTTATTTCAAAGTTTCTGACATTAGATACGCAGTCTTAAAACAAAATGTAAACATAATCGTAGCTGTAGTTAAGCAAAGATTTTTAAAGAATTTAACTCTGTTTAAACATATTAAAATCACGCGTAATTAATAGCGCGAGCATGGATCTTTTTACCAAATTCTTATTGAAAGTATATCAATATTAAATGTCAAATTTGACACAATTTAATGAACTTTATGTCAAACTTGACGTTTAAATTGATAATCGTTTGATAAAAAGTCGACAAAAATATCCATGCTCACACCCCTGTTTCGTCAACATGATATAATCATAATCAAACCCAATTTTTATCTTAAAACAACAGTTAAATCGCTTATGTTTAAATAAGTTTTAAGTCTAATTGCCCTATACACTTTAAGCAGTAATAGGGTAATAATTTACTATACTTGCAAAAAAAAAGACCGGCCTGCATTAGCCAAAAGCGCGCTGTCTCTCTCACGCACTAGCGCACGTATTACTTTCGTCCTGCTCACTCAGTGGTCCAACTTCAGAGAAGCAAAGTTATAGCGACTACGCGTTCAGACGGCTGGTGACAGGTTGTCATACAAGAACAATGGTTAGTTTCACATTGCCGCCGGGTGATATGAAAAACGAGTGATATGAAAATTGGTACTCTCGAAATATGTTGAAGTGTGTGTTTGAATGATTACGTGTCTTGGAGTCTATATTTTAGATAGTAAATAATTTTTCGAACCCAAGGCGCCTCTGACTTTTTGTAAGATATGTGCGTATTGTAAATTAATTTTCACTTACTCCATGCCTGATCTCTCTCCGGTCGTGTCAGATTACTGTATTATCGGAGTATAAGTGATGGAATAGAGGGTGCACCTATGTTTGCGCACACACTTGTGCTCTTTAATATCTCCTGCGTAGTTGGCTAATCTCCGTTGAGATTGGCTACTGTGACCGAAATTCGGTCAGGTGGACATTAATATAAGTTGGCTAAAATAATATTTCATTATTTTTGTCTGTGATTGACTGTGATATATTTGCATCATAGAGTTCAAGTGACACGTAAAATTTGTTTGTGAATTAATTTTCGAGAAATTGTTATTTACTTACACACATTTTGATGCTAAAGTGATTTTAAAAGGATTTCTATTTACTTTTGAGTTAGGTACCAAACCTTAAAAACAATTAAGACATTAGGATATTTATTAAGTTAATTTTACAACACTTAAACGACTACTATACAACATTTAAGCTATACAAAAGCCATCTAAGAAGCGTAACGTGAGTGATAATTGAGCTGTTGTAGAACCTCTTACTTTTAGATTAGTATTTCCCAAGTAACATAAACTCACAACACTCGATCCTCCTATAATTTAATACAACCAGAAAATTCATTTTAAAAATTTACTGTCTCATTCCCCTGGCACCCATGACACCTAAATCAAAAGCAAGAAGAAGCCACCTCATTCAGAATTCACGCGCCGCCCTCAAAGGCTATCAAATCGGAAATATCTCCACGTAAATGCACCCATCTGGAGTACTGAAGCTGCTAATATCTCAAACGCGACCAATGACTTTGCTTTTACTCACCCGCAAAATTCTATTTGCTGTTCAGAAAGGTGCAACTCCTCGAATTTTGAAGAAGATAGTATTGGAGATTGTATGTTTTTAGCTTTTGGGGCGGCAACGTTATGTTTGTTAAGTCAAAAGCAGATAGCGTTTAGAAGCGCGCTGTGGTCGAGGTAAGGTTAAAATATGCAGCGCTTGTATTGAGCGGACCTGCATAAAGGGGTAAGACAGTCCGTGTGGTAGCGACGCACTTCGTGCATGCAGTGGCTTGGTGCGTTTCCAAAGTTATACGATACGACACGACGTTCCGGAGATGTTACCTATCTTGAAAATGTTCACTAAGAAATCATCTCTGTATTACCCCAATAAATTTAGACATGAACCACCCACATTTCGCTTATTAACAAACAATTCAAGCTTGCTGCCACAACAAACCCCATATTGTCTATGAAACGTTAGGCCATTTTATCCCTAACCTGCAGCTCGGGCCTTGAATGTCTCTTCGATAGCAACTGTATACTTACCGCCCTTGTAACACAATATCCTATTACATCCTTCTTCAGGAAATAGAATACAGAATGTAAATATTATCTTCCTGCATCACAACTCCTTTAAGCTAGGACTTAAAATCATATTCTTCTAAGAAATTACGAACACAAGCATTTATGCTTGCAGCCAAATTAATCAATAAATAATATACTTAAGTAAACATTTTCTTTACGTAAAACGATTTTTTCATCAAAACTAAAGCTGTTTACCAAATATCAGATCAATCTGTCAACAGGAAGGGGGTGAAATATTGATTACTAAATTTGAACCAAATAATAAACAGGTCAAGCTAAATAAAGCCGTTTAAAAATGCTAACAGCACATGCGCGACAATAGAAACAGAAAACGGACTATGAAGCTAAAATACCTACTGACCAATGGAAACGCACACGTTCAGTTCTCAAAAACCCCATGAGATTGTACTCAAAGTGACCGCTATGCAACATTCATTGCTGCTCGAGTGAGGTGTTAAGTTGTCGCCGGTCGCTTTGACCCAGCGTTGGCATGCATTGCGCTATTTTACTGCACAATATGAGAATTTCTTAGATGGTAAGCATACTGTTATCGAAATCCCTGAGGAATTAGGTATACCTAAGTGTTTATATTGGTAGCGACTGTAAATAAATAAAGCTCTAACATATATTTTGTTAATCATCATCATCGTGTCGTAGTGGCGCATTGGTTACGGACCCGCTTTGCAAGCGCGTGCCACGAACCTGGCATGTACCAATGTGACTTTTTCAATGTGATATGTACCTACTTCCTTAGTTACACTAAGACACCACTGACTAAAGGTTGAAGGAAAACGTCATAAGGAAACCTGCACTTAATAGTCCACCTAGAGCTAGCGTAGTGATTATTGCTCGTTTCTTCTCTGTGTATAAAGAGACCTTTGCTTTAGTGAGACAGTTACAGGCTTTATTTATTTATCATCATCATTATTTATTTATCATCATCATTAATTAAAGAGGTACGCTCTTGTCGATGCAGATTCTTCCAGCTAATAGGGATATCAAGATTCCAGGACCTCCTCATTCCTTCCTCCTTATTTTATTGTGGGTACATTAAAGCCTAGCGGTATGACCGTTGGACTGACTCCCAACTTCTTCTTCTTATCGAGTAGGTAGTTGATGAACTACCTGGTGTCAGAATTTAAACCGCCCGTGTAGGCCTCTGACATAGCTTTACACACCATTGAAAAATCTCTCAGGTGTGCTGGTTTCATCACGATGTTTTTCCTCACCGTTTTAGCAACAGATAATTAATTTATAATACGCACATAACTTACGAAAAGTCAGAGGTGCGCCCTCTGACTTGTCAGTCGACGGTCATACCACTAGGGTATCAGTGCTTACTCCCAACTCAAAGGATGTAGGTTAGGTTAATAACTTTCGAATTCATGAGCCTAGAAATGAATTAACCTCTTGCTTATACGGACTTACCAAATTTAGAATATCGGTATCCATTTGGAATGCGGGGGTCAAATAGGCAGTCGCACCGTAGAAAATGATATTCAGCTGCATCTGATTAGATTAGAAGTTTGGCAATTTACGTATATGAACTTAGCTTTCAACTAACTAATTCTTTATCATATAGCTTTTATCCCAAGATTTCTAATACTTACATGAACTCAGAAACATAACTCTATTATAGAATTGTAAAAGAAATAACAAAACTCTCACACACGTACGCTGACATTTCCAATATAAAATAAACAAGTGGGGTATGATTACGGGCCGGGGTCGGTCGTACCCCGATCGATGACGTTTGACCCCTTTACCTGCCCCCGCTGTCCGTCCGTCCGTCTTGAAATCCACTGCAACTGTTAAGGCGAAGCCAGCTCAGTTGGAAAAATAGATACATTTATTTTTCCAAAATCATAAAATTACAAATAATTTTAATTATGCGCCATGTTTAAATTGATACCTTCATCTTCACAAACCTGCGAGATAAATTAAAATTGATGCAAATGAATGTGTGAATATTATATTTTTGTTTCAAGTGATTTAACAAAAAATATTACGTTTAATGCATAGGTAAAACCATGTCAGATGTCTACGGGAAATACTTTGACACTGATGCAAGAACCATACAAAGTAATTTTGTAATTGTGACACTATGTTGCATTGTTTAACGGATTTTTGTGTGTTTGTGATTTGTATACCTCGCGGTGGAGCATAGAAATGCCTGTTGTGTTCTTTTGTAACATCTACCAACCTATGCTTCACAAAATAAACTTGAAACTTGAAGTAATAGTCATTATTTCAAAATGAGATTTGATCAAATTTTTGGTTAACGGAGCCGGCATTATCTCACCTCTATCTGGACATCGCCAAAACAAACTCAAGAATCAAAATTTCAAAAAAAAAAAGAATGATTTAATAAAAAGATAAACTAACCCTTAAGTGTAGGGGGTGGTAGGTGCAATCTGCTGCCTTTTGTCCGTATCACGTCACCCCACCAGTCTTCACTCACCATCCTTTATATTTCTACTTGAGTTCAACTTTGTAACTTAACTTACAATTTGTATTTAAGTGATTGTTGAAAACGGTATGTTCATGTATTTTCTTGGTATGACGTTTACAAACTGCATACAAAGGTTTCGGAATAAGACAGCAAAATTGACTGGTTTTTGTTGTGAGAGCTTGGGATGGAATAAGACAACAAAATTGACTGTATTTTTTGAGAGCTTGGGATTTGTTGTGGTCCGTTTAAGGAGCTCGTCACTTTAAATATTAATGAATTTTATTATGTGCGTAGCTTCTGCGTATACGATCTGGGTGTTTGTGCATTGTGTTTTTAAAAAATGCGGAAATTCATACATTCATTACGTTCAGATACCATTCATTTTAATTTTATCAACATTTTTTAACTTAACAATGGAGGCTTGTTAATAGTAATTGGCTTACCTAAATAATTAACTACGATAATGTACCTAATTAGTCTGTAAGCCTTCTTATAAAAAAAAGTATGTGTTTAAATACCAAATCCGACATCACATTACAAAAGAACTGACAATATGTCTACAAAAAATCTACAAAACTTCATTCCCAATAATTCACTAAACATTAACCCTTAAATAACTACACAAGTCACAAAACACCCCGGAAATAAATACAAAAAGTTGTTTCTCACATAAAATCTGATGTTCTTCAGTGGAACTTGAAACTCATTTTAATATTTTCAACTATCTGACCGGCAAAACAAATCCACAACTCACGCTGTAATAGTTACGTACAGTCGTAGTGCATTAATGTGCTGGGTACGAGATGTAGGACTCCTAGATGTGGCCAAGTATTAAAGAAAAAAAGTTGTAGAAGAACAAAAATTGTTTTTTATTTTATGTTACTATTACTGAGGTGGAGAACAAGCATAACTAGCCGTGGAGAACTCGCCGCATAACCTTTCAAATACCGAGAATGAGACACAAAGAAAATGAATTGTTACTGGACGTTGAGATGCCTGGAATCAATTGTTGCGGAAGTGAATGATTTAAGGACAGTAATACCCATACCTTGTCTGTGCGGGATATTGAAAGAGGAAGGGAGATAAAAGAAGAGCCTCGGGAAGAGTAGAAAGAGTACGAATGCTGTTATTACAACCTGATATTCTGTGAAATAAATTCTACTACATCGAGTTGTGCCAGCCCATACATGTTAATAACTTACCTCAGGATACTATATGTATTTTAAAAAACAGTACCTAAAAATTACCTTACCGTATCCAGTCAAACTGAAAACCTCGCAACTATTTATGACTACTGCTTACCACGCTGCATCCGGGGGTCTCATAAAATTCTATCGCCGGGATTGTGCAACGTTGATCCGTCTGCAGCGGGGGATTGCCGTAGATTATAAAATAACCCTCTCATTGAACCAATTATATGACCAGTCGAAGGGTTAAATAGACTTGAATGTGAAAGTGGATACCTACTAATGTTTTGTTGATCGGATTTAAAAAGGAGCTCTTTTATTGCGTAAACTCATTATTTTTCGCCAAATGTTCGGCCATGTTTGAAATCTAGTATGGCAATGTTGCCAGTCTCCTGGACACACTTTCAGTAGACAACAGTAATGAAGAGGATTAACACAGAGTTACTAGGAAAAAAAACTGTCCTCGGCGCTAATATAATATTTTATTATCACTACATAATTACAAAACAAATTCCTCCGCCACGTCTGTCTGTTCGCGATAAACACAAAAACTACTGCACCGATTTTCATATTGATTTCACCAATAGATAGAGTGGTCTTCGAGGAAGGTTTTAGTATATATCATTTGTCAAGTTTTTATATACATTGGCTAAAATATAACGATATTAGTCGGATTAGTAGAAAAAAATGAGCCGGGTTGCAGGGACGGAATCAATATTTTTTGATTACTTTTGGTCGCGATTACCGACATCTACGCGGGCAAATTATAATAATTAGGTATATTTTCTTTTTAAATTCGCATAATTTTTAAAAAATCATACTACGTAATATAATTATATTCAGTTAATCAGCAACGCATAGAGCTTTAAAACAGCAGCTTAATATATCTAAAATCATAAATAAAAGCGCTAAACATACAGTAGTATCCTACAGGGTGCGCGAGCCGAACAATATTGCCTCAACGCTTGCCAAATCGAAAACTAAGCTAGATTCACTCATAAGTTCAGTACCTATCTCCACTGCAACTTTCAACTATCCTCATTTGCAAACGTAATATAGACTTGGGATTGCGAAGCTGCATAGTACTTTTTTGTATGGTTAGTGGACTGCTGTCAATTTCAAAGTACCTATAGCCGGTTCCATATTAGGTCGCATAATATTCGAAGCCCTTATTTTAATTTGCATAATTATCCTTTTTGGCATAACGTTTATACCGCATAACTAATTAGGTATAATTTGTCATATGTCATAATCATTCGTAGCTATCGACCTATAATTTTTACAGGTAAGTAATAATATGTTTTACTCTTGTTGTCTTGGTTGTTTTGCGCTTATTATGCGAAATGAATTTTATGACAATCGAAATTAGGACAATAGGAATTTATGTGAACGATGAGGGACCCCAAAATTTAAAATGGTGTGACCGTTGGACTGCTAAGACAAAGGTCGCAGGTTCGGAACCCAGGTACCTCAGACTTTTTTAATTCATGTGCGCTTTTGAAATCAATGATCACTCGCTAAAACGGTGAGGGAAAATATCGTGAGGAAACCAGCACACCTGAGAGATTTTTCAAAAGACTTAGTACCTATTTGACAAACTTTTATTTTACTTTACGTTACTTCGACAAAATAAGAAACTCGTGTCTGAGTAGTACCTACCCTTCCTACACTTAGTGACATCGATCATGACTACGAAAGAGTTTTACTTCATAGGGAAAATCGCTAAATTTTATAGGTACATTCAACCCTCCAAGTCCAGCTGACATCTTAAAATTCACCCCCAATAAAAATCTTCCCTTAAACTGACCACGTAATAAAATGTTAATACCCGTTACCTTCACTAAAATTCGCGAGCGCGTTCCAGACACCTATTATCCCATAAGTACAGCTAGGCGCTGTCCACCCCCTTTAGACAAAAGAGCGCGAAATAAACGTAATTATTCCATCTGAGCACGTTAACTAAGGACACTATGTACGGTCAGCAACAGCAGGTAAACAAAGCGACGCATTAGGAGGGTAGATTAACAAAAAAGGCGGGGGTGAAATACGGCGGTGCCTGTAAATTTTCTTACGGCACCCCCTCTGACGGGCCCGAACATCGACACTGCGCTGACATGAGTATGGTGTGCAAAACAAGGTAATTCTTTGTTGTTTTTTTAGTAGTTAAACGAAATCTAAAAGGTAGGAATAATACTGAATTAAGTAGTGTCTAAAACCTAACAAATAGAGCTTTTACAATTTAAACTTTGTATAGTCCAGATTTTAAAGTAGAGTTTATAAAATTCTTTAAAAAACCTGCGAACAGGTTACTCGTGAAATGTAGGTAGGTAGGTACCTACTGAATTTATAAATTATTTGTTAAAAGAGATAAACTTAATCTAAAAGACCGCTTCCAGTGGGCAATGTCCCCAAAACGCTGGCTGCATTGCCACGTTGAATGGCAATGCTAAGCCTTTGAGCTAGGTATAGGCCAGCGTTTTGATCCCGAGTAGCTTCGACCAGACTAGACGCCCCGATAGTTTGTTAAATAATTATATTTAATAAGCTAATATGTATAAAAATGAATAATATTTAACCATAAGTCTTTAAAAAATTAATCTGTTTCTTTGTTCAAAATAAATTTTGAGTTTTTACTAAATAGCAAATGTGTCCAAAACCAGCAATCTAATAATCATTTAACACACAAAACTACCAATTAATAAAATCGAATCATCAATATTCGAAAACATCGAAAATTCGTCAACGTCAATACACATTTATCTGCTAACCATACTCTCGTCTCCCGATTCGTCCCACCGAAAATTTTCGTTCGAGCCGTTTCTAAAGCGCCTTTTTTAATCTCTATAAATCAAATTTATGACTTGTGTAAGCTTTCTGTTTTATTTACCCTTTTATAATTTTGTTGTCTGTACATACACGGATGGGGCTACACACACATTCAAACAGCACTCACACAACGAGACGCTGTCACATTTACATCGTAAGTTGTGACGTCATGAGTTTGTAAGTTTGTCAAAATGCAGATGGAGGTCGGGTGATGTTTTAACATTCTTGCTTAGTAAGTAAATCAACAATGATAGCCTAAAGCTTAGGTTTGACTTCAGTTAAAGTCAGATATCTTGTTTGAATTCAAGGCACCTCTGACTATTCATAAGAACACACATACTTGTGCACTACTGGTTGCAATTTTTAAAAAAAACTCGAAGAAGCGTCATAAAACTAATGATTGTGAACAACTTTTACTATGACACCGAATGTAAAATTATATACCACTAGACTATCACTGCTTTTTACTGTGATTTCAAGCATAGTCATTGGTCAATTTGTGCACCGCTAAGCTCCTCTCCGCCCAGCTCCGCGTCAGTGGAAACGCGGGTATGGTAGTGCCCCACCAAGTCACGAGCAAAGCCAGTACTCAGCCTTTTCACCCCTATATCTTCGCCGTAGACAAAGCTGGCATTTTTGACTTTCGGTAACGAAAATGAATCTATAGCTAGCTAAACTTCCAAATTAGGTACATGATATTTGAACTTATAATTTACGAATTATCGTCCATCATTAATATTACCTAATACAACCTCCTGTCACCAAGATGAAATATCCCATACATCCCCATTAATTTTCGCCTTCTCTTCACTCTTTGCATTGCGATCAGAGCCCAACTTTTGGACAAAAACAATGAATGAAAAACATCAGCAGCTTCGGGGCGTATTAGGTAATTCATTTCAGTATTGTTCCAGCGTATGTCGTCGAAGGAATTATTACCATGACTTTTGTACTGGCTGACGGGAAACCGCCTATGGGAAAAATATGAGGTTCCTATCACACCTTTATTAAATTGATTCATTGCAAAATCATTTTACGAAGCTTATTCAATATTTAATTCTGACGATACGATTGATGTAGTGAATACGACTAAATTATATTTGTGTGCTTGACAGATATTTGTTTCGGTGTAGATGTTTGTGAATTGTGATATTATATGTCTATAACTGCAACCACTATGCAGGAGAAAACTCTAGATAAAAAAAGATCATATCACGAGGCTATCTAACTAGTTTAACTATACCTAGATAATCTTATGCTCCTTTGTTTTAGCGTGTGACACGGTACGTCAGGTCAGTTGTTTTTTCAAATTTTCTTATACGTAAAATAAGCTAACATGTGCTTTATCATGTGTATTTCATTTTTATTACGGACACATTCCACTAACAAGACAGTGATGTACATCCTTTAAATTTAAGTCTTTAAGTCTAAGTTAAAAGTATATAGTCATACCATAACTATTTAGTAATCTGTGGTCGTACTTTAATTTCTTAAACCATAACTACTTACAGCATAACTCTGTAGGCAACTTGTTTTTCCACGTGATCGAACCATATAGTTCTTAGTTTGTGAAAACCCTGTTAAAATACTAACATGTTTAGTTAGCTACCTTTACCGAGGTCAGCTAAAGAACACGTCACAACACGCTTTCAACTTTGTTATACATTTCCTTGACTTAAGCTTTTTAGGGTTCCTCTGGCCAGCTAAAATAAATTGGCCATTACAAAAAAAAAATCTGATTACTTTCATTTCTTCTTTGAAAATAGTTTTGACTAAGCTTAAACTTTAGTTTTAAGATACATATTGTATGAAAAAGTAAATGTCGTGGTGGCGCATTGGTTTCGGGCCCGCGGTTGTGGGTTCGAACCTGGCATATATTAATGTGACTTTTTCAAGTTTCTTTCTTAGTTAATCTAACACTGAACTGACTAAACCACCACTAACTAACTATGAATGAAAACATTGCGAGCAAACCTGGACTTCCTGGACGTCTCAAATCGCCAACCCGCAGTGAACTAGCGATCATTCTCTGTAGGAGAAGAGGCTTTTGCCCTAGAATGGGAGAGTTACGGGCTGATTTATTATTATGATTATTATTTACGTTTCAACAGCTTTACTGTTCTCGTGGTCACAGGAAGACTTCTTCAAAGAAGACGCGACGAAAATCAAAAACGAGTTTTTTTTTACCATTTAGTAAAGGTTCTTTTAAAAAACTAATTGGACAGTGTTACAAATAATTCGGCGGTTTTGGCAGTGTAAGTCGTGGTTCGATAATGACTCGACAGCCTGTAGTGTTGGCTTGCCAAACATTTCACAAAATGACATAGTTCACAACTTGTTAGGTTGCGTATCAAGGTATGTAGTTAGTCGATTGTGTTATTGATGAGAAGGTGCCTGGGTTCGATTTTTAATGCATGTCGAGACATTAAGGTAGTTCTAATAAATTTAGCGATGTGACGTTATTATTTAGAAATTAAAAAATAAAAAACATTTTTATAACAAAGTTTTTGTTTCTACAAGTTGTCACAATGTGTGCTTGTAAAGAGTAGTAAAATTTATTTCTTTTTTTTCTTTATCGTATGATTGATTGATTGATGAACTACCTGGTGGCAAAGTTAAACCGCTCGTAGGCCATTCAGGGGAAAAAATGTGCCATTTCAATACTTTTGATTTTAAATTTAACTTTTTTTTTATGTATTCTTTTTCCCTAATTTTTCAAAACTATCGATGATAAATTGTAAATAATATACGGTACAATTAATATACTCACCACTCCTATTTTTTGTATTTATTTCATACATTTTCAAATAAAAAACCTACGGAACCTCAATCCCCAAAACTCACCACACCTAACACAAAAACTTTCCTTTGACGCGTTGCCCACAACGTCACACACACAAAGCGGGCGATTACATAGAAAAACGTGCGAAACGCTTAAAAAGGGGGGGGACACGACCTCGGTGGGGGGGCTGCTACAGAAATGCAAATATGAAATATGAAAATGAAGATGGCAAGTAATAAAAGTGATATACAGGGCTCCGTAGAGCCATTTCGTAGCGTGGGTAGTAGTCTCGTCAGTTTTATGCTGTGCCGTCCATCATTCCGTGACAGCGTTCATGGATGCCTCCTTGAGAAGGGGGAGGGGGGTGGACGCTTAGATTTATTATTTCAATGTTGATGTTTGATGTTTTATGTTCGAGTTTTTTGGGGTCAAGAGTGGATAGTTTTACTTGATATTAATATGATAGATTAGTGTTATTATCTTTCTTAATTGTATGGTTGATGAATAATCTGGTGTCTGAGTTTTAACTGCCCATAGGCCTCTGACTTGGCTTTACACAGCATTGAAAAATCTTTCAGGTCTACTGTTTCCTTACGATGTTTTCCTTCGCCGTTTTGCAGACTGATAATTAATTTATAATACGCACATAACTTACGAAAAGTCAGAGGTGCACGCGTTGGGATCGAAATCGAGACCTCTGACTTGTCAGTCGACGTACCACTAGGCTGTCAGTGCTGTTCCTTTATAACTATAAGTTTTATGAGAGATTAAATTAAGCGTTACGAATGCATGCTCTCCAATCAATCTTGAAAACATTTTGACATCTGTACCTATACTTAGTAATATTTCGACTTCGATGCGGGTAAAATTTATAATCAAGAAATTCATCACCTCTAACATTCAAACTTTATAGCTATCCCTAATAAACTAGCTTTTAAATAAAAACCGTTTTGAAAACATTCCGTTTGAGAGCTACAACGCCACAAACAGACAGACAAACGGTTTCAAACTTAAAACACTCCTCTTTCTATCTGAGAAGGGTTAAAAAAACATATAAACTCAAACACACGACACGACACTAAACCCAAAAAGTACAGTAAGCAAAAACAATAAGGATCGTTAGCAAAAATTTTAATTATCATAAAACAGCTCAAGTGGTAGTGGTAGGGTCAGCGCATTCAGCGATGCAAACAAGGCGAGCTTTAATCGAGTGCTCTAACTCGACGTAAGCTTTTTGATATCTCCGATACTGGCGAGGTGCAGATCCTTGTAGCGTTAGCAAAAAAGTACGATAAATGAGCTGCTTTAATAACAGTACGTATGTCCATCAATATAAGGAAAATAATTAGTAGGTGTTGTTTAGGAAAAATACTTAAAAAAAGATTTTTTTGATCCATTTTTATATTGTTTTTTTTTTATTAAAGGCTGATTGTTGACCGTTTTTATTATGGTTATTTTTTATCGTGGCTAGATTTGGGGACTATGAGTCAAATTATTCAAGTTTTATTTAGGTACTATGAATCTAATCAGAAAGACGTTAATACGATATTAATGCATATCATTTTATTAAAACACTATACTGCTGGACTGTTTCGTTGCCCTAGTGGTTAAAAAAGTGGTTTTGGTTTCTAGGTCAGCCAAAGTGTCAGCCTGAAGTCCAAAACTGTACCTGGTATATTGTGATAGGCGAGACGTTTTTAGGGGATTTTACCCCCATATCACCACTCTATGAGGTAAATTGTAAGTGTAAAACATCTAAATAAGTGCACATTCAAAAAACCCGCGATAAAATTGTTTTAACATATCACATAAAAAAAAATAACAAAATCGGTTCATCCTTTTAGGAGCTACGATGCCACTGTCAATCAGACACAGACGTTAAATATACAACACCCCTCTTTTTGTGGGACTTAAAAACCGTTAAGTTAAAACGAAACAATTTCAACCTCGATATAATTTGCTACCCGTACACTGACCATGTAGGTACCGTTAGCAAAGCCAGGTGGACCATGTTTACGAGCGCTCGGTCGCGTAGATCAGTGCGACAACGCTAGTATGCGCGGGACCTAACGTTCTTCTAATACCTATCGTAACATTTTAACTATACCGTTAAGGTTTTTGGGTTTTCTATGTGCTGTTAGTAGGCTATGTGTATGTCTTATATGGTGCGTAAAAGCGTGCCTGGTAGATTTTTTTTGTAGCAGGAGGGAAAAAAGTGTTAAATAGAGTAAAATGTGAGCTCGCACCCATTATAAACATCTCCCAAGAACCAATGGTACAGTTAGTAGACACTGCTGACCGTGCCATATTTCAATGGGAAGCCGGTAAGAATCGTGTTGTATGGAGCCTTGGTCACTGTTGTAGAGTTGTATCCAGTATCGTGGTCGATTAATTAACTTTGAGTAAATTTTTCGCCTAATTTTGGTGGGTATTTTTATTGATAATAAAATTAAAAATTTGGTGGCTGTATTTTACTTAAAATTGTAATTACTTCTAATAACTTGCTAGTTTTTGATTGGCCCTTACATAATTAAATTTGACAAATAAATAATTATGTAATTATAATACTCAAAAAGAAAATGTACCACCAAAATTTAGCAAAAGTTGGAAATTAGGAAATTGATTCTGTTATTTTTCGCCTACAAACTGAGAGAGGGTGATACTACCAGACCCAGCAGGGTTAATGGTGCTACCACAATGATAGTAACTTTTAGTTCCAGCATCTCCTGAGCCTGTAAGCTGCTAACAAAGAGACAGAGCAAGGCATAATATCAGCGGCAGGATCGCGCCTAACTCACTCTTAAACACAACACTATAAATACAAACTAAATACCTGCAACTTAAGGGGCATACGCTACTAATTAAGGAAATTTAAGAAATAAAATAATTTGTAAGGTATTTTTTGTATCGACTAAAATTTAAAAAAATATTTTTGTATTCGGATTCTAGAACATGGAATTTGAAATGCAATGTCGCGCCAAATTTCAGATTTTACTCTCGTGGCGACCACAATTAATAGAAGTTCCTGATATTTTAGTTTCTGTTTCATGTGCCATAGAGAGAATCTCGAAACTATAATCCAATTTAAATAACTCAAAAATAAATAAGTAATGTTGGAATTATTAATTTTCATTTAATTTTCAAGTTTCTATAAGTATTAATTTTCTCTCAGTGTAATTTTCATACTCGACCCTTCTTTGTATGAAAAGAGATCTTTGCTCTGCAGGGGGACTATTACAGGCTGGTTTATTATTATTAGTTTTCTATCTTTATTTTCTATTTTTTTTAGTAAAAAAAAACGATTTTTTAGATAGATTTTTTTTAGATTTTTTTTCACAATCATTTATGTGATTTACAAATGGTTAATTACACAATATATCTGTGCCGTTCGAGAATTGACCCGCAACACACAAACTCACAGCCCGTTGAGTCATTAAAGATTTAATTTTCAGATATGTCTATCTCATTTCAAACATTAGGTATTAGGCAAAATTATCAAGAATAATGAAATCCGGAAATCAGGTTTTTTTTCTTACTTTCGTATCAGCCCCTTAACTATGCGGTGAGCAGAAGCCGAGTACACAAAAACTGCAAGTGTGCGTCCACTTTACGAGGCTCGCACGGTTGCGGTAGCCGGTAGCATTATAAGAGAAACTATACAACTAAACAGATATTAAATAACCTTTATACCGGAGATTTTGGACTTAAATACTGGAATTCAGAATTAAGTGGTGTTTTGTTAGATTCTTTAGTTTTAGGAGGTATTACTAAGTCTTCTGTCTGGTGGTGGACATCGAGTGTCGAGAGTTATGTCGTTATTTGGACTCACAGCTGTCAATATCAACGGAGATTAGTCAACTACTCAGGAGATATTATAGTGCATAAGTGTGTGCGCAAACATTTGCGGAGGTGCACTCTCTATTCCCTCACTCTCATATCCGTAATATAGTCTGATGGGATAGCAATCCGATACGACCGGAGAGAGATCAGGCGCAGGGCCAACAGCTTAACGTGCTGTCCGAGGCACGGAGTTTCCACATTATAATGTTCTAGAAACGCATTATGAAGAGCCAGAGATTGTATTATTTTGACTAAGATAGCTAATACTTTAATTTTTATTAAATTTTGCGAACCCCATCACACATTTTAACCCTATGTACACCTACTATCAATTTTGATCTTATAAGAGTCAGCTATTTTAAAACAGAGTCCCTTTACGAATCAACAATCCTACCCAAATCATAATTCCAAGGCGATCGCATCCAATATGTCCGTAAAACAATAATATCTAACGATATACCAATATACACCGAAGCAGCGGTCTATTATAAATATTTACGCTTTAAAAAGTTATAGGGGTACAATGCTGAGAATTACGTAGTTTGTTCAATAAATCTGTCAGTAACAAAGAGTAAAACAGTACATATTTTGTTGGAGGATTTAAATCAAGAAACATGCGCGGGAGCATTTGGTGTCCATGATTTTTGGGGACAGCCGGATAGTCCTGGAAAATATTTCATTTGAAACTTCTTAGACATTTAGACTGCATGTTGAAACTTCAATAAACTCTTTAGCTATTGCTACTATTGCAATAAACTTATAAATTGTAATAATTAAACTTAAGTTATAGTAATATAATTTTATTTTTTTTAATTTCAAATTGTAGTAGATATTAAAAAAAAGATCACAAGTAGGATTTTAAAATGTGACCTTTTGGTTGACCCTTCAAGCAGTGCAAAATTGTAATAAATAAAAATTAATTGTTTTACGCCCTGTAGTTGCAGCTGCTGCTCAATCTAAAATACACAAATTTAGCTGCATTTTTTTCAAAGTTAAAAAATGCTAAGTAAATAGGTAATTATTAGCTCGTTTAAATCGACAATTCTATCAATCAAACGTTTAAATATTCAATCGTCAAACTGTAAATTAGTACAGCGCTGCAGCGTTTCCTATAATGTTACTTTTGCTAAAAAATTTGGAAGTTGCTAGAACTACACGACATACTGCAAAAATATAGAGAAGGCTAACTTAAGAGCTTACTCAACATATTAGAAAGACAAAGCTTAAGATTTTTGTCTGCTATTAATTTCACCGCGTGGTCACCCCACGGTCCCAATGTTTACGCATACGGCAAGAGAACTCCGAACAATTCGTCATCGGTAGAATGAATCTGTCGTCACCTTTGCACCAAATGAATAGACATGGCACAATTACATTAATATTCCTGGGCTATAAGTAGATCTGGAAGGTACATTATCTTAATGTAATCTAAACTAATATTTTAAAGAGAAAATATTTGTTTTTTTTGTAGGTTTGTTTGTATTAAATAAGCTCGAAAACTATTTAATCCATAAAAAAATCACTTATAAAAAGGTACATTATCAGCGAATAACATGGGCTGTATTTTATTTTCAAACAAATTGTAAACCCTACGAAAATTACAATGTAATGTAATGTACTTATGTAATTACAATAAATGTGTTAATACGAGTAAGAAAATAATAAAAAATTTGAAAATAGAGAGAGCACAGACGTTTACGAGATATACAGGAAAGTTGAATTTCAAAAAAGTTTGTATTATTTTCAAAACTGCTTTATAGTAAATAGCAAATCTCGCTACCCAACTTACCTCTATGGCCTGTCTCTACCACCACGCTGGTTTCAGCAAGAAAGGCAAAAAAATGATTTTTTTTTATGCAAACTTGTGCAATTTTTTATGGCTCTAGGTGGCATGGGGGCTCTTTAGACAGTCCAATCTTAATAACTTAAACTATAGACCATATTATAAAACTCCGTCACTTCTACATCTTCCTAACTCCAAATAATCCCGTTTAAATAAGATTCAATGATTCCCGCGGCTCAATCTCGCTGAGTCGTGTCAATCGACGCCCGCGCAACACGCACACACGCGCGTCTCGAACAGTTGTGTGTTAGTAATCAAACATTATGATTGAAATATTGTTAACATTGTGATTTATGGAACTTGGTACCTAAATACGTACAAGGGTAAAGGGTTTATTTTGACATAGGGTTCCTATATTTGTTATTAAATTTAATGGTTGATTTAAAAAGAAGCGAGGATAGAGAGAGATGGCGATTGCTCCACCGACAAGAGCCTAGCTCTTAAATATAAGTAGAAGAAAAAATAAGCCTATGTACGATTTAGTAGTAAGGTAGATTAGTTTTTTTTTTGGATTTCGAATGGTTGCTACATTTAAGATCCGCGATAAGGGTGACGTATAATAAACAAATGAGTACTACACTCTATTCAAAAATAAAAAACTAGACGTCTCTTCATCAGTTTCATCAAATTTAGTTTAGTAGTTCAGCGGAGAAAAGGTAACGAACTGAGATTTTTTATAGCAAAGCCGCTAGTAAAAGCTATTGACTAATTAGTTTAATTTTAAAATTAATAAATACACCTCTATCCACGCAAACACGGGTGTAACATTACAACCCAGGATAAACAACAAAAACTGCATTTAACACATTATATAACTAGAATGCTCAATTAAACATAAATTAAATTTAAAATTGAATAATAATTAAATTAGCGCAAACAATAAATTTAAACAAAATGCTCACTCGGTTGGTATTATAATTAAAAATCATAATTACTATTGGTACGACGACAAACGTTTACGACCGCAATCAAACACAGTTGCACATTAAATAGGGTGAAAGGACCTGTTGTCGGACATTCGCGATTATTATTTTTTGCAGATAAGGTAAGCATACATTAAAAAAACCAGACCGCAGCTGCAGTTGAGGAAAATATATAAGAACCACTAGCACAGACTGCAACACTGATTTTTCTAGCAGCTGCAGTCAATGGCTGTCGCCGGTGTCAAAATTTTTGTTTTTATCGTATGGTTTCTAAACAAAAGTTCAGAGTCTACGAAAGATATATATCTATGATTTGAATGAATATCAGTACTATTGGAATAATTAGATTTTTGCTTCCTAATATTTTATTAATAGTTGTACAGTAATAATATTGTTTTCAGTGTTTCAGTGTTTTCAGAATATATGTTACATTGTCATTCCTTAACGACTTATCAAAATAAAGGTAATAATTTTGATATCAATTTCCTTTTTTTTAATAACAATCTTATTTAGATTGCCATATATTTTCCGTTAAACCTAATTTTTTACGCAAAAACGAATCCCTTCGATTACAACCAACTGGTGCAACCACCCCACAATTCATTATCAACAAAAATGAGTATATATTTATTTGTGCAGCCCACAGCCGTCAAAACAATACGATTGCCACCGCGCTTGTGCGGACACTGCCCTGTCATTTACCACAAAAACTAGATGAAACCGATTAAAACCGGTTATGCTGAAATTATAAGTGCTTTACACTATTTATTTGTTTGTAATTTTCTGTTTAATTTTGTAAATATTTGTTTAAATTAATAAAAATCTATTTGTATTTTTTTTAATTCAAGAGAATGGTATAATTAAGTATCAGTTTGGCACACATTACAAAATAAGTAAATAAGGCTAAATTACTAAAATATCGAAATATTTAATAGTAATAAAATTCAGCCTTTACATTAAACAGGTAATGAGCCTTACTTTGTTAATTGATTTTGTTAATTTAACTTCTTTTTAAACACCCCTGATCTTACATTAACTTCGTCATTTCTCAGATTTGTTGTTACCTTTGACTCCCGCAAGGAAACCGACGTCCAGTAACAATCGATTTCCTTTTGTGTCTCATTTCTCGGTAATTGAAGGTTTAATTGTTTTACTTCAATTTAATTATTGACACTACATCTCCAACCGAAACGATTTCTTTTTCTATCCCTTGCCTTATATTTAATTCATATTAACTTATATTATAACTATATAACTTAGCAAAAACATTTCTGCTGCATTCATTCTGCATTGCCTCTTTTGATTTCAAACAACACACGATAATTAAATATGACAATGCTAAATCACCAATAAATTCTTTTGAAGGCTGCAGACAACTGTCCAATAGTCATTACCACAACACCATCCTAAATATCCGAAATTTATTTATTTATAGCATTTATAATACGGAGTATATATCACCTAGCTGTCATACAGGCCGCGATAATGCAAAATTTGTGGCTACAGAAAGCTGTGGAGTTGTGATTTAATAAAATGATTAGCTTAATTAGTTATGGTGAGGTAGAATAGAGGAAAGTCTGTGCCGTGAGGTTTCCGGCCTAAGAATAGAACCACCCCAACTCGTCCTGCGGGTGACGTAAGAAGCGACAAAGGGAAAGATCCGGAAGATGGGCAGCAGCTTTCTTCTGTGTAAAAGTAATCATCTGCTACTGCGATCGCTAAGCCGCTTGCCCAGCGCAGCGTGGCGATTATGGGCAAATACCACCATTGAACGCATAATAGAGGCGCGCATTGGGAGAAGTCTATGTTCAGCAGTGGACTAATGCAGGCTGATGAACATGCGGAACATTCAGAAAACTTCGAGAGATGGAAATGTAAGACCTTGAAAAACGATTTCCCTCTTCTTATCGTATGGTTAATGAATAACATTGGCATTGTAGTATCACGAACCCAATCCTGACACTAACATATTGGTTGCAGTTTCCTACACAATGGTTGTATGGGAAATGTTTATACAACACATTGCGTGCGGCGCAAACCAAGGCGTCTGCCAAAGCGTGGTGTTTCCTGGGATTTTTTACAATGTAAACCAGGATTGGATTGGGTTCGTGATTCAAAAGAAGCTAGGTACCCTGTGCCAGATTTTAAACCGTTATAAGCCGTGGACATGGCTTAACACACGTTTCTCACTAACTCTCATTTCTTCACCATATTGACACTGTATCAATGTTTTTGTTTTCTTGGCATATCGGACCAGGGACTTCGAAATTCAAACTACGAAGTTTCGAATGACGGATCGAACGTTGTTTGTTTTTCGTTCGTTCTATTACCTTATATTCGTTTGTTTTTTATGGATTTGAAACAAAGCGTCAGACTCTCTCTAACGTATGGTTTATGTACAACCTTGTCAGGATTTAAACTGACATAGCATTAGAAACCATTGAAAAATCAGCGACAAACAAAAACACTAAGTACAAAACAGTAGTTAATTAGTGGTAGGTAAGGTTTGCGTTCGATGGTCTTCGGTTTTACGATTCGATCCGAAACATCGATGTTCAATTGGGACGATGTTCAACAGGACCTATGACACGAGTCAGATGTATACAGTGGCGCCCCCAATTTTTTGCAGTATTTTTTTTTGCTTTATTTTTAATTTTATCATAATTTTTTTCTTGATGGTGTATGTACCTCTGCCCAGGGGTAATAAACCTTTTTCATTCTTTCTTTCTTTATTTAGCTGAATTAGTTGATGTCGTCAAATGTTGTAACCACCAGCTCCACAGCCCCTGTGCCAGCAGCGCCGGCAGCATCGAAGTACGCCAGTAACGAGAGCCACGTCACTATAACTCTCGCGCCCGACAATGCTTTAATGTGTGTTTGATTCATTCGTTACAAAATGAGGTTATCATTGCCAGTTACGCATTGTTATAATGAATTTTGCTATTGTCGCGCCGGGGCTTTAGCTCGTAAATGGCTTTAACAAATCATTTTGACGTTTTATCTGCATTTGTTTGGAAAAATTGTGTATTTGTTTTGGTGGTAATTGAAAATTATAGATCTGGGGTGTCAATTGTGAGTTTATTAGCATAGTATGTCGCCTCAATGAGCAAGTATTCGCATCCGGTCCTAATTAATTGATGCAATTATATTTACTAAAGGCCTGCTACAATCAAATAATTGTAGTTAATACTCTTGAAAGAGTTTAAACCTTGACTTATCTCTAAACGTAAAGCGGTCAGCTCAAAAGTCGCTCTTTCCTCAAAAGAGCTCTCCGTGCGACTGCATAGTTTTCGCGCATATAAACATTTTGATTTTTGTCTGGATTTTAAAATAGATTGATTCCTGACATTATATTCGCTAATAGCTGTAAAAAGTTACTGTAAACATCGCCAAAACACATCAAAGATATCGAGTTTTAGATACCTACTACGCCTTTCTTCACTATTCTAAGGTCCCACAGCAAAGGCCTACCTTCCGACTTCTGTCTATCGAGTGCAATGCAGGCCTCTTCTCTTAGAAAAGAACCGAGATCACTCCGGTAGCTCCGTCTAGATCTGCTGCCATGTTTTTTTCCATTTAGAGGTACCTATGGGTCGTTATTTTGCCCCATAGATCCATAGAAAGATTATTTTCGGCCTAATTCCACTTTAGTGTAGCAACTTTTCGAGTGACGTCAGTTATTTTGGTGATTGTTTCAGGTAAATTTTAGCGTCCATATGTTAAAACGTAAGTATTTTTAATTAGTGTAATCTAACCAGATAAAACCGTTTAAAAACCTATTAGGTTGCATGGCACGCATAAATACCTTTAAAAAATGTTCATGTGGAATGTAGTATGTTTTATACAGACCTACATTATTTTCTTTAAAAAATGTTGGTACGATTTTCCGAAAGCCGTTGACTCTGCGCCTGATCTCTCTTCGATCGTGTAAGATTGCCGTCCCATCGGACTATGAGAGTGAAAGAATAGAGTGTGCACCTGTGTTTGCGCACTTGTGCACTATAATATCTCCTGCGTAGTTGGCTAATCTTCGTTGAGATTGGCCGCTGTAACCGAAATTCGGTCAGGAGGACGTTATACTTTGTCAGCCCAAAATAGCATAATAAGAGCTGAAGGGATCTGACTCGGCATTTACTTTACACGAGTATATTATACATAACCCTCCTTTTTTTTGTAGTCGGGTAAAAATAGTTTCGAATGTTGTAGAATAAATTATGCTGATGCACTTTCTGCGTATAAGCAATATATGAGACCCATTGATCTAACTGTATTTTTCCACATTCTAATTCGGTACATTCTTTAACAACATTCTAATTTTTAATAAATAAATTTATATATATTTAAAAATCGTTTATCAATTCTTTGACTTGCTAATGAAGACCTAACACCGATTACAATAAGGCGGCTTTGCGATTGAACACACACATAGCTTTTTCATAGCAAAAAGTTTTTCAGTGTTGACTGTTGATGCTTTAGTTTTACATGACGTAGAATATCATTCTCCCGAATCTGTGCGTTTCCCATGTTTTTTTTTACTGTTTTTAGTATTTAAGCGTAAAAGCGCCAATCGTGTCGTCATCCACCTATTTATTTATTATACTCTTTATTGTACACCACTTAACATAAATACAGTATTACAATATTGGTGTACGGTCGCCAAAGGAGTTGGGTAGGCAGTGCTAGTTAAGGTTGTAATTTTTTCAAGATGTCATCAATATAATTTAATATTACCATATTTTTTTAAAAGATATGACCGAAACCTATACAAAACTAAACAATTTTACACAACCACATGCAAGCTTCCATGAGAAACTTCATCGGTAACTAGCGGCCCTGTCAACCTAACTTCTTTGCCGACTGTACCTACATAAAAATTGTACAATGGGCGGTCTTATCGCACATGGCAATTTCTTCCAGACAACCTTAGGATGGAATGAAATGTACTATAAATAATAATGAGTAGTTTATATATCTTGGCAACAATTTATAGATCAATAGTTCAAGTCTAACCTTTAATTAGTTGAAGATAAACGCTTTAATAAATCTGACAACTGATATTAATCCTTAGTCATTACGAAAATAGGTCGTGAGTTGCTTATTTATTTATTATCATGGTGATGTCGTAGCTGGATATGCCTAGATGTTTTATGTAATTTGTGGGCGTAGTCTTCTTTTTAATTATTCATTAAGTTAGAAGGTATCGGTGAATTAAAAATATTTGGTATAGTGATGTCGACACCAGATTTTCTTTGAAAAAATATAAGGACAATGGCGGCGTTGCTAGGCAACCATAAAACATTGCAACACCAGTTAGGTATTTGGCTGAACAATATTTAGGTGATTTAGCTTTATTCACAATCTTCATCAATAACGTCAATAGAGAACAACTATGTTATGTGGGAACATTAAATTCTAATACTATTAACCATTTCATACCACAAACAAACTGGTCATGACTTTATTTATTTAGTCACACCACTGGATAACAAAAACTCAATTTGATTTTCATTAGGTACATTTTCACTGCCAAAAATCATAATACAACGATCTCGCAATCGCCATCAACACCTCCCAGCTCACCCCCTCTACACTTTTCAAAATCACAACCCAAAATAATAAACACTAACCCTCAAACAACCCCATAAAAACACAAGAAACACCTTTTAGACCCTTACATTATAAATGCAAGACAAAATCCCTATATCATGCGACGAACGCTGACGTCGCCGAAACTTATCCGCCCGGGTACTTTTCACCCGGACACCTTAAGGCCATTAAGGCACTAATGACTGCCTGTAAATTGGCCATAACTCAGGCCAGGCCGTAAATAACTGCTCGGCTCTTGATAAGGGCGCGCTGACTTGTCGCAAACGTCCCAAATGTCGGACATGTCTGTCTTAGTTTAACATGTGCGATTTATTGTCACGACAGACAGAGTTTGTCTTGTACTTTATGTATATTAAGTAGTTTTGGGTCTGTTAACGGCTGATATTGATGGCAGCGCCATCTGTTGTGCGGAGACGTAATTAAGACGCGAGTTGCAGCTACTTCACGATAGATGGCTTTAATTTGTCGATGGTAGATGGATGTTTGTTGTGACTTGTGAGGCGTGATATATTTATTTATTTCATTTCATTTATTTTTATTCATTAAACAATTTTACAATCGTATTTGAATGTAGGTAGTAGATAATAGAACAACAACAAAGATAGAAAGAACAACAACAAAGATATTTGAGCTGTAAATCCTGCGAACAAGTAGCTGGTATTATTGCGTTTGTGTCGTCAGCATAAATAATTAATTTAATGTCTGGAATTGTATTGGTAATAAAGTTTATGAGATCATTTAGGAAAATTATAAAGAAAATTGGTCCTAGTATTGAACCCTGTGGAACCCCACGTGTAATATTAGTCATCATAGATTTGGTCACAATTTCTTGTCCATTTACAATATTTTTAATTTCAACAAATTGTTTTCTATTACTAAAATATGATCTTACAAGGCTCAACATATTACCTCTAACTCCGTAAAATTCCAATTTGGCGAGTAAAATTTCGTGATCGATTGTGTCAAATGCAGACGAAAGGTCTAAAAATAGACCAGCTACTTTCATTTTTCTGTTTAAATCAACTAACACTTCATTTATTAATAGATCAACCGCATCGACAGTTCCTAGACCCACTCGATAGCCAAATTGGCGTTCGTTTAGAATCTTGTTCAAGTTTAAATGAGCTACTATCCTATCTTTTAAAAGTTTTTCGTAGATTTTGGATAGAATGGGTAGTAAGGAAATTGGCCTATAATTCTTAGGGTCAGTTTTCTTACCCTTTTTGTAGACAGGAATAACTCTAGCAATTTTTAATTGATCTGGAAAGATACTTTCACTAATACAATTATTAAAAAAGTCAGATAATGGTTCAGCTAAGAGATCAATATTTTCTTTTATTAAAGTAATTGGTATCCCATCATATCCAAATGATTTCTTTACTGCCATTCTCTTTATGATTAATTTAATTTCATTTCTATTTGTATGTCTCATTTCCATGTCAGTGTCCACTCTATTTGAGTGTTCAGTTAGGAATGTCATAGCTTCAGTTTTGTTTTTATTAGATTTTATGTCATTTTTACTAAAGTCAAAGTGTTTTGCAAATATGTCAGCTATTTCTTGGGTGTCATTAACAATTCTATTATTAATTCTAAGTAAACAATTATCATTAGTCCTTATACAACTCTTATTTCTATGTCTATTAACTATATTCCAAATTTGCTTTGTCCTGTTTTTTGCTTTATCTAGTTCTTTTTTAACTGCCCTTTTTTTAAATTGTGCTATGATTTTCTTATATAATTTTATATATGTGTGCCGGTATACAACAACTGACTTATGACTAGAATTTTTGCTTAAAGAGTTCAAGAATCTTTTCATTTTGCTAGACGTCCTGATGCCTTTACAGGCATAGGCATTTCTGGCTGTAGTCAATTTAGCAGACTCAATTTCTATACAGTTTTTTTGATGTAAACTTATGTTTCCTAATGTCGTTGTTTGTTTAGATACATATTTTAACGGAGTTGATGTTTTTGAGCTAGGTGAACCGACGTCAGCTGTTAACTTTCTTGTGGCCTTTTTCAAGACTTCGTATTTGTTGTTTAAAGAGGATATTGTGGATTTTAAATCATTGTTCTCTGTTGATAATAAGTTAATCTCTTCGTGAGCAGCTAGCAACTCCGATTTAAGAATTTCTATTTGGGATTTTAAGTCTTGAGTTTCATCGCATTCATCGTCGGATATGTTTGGTAAACTTTGTGTGCTGCCATCTAGCGTCAAGTTATTCTTACTAGTTTCTGTGACTATTGTCTCCGATAGTGATTGGGTTCTTTTTCTTCGAAGTGTTATGTTCTCGAAGAAATTCATTGTAGTTTAAAAACTTTCAGAAAAATGGAAAAAGAATATCCGATACTGGGGATCGATCTCACGACTACAATGCACGGATGATATTGTAGTCAGGTGCAGGTTCGCCGAAGCTATTTAAACATTAGCGCTGATGGCGAATTTGTAGACCAGCTTTTATTAATAGTGTATCCTGTTTTATTGTTATTTTTAGTTTAGCTCTTGTTTAATAGATGGCGTTGTAGTTATCTTATTTTTCAAAAGTGGTATTGACTGCTTTTACCGACTCCTTTAGTTGTGCTTCTCGTTAATAGATGCCGCTGTTAGTTGTCAAACAAATGTCAATATTATATTAACTGTCTAATTTTAGTACCATAATTGCTTAAAATGTCACTGCCAATGTCTAGGAAATGTCATTAGGTACTGTTTTATCATTATTATTAGTTTGACTACTGTAAAATAGATGTCACTAGTTTATTAATAGCAGAAGTCCGTTACTTTGTTTTCAAAAATATCAAAATAATCATCAAGTCCAAAGTTCACTTTTGTATATCACAGTTTTTGTTTTTAATTTTTGTTAATTTTTGTTCATATTTGTCACACCTATAGTACTTTTACCGCGTTGATGTTACCTTGTTGGTTTTATCACAACACTTCAAATCACTATCTGTTGTCTAATTGGAAGTTTTACACTTTTAAGTTCTCTTTGCATATACACACGCAGTTATTATTGAAATGTTTGGATAACGTTTTTACATCACTATTGGGTCAATGTCTTTACAATTATCACCAATTTATACTTATAAGATGTTTTAAAATAATTTAATTATAAAATTTAATGAGGAGACTACTTTTCTGCACGTTATTGCGAACAGCGCCATCTAGCGATATGAACAGCGCCATCTAGCGATATTACTGCGCATGCTTGCTGAATGGATCGTTGATGGATCGCTAATGTGAAATAAAGATATGACAGATTTACAATCACTTGCAATGACTGTTTTTTTTTATTGAAATCTTTATGATAGTGTTGTTATCAACTAAATTATTCATTTTTAACTTCCATTTATTTTTTTATAGAAGTGATTTTCGTCCGCAACACCGTCAAACTCTTTCCCAATTTAAAATAGCACAAATAATAAGTAAGTACCTACTTAAGCAGATAAAACCTCCTAAAACTTGAAAACGTATTGATACAACAAATGATAAACAAGACACCAGGATTAAACAAAGAAGCAAACACACAAACAAACAATTATCGCGCGCGGCGCGTCGACCAAAATTAGCAATTACTTTGAGGGAATCTCCGAGGCTACCATTATCTGAGCAGTCGTAACTCCACTGCTAACTGTTATTGCCATCATTCCCCGCTTGATTTAAACAAGACGTTACGCCATAGTCCCTCGTCAAACATGGATATAGTCACAAGCGAGGATACGGTATTTCAACTGCCTAAGAAAATTTGAAACATGCATATCTACAATTTTTTTTTAACGTAAAACGGTTATGTCATCAAAACTATACCAAATATCAGATCAATTTGTTAACAGAAAGGGGGTGAAATATCGATTACTAAATTTGAACCAAATAATAAACAGGTCAAGCTAAGTAAAATCGTTTAAAAACATCTGATACGGAAGGGTATTCGAACCCACGATTGTTGATGTACTGTGTCGACGCTCTGAGCAATGAATCTGAATGGACGAAGATGATAATGTTTAAAAACGTTGACTAATCTCGGCACTAGAATTTTTTGCACAGAATCCTATCCTACCTTTTTTTTTGTTTACGGGGGGAAACCTTCAAAAGGCACCCGGCCTCCAGGGGAAGAGACCGGGGAGTGTGGGATTTTTACCTCACTAAAACCACCCCGGTGATCACTATCAGGACTTGAGGAGATCCCGGGTCCTCTTAAGAGACCAGCTCTGGGACCTTGTATGGCAATTCATTCGTAGCTCCGGTGTTCTCGGCTGAGCGACACCATGATATACTGAGATAAAGAACTCCATTACTCTGCAATGACCATAGCAACACCTCCGTTGTCTATTTAGAAGGTGTGAGCACCTCGTATAATTTTTGTTTAGGTAAATTACATTTCAAAAGAGGAGTGTGACATGAATTAAATTGATAATCTCTTATTGCAAAACATGGATTAGTAAAACATGTATAATGTATATACCTACTTTATTAAGTACATTACAGTACAGAGACACTGACTGTCTTGTTGATGTAGTGGTAGCAAGCGCGACTCCTGAGCATGAAGTCCTGGGTTCGATCCCCTGTCGGGCAGTGATAAAGGGTTTTTCCATTAGGAAATTCTCAGCAGCAGCACGGAGTCTGAAATTCTGCCCAGTTAATGGCAATAGGCTCGCCCCCTATAACATGGGACTTATAACATTGCCGGCGAAACATGGGTTTTTGTCTGTCCTGCCTACCCTTTCTGGGAAATAAAGGTATGGGTCTATGTAATACAAAGACATAAGTCCATTACTAAGCTATGTTTAAGTTCCTTTGTAGTTGTATGTGTGTTGTTGTTATACACTAATATGTGTTTTAATAATAGTAATTCTTAAGCACATTATACATATTAATTATTTATGTTATAACACTCACAATAATTAGTGTGCATGTGAAATGCAAATAAATATTATAACAATGAAAAACAATACATACAATTTATATAATAAAAATTATTGCCATTGTTTTAAGATGTAGCAGATAGCTTAGTGTTATGAACGATGGATTGCCTAGTCGAAGGTCGCAGGGTCAGACCAAAGCACGCATTATTAAAATCATACCTTTTAAAAATTAATTAGGTCTGTCACAAAACTTTGTGAGGAAACCACAATACTTCGGGGATATTCTCATAATATGTATGTAAAGGTGTGTCAGAGGCCTATCGGTGGTTTGATAATTGGCTGTTCGTGAACCAAACGATGGGGCACAAAGGTCCTGGAGTGGTTACTGCGCACCGGAACTCGCAGTGTTGGCCTACCTCCTGCAAGGTAGACAGATGACCTCGAGAAAGTCGCGGGATGTCGCTGGATGAGGACAGTGCAGAACCGACATGTATGGAAATCAAATGATGAACCAATCGATGTATCAAAAGGTACTTTGAAAAGTGTCACGTATAGACTCACGCCTGTATTCCCCAGAGGGGGTAGGCAGAGGTGTGCAGTACACCCACGTTTCGCCAGCTATGTTATAAGTCCCATGTAATAGGGGGCGAGCCTATTGCCATTAACCGGGCACAATTCCAGACTCCGTGCTGCTACTGAGAATTTCCTAATGGAAAAACCCAATAACACTGTGCCCGACCCGGGGATCGAACCCAGGACCTCGTGCTCAGCAGTCGCGCTTGCTACCACTAGACCAACGAGCCAACGAGGAAAGTGTCACGTATTGAATATAAAATATTTTCTAAATTGTTTATTAGGGCTTAATTAATTTTATATCTTTACTCTCTAGTTCATCAAGGTCAATGTATCCGTCAAAATTTAAAAAAAAAATCATGGTAAAAATGTCAAGAAATTGGCTCCACTTTAAAACTATTACCGGAACATTTCGGCGGATCGAACAGCATTTGTCTTGAGGCCCGGCCGCTTAGAGTAACCAAATGCATCGATTTGTGGGGACAGTCCTGATATTTAATTTAGGAAATATTTTAAGTTTGTATCCTAAATTTAAGGGGGATTTGTTGTTCTTGTCTTCATTTGGATCTAGAGTTCCTTCTGAATCAATGCTGGCATTCTTTGACCTTCCTCGAACAACCATGCTCTTTAATGCTGTGGCGCTATTTTTCTGCTCTAGATATAATTATTAATAATATTTTTTTAGTTTTTTTTTGTTTTTAGTTGCGCCTTTAAATGTGGCAAAAAAATATTTTTATTTTTTGTTATTACCTTTAAAATCAAACCTTAGGTAGCTATGTTAGTAGCAAAAACTATTCAAAAACCTCCATCAACTATTCTAGACAATCCATCAAGAATCAACTAACTACCTTCTTTATCGCCAAAAGGTCTTACCATCACCACCATCTAAAGTCTGCAACTTTCCATGCCATCAATCCAACGCGCAAAAAAAATTATGTTATGTTGATTTATGACATATAACAGAGTTTAAACCGCCTTTAGGCCTCTGACATGGATTTACACACTTTACATGGATTTACACATTAATGAATTTTTAATACCTATGCACATAAATTAGAAAAAATTGTGGTTTATGTTAAAAAAAATTTGCTGGTACGTAGTTACTAGCTAAGGATCTCTTCAATTTAAAAATCCAACTTTCTCCAACAATCTTGGCTACAACCCTCCCATCACCCCACGGATTACACGGGCAGAGGGGAGACATTTACTAGTGACATTTGGAGTATTTATTCGCATAATAATAATTCCTCAAAGCGTCGACGGCGCTTCCACCGTTAAGAGTTATGGCTAGGGAGACACCTCCAAGGTGACGCAGGGTTGTTGGAACTGAGGGGATATGCCGCGGTTTTGTGTAGAACTTGAAATTGGAATTTATAAGTTTGTCCTTATGGTATTTTCAGATACCTAAGAATTCACTTGAAGCTTACAAACATTTAAGAGCTTAAGTAAAAATGGAGCTATTGTGCATATTTTGTTGTGCCATTAAATGCTGATTGAATGTTGAAGTATAAGGCTTTTTTCAAGAAAATCAAGTAACGATAACTGTCTAGAAACCCTACAAACCTCCTGCTTTGCACTTTCAAATTCTGGAGTAGACAGTAAAAACTATAGTAAACAAAAATAAGGAAAAATCGACTTCGAGCAGAATTTGTTGAATTTCATCCGTTCTGCCATTTAAATCCTTTCTTTTTTTAAATGTAGAAATGAAACTTCCGATTTTTATGCACAGCACAGTATTCTTATACGCTTGCAAAATGAACATTTTGAGTTCTACCTTGAACATTGATCTTTCATCATCTTTTGCCCCTCCATACATCGAAATTTCCGACCAACAAAAAAAAACAACCACAAATTGAAAAAAGTGAAAAAGCTTTTCTCAAGGCCGTCAAGGTGCCATCATGCCACATTGCTATGCTGGCTGCTGGGATGATAGCCATCACTATAGGACTCCACTGACTGCTTTCCATCAAGGCAGCATTCAGTCAATTTGTGCGGCAGTAATAAAAAAAAAATCAAAAGCAAATCCTAGTCTTATCCACGCTACTCCCACACCGCGTCCAACGTCTCAAGATTAAGGCATTAACTGTTACAAGCTGCGTCGACGGCTTCTAACCGGCCAATGTGTATAACTATCTAATGTATATAGAAACACTTACACAGATGTTAGGGATACTGGAATTGTTGGTTAAACTATAGCCTTAACCCTGTATCACCGAGGAATATAAACATCTTTATTGTACGACTAGCTTTTCCCACGACTTCGGTCGTGTTCATTTAGAATTTGATAATCAATTTTGATTATACACGTGGCGCCATCTACTATCATAAGAACATTGTTGTTGTTTTCCTCGGGAACAGTATATTTTTTCGGGATCAAAGGAACTCTAAGTCGGTGTCTGAACACCTGACATCGTATTATGCAAAATTTCAGGATGATCGGTTTAGTAGTATTTTATTATACTTTTGAAGTGGCAAACAAGCTTACGCCCCGCCTGATAAAAGGAATACCATAAGCTATAGACACTCGTAACGCTAATAATAATAATAACCTTCTGATCGAATTTCGGTCACAGCGGCCTATCTCAACGAAGATTAGCCAAATACGCAGGAGATATAGTGCACAAGTACACTCACAACACAGGTGCACTCTATTCACTCACTCTCATAGTCCGATGGGGTGGTAATCCGACACAACCAAAGAGTTAACCAACTATCTCTTGCGCATTGCCGATCCTGTGTTGGATCGTGGAAGAGTCAGAATTGAAACCACCCTAAGCCTGACAAGGTACGAGGAAGTTTTTCCGGGCACTTATTTCCTCACAATGATTTTCTTTTCCGTTTTAAACAAATTATAGCGAATAGGCATTTTAAAGGCAGACGTGTGCATCAAGTTGGTTACTTCTAAGTGACTAACTATTTCTAGAAAAAAAGTAAAAAAAATCAATAGCCTTTTTTAAATGTTTCTCTCCGAAAGCATATCCAGCCGCTAAACTATCCACTACTTACTTAAATCACAATATAACCATTTGCGGTGTCCTAGAATTGGAGCAATACCCATGCTTACCCCATCAGAACGCCAAATATCCTCAGATTAAGCTGAAGAATTAACTTGTTTGTGTCAATTTGTACCCTTCTGTTGGTTTTGAGGGTTAAGATTGTAACTGAAAAGCGGAAACTATTGATGTCTTTGTTACGCAAAAGAGGTTTAAAATAACTAAAAAAACTGGTCGCAAACTGGGTTCGAACCTGAATGTTGATAGTACCTATTTAACACTTAGTAGGATAGATTAGTAAGCGGCTAATAAAGCTATGGCGGCTGAAGCAGGACACGGGTTTGAATACTGCTTGTGGTAGAATTTTACTTCATTTGAAAAATCTCTCAAAGTTTGCTGGTTAGCTTACGATGTTTTCCTTCACCATTTTAGTAAGTGATAATTAATTGCTAATATAAACATGAATTCGAAAAGTTTAGAGGTGCGTACCTGGCTATCAAACCTATGACCGTGCTAGGACCTTTGACCAGTCCAACGGTCATAAAGCTAAAAAGCTTCATTTCGTTAAAACTGTCAAACGCATTTCTTTTGTTAAAAAGCTCCTTAAAGTTTTTTATAATTAATATCATTAATATTTTTACTATAATTGTGAATTTTTAACTTGAATATGAAATTAGCCCAAGTATCTCAAACAGGCATTGCTCAAAGGATGCTAAAAAAACAGTTCCTTAATTTTTTATTTTTTCCCTTGGATCTTACGACCTTACGAGCCCAATAAACTAACTTCAGTCTAAAACAAAAATTGTAGACACGCAGTCGATTCAATACCAACTTTTTCCTCCACAATCACACTCAAGAGCTAATCGCCTACCTAGCTACACTTGTATAAGATCGACAAATCCTGACGTACTGCAACTTCGCACAAAAAAAGATCTTTCAACATATACATCTTTAGATATTGGCGCTTGTTGACATATTTACGACCTTCTCGACTATTAAGTGGTGATTTAGTGAGGCATATCGGGATGGATACGTTTTTATCGCGAGCAATATATCCAGTCGGCTTCTAGCTCTATTATGTGAGCCATTGTGAGCCAGTTTTGAAGATTTCCACCCACAGTTCTTGTGTTTGGTTTTTTGGAATGTTTTTGTGTGAACTAATATACCAGATTCGCTGAACTGCAGAATGGAACGTTAAAATTAATATAATAAAGTTAGAATTTTTAAAAAGTTGGGGAAAATCGTCTTAAAAATGTAGGTATAACAAATCTAGCTGGAAAAATATTTCCACAATTAAATTTTTCGAGTCTTATTTTTCAAAGCTGTGGTACCGCAGTAATTTACACGATCATGGTTAAAATGTTGTTAATTAGCAGACGATCAGCACTATTATTTTTCTGGTTTATCAGTGGGATAATTATAATTATCCTAATGAACCTTATATAAAATAGACGCTATCAAAACCTTTTTAATTTCCATAAACAAATACATTAAATAAAAATTCAAAGAAAACATTTGATATTAGTTTTGTTTTAATTTTTTTTACGAATTAGACGTTCAATAAAAAATAATGGGTAGTAAATATAAAAAGTTCTTTTTTCTTTTATATTTTTCAGTTCACAAGTAAATATACACAACTATAAACGCGCTATAAACGCAGCTCTACAACCGCTATAACTCGACAACAATGCTCAGAACTAATTAAATTCAAATTAATCGTAAAAAAAGGAATCACGTCAAATTGACCGTAAAATTTCAAGAAAGAAAAACAATGGGGTACCGACGATAACGGCGCTGGACTTAAATTAAATCGGAGTCGTTTCGACGAACCCTTCACTTTAGTAAACATACGGCTAAAATTTTGTAACGTAACCGTGGCGCGTATTTTTTGTTTTATTTAAAATGAACAACCATGTAAGTTTTTGCCAAAGACATGAAGGGTAGACTGCCCTTCAAACTGTCTTCACTTCAACTCTCAACTAAAATCACTATAATTATTATTATTGGAAATCTAAAATTACGAGCATTATGTACGTTTAATTGTCCTACACGAATGAATAAAAATGTTATAGTTTTAGAGATGTGTAAAGCCACACGTATTGTTGAGTACGCGAGTGGTATTAGCCATTGAATCATGGTGTTTGATTTATAATTACATTACCCACCATTGATTTATCATTAACATTGTACTTACGTTGAAATTATTCAATATAAATGATATTTGTTTTTATTTTTTAGCACAGTTACTATATTAACATTATTTTATGGTTACAGAGAACCTTAGTTTTATTTAACAGAATATAATAAAAAAACTATCTACTGGCATCATCATCTTGGGGTTGTGATAGCCTAGTATGACCGTTGACTGACAAGTCAGCCGTCTCAGGTTTGAACCCAAGGTGCGTACCTCTGACTTTTCGTAAGTTATGTGTATATTATAAATGCAATAATATGTGTATAACCGATATCGAATCAGCTTTTAAATAATAACAGAATTCTTGTCGACAATAGTGACTATTGAGTAGTGACGTGATCATCATAAACGCTCAACACGCCCGTTCAAATACAGTTCCAGTATGTTTTCAACGTGGAGGGTTAACTCTAAACTCCGTCCAAGGTATGAATATTTACGAAAGCATTAATTATTTTTTAACTTTCTTCCTGCTTTAAGAGGCTTTTCTTAGCGTAAGGTGGGTGAAAATACCGAATGACTGTTGTTTTTAGTTTAAGAAGTAAAGTATACCCTATTACCGTCCCAATGCGCGGTCTTTGGTTATTAAATCAGAAAATGTTGGAGAAATATTTGTTGAAGATTTTTTTCAGATGGTAATTATTCTATCTAGTATTTAAGTATATTCTGTGATTTATATTAAGCTCAAATAATTATTACTTAGATTATGCCACAGCAAAAGACAATTAAATTTAGATCCTCTCTCCAGCAACACCAACTAAAGTTTGAGGTCAACATCGATGTATTGAGAAATTAAAAGTATCAATCAACTCAGCTTAACTGCAAATAAACCTTAGTACAATTGCAATTAGCTTTTTACAATATTTTTTTAAAGTTATAATTCCAAATTCAACTGTGATATCAACAGCCAGTAGTACACAAAAATATAATTGAAACCTTAAAAAAACTCAATTCCAACTGTCTCCTATCTCACGGTCAATCCCGTAGGCCCGTAGCTCCTCGTAGCCGCGTAGCACTTCATTACATAAGTATGCAAAATCGTAAAGTTTAATTTGCTCACTTGATAATAACAAGAAAACACGACAAATTAACATTACTAAGAGACAAAGAATGCCTGGAGTTTGATACTACGTTCAAATCAACCAAGCATACACATTAAATATAATAGCTTAGGTCTGCGTCTTTGGATGAAGACGTAATAATAATGTGGATATTACAATACAATTGAAATATTAAAATTAAAAAAAAATACAGGGTTATTTGTAAAACATCAGCATCCTTAAAAGGGTTTAAACTCATCATTATGAAAAACTTTTACTATGAAACTAATCCCGAAATCGCAAAAAGAAATCAGCGGGTCCATACATTTTGCTGACTCATGTGAACATAAATGTATAGAACCGCTGATTTTTTTTTTGCGATTTCGGGATTGGTCCCGTAGTAAAAGTGGTTCATAATGATGAGTTTAAACCCTTTCAAGGATGCTGGTGTTTTACAAATAACCCTGTATATATTATCATCTTAGCTTTTCACAAAGACGCATTATAAAAAAAAAATAGATTTTCGTCGCGTTACTTTTATTAATTTGTAAAATCCTAACGTAATCTTAAAGTAAAATTTTAATATTTATTTTACTTAGGTTTTCTTTTAAGTTCTTATCAGTTAGGCTCTAGGCGTAGAAAGAGATTTGAAATGTCAACTGATTCGGGTAAGATATGGAGATATTATACGCTAAGCCAAGCGGTCAGAGCGTCGACACGGTACGTCGAAGATCGTGGGTTCGAATTCCAGTTGTTTCTCAAATTTTCTTATTTAATCATTATAATTTACACTTATTAAAGTTGAAGGTATTACGGCGAAGGAAAGCATCGTGAGGAAACCAGCACACCTGAGAGATTTTTCAACGGTGTATCAGAGGCCTACGAATGGTTTCAACTCTGACACCAGGTTGTTCATCAACCATATTATAAAGAAGGAAGACTTGGGATAAGTGTCTCGGCGCATCCACACTAATCCAACAGAATTTCGCAGCAGCGCAGCGCACCAACAAATTCTTGGTTCATTTGTTTTTTATTCATCCACAGCCCTGTGTAATCGAAAGTATAAATTCGTTTTAACTGCTTTTGCAGGCCTGCCGACCGATAACACACCCCTGTTAACTGTGTAATAAGAAAAATAAACTTATATTTGCAGCCTTATGGAATATCAAAGTTTAAAGTGAGATAGTGCGAGGAAAAAGGAAAATAAGTTAAGCAACTGTTGCTGAGGCTTGGAATTGGATTGGTGGCTGAATGATAACGTTAGGATAATTTCGTGTTTTATAATGTAGTAAATAGAAAAGTTAAGTTTGGCAACTGTTGTTTGAGGTTTAGAACGGGATGGGTGGCTGCCGACCGATAAGTAAAAACTTATACTTGCAGCGCTAGAAAAATAATTAGTAATGCAATAATGAGACTATACGAAAAGTTAAGTAGTTCTGCTGCTGTGGCTTGCAATTAGACGAGTGTCCATTGTATATTAACACTTTGTTGTATATTGATGAGATGGTAAAAATTTAGCGTACACCTGCTGGGCTCATTATACTAAAAGTTTTAAATTATTATTGTGATTGTTTTTTAAACATTTTTTTAACTGATACAAACAGACAAAATAATTTCACGCTATCAATGCAGTGCAGAGTTCTTGAACAAAAACGTATTGCCAATACGCTAAAAATATGGGAAAATGTCTTAATAGTGCACCTATGTAAAAAATGATGGAGAACTTCAACACTAAAGCGTTTTAATTATAAGTTTTAAGTTTCATAGTTAATTTAGACACCATTAGAGCAAACGTGAAAAGGTTCCCTGCCGCCTCGATAGATGGCGGTGTACCATTGTGCTGCTTTTCTGAATCGCGCTATTACGTTACGTACGTTAAATAAGTAAAGTTTAAAACTTTTCAGATCATTTATTCATCCGTGTAATTAATTTGTAATTAATCCGTGACAATAACATCACGAGTTTAGAGTAATTCTAGTGTTGGTACTTGATGTATTTTGATTTTCACATACAATCAATCAGTATTCTTTATTTAGAATATAAAATCTATTTACGCTATTATGGCCTGTAATAAGTATCACACGACCACATGAAGGAAAAAATAAAATCTATGAACCAAATGTACGGAATGTGGCGCCCCCATATTTTTTTAGTTTCTGTTGTATAGTTTTGATTTAAAATAAATATATCAATATTTAGTAATAGGTATTCTATAAAATTAAAATGAAAAATATACATAACCCTATAACCACACTGCGGTATAAGTGACCGAGCTATAAATCCTAATCCAATATCATGGGATATCAATACACAAATATAACGTGATGGGGACAAATCCGTAGCCTTAACCCTAGTTTACGGCTGGCGACTGATGGACATTGACCGGTATCAGACCGACCCAGCCAGGGGCAGTGTTGCTAGCTGAAAATTAAATAATCCCTTATTTTACGAGAGGGAGTGCATTTTGAAACAATATTTTACAAATGGCAGCGCCTGTGAAAATAGTTTGAATTTTTTACGCTTAAAAGACAATTTGCCATGAACGTAATTATTTAAATTTTTATTTTTCTAAACATGCAAATAATTATTGTAATAGCTCATTAATATTATTTTTATTTATTTATTTATAAGAATATGTATGCAAATTTAATCAAGTTGAATAACCTGACACTTTATTTGACAACACCATGATTTTTTTAAAGAGGAAATCTTAGAATTCATTCATTCAATTTCTACCAAACTTTTGGAACATAATCTTCCAAAGAGCCTCTAAATTTTCGCCCATATTGAAGGAAATCACTCAAAACTTGGCAACTCTCAATCGTCCCCCATTTGAATTACTGTATAGTTATTTCTTGTTTATTGTCCAAGTATTGGACGGCAGTAGGGTTAGTCATTTTATTGGTACGATGTCATTTTAGGGTTATATGTTGTGGGATTAAGTGTGTGCTATGGGATATGTTATTTTGCATTCTGACATAATAATAAGTAGGCTTATCAGTTGTTTGTTTGTTTTTACTTTTTTTTGTTATTTATCGAAAATTTTGCAATGGGCCCGTAACTTCCAATTTCGTAGAAATTTCTAATTTATATATTAATAGTTTTGATTTACATAAAATATAGCCCATGTTACTCGCTGATAATCAATTAAGTAGTTTTTTAATTATTATATACTTATAATTATATCAAACAAACTTACAAGTATTGAATCATTTCTCTTTATAATATTAGTTTATATAAGCAAGTGCTATGCGCGGAAAAGGATCCTAGATAGCAGAAAATGGTACCGGCGCAGGCACATTACAATAAAAAGTGTCTGGTAAATCGTAGGTATATTTTTTAAACACAATTATCGGATCAATATTACCAACCCAACTTCTTTTGCTGTCGGTACTCGTTACTTACATTAACAACTTAATAACAAGCAATTATGAAAGAAAATTATAACTCTACAACCAATCCGACTTAATTCGGCAAAATTACAATCGTTCACAACAAACTGTAGCCGTACCGATTAAAACAATTGAACGTATTTATTTCCACCATTATAACCCTACCGATGCATAGTGCACCGTAATTATCGTAAAATGGGTACATGTTTATGTATTTTTAATTCCGTCGTATATCGCGTTTGGTCGCGATGTAAAATGGCGGGCCTGGCTGTACGGAAATCACTACAATAAACTTCTGTTAATGTTTGAATTGTTATGTATCACTATTGTGTTAATATTGTCATGGTGAAGTGATATTTTGTTGTGTTATATTTATTTGGTAGGTAAATTTAAACTGCTAATTCTGATCAAAATAAGTGTGCGATTGTTTGCGTGTAGAATTTATTTAATGATTCTTGCAATCTGAATTAGAATCACTTCCTCTTGTCTGTGGAGTTGAAATTTTGCATGTTAGTTCAGTTCCAATGACGCATTTTTATGGTAAGCATGACCTGAATGAACATCCAGGATTACGATAAAGGAATCCGTCAGCGGTCCACAGCACTTATACAATTTTTTGCATATCCTGCATTTAGTTTTGATATTCCAATATTTAAATTAGCATTTAAGGTTGGTTAAAAACTTACTTAATTCGATGTTATATATAAAATTAAATAATACCTATATATTTAAAATTATTTAAATATTTAGAATGCATTTTTAAAGGTCTAGTGAATCCTGAGCTCAATTTTAGTCGCAATATGTAGCCACGTAGCTTCGGTGGCTTCTTTCCACCCATCCCTCCGGGCGGATCGTGAACATTAAGCAGACCACTTAGCTGACCCACCCTGATGCAAGGTAGATCGTTGAAAATAGCACTAAATATAAACCAATAGCAGCCACTAACCGCGCTGGCTCTAATTACCAATAATTATCGTTTCGTGCCGTTTGGCTGGGATGCAGTTTTAAATACACCATTTTGTTCCGCTGCCCGGCTACTAATGAGAGTAACAGATCGCTTTTTGATAATGTTATTGATATAGCTCTGGGATCCGGATTCCGGATCCGCTGAGATTTTCCAAATTAAATTACAACGGAATGTGTACGGTGTGAATTTAAATCGGTTATCGTATTACGAAATTATGCGGTCGCAGCGGAGGGTTGAACTGTCAGATTGACAGCTCGTTTATGAAAAATATTGAGTTAATCAATTTCATATTTTGACCACTTTTCTGTGCCAAAACATCGAGCGATCAGCTGATGAGCGAAATGAAATAACTGAGTATCATAAACCGCTCAATTTATGATATTACTATTATAAACTATTTCCCGCAGCTTTGCTTGTGTAGTTCCTTTTCCAGTTTAATTTTTATTGAGGTTTACACAATTGTACAAAAGAAACGTTTATTATTATTTGTATCCTAGGCCTTATCTATCTTCGATCGAAGTCTATCGTCATCATCGTCGAAGTGTCAGATTTCCGTCACAACCAACGAGGGAATAAAATGTTCTCCTATGTGAAAGCTTTATTATAATAGGCACGTTACTTACGAAAAGTTAGAGGTGCTCACCTTTGGTTCGAGCCTGAAACCTCTAACTTGCCAGTCAACGGTCATACGACTAAGTTATCACTGTTAGGAAATAATATAAGTAACATTTTTTTTACGTAAAACGGTTTTGTCATCAAAACTAAAGCTGTGTACCAAATTCAGATCAATATGTCAACAGGAAGGGGGTAAAATATCGATTACTAAATTTGAACCAAATAATAAACAGGTCAAGCTAAATAAAACCGTTTAAAAATAAGGTGAAAAGCAGGTATCATTTGCATTGTGTAACTAACTCTAAAAGTTACAAACCGAAATACAACCTCCCACATACAGGTAGTTCCAAAAACAAATCCGGTTAGCTGTGCGTTGTCTACACGGTTGTCAAAATGTATCGGAGTGCAATAAAGTGCGTCGCAATACGAACCGCTTCGCTTGTCCGCACGCAGCCGCGCGCCGTAACTCCGGCACGTGCGGTTTGCTGCCGGACCGGATGGGAATGTATGGAGCTGTTGTTACGAGGCTTGGTTTTTTTAGTAATTAGATAACTATACTGTGAGTCCTTCCCCTTGAGTGAGATATTAGACTAATACGAGGCAATCAGCTACGTATGAGAAAGGTAATTTAGCTGCGCTTTGCGTACTCAATGGTGGACGGTAGGAGTATTTACATAGTTACTTTATGGTATTAACATCGTCACACTTCATAATTATTTCCTCGACAGCTAGACTGAGATAGTAAACCCACATATTTCCCGTTATTTTTATCAGCCCCATAATAATAGTAGGGCGAGACTATTACTTTGTGCTGCTACTATTAATTTAGTAAATACTACCTAATTCTTTCCATACTGTGTGGTTCATGAACTACATGAACAACCTGGTGTCAGAATTTATACCACCTGTAGACCTCTGATATAGCTTTAGTCACCGTTGAAAAATCTTTCAGATGTGTTTCCTCACGATGTTTTCCCTCACCGGTTTAGCAAGTGATAATTAATTTCTAATCCGAAAAGTGCCTGGGTTTTAAACCTACGGGTGGTTTCTTCTTTCTTTAACTGTTTTCACTGATAGCCTAGTAATATGATCGACGACTGACAAGTCAAAAGTCTCAAGTTCGATCCCAAGGCGCGCACCTCTGACTTTTAGTAAGTTATGTGCGTATTATAAATTAATTACCTATCAGTTGTTAAATCGGTGAGGAAAAACATCGTGATAAAACCAGCACACCTGAGAGATTTTTTAACGGTGTGTAAAGCCATGTCAGAGGCCTACGGGTGGTTTGAATTGACATCAGGTTGCTCATCAACCACACGATGAAGAAAAGAGACGTTAAGTATGGTACGTCAGTATGGGGTCCGGTATAAGATAACCGGCTTATAACTATCGAAACATGTTTACAAAACCTCTTTCTCTATCCATCGGTATCAACAACTCCAAGTATTCCAAAACAAACTGACCAATTAAAACAAGGCAAGTCGACGTCGGCCATCTTAAATCTGCGCGGCCGTGCATTGGCAATATCTGAGCGGCACCTATTACTTCGGTGCCGGTTGCCGCATGCCGGCTGTGCGTACAACACTGCGCACGATTTACTGTTATAACCGTATGCAGTTTGTGTTTTACTGTAGCGGAGGGTTTGAAGTTGGTGATTGAATTATTATGGATATGTATGATGATGATTTAGAGTCACTTTTGTGTTGACGTCACGGTTAACCAGCTTTAAGGAAGTGTCCCCATTTGCGTGATCAATTTGGTTTTAATTGAAATGTTTTAGTATCTACATTAAGATGATTTTCAATTATTGTGAATTGTTGAAAAAAGGTATAAAATAGTATTTGCATTTCTGCCTAGAACTAGCTAACTAGTGTCAGGGTTTACCTGACTCTAATTAGGACCAATTGGCTAAGAGAATAATTTTAATTAGCTCTCAATGTAAACACAGCTTATTATTGACATATCACGTCTTTTGGTCTAGCGTACAAGAAGCTCTAAGCTATCTAGCTCTAACAACATTTAATACGCATGTCTTATTTAAAAAAAAATACAACACCAAGATCCAATTGACTAGAAAATAAATAGTAAGTACAAAAAAAACATACAAATTGAAAGACACTCCAAAATGTTCAATATCCCTCCTTAAAACTAAATAATGTCATTACACCCCAATCGCCAAAACAAGGTGCGTTAAAATGACATAATGTCATCAGTGCCACGAAAATTGCCGAACGTTTGCGGACGTTGCCGAATGCAGCCGAAATTAGCGTTAATACGGTCGTAAAGCCGTCAGCGTGGCGATAGGACGTGTGATTCGCGTCGCGTTTAGAACAATTTGTATTACAATGATAAAGTTTTATTGTTTTAATTTATAGTTAGTAGTTGTCGTCCATACCGTCAACGGCACATCATAATAGTAAATGCACCTCGACATTTTGGTATGGCTGGCTTCACGCCATGGCGCGCCATGACACGTGTTCTGTGTCCTCGACATTATAACAGTATTAAAGAACTTTTTTCCTATAGAACTCTTTTCAGAATCGTCCAATCCGCCGCAGCAAAAACTCTTTTCAATCTATGCAAAAGGTACGTGATAGACCACGAACCCACCTCATAGTAATCGGTGTTTTAGTCTACGGTGGAACACGGCTGCCTTTAAGGTGCCTATTCAATCTAGATTTACAATCCATTATTTAGAAAGATATTACTAGAAAATTAAGATTCTACTAAAGTTAAGCTCAAGCTTCAAAGAATTCCTCCTCATCACCGACATCTGCAGGTAGCATGCCCAAGAGGCTGGCACCATTGCCACGCTGGATGGCAATGCTGATTCTTTGAGCAAAGAATGAATCAGACCTCTGGTCATGCGTGCAGTTGACTAGTCTCCAAGAACCTTCTTATATCAATCCAACCTTTTTTCAGCGCGTAATTATGTCGTTACTAACTACAATATATCATCTAATCTGTATACCACCTAATCGGGTTACCACAGCGCGTTACCATTGTAAAATACGAGGGTAAAATTAGAATCTCACCCAATACCCGTTATTTATTATGAGCGCACTCAATAATATCGTGCGCAGAGGCGATAATGACTGCACTAAATATGATTTAGTGATAATAATCATCGAAAGGATGCGCTCGCGTGCCGAATAATGTTGTGATTAATACGCGCACTGTAATTAGTCGGATGTTGTGTAGTTGTTTTGTTTTTGGAAAAGTAATGAGAGTAATTTGATAAGTTCAATTACCTATTTGAAAGATTTTAATTCTTTATTGTACACAAAAGTTTTATACAGAAAAACATACAGACAAAAGTGCATGTGCAAAGGCGAGCTTAACTCAATACTGAGTTCTCTCCCAGCAAACCTTTGAGTGAAAGAGAAATGGGAGACATTAGGGCAAAGTCATGTGTTTAAAAAAAAACGACAGTCTTAGCAGTCCAACAGTCATAATGACTAGGCTATGAGGATGTCACTGTTGCTACTATGTCATAGGTCTAATAAACTCATGTCAGGTGATAGCCTATTATCATATGGTTGTTATCATATGGTTTATGGAAACATCAACCATATACGATAACGAAAGAAGATCACAACGCCCTATGAATTATTTTTATTAAAAACAAAAGCGAAAATAAGGAATTCTAAACCCTACAATCTAACCACATAATTTTCATCAATAATATCGAATTCATTTCTGCTAATGAAACTATTTATTTCAAATCTAACCTGTACTTACTATCACGGTAAGTAAATCACGCGAACAATCATACCCAATAATCAAGCGAACTCAACCCTACCTGCAGTTAGCATTCAAAATACAAAACAAAAAGTTGTCAACTAAAATAATTATAGAAATAAATTGCCGCTAAAATGGCGCACTAACCCATAAAACTAAACGCAATCAGTTCAAAAACTACCGCAGAGAGTGGCATAAATCAAAATTTAACAACGGCTAGTCGGCCGGATGATTAAATTCATAGCTAACTGATGGTTTACGATGTAATTAACAACCAGTTGTTTAATTGCAGGGCAATTACAAAAATTCAGGGTTATGCAGCCTTTATTTTTTGGTTGCAGCAAACAAAGACAAGATTATTTTTAGCAGATTAGCATTCTCATGATCGCCTTTTAAAAAAAGTAACGCAAAGTACTTTTTAGTTCGTTTTTGGTTGCTAATGTGAGATCGTAGGCGCGCTGTATAAAAATGTTCAAAGATCATTATTCATTCATTATTATTTTAGCACACAGATAATCTTATTAAGTTGAGACTAAATAAATAATTTACTTTTTGTTTGGTTTTTTATCTGATCTAGATAAGTAGTTCTTTTTTTATTTTAAAAAATAATCAAAAAGTGTACTTTTTTTTTGTGAATTTTTTTACATGTTATAGCACATGATAGCTTATTAAATATAGTTATTTAATAAGAAAATTTGAAAAAACAATTGATACGGATGGGATTCGAACCCACGATCTTCGACATACCGTGTCCGTGTCATAAAAAGTGTACTTCTCTATCTAAACTAACTAGGTATGAAAGTGACATTAGCCACACATTATTCATAATGTTAACAATAACCACCAAGACGATCTGTCTGTAACCGATTGTCCCAACCAGTTGCACCGTAACGCCCCGCGGTGGCATCCCCATTGGAAAATGGCTCGCCCCGCCATAATGAGCGCGCGATTGTCGTTGCTTTGATTTAATGACTCGAAATAATAGCAATCAATACGATCGACTACTACCGCCGATATTTTTGCGACTCATGCTAGGGGCAGGGTTAAAAGTTGGGAATAAGTTTTTAATTGTTTTTATCAATTAAAAATATATTGATTTGAAAAGTTAGAAGAGGATTATTTGATTTGTATGTTTTTTATGTTTGAAGTAAGAAAATCTATTAAATCGATTACTATTACTTATAACTAGTATTCCACATTAACAATATCTTAGATGGTACTTATATCCAACCTTTTAACGGAGTACTATAGGGTTAACATGACAGACTTTGCAGTTAAATAACAATGCTATACATATGGAACGTACTGCTTATTAATAATTTTAAGTTATGCGTGCTATGCGAAGACTAAAGTTAAAAATGTTGTATAAGAAAAAATATTGCTAAATAAAACTGTTTATTGACAACAACTTCACCAATTAAATTAATTTTAACTGCTATTAAGCTGGGTTTTGAAAAGGTCCTATTTTTTTGACGTGGAACATAGAAGCGGAAGCTTTTCAGAAAATCGCAGAAAAACATAAAAAAATAACTTTTTAAAACTGAATTCAACTGAATAACACTCATACGTTAATTTTGAAGTCGGTGGAAATCGTACCTTACGTGTGCAATCGCGCTTGTCATTACTTAACCACAGAGAAAGTAAATGGACATCGCACCCGGGACCTTACGAGTGCAATCGCACTTAACCACAGAGAAAGTAAAGCTAGAAAAAAAAATAGTAGGTAAAATTATTTACCACCCACCCTGTAGAGTGACCGCGTTGACATCGACCGGTGTAATGGCGCAATATTCCGCGTCTAATTAATTTACGATAATGCTCTGATAAGTCATTAAATAATATATCCTGAATCGTAATTTTATTATTAACGACATTAATTTAAAATTATGTCATTATTTTGTTGATATGGCATACCTATTAGTTACCAGGTAATTAATTAATGAAATTAATTTTCTAAAATGTGCTTCGCTGACTTTTTAATAACATTCGGTGAAGAAAAATACCCATACTAGGATTTTCTCCTGTCTAATACTAATACTAAGTACCTATTAATTATAGAAATCCTAGTATGGGTAGGTACCACTGTGATCTCAACGGAGATTAACCAAATAATGTAGTGCACAAGAGTGTGCGCTAAGGCCTCTTCCACCGTAAAATCAATAAAAATAAAATAAAAGTACAAATTTTGACGGATCTACATACGAAATCGATCTTAAGTCTTTGTCCACGATCTTCTTTCTTTATCATATGGTTGATGAACAACCTGGTGTCAGAGTTTAAACCGCCCGTAGGCCTCTGACATGGCTTTACACACCATTGAAAAATATCTCAGGTGTGCTGGTTTCATCACGATGTTTTCCCTCACCGTTTTAGCAACTGATATTTAATTTATAATACGCACATAACTTACGAAAAGGCAGAGGTGCGCGCCTTGAGATCGAACTCGAGACCTCTGACTTGTCAGACGACGGTCATACCACTAGGCTATCAGTGCTATACGATAAGATTTTTTAACAATACGATAAGATAAGATTGGCAGACGTACTAATTGTACCTTACGTTGTTCTTATGTAGGCCTTATTTGTCATGTGAAAAGCTTATGCTGCTTTTACCGGATAAAGGCCTTAAGGTATTATCATAAGGACTGTTGACTGTAGCAACGTGAGTAGGAGTCGATTTATTTTTATTTTTACAGGTTTTTAATTAACTTGTCAAGTATGTATGTTTGTTTGAGTATGATCAGGTCATAAATAAGTACCTAAGTAAATGTAATTATGGAAAAATCTGGAACTAATTTTGAATATCTTGGTTATTTATTATAAAACTTGTTAAAATCCTTAAACTTAAATTTTGCAAACAAGATTTAGAGACTATATCTGTAGATTTTCAGGTTTCTTGGACAAAAAAAAATAGAAATCTGACAAATCAGACACTATTATTAAAGTTCTATCTTCTATCTTGTTTACAAAATGTCATTGATTTTAATTGGGTCATATTTACAAGATTAAACTTCGTCCGCGTTTAGCTCGTTCCATGCGCTCGGAGACCCTCCTCTCGAACAAATAATTTTCATGAAATCACTATGATAGCGTATTGAAATATACAACTTGGATTTTTGCCCACTTGTTTAAAATAACCATAAGAATAACGAATAACACAAGGACGCTATAATTTACCAAAAATAACCGTTGACAGAGAGGCATGGTTTCCGTTCGCGGCCATACATTTTATTTCCAATCGTTCCTATTATCAACACGAAATTACTATCTGATACATAAAACTAGCAATTGGCAAAGATAAAGTAATAAGAGATATCTACTTATCGAGGAACGTAACCAACAAGCCGTGACGCAATAAACCAATAAAATAAGAATATAAATAAAAATAACTGTTGTGTTATAAATTACGTTAGAGTAGTACTTGTATAGGACGGTATATCATGGGGCTCAGGGTGGCGTGTCACAACCCTGAGTTATAGCGTCACAGAACATAAAATATACAACAAAAACTGTTGTTCTTCCAACAGTTTTGCCCCATATTAAGAATGAGCACAAACAGAATGTGGATTTGGAACAGGATTGTCGTGGAGTAGGGGTTGGTGCTACAAGTTTTGGGTGCGGCTTCGACCCTATCATTGAAATCTGAGACCCCTATGACGGGTCAAGCAATCTTATATCCTACATAACAAATTCCGGTCAAGGAGACTTGTTTGGCTAGATTAAGGCAAAGCAAGCAAACCTTATTATACTCAAAGTAAACATTCCTTTATTCTTAACAAGAAGCAAAATGCATTTTAAAATTTTTGAAAATACGCATGCCAGACCCAAAATTCTAACCGACAAAAATAATAAAAAAAAAACTGATGCGTTTGTTTTGTCTATTCTTTTCAGCTTTTCCATGTATTTTTTCATGTAGTTAGGCTTAAAAGCGGACCCTTAGCATTGAAACTCAGCCTAAAAAGTATGATATTCATGTTTCTTTTTACAACCTTTTATTTCATTTGCATGTAGGTATGTATATTCCGGTATATTCGGGTCAAATCTTGCAAACTAAATTAGAACCACTTCCTTTTATTCTAAGGAATTGAATTTGTATACATTGATATCCTACTCCCCATAACAGCTCTACAACGGTCGTCAGCACACACACAATTTTTTGCATAATACGTTTAGTTTTATTAAAACAATATAAAAACTTGATTAAAACGTTGTTTTTATGAAAACTTATTTTTAAAACCAACAAATTTTTATATTTTTAAACGGTTTCACTTAGCTTGACCTGTTTATTATTTGGTTCAAATTTAGTAATCGATATTTTACCCCCTTCCTATTGACAGATTGATCTGATATTTGGTACACAGCTTTAGTTTTGATGACAAAACCGTTGTACGTAAAAAAAAAAATCTTATATTATTTAATTATTCTTTATTCAAAGACTACTTAGGTACTGTCTTCGTCTTCAATTTTTATCGGCCAACAGCGACTCCACCGGCCACCCTGTCCCGCATCCTCCGGGTCGATTCAAGCTCAGTTCACGGGGTAATTCGTTATTTTTATTGTTTTTTGTTATTATGATTCTGTCCCCCGGATTACTGTCCGTGATACATGGCGAGCACTGGATGCGTTTAATTGCCCCGGACGCTTTGCCCGTACGCGATAAATAATAAGATTAAGGTGGAAATAGTGGATTTGGATGTTTATAATATGGGCGTTACTTACCCTTTACGTTTTTGTTCCCGTTTTGTTGAGTTGCCTCGTTGTTTTTTTTTGTTTGTTTTTGTTTTTAGGGGCTAAGTTGAATCTATAACTGAGGTATTATGATACATACCTAACATTTCTTTAATTCTTCTTCTGTGTCGTTTAACACGTCATGATGAATTGATGAACAACCTGATGTCAGCGTGTAAACCGTTGACAAATCTCGAACGATAAAAAGTGATTATTAATTTATAGTATAAAATTAAATTAATATTTTTTTGTTTGACACAACATAAGGTCCCAAACAAAACAATAATAGGAAAAAAGAGAAAAAATTATAACAAAAATACACTATCCTCCAACATAATCCAAAAAGTCAGAAGTTCGGGCCTGGGTTTCGAACCTACGGCCTTTTATTGGGCAGTCTAATAATCACACCACTAGGCTATCACTGCTATAATTCTAAGATAATACCCAAGAAAGACAGGAATAAAGTACATAATTATGCTATCCCTGTGCGAAACTGAACTGTAGCTGTTGACAGATTTCACATACCTAAGGACCAGAACTAAACTCCAAAATGATTTTTATAAACGTATCTCCACACTAAAATTGTCTTTTGTAAGTGCAGTTACAGACAGGCAGTTGTATTTTCCTAAATTAAAAAACCTTTTTTTCCCTACGCCTCGCCACAGACAACATATTTCTCAATACACAACTCGCACGTGCTTCAGTAATTAGCAAATTCAAGAAAATTAAGCTAAAATATGTGGACCGCACAAAATCAGATGCTTCTGCTAAAAAGTTAAAAATAATAACAAGTCGGGGTACAGTTTGAAACAAAACAACTTTACGATGTAGGTAATATCAGGCCTTCTCATTAGGGTGCGGATACGAGTGTTTGGATGGGTGCTCGTGTGCAAAAGTGTTCATGGAAATCAAAAGTAACCATTCACTATTCTAGTCACTTTATTTAACATACCTATTTTGAAAGAAAAAAAAAGTTTTAAAATGGATTACGATCAGGATTTCTTTTGCTACAATTTTTTTTACGCAAGTATGTAGTTGGTAGCTTCGCAAGCGATAATGCATAGGTATAAGTCAAATTATAATTCAAGAAATATGTATTAAGTAAATTAATTAAAGAAGTATAATAAGAATTGATTTATAATCATATTAACTAAATATTTCACCTATAGAAATCTACATTATCAGGGAGTAACATGGTAGGTTTTTTTAAAAATAGCTATCCTTACAAAAATGGCAATAATCAAAAATTGAAGGAATAGATGTCTTTACGGCATATATAGGAAAATTCAATTTATCGCGGACGAAATCACGGGCGACATCTAGTTATGGAAATAATTACTTATATTAATATTTCTTTCTTAGGTATTTATTTTCGCGAATGCAACTACGTTTTCAAGTTGTCTTCTATCCAGTTTATCTATTCTTCTTATCGTGGTATTATTTGGCCAATTTAGTGTCAATTTAATAACAAAACAAAACTGTTTATTTAAATAAAACACCAGAAGCTTCCGAGCTTGTCTGTACCCAGTATTATAAATCCGATGTAACGCTCATTTCAAAACGATAATTAAGCGACAGGCGGTCGTTGTTCACAAAAGGTGCCTAGTTTATTGCAACGTATGTATACGATGCCGGCCTTTTTGCATATTTCGTCTATTTGCGAACGAAAGATGAATCTACGACTAATAAAAGGGTAGCTGTCCTTATTTTCTAATTAGACTAATTAGAACATAAGCATTCGATATTGCATTGAATTAATTCTAAAGAAATTGTTTTGATATTTTTCGTACTGAAATCGAACTTTGATATAATTAATTAGTTTACTTTTGTCATTTAGGGTTATTATTATGCGTTAATTAAATCGCTTTATTTATTTTTACACTTATTTTGACAATGTTTTCATTCTTTTCTTTGTGTATTTGCTTGACAATACTTAATTAGGTACTATTAATTAGCTTATTCAAAATGGATTATCACAAAAACAAATTTATTACGAGAACAAAATACTTATCATAATGAGCAAAAATTATCTAATGATTCAAAACAATGCTCCGGCGCACCTTATAATCGCTGCAAATCCATAAACACTTCAGTCACTACCGATCATCCGTGGTGAAAACACGTCAAAAATGTGCAGTACTTTCCTTGACCCAGAAGCGATATTATCGGGCAACGAGCAATGGATACAACTCGAAGAAAAATGGGGAGAACCAGTTGATTTGGAAACTGAAGAAGATCCCCCAGGGAAACTCCAACCAGTCTTCAGTACACTGGACCTCATGAAAACTACCTTCGATTCCTCGTTCCTGTTAAAAAAAGTGCGAAGAAAAGTTGGAAGAAGATTATCGAAAGCTGGTGCTTTGGACTACAAAGATTTCTTGCAAGACTTGCAGGACAAGAAACCAGCAAAGCAGTTCTATTTTGTCAATGGCCAGATTATCTCAGCAGCATCCGTAGAAGATATATGTGACAAGATTGATGATATCTTCAAATCTGTGGAGAAGCTGTCTTCAGCGACCAGTACCATACGAGGTAAACCTTTTCCAGACAAAGTGAGCTGCAGCATATCCATAGACGACCTATCTTTTGACGATACTCCTTCAGAAAAAGAAAAAAGTGATGACGTCAACGTGGAGAGGTACATCGATGAGGCTTTTGAGAAGTTAAGCCAAATGACTAATATGACTGATGATGATGTGACGAGGGAATCTGTGACTACGCTTGTAAAGAAGTTCACCTCGATTCTGCGCAGTCCTGCAGTGAATTGCAGTCCACGAAGGCAGCGAGAATGTTGTAACAGGTTTAAGGAGTTAGCCGAGTTTTGGAGTAGTCAAGCCTTTAATGGTGATGGCATTGGACATTGAAGAGAGTGATTTACGTGATATGATATTTAAAAGGTACGTTTGTACTGTATTTTTGTGATGTAGTTCATCTACTAATTATGCATCTTCATCTACCGTGTCATCAGGTGGAGTAATGTAGGTAAATCATAATATAATCTTGCCTCTAATTCTGTATGTTTTTTAAACCGTATATTTCCAGAATGAGTTTACTACGTAATGAAAGGCTTTCTGTACAGTGACAGGTCAGCTTATACTGGGAATGTGTAGCTTAATATTGGCGTGTACTTTATTGATGTAGTTTGTTGATTAAATAAATAATTTAATTTTTTTTATTAAAGATTTATGTTGTGACGTTTATTAGAATTATGATTTTAATCGTTTTTGAAAGCAATAATTGACTTTTTGTAATTAAGTTTAAATTTGTGGGTATTTTTGAGTATTGTAAAAGTATATTGAGATCTAATGTATTGGTTAGAAAATATGACTTATTTTATGTATTTACGCATAAAATTTATAGCAACATATTTTGAAAGTGGGTAGGACGATAAAATTATTGTAATAAAATTTTAATTATTTTTTTTAGTTAGGTTGTAGGTATAGTCAAAATTGTTAGCTTAAATAAAGAAAGACTTTATTTAGACATAAGTTTATATCCCAATAAATATAATAAAATATTCTAGTTCAGTTAGGTAAATTAGGTTATTTTGGCCACTTTTATGTAATACGACATTTCATAAAGATTTTAATGTTAAGTTGCAATAACTTAAATACAACTTAGTTGATGTGTTTATTAAGTTTAAGCTTAGTGAATAGGTAACTTAATAATAAGTATGTTTTAAGTTTATATCTCAAATAATTATGATAGTATGAATGTTAAACTGTTCCTAAATTATTGTCAACTTTCTCAATAGCCATAATAAACTTTTTAAATTATTTAACAGTTTTATTTTTAACTTATCCATACCGTAGGGATCCAGGAACCAGTTTCGTCATGTCCGTCTGTTTGACTGTCTGTCACAGCCGTTTTACTCGCAGGGTATCAAGCTAGAGTGAAAATATATGGATGCATCTAAATTGTACGTAGGTATGTCGAAAAGTTATTAATATTTTATATTTTAATAATTAAATAAAGTTGCTTACATGTAAAGTGGAAACGATATTTTTTCAGTTAAGTATTATGAATTTTTATTTATCGTTCAAAAGAACTTGCTTTAAGGGTAGAACCATTTTGTATATTTTTGAGTTTATTGCTTTTAGACTTATATATAAAAATTTGTAAATACATCCGGTATCTTCTTTCTCACTTTAACTTGCAAGAGAAGTAGTTAGTACTTGTGACAACCACCGCGGTAAGACACGACAACAACTCCACCAAACCAGTACGAATTTTATTGTCGACTTTATATCGAACATTTTTAAATTTAAAACGTCAAAATTGACATTAAGTTTATTAAATTATGTCAAAATTGACGTCTCAAATTGATAAAATAGAAAAAAAATATAGGAAGATCGGTGCACACAGTATAAAACTAAGTCGCAAGCGCAATCGATTAGCTAATATTAAGTAATATCAGTATGGTATACAAACTCCAAATACGTATTAATGACATAAACAAAGTCGTTACCGAGCTATTACTTAATTACCTGAGCGGACAACAAATAGAAATTCATGGTTCATTAACCATATACCGTGGCTTGGTGCTGTAGGTCCTCGCAGGACAGGCCAAGTTAGTCGCTAAATCACGACTGGTGCCTGTGGACCCCTGGACTCAATACGGGAGAGGGGAAGTGGCGGGGCCGCTAGGCGACTCTTCAGCAAGCAAACAAAATTATATTTGATCGCTGGTGTAGCGGTTAAGAGGAGTGTTCCCCAAGCATATGGAGCGTAACACAAACGAAATTTGATCTTAACTTGAATTTTTACAATAAATACTGTCTGTGATGAAACTTTTTTAAAACTGGTATTAATTGCGTCACACCTTACTATTGTTATTTCCCGCCGTTTTACGAAGACCTTCTTTGTATGAGAAAAGGCCTTTGCCCTGCAGTGGAACACTTGCAGGCTGGATTAATTTGTTTATTATATTTATTTTAATTAATAAATAATAACTTTAGGCTTGACCGTTTGAATTTGGTTTTATACATCATCATTTTATACAACTAGCTTTAAATAAATTGTAGCCTATGTGTTATTTTGATGTTAAGCTATATGACTGTAAAGTTTCATCAAAATCCGTTCACTAGTTTTTAAATGAAAGAGTAGGCAACATCCATCCATCTCACAAACTTTCACATTTATAACATTAGTAGGAAGTAGGATAGTAACCTTTCCTTGAAACCAGCGCACCCGCACCATCTATACTCCCGTATGTCCCCAATGTTTCGCGCACTGACCGGAAGCAGGAACTTATTCCTGCTTGTTCATGAGAGTTGGACAGTTTGTCAATTTATGAGCGCTGAGCACAATAACGCGGGCGCAGCGGATCCGACTGAAGGCAGATGTTAATTGAGTTAGCGTGATTAGCTTGCTGTTTACCTCGACGCATCCTCGAGGACTTGGCCGAGATGTGGGTCAGCTTGCCATTTTTGTTGTCAGGATGAGATAGCTCTTGTGCGTCAAGAGGCAATCACAATATTTATGAAAGTTTTTAATTTAATCTTGTATTATATTTATGTTCCAACTTTTTCTAATGCATTTCAATAAATGTAAAAGTATGTTAGTTGGTTTGTTTTTATGTACTTATGTGTTTTTATTAAACCATTAACATTTTTCTTATACCTTATACAAAACCCCAAGTTTATCCTTCTCTTAAGCAGCAACTTAATCATTTATTTTAAAAAAAAATCTAATATTTATTTAGTTAAAAACTTAAACAATTGGAATTAATAATTATCAGTTTCAGTCGATTGTTACACTGATTCTTGGTACCTACCTTAATAATATAAAGACCATAACCTAGATAAGGACAGAATTTTAACTATCCTGTTTTTTATACGATTTCGAAGCCGCGGGTAAAAACTAATCAATATTATAACAAAATAAGTTGAAAAAGCAACTGATACGGGTGGGAAATGAACCCACAATCTACGAAATACCGTCTCGACGACGCTTTGACCGCTAAGTCACAGTTGTTTTATCAAATTTTCTTATTAAATAATTATAGAATATTTAATAAGCTGACATGTGCTATAACATGTGCCAAATTCTCAAAAAAATATTATCACACATTTTTAAATAACAAAATTCTCCTAGATCTCTTTACCCTATATTAGTCCAAGAGCACCAGCAAACTTATCCACATGCAAACCGCTACTAAACCCTAAAATGTATTAATTAAGTCTTCAACTCATTCACTGGTTGTCCCATCAAGTACAACTTGGTGCAGCATAATTAGGTGTAAAACAACCCTCGTTGCGGTTGCACCGGACTCCTAAACTAGTTGTGTATACGACAACTATGCTTGTTTGTTGCAGATTGGACTCAAAAAGCCAAAGTCTGTTATTTTGAGGTGAGTTTGAAAACTTTATAATGTTTTTTTGATTCAAGTCCAGGTTTTTTACAGTTACAGACATTTTTACAAAACACAAGCACCTAGACCGAATGATATCCAGATGGATTTTATCCGTCACAAAAATATTAATCAATAAATCTACCTTCACATGAAAAAAATGATAACTCACTCAAGAGTTTTAAATCTCGACTATCCAAACACCTAACTTGATTAAATTCCTCCAATTAATGTACAGACTGACATCAAGCTAACTACAACCTGTCAATTTTTTTAACAGATTTTCAACTTTCTGTCTAAAGGTTCGAAGTTGATTGAGAAAATTTTATAGTTTCGGGTAGATTGATGTGGTGGTGTCTGTACATAAAATAGTTGAGAGTCAACCAGTCAGAGGTGCGCGCCTTGGGTTGAAACCTGAGACCTTTGACTTACCAATCGACGTTCATAGCACTAGGCTTTCACGACTCAAAATATGCGTAACATTATAATGAATAAATGCATAATACTCTTCCTAAACATGCATAAACAATCATCACGTTCAAATCCACATAACTTCCCTTATTCTCATAATCTTCGTCTATCCCGGTCGACTTATTATCGCTTGCCGCATGCTACATAAATCAGCTGGCTTGGGCCAGCCCAGGTGCACCAAATGCGCCAGCGCACGATATATTGTCGCCTGCGTATTAATTGACGATCGTATTGTAGATTTTGATTTATAAACGTTTTTAGAATTCACTGAACTGTTCGATTAGTAGTTCCTGAGTGAGATATTTCTAATCATATCATGGATTTACTATTGTGTCTCATTTATCGACCATTAAAATACAGATACACATAGATGGAAATCAAATACACGATCACTAGCTTATTTATTTAATTCAATCACTTAACCAATATCAATCGTGTCATAACTGTTCTTAGGAAAATACGGGGAATGCATACTAAAAATTAATGGCCAGTTGGCTAATAACAAAAAATTTGTTAATACAAAAAGTATTTCCATGTTCGTGGTAAAAAGAATGCCTTTTAAAAATACCAAAAAAAGCTTTGAAAAAAAAGTAAAACCAAAGTGACGATTGACTGCAAAAATCGCGCAATTTACTTCCAATCACGGCGCAGGATTGACGGACTGAATAATTTAAAACCCTATTCAATCATTTAAAAAAAAATTTGGCCGCCACTTCATTGGCTGCGCTTGCCACATATTCGTAGCCGTATATACATATAGAAGGTAACATTTTAGATTGAAGCGAATTGAAGTGTCAACTGTCCCATGACAGAGTAGTGTTATTGAAATACACTGGCCAGTCAGCTGGTTGGCGAGTATGGAGAGGACTTGTAAAACTTACAACATATACAAGGTTATTTCTAAAAAATCAGCTGTTCCGTACATTTTGTTGAGTTATCTAAACATAAATGTATGGAACAGCTGATTTTTTTTCGATTCAGCGATTCCTGAAATCGCTTAGTCCCATAGTAAAAGTTGTTCATAGTGATGAGTTTAATGACCCCTTCTTTTTAGATTGTCAGTGTTTTAAAAATAACCCTGTATATTTTATCCTCTTTTTAAACGATAAATATTAATACGATGTGGAAAAATCTGTCATTTTTAAACGGTTTTATTTAGCTTTCTCTGTTTGTTATTTATTTGGTTGGTTCAAATGTAGTAATTCTTCCTGTGGACAGATTGATCTATTATTTGGTACACACATTAACAAAACCGTTTAACGTATAAGAAATATTTTTACTTACCTATATTATAGTTGCTTATACTAATTATTCCATTATTTTCTCGAAGATTTTTTTCAAGACTAGACTAAATTTTTCAGTAGATAATATTAGCTATTTTGAATCATTAATTTACTGTTAAATATTTTGAATCATCCATTTAGCTGTTCCCAGCTCCCTACTTTCTATCTAATGTTATCGCTGAAAAGAAAATGAGCAACATAACAAATCCCAGCAAGACCTGGACTATTTCTCTCGACGTTCCTATTGGAAATTTACAGACTGGAAAACATAAACGCTTTGGTTCGATGACGTCGAGTAACACGGCACCGGAAAAATGTTTATGGAATTACCAAAACTGCACTTTTCCGATGCCATATGATTCATTAAAAAAAAAGCAGCTATTTAAACTTCATGTTAAAAAATGAAATCCAACAAAATAAAGCTATCTCCACACTACATCGCCGGTCAGCGGGGCTATCAAAAAATCGTAATTGATTTTTTCACGGGCGATGCGTCAAGCGCGAACGCAAATGGCTTACGTTGGCCGTATTGAATTAGTGCGTCGACGACGACAATGTCGCGCGGACAGTAAGTGAATGGAGCAGATTTGTGATCGTGTTTTTTTTGTTTTGCTCCTAGTTTTTAACAGTTTATCTAGACAGATAATACTTATGTAGATACCTATATATATATATATATAATACCTATATATATAATAAATGTCTATCTATTATAATTTGAACTATAGGTACATAAGTTATAGTCTAGTTGGTCGCTGGTTATAGCAGTCGAATTCAACTATATGAAAACGTGGCATTAAGAAGTCTAGTAGTGACCTTATGATTAGATTCAGATTATTGACATCATACATGACATTTCTCAAAGTGAAGGTCCAGACTCGAAGTTTTGATGTGACTTGTACTGGTCTTTTTCCAGTAACACTAGTCTGCGATAATACATGAGTCTTAATTAATTGATTAAGTAATTAAGATACTTCTAGTATAGTATAATAATAATATAAGCTATCTTTACTCAATTGCATTTTGATGTAAAAATAAAACAACCACACCGTCTCCATGCAACCGTGTCCCAAACGAAATTCACTCATAAAATTAATTAAAAAACACTTCGCGCCGGCGATTTCGCACAAATTGATCGAGAGCGCTCGCTGTGACGTCACTAATGGAGCAGTGTTGCCGTTTTTATAACCACATTAGTGGACACAAGTCTTTATGTAATCAAAGACTAAGAGGCCTGGCCTAATGAAGTGACAGAAATTTAGGGTGTTTTAAGAGCTTCTTATAAAAAATAATGATGTTTTTAGTTAAGTTTCCTTTTTAGTTATCTTAAGGTTGATGAACAGCCTATTGTTCGAGTTTAAACCGCCTATAAGCCTCTAAAACAACATAACACACAGTGAAAATTTAACATTTAATTTTAAATTTGCGCACTTGATTTTATAAATAGTGCCTGCATGGATTATCGGCGACCTTATACTTACTTGGCAAGTCAAGTTGTTTTCTTTTACTGAAATGTATAAGTACTAAAATATTCTATTTTATAAGTATACCATGTGAACTAAAAAAAAATATATAAAAATTAGCGTCGTCAAAAATTGTTAAATTAAACTATAACCACTTCACAAATATGATTTCAATATAGAGGGTAGATTTAGTAAAAAATACCCCGTAACCTTGTATGCTAAGATTTGATATATGACAACTGTATGACTCTTGAATTATCCGAAACTAGAAATTAAGGTTTATCATGATTCCAATTCGCGAATTTTTAAGAACTTTAATTTTCATTACTGTCAATAAAACCGTAGAGTAGACACTAGCAGTTTCAATATAATTTGATAAGTTACAATAAAGCCGGTGGTGTCGTCAGGCCGGCGTCGCATCGCGTCCGCCCACAAATTAATTCTGTTACACTTGGCTAACTAACATTACCTGGACCCTTGAGCGTCCGCCCCACATTTCTAATTACCTAGATGTAAGGAACTAGATGTGGCAGACTTCCTCTTGCGCACTCTCTAAACATAGTCTCGATCTTTTTATAACGGAGATCGTGAAAGGGTTGACGATTTTCAAAGTTCTGACAGCTCAAAAATCTTTTTTTTTTCCATTAGTCTATTTGTCCAGGATCCAGTGTCTATTTTAATGGTGAAAGAGCCATCAGCAGGAAAGGGGCCGGCTCAAGCGCGGTGAATATCAACGTGAAGTAATAGTTATGTGCAATGTTTCGTGCGTTTTTTAAAAGGTTTAAGATTCTACCTTTAGAGTATAAGAAAGTATACCTAGAGCAACCCTACAAAAGTATAAACCGTGACCACGGGTATGAACAAGAGCTCCGACCGCGATACATACATTTTAGCTAATAACATGCTGCTGTGTCAAATTTTGCAAAAAATATTAGAAAACATAATTTTTTTACATTTCAATATTGAGAACTGCTCACGTTCCGCACAAGGCAATGTTGTTAACATTATCACTCTATACTTTCTTATATACTCTAAGGTTCAACCCTTTCTAGAGATAGAATTTATTGAGATCATCCTCCCAATAATACGCAAACAATTTACATTTTTTTATTTATTAGCCTATAGTCCCACTACAGGGCAAAGGCCTTCCTTTCCTCCTTTCACTTGTCTCGGTCTAATGCCATCAGACCAGTCCTCCAGATTAAAATTATTGTCCAAAAAATCGGTTTGAAGTTAAAAACTCTAGCCCCGTGGATCAGCAGCATCCGACTTAGAATCCCGTCCCAGACATTGGCATCAAGCCGAAAAACTACTTAGCTACAAAGAAAGCATGTTGTCACTTTAAAAAGTGAGCGAAGACTGGTGTTACCAGTATAAATGCCAAGTGACAAAAATTATATTGTCATAAAACAAAAGTTGGACGATAAGTTGGAGCAGTGGCTAAGCGCTGGCCGGCCACGCTAAGTATCGTGAGTTCGATCCTTGCACGAGACAAATATTTATGTGATGCTAATGCTTTTTTTGCTCTGGGTGATTACTATGCGTAAAGCCTAATACCGTAAGCTATAAGTTATTCAGGGCAGAGCCACTGGGCCATTTTTTTAGAAAATCGTATATTCGAATTCTATTTCTTTTACTAAAAATAGATTTAAAAAAATATTTCCTAGATATAAATGGTACTACTCTAGTGATGACGCTATAAGCTAACGTGGCCATTTTTTATAAGTCTGAATATCTTATTGAAAGATTGTAACCCATAGTCACTTCCAGTAACTGTATGAGCACTACATCTCATCAATAAATGCTGATAGTGGCAGCATGTGAACACCATCGCTTATTACACAAGAAGGTTCAACTCCAGCTTGATTTGTTACTGCAAGGTTTTAATCTATCTCTTCTAGTATATCGATCTATTCTTTACCGTTGATGGTCAAGGAAACCTACATAGGTACAAACCTTAAAGAAATGATACAAAAAATGCCGAAAACCACTCATTATTTAAAAAATAATAATGAAAACTATTTTATTTTCCCATGTCGGATATAGCTTTACAAATCATCCAAATTATCTCTCAGTAGTATTGATCTCGAATCTCTTGAATCTCTTCTCAAAAACTTCTCTTCAGTTTAAATTTAAAAACGTTCTTATAAAAAAAATACATTACATAGACTCACGTCTATATTCCGCAGATATGTGATTAGTCCCATATAATAGGAGGCGAGCCTATTGCCATTAACCGGGCACAGTTTCAGGCTCCGTGCTGCTATAGAAAATTTCCTAATAGAAATCCCATAACACTTTTCCCGAGGATTGAACTCAAGACTTCGTGCTCAACACTCGCGCTTGTTATCACTAGACCAATGAGGCAGTTTTAAAAATACGTTCTATAATTATAATGTAACGCGAACATTCCCAGTCATGGTAATATAACATTTAATTAATGATGCGATATTGTCGAACTATGGCGATCCATTTACATACAAGCCGAATCTATTGTCAATAGTGATGTGCGCCATCTTATTTGTGACGCAAAACAGTGAGCAAAACACTTATAAGAACACAAAACATTGTTCAAAAACACATACACAATACACTATAGTTTGATCAAAAGCGCTGTACCGCTCAGATGTGTAAAAAAACGTACGAAATAGGTAAAAGTAATTAGAAGGCCAAAAAAAATTTTTTACAAACATAATAATTATTAACTTTAAAGCTTTATTAGGCTAGAAATAACACAAAACACTCCTTTTTGGAGTCGGTGTCAAGGCATATGTGGGGGTTTAATCTGAAACTCGCTTACCTTAGCATCGACTCCAAAACTAAAGTTTTTGTATTATTTCTAGCTTATCAGTGTTCTGACGGTACCTAATATTTTTGTTACCAAAAAAAATGTGGAAAAAAGTACTGACTAAATATTCCAGGATTCTAATGTCCATAACCCTTTTCCCATCACTAGAGCGTAACACTAAATATCTAGCTGTTTTAATTTATTATCAAACTTGAGCAGTTTGTCGCTGCACATGCAAGGGGCCAAGTTTCGATACACTGGGACCATAAATTGATAAGATTATGCATTTGGACTTTGATTTACGGACGGAGGATAGATAATTGGGACGAATTTTGAATTTACTGCAATGTAGGGGTAGTGTTAGAAGTTTGGGTTGGATGTCCCCTGGCCGTGGCAATAAATATAACATATTGGGCAAGGGTTTACCAGAGATTGGTGTCCATTCATGAACTGCTCGTTAGATACGCACACACGTATAATATTCATAATTATTATACAAGGTTTTTTTTGTAGTGTGCAAATTTTGAGAAATTTTGATGGATGTTTATTCTGAAAAATATTTTTAATTTAAGTATACTTATTAAAATATCCTTTAAAGTTAAAAATTCGTTAAAAAGTCGCTCATCGTTAACATTTTTTGGTTTCGTATGTTTTTTGCTAAATAAAATTATTACATACACAGCCTTTATTAGTCCACTGTTGGACATAGGCCTCTTCTCATACGTACCTCTTTTATGCACTCATTAGGTGTTTGCCCTTAATAGCCACGCTAGGCTAGCGGGTAAGCGATCGCAGTAGCAGTTGGTATTACACAGTAGGATGCTGCTGCCCATTCTCCAGATATTTCCCTTTGTCACTACTTACGACAAGTAAGAGTGGTTCTATTCTTAAGCCAGAAACCACACGGCACCCGAAAACCACACGGCACTATTAATTATTATTATTAGTCCTGTATTTATGACCAATTACATCTTGACTTTGTTAGTATGGTTTAAGCATAGACACGCTTGATGCTTCAGGCAAATTATGACAACAGCATTTCAAAGATTTTTAAATTCCACCCAGCAGTAATCTCTTATCTAATTTTAGCACAAAGTTACCGGTATATTATCGCTTATAACAGCGGGGTATCGCAGGCCACGTGGGACGCTCGGGACATGTTTATAGCACGATGTAATTGTAGCTCTACTGCACTCTGTTCACTAGGTACCTTGATTAATGAGGTGTGTAGCTACTGAGTTTTAATTTATATGAAAAACTAGGTTAACTATAATAGTTTACCTAGTTTTTCATATCGGTCAATAATTGACCGTTAAAAAAAGCAATGAAGGAAAAAAAAAGTTATTATGTGAGATAAAGGGGTAGACGTAACTACCATCTGAAATAGTGTAGAAGAGAGTTTCGATAACACGGGCAGGGTTACGAATAGCGTAATAACAGAGAGACTTGGGACTTTACCCGATAGGTCGCGAATTCAAATACTTTGGATTTGAATTTGAAGAAATAATTTGAAGAAAATTAATTTCTTCAAATTACGATTCATAATTATATTTAAATAAATAGTAGTAATAGAATTAGAGAATGGTTAGAATTTTTTTCTTCATCATCCTAAGGTTGATTAACAACCTGGTGTCAGAATTTAAACCATCTAAAGGCCTCTGTCATGGCTTTACACACCGTTGAAAACCCGTGTTAGTTACCTCACGATGTTTTCCGTGATAACTAATTTTTAATATGCTCATAAATAAAAGTCAGATACCACTAGGCTATTACTGCTTTAAAATATCCATAGAAACCTTCACTACCTATGCAATATTTATAAATTCTGATAAATTTTGTTTATAAAACTGAAAAGTACCTTAATATAAAATTTTACCCACAAAAAATACAGTGTATGTCTTACGATAACGTTTTTTAACCTACCCTCAATACAATGCTTTGGGTGTTGGCGCACTTATTAATGGCCCACTAATTACGAATGTCGCGGGTCAGTCACCACTATTAGTCAGAGTGACGCACCCTAGTGTCAATCTGTCACTTTGAGAGGCTTTTTGTTGGCGGGCCGTGTGCTTTTGAAGTGTGTTTTGGTACTTTGAAATCAATTTGCCTGACATGAATGGCGTACTGGTCACGCGATTCTTGTTCTGGGCTTAGTGTCGTGGGTTCGATTCACGAAATGGATTGATAGGTATTTCTTGTTGGCACTGTAAAATTACATGATATAACTGCACCTACAAAATAAAATAACAAAAATAAAAGTATACCTACTTAATTTATTTTAAATGTAACCTTTGTATAGTCTACGGGTAGCTACAAGCTATTGTTTTACAAAACCTTACGAAAATCATCTCAGCAGTTTTGTCGGGAAATCCGTAAAAACAAATCGGACTCGTAAGTATATTGACTGACATCTCTTTATAATAAACAGAACCATCTGCTTTACGTGCTTTCTAAAGGACCGAGAAATTACAAATAAATTTACAATCCTACTGAGTTAAATCGCCAGATTCGAAGTCGAGACCAAGTTGACTCGACAGTTTGACCTACCAGACTATCTCTTCTCACATTAAATTTATTACAAAACCTAGACACATTTTTTCAAAACAAACTCCAGCCATTACTACCCACACAGTCGCACAGTAAATAGACACGCTTTTAGTGAAAGATAAGGGTGTCCATCTGACTTGTCAGTCTCGGACAGGGGCCGGCCGCGATGCCACTAGTAATCCTGACGTGACTTTTGACGTCGCAAAACGTCGCTGATATGTCCTGACGGGATAAGTCCCTGTGACTTTTGGAAATCACGCAAAGAAAATGTTTTAGTGGGTTTTGTTTAGAAAATATTATGTTTTTGGTTTGTGTTTTTTTCCGTTTTTGTTTAATTGACTGGATTGGATTTTTTTAAATGTCGTCTTAAATTATATGGTTACCATGGTTATATAGTAACTGGCTATTTGGTTTACTTAACTAATGTATTTATTGTATTTTTTTTTACATGTCAAACACGTAAAATACACACACGTAAATAAATTTGAAAAAACAACATTTGAATCACGATCTTCGACGTACCGTGTCGAGACAGATTATGAATATTGGAATTATTTTGGAAAAATAAAATGACTACTGTACTATGCAGACAAAAATAAAGATTTTAAAATATGTTTTACTGCTTTATAGGAATAAAACAACCAATAAAATACTCACAATATTAAATATTCACAGTATTTAAAGGTTTTATATTCTGTTTATTAAGACAGAAAATTGATATTTAAATTATCTCTCAAATCTTAGTACCTAACCTAAAATCATGAAGCCAGCAACAATTTATCATTAAACGTTAATTTTTGTTACATTCAAGCACTAGCCATGATATTAATCTAACGCCTAACACACTAACACGACACGGGGTAAGGGTGACCATTCTTCATTAGCACAAAGGAGCCGGCCTTTTGTCTCGGCTCCATTCATTCGCGATTGTTCACTACTGTGAGTGAGACGTGGACTTATTCTGGGAGACGCGGTTTTGCTTATCAATTAGTGTTTTTTTTTTGTTTTTAAATCGTAAAAATTATATCGAAAAATTAAAATCTTGTTCTTTTCTGTTCGGCCTTAAAAGTTATTTTCACACACTAAACTAAATAATATACCTCCCAAACGTAATAAAGGTTTGACCCTAAATTAATTTTTTTTTAAAGGTTTGGTGCATCAAATTACAAAAATACATGTTCATAGGTCATATTATCAAGTATTCCTGCCACAAAGGCATTGGAATTTATACTAGGAAACTAGTTGTATAACTTTTACTAACAAATAATTGATATCTATTTAGTATAGAAGCACTTCTAAATACTTACTTTAAAATAATGTATTTTAATTACTACGTATAAAATATATTTAATTTTAATCTTCTTATCGTATGGTTGATGAACCATCTCGTGTCAGAGTTTAAACCACCCGTAAGCTTCTGACATGACTTTACACACCACTGAAAAAAATACACGACGATTTAGCTCAATTACTGGTAAAAGTAATGCCACAGCAAGTGTCGCGGGTTAATCCCCGCTCGAATCCTATATCTTTTTCAATATTAAAAATTTCACTTTTTAAATATTTTCTATAAAACTATTTACACGCCCCAAAAACTGAAACACCGTATCTAAAATCACACAATCCAAAAAGAAACACGGACCCACATCAAATTCTCAGAATACGGCCGCTGACGTCCAGACGTGATCCCTGTCAACAAATCCACAATACAAGCTGACTCGTTGTCACCCCAGTCCAACAATGCAGTGATTAATGATCGCTTCTTGTACTTCACTATTGGTCCCTTCGATATTCTCTTCACTTGTGGATTTTTGTAGGACAGATGGAAAGTAAGAAGTAATTTATGGACTAGCTGGTAGAAGATTTTTTTAGTCTGTCTATAATCTTTGATCTACGGCTTATAGTCACTCAGTCCTTTGATAAGCCTTTGTCGCTGCCTGGTGGCGGCCGCGATGACGCCCTAGGTCGTAATAATGCACTATCTACAATTAATGCAGTGCATGTAGCATCATATAAAATCGTCGGTCTTACGGAATGTAGAATTTCGAAATGCCAGAGTAATAAATCGTAAAGTTTTAAAGACCGAAAAATATATTCACCGAAAAATCTTCGTTCGAATGTTTCTAATCCCGATGTGTAGGTACTTAGGACCTCATGATCCGCAGTTGGACCTGTGACCAATGGACTTACAAGATAGTCTGTAATAGCAGTAGCTAGCTTATTCAGATTTTTTTTGGCTTACATTACCAACAAACAACCCAGCAGAACTTCCCCACCTGCCTAACCCATGTATTCTCAAATCCACAATCAATTCAATTACTCCATGTACTTTGAGAGTGAGCCTAACTTGCTATTAAACGGAGCAAGTGACAAAACAAACTTAGCTGTGAGGTGGCTCACACCGCCTTAAACTGGTTTACGTCGGTTAAATCCAGTTCAGACTGGCTAGACTTGATTTAAGTTTTGTGCTGTTTTGTTTCAGAAATGGTTTTGGGTTGATAATATCTATAGGAATATAAATAGGCGGAACAGAACTATGTTAGGTGTAAAATTAAATTGACTTACTTTAGTATTATCAAAATAAAAAATTGGTTTAAATAAAATTATTGAATTACTTATACGTTTTCATAGAAAATCTTAGACGGAAGACTTGAGCTTTTTTGAATATTATTGTCTAAATTTAATTGAAGTAAGCCTATAACACGCCTGAGCTAAGCGGTTACCGTAACCTGTAGAATATAAAACAGGGGTTGCACTTGTAGGTTGCCAACCTTGTGCAGCATTATGGATCGGGAGGAAGGATTAAGGACGGTAAAACAATAATTGATTGATTGGCCAAACTCAACAGTACATTACCATCATCAGCCTGTATTAGTCCACTGCTGAACACAGGCCTCTCCTTATGCGCGCCACTATTGTGCAATAATTGCCACGCTGAGCAAGCGGGTTGGCGATCGCAGTAGCAGATGATTGCTGTTACACAACAGTATGCTGCTGCCCATCCTTCCGGATCTTTCCCTTTGTCGCTTCTTACATTACCCGTGGGAGGAGTAGGGGTTGTTCTGTTCTTAGGCCGGAAACTACACGGCAACTCAACAGTATGAATACTGCTACTTTACTCCAATAAGTCAAGCCTCCCATTTTTCTGTTAGCTAGACCACCACAAAGCAACTACGAAAAAATAAGCAAAAAGTATTCAGTTCTAATTTTGTTGCTTCAATTGCCTTTTTATGGACTCCAATCGCTAGCAATTCTCACATCTAAACTTTGTAAAGCAACAAAGATATCGGCGATGCAATGGTCCGCGGATATCACGGAGCATTAAACCTCGGCAGCCATCTTTACGGGGACATTTGTTGACATTTCGGGGCTTTCTGGACATTTCGTGTAGTGACATTTAGGTAAAAGGTGGTGATAATTGATTGGAGTTGGATGGGGTACATGTTTTGAATGGCCTTTGATGGGGATCTTTGGCGGCTGTAGTAGTCTAAGCCGAGATGATGATGGTCAATGTAAGTAATGCTAATAGTTCAGTATACCAGCGCTGCAGAATTAGCTGAGATGGACACCTTATTTTGGCCTCACACTATCAGCATTCTGCATTTTTTGAGGTAGCAAAATAAAATTTATTTTCTGTCTTTCTCCTATTTTATTATTAGTGTACCTACAATAATTGTGTGTAATTAAGAAAATTTATTTAAAGAAATAACTCGCTTCTTTTGTTTTATTCTTAGAAATGGTTGAACTAACAATACTCCTAACAGCTTCGCAGGTAATTCTAATGAAAATTCGACACAACAAGTTTCTAGCATGAATAAAGTTTAAAGTTACACTGTCATACTTGACTTGGATGGGTATATGAAGAGGTAATATTACACTTTCAGCTTTGAATATGATTTGAAAGTTATAACAGAAGCCCTTACCTATAAACGATAACTATTAAAAGGTAACTAACTTAAATATCAGTTATGTCTATCACTATCTTTATTCAATGATACACAAAAGACAAGGCTAGGAACTATTTAATTAGTGCTTTAGAATGACAAGTTTTTTTTAGTAAAGGTAACAGTGTCAACTCTCATTGATAAATCATATACAAAAACCACTCAAATAAGTATCTTATCCTATAAAATTTCAAAACGTGAATACACTCATCACTACTCCCAATTACCAACAAAAGGGCAACACAATAACTGGGATCCATTAACAAATCGTTTACAGACAACACGACAAGTGGCACGGGCGCGTGTACCGCAAAGCAAGCATGACAGAACAAAGTTTGTGAACCGGATTGCGCCGGTTCCGGGCGGATTAAACCGGTTCGTGCCGGCGCGCGGCGGTTAAAGGTGGTTAGAGGCAGTTAGTCAGGTGAGATCTGAGGCGCAGTGGGGCTTACTATCGAATTATTGTCTTTGTGCAACTAGGCGTTTTGTATGCCAAAGGATTTTGTTTTTAGGGATGAGTTTTGGTGCGCGATTTGCTTGCGGGATTTTGAGTTTTACAGTGCACAATTGCATCGTATAAAGTGTGGTTGAAACACATGTGACCAGGTTCTGATTCACTTGAATATAACGGTTTTCAGATGACTAATATTATTATTATTTAGAAGCCGACCTCAAGAAAGTTTGGGAATAATGTAGCTAGGAGGATAATGAAGATTCAAATACAACGACCAGCGTTTTAAGCTAGAAAAAATTGAAAATTTACTTAAAACTTACAAATATCAATATTGCTTGATGACATTAAGTACAAATTGACAATATTGAAAGGATATTTGTTACATTGGATCAAAGTCAAGAAAATATAGCTCAGAGCTCAAAAAAGACCCGGAAAAGATAGGATTTTAGGACACACACGAAGCCCACATCAACCAGTACCATTTCAAGATGAAATTAATCGCTGGTTAACGTCTTCCGAATACAAGTCAGCTAGCCCAACTGAAGCTCACCATACAATGGACATCAGAGAGATTAGAACCAATTCCGAACCAGCCTAAGACGTACAGATCTCCTGACGACATCCATCTATGTAAACAGGGTCAACACAACCCTTAAATCAATAGGTCTTTGTACAGGTACTTGGTAGACCGCAGAGAGCTGTTTGATTTAATATAATGGCTATGTGGGAACATTAGACGATCAATTGGCCATCAATTGTCTGGTTAATTTGCAGTAAATACGGTATAATCCGCCCGCCTGTCCGCTGCTGGATTTGACAATGTTATTGCATGATTGGTGCTGTATTTTGGATTATGGAGTTAGGTGGGGAAATATTGGGGAAAACTCTGTCTCTTTCCCTCCACATAGCGTCAGTAAAGGACAATTCTTCTACCACCACTTTTCGTAAGTTATGTGCGTATTTTAAATTAATTATCAGTTGCTTAAACGATGAGGGAAAACGTAAGGAAATTAGGACACCTGAGAGACTTTTCAATGGTGTGTAAAGCTATGTCAGAGGCTAACAGGCGGTTTAAACTCTGACACCAGATTGTTCTTCAACCATACAATAAAAAAAAGGATAATACTCTACAACAATCACCTCCAAAAATAACAATATCAAATCAACAAAATACACAATTCACTAAATACCTATTTGCTTTTCCCCGAACCGATTAATTGATAGCTGCTAATTCAGTCCGATGCTAGTACAAATTGCTGAGTCATATCTCAAGGCGACAATGGCCTATCAATAAAGCCTAGGCCTCGTCTTGCCAGTACACGCGGTAAATTGAGACGACCAATTTACGACGTTAGAGCGCTGCAGTCCGACATGTTCATTTGATATGGAGTTCCGAAATTGAACGTTTAATTGTCTTTTTTTAATTAAAATGTAAACAAAAATAGTGAATTTCTTAATATTTTTCTTAAATGACAATAATGTGTATAAAAAAATTAAATTGACTTCAAAATAATTAGTACTAATTAAGTTTTTGTATCAATTTAATTAAGTATACGAAATAATGATAAAGAAATGTTTTTTTATTGTTGCGTGTTAATACAATAATATATTATGAAAATTTTTAAGTGACAATGATATCATATTTTGTAATTCTTTCGACTTCCTTGACACTGACTCAGAAACGATAGATTTTTGTGTTATTATTAGTTTTTTAAAGTCGGTTAAATTTTTTTATCAAAATTTTATGTTTTAAATGGCTCATTCATTCATTCATTGGAATAAAATCCTAGTGCTCAGTTTTTTTTAAAAAAAGACACAAAATAACTACATAAAACTAGGTTTTGCCCGCAGCTTCGCTCATGTTAATTTCGAATTTCACAAATCAATTCGGGTTCGCCACGTTCGAGAAAACATAGCTCTACATGATATTAATTTCTCCTCCGATAAACCATTTAAAGCTAAGCGCAGACTAGACAATTCTGCCGATTAATTTATTTTCTTGCATGCGTTATAGGTTTAAAAACAATATATTTATATCATTAATTCTTTTACAAATGCATTAAACGCTTGCAAAGTTAACTCCAAAATTTAAAATTTTTGTGAAAAGAAAATTTTTATTATGAGTAGGATTTGAACTTGCGACCAACCAAGTTAAGGCCTCAACCACTTTACTAACAAAGCTTTCCATAATCCTGCTAGAATTATTGCTGCACAAAACATATTCAATGAAAATAAAACAAACACAATTTTCTTTGACATCTGTACAGTCTGCGCTCAGCTTAAAATAAAATTAATTAGTCCATCAAAAGCATAAGTAATTGGATTGACGTTGTCGATCTGATCACCTTCGCGCCGTTGCGTCGGCATCACATCAATATTCAAGATATGCTCCAAATAGCAGCTATTTTTAGACAAACTTATATTTCATTTTCATTATATCAACTGTCTGGTATTGATCGATTTGGATTTGCGTCACTATACACACACACACACACAACAATATATTGTTTTTAAAAGGAAAATAGCTTTAGAAAACGCATAAGTTTTTGTTTAACAACACAATGGACTCCGGTGTACATAATAAATTCAACTGTGTCTTAATTGTGTAGCTTTGACGATTCAGAAAATCAAAAAAAAAATCTTTTAATGTAGACCATTTTGGGCTCTTATGAATAGTCGTAATTCTAATATTATTATAAAAGTGACTCTAGTTGCCAGTTCCAAGGGTAGCCTACCACTCTTGGACAAGAATCTGGCAAGAAACTTCACAGTTGCTCCAAATTTAGACAAATATTTAACCATTCCGGGGATCGAAACATAACCCCTAACGAACAAGGTCAAGCTTAACCAACAACTAACCCGAGTTAATACCTAAACTAGCTAAATAACAGTTTCCATTACATTCCAATCTCGCCAGCCCAGTCTCATAAACACCAAAATCAAATCACCCACTGATACAATAGTAAACAAACCACGGTTTCCACCTGACCAGCCCCATAAACACTGAAGAAGAAAAGCAAAACGTATGAGCCGTATCGACGGCAAAGCCCCGTACAAATCTGGGCAGTGGATAGCGGGGCTGATCGACAAATCCGGCAGATTACGCGCTGATACTGGGGCATGTTTATGAGACAGCCGCCGGACTGCCGGACTGTGGCCGTATGGGTAGGGCTGGCAAAACAAAAAAAGATAAAATTTTATTGTGATAGATGGACACTTAGTTTTTTGGTGACTTGTGCTGTCTAGTTTAATTTGGGAAATGCAGTCAGTATATGTATTATATTAAGGTTTATTGCGAATAATAGTATTATTATCGTTCTACTGATTGCAATCAGTGGCAATGATTGATAGGAACTTATTGTAACTGAACCAGCTACCATAAAAAAGTAATATCTAAGATAAATCGTCATTTTAGAGTTGACATCACGAATGGCGTAGGAGTTAAGCGATTCGCTGTCTGTAGTTATTAACGTCAGGTAGTTTCCCGCACTGGAATTATATCTGTACGATCAACGGATATTTATTTCGGTACGGTGGTTTGTGCATTGTGTAATTATATTATACTTGTAGGTACCTAAGATACATGAAAAAATCCAACTTTAAAGAATCCTCGACCAATATAAAATAATGTAAAGTATACATTATTATACATATTCAAGGCAGTCAGTCAATTCAGTCAAGTATGATGATGACTTACACTAGCAAGAATGATGATGACTTACACTGGCAAGCGTGATGATGACTTACACTAGCAAACTAGTCTAAGTCATCTATATCTATCATCATAATATATCTTTAACCCCTCAAACTGACCATCTCTTTTCTAAACCCCTAACCCTAAACTAGTCAACCGTTTAAGAACAGTCAACAGACAATAAGCAAGCAAATTAAAACCAACCATCTCAAAGACACAAATCCTCTAACGTACCCAATTCTAACCTGTCTAAGCAATAAACTGCCTCCAAACTAGTCGGAACAAAATAACATTTCACAAACATATTGTATCGTTGAAATAAAAATGTAAATGTGCTGGCAGTGGCAACCCTACTGTAGATAGAAGGAAGGTAGTCCGTATAATATTTTGGCTTACAAAACGAGTCTAAGTTTTAATAGTGTACCCTATGTTTATGTTATAGCTTTTCGTATCGGAAGTATGAACCTGTCCCAAGGGACTGAACTGATGTACAGCGTATGGATGGATTTCATATTATTTTTTTGCTGATAATGTGTGGGTGTGGCATTATTTCTTCTTTTTTTTGCAAAACTAAGTCCTGCTAATAAGTTTGTAAGGTGAGTTTATATGTTTAGATGTTTTAACCTACTTCCTAAAAGAAAGAAGTTTTTTATGTTTATGCAATCGGATAGTATGAAAGAACTAACTTCCGCCCGCGGCTTCATCCGAGAGTGGTTTGTTGATAAATAGTAGCCTATGTGTTATTCTGATGTAGAAACAATAATATTTTACATAAAAAAATATAATAAATTACTGTTTGTATACGAGTAGTATGCATACAAACTTTACTAAAATATTCAAGTATTAACAGTAAGTTAATATTATAGTAAAATTATAATCATTTCATTTTTTTGGATTCATTTTAAAGATTTTGATTTGATTGATTAACACAGTTAAATGCAGCAGTTAAGGGTTAGGCAATTCGGGGTAAGATTCCCGCATGGGACAAATTTTTTCGGTCGTGTATACCTACACAAAATGAGACCAGTACAGATGTTTTTTTCTCATGTAAAATTTTTCTGAAATTTAAAAAGTCAGTTAAAAAGTATGTGTAATTATATCATTTTATTCTCCAGCTCTGTTATGTACCTAATTACTAGATAATGTTTCTTTCATTTAAATTTAATTATTTCAAAAGCATTTTAATCTATAACTATATATAGATAGTTTTATTTAGTATTGTTTATTTGTATTTTAAGTTACTTAAATAAAATATTTGACATAAAAAAATAATATATATATAGATAAAAAAATCTATAACTAAATTCAATTGGCTAGTTGCTTTAACCAATAGGTCGCAGGTTCAAATCCCGCTTTTTATAGTTTTTGTTCTACAATAATTTGAAACTTTAATATTTGCTTTGGCATTGCATAAATACTTTATAAAAATTGGAAACTTTAATTTTACTTTGACTTAGTTTTAACAGATAAGTAAAAAAATAATAGATAAGTAATAGTTATGTAAACGAAACAAATTAATTACATATTCACATGAATATTAAAAAAATATACAATAAAATTTTCGGTCAAATAAAGAACGTGACCGGCACCATTTCTCGTAGTCATCTGTAGCCGACGGACAATCTGCTACGATCGCGTAGCCGTCGTCGTAGCCGTAGCCAACATAATAATCAGCTACGCCATATCCAACATCCCAATAACCCAATTGTCTAAATAATACTAACGAAGGTTGTTGTTCTAAAAAAGGGTAGTTGCTTACTATTAAAAAAGTATATTTGATATCACCTCAAAGAATGTTTAAAAATATAAAAATATAATTAAAATCAGACCTTGAGGAGTCAGTGACGAGATTGTTGCTTTCCTCTTCCCGCAAAATGAAGTTATGTAAGCCGTGAGTGACAGCTCTTTGAGTTCAATATTACAACAAGTGACGTCAGCTAATGAAGAATGTTTAAATCGTAATAAAAGTTATAAATATTTAAGTTTATTATAATTTACGTACCGATTTCACTTAACTTTTTATTCTCGAGAATAACTTGTTACACTCCGTATTTACTCTTGGGTTAATTGATTCTCGTAAAAAAATAACGTTGGAATAACCCCTAATTTACTCTCGAGTAAGATTAACTCCATCTTAGTAAATTTGGGTCTACATTTATTTATTACAAACACAACTAACTTTACAGAATATATTATATATATTTTTTTTATTTCCCTTTTGTACCTATCTATTTATTTGTGTACAATAAAGAATTATGAAATATGAACATATATTACAATTTTTTTAATTCACTCAGAGAGCATGCAAACAAATAAATCTTTTCCGCGTAAAATGGATGTTAATAACTTTAATTCCTAATCAAAATTGAAAAATTTTCTATGACTACTAACTACTTCAGATAAAAATACCAACCACGCTCGAGCAATAAACAATATTTAAATTAACCAAACAAAACAATATGAAAGCTATTACTAAACAAACAAACCCACAGCGTAAATAAAGGTAACTATCTCAAAACGTAACGAACCCGGTCATTACGTATAATCGCCGGGCAAAAACTACAAAAGCCCATAATTATTTACAACTACCGGTGTTTGCGCACGTTTTAAAACTACCCCCGGACCGTCCCATCAAAAGTCAGATAACGGGAACTATGAGAAGCCTTGTTTATAGAGACCATGTCAGTGGAGTCCCTATGTTCAGATTGGGGGACTACGTCAGGACTTTTTTTTATTTATATTTTTATATTTATAAAGTTTTATGTAGGTTTAAGTTCTAGTGATGAACATTAAATATTTGTGCTATAGTAATTATATGTTTTAGGTGTCATCTACTTTTATTTAAACTTAAAATCCCCCCTTTATTTTTAACCCCTGACGATAACAGAGGGGTTTTAGAAGATTAGCGTGTGTATCTGTGTCTGTCTGTGACATCGTAGCTCACAAATGGATCAACCGATTTTGTGATAGTTTTTTTTTAAGGTAAATTGATCTAGGCTAGGTATTCTTATAATTTTTTTTAAATATAGGTTTTTTGTGTAGTTATTTAAATTCTTAATTTATGTGTTATTATAAATATTTTTAGAAAAATAAAAATAAATGATATTATTTTATAAGAAACTCACAAAAATAACTGTAAAAAAAAATATTAAGGAAAACGTAGACTAAAGTTTAAATTATACAAGCACCTAACAATTATAAATTTAATAAAAGTACCTACACCTTAATTAACTATATTTACCTATTTGATTTGACAACAATAATTTACCATTCAAAAATAATAATAAATATGAACTTCAATACGATACCCCAATATGAACACGCCGTTAAGCTATATATCCGCCGATAAGGCCTTTTGTATCTCAAAATAAATAAAATAGCTTAAATATGTCCGGCCCGGGACACAACATGGCTGACCGGGACGGAATGAGTACCTACCGCACACATGTATGGAAATTAATTCTATCTTGCAAGTTTTTGAGTTATAACACTTTTGTTCAATTGAAATAATATATTTTGCTTTAAAGTGACTCTTTTTTGCTATATTGAGTCCGAGATTTTTGGAAAAGAGATGGTAGTACTTTAAATAGTTATATAAAGATACATTTACAATTAATGTTATCTGGAATAGGTTTAAACTTTAGACCATTATACATGTTTTAAATTTTGCTGTATAATGGCTCTTTCTTTGCTATATTGAGAACAATTTTTTTGGAAAAAGAGATAGTAGGACTATAAATAGTTATATAGGAGGGTTTGAGTTAGATTCAGTAATGTTTAAAGCTAGATTAGGTTATATAGGGTGTATAATATACATAATTTGAACTACAAACTTTAAGTCCAAAAATGAATCTAAGCTTTTATAAAGAAAACATGGTTTGGCTGTTACTCTTCAAATTATATTTATTCATCTTATTTAAGAACAACTAAACGACTAAACCAATAAAATTTCATCTGCTCCCAACCTCACCCAAAACCTTCAAAACATCAAACCAATACCAATTAAAGGCACAGCAGCAGTTACTGCTGCTGTGCTAAAGTTTTTTATTTTTATTGTTACTGCTGAGCAGTAACAATAAAAATAAAAAACTTTAATAAACAATGAAACACGAGGCTACTGTGAATTCACCAAAAACACGGCCCCAACGCGATTACTGCCCCTTAACTCGGCATAATTACGGTCATTTGGTGTCATCTTACCCTTAACGAGATCATCAACACAGCACCAATTGAGAGTTACGAAGATTTGTTCGCACGAACTAGAGAAATTGTTTAGTTTCTATTGCAGTGAGCTGAGACCGTGAGAGTATTAAAAAAAATTCGAGTGTCAGTTCAAGACAGTTATATCCGACATGTCATAGTTTTTATGCAGTTACTAGCTTTTGCCCGTGACTTCGTTCGCGTGGACTTCAGGTTCGTCCCGTCTAGTCTAGTAATCAAAAATTGTAGCCTATGTGTTATTCTGATGTATAAGCTATATTGTGGTGAAGTTTCATTCAAATCCATTCAGTAGTTTTTACGTGAAAGAGTAACAAACATCCATACATCCATACTTACAAACTTTCGCCTTTATAATAGTAGTAGGATAATGTCAGTTTTATTATAAGGTTAATAAAAAAACCAAAGATTTTGAGTTATATTGAGGTAAAGAAAATATTTAATAAATTATTCGCTAAAAAGTATTTTCATTTAATAAGTAAAAAATTTGCTTATTCATGTAAAAAACATACATACGTCTTGGCGTGCCATGGCAGGGCACGCCAGGGATCGCGAGTTCAAGTCCCTCCCGAGTCAGTTGTTTTTGCGAGTTTCTTATTAAATAATATCCATATTTTTACAACATGATGTTGTCCATTATTCTGTTTTTTTTTTCATTTTTTTTAAAGAATGGATTGTAGAAGTACCTAAATATTAAAAATATGTGTGAAGATAATGTCGGCAAAACTTTTTTGAAGGCGCATCAATTTCTTCGTCAATCCCTAATCCGAATAAAGCTTCAAACTATAAATAATATTTTAAATTAATGCTAATGCCGCCGGTTCGCCTAAATGTTGGGTAGACGTTATAACTCAACGCTAGCGACGCAAACTGGTTAATGTACGAATTCACCGCCATATTTACTGTTATTTATTATGATTACCCGGCCAAAGGTGTGATCGATAAGTAGTCAAGTGCGTGGATTTATTGGTGCGGGGAAAGTGCTGAATTTAGTAGTTGTTACGGTTTAATATTAATAATAGTGACCTATATAATGTGCTTCTAAATTATCTGCCACGGTTACATTGGGAGAAAGTATTGGGTAGATTACAATACAATAGTGAAGAAATTTCGTATCCCGGAACAGTAAAAAAAAATTGGAGCATGGAGCAGAATTAGACCTACGCAATAAAACGCAGGCGAAAGAAAAAAAAATCTGACGTTAGATAAAAAAATTACTTTACTATTGTAATATAAATTACCAATATTATCTCCCATTGCAGCCGTGGCAGATAATTTAGAAGCACCTTATATAAATACTCATTTTAAAGTTTTTATTTTAATTTTATCTTCGTCTTTTTAATCGGCTTTTGTTTTATACAAATTAAATAAATGGGTCTTATTCTGAAAAAAAAAATCTTAATAAATCATTTCCAAAAAATTTTTGAGGAAATTGATTAAGAGATAGGATACTATCGGGACTTGAACATGCGACACTTGCTGTACCGTGGTAAAAATAAGTCTCGAGTTCAAACCCGGTCGTATCCAATCGCATACATTTTTTTTTAAATTTACTCTATTTTTTCTAAATCATTACATGGCCATAAATACATTATTATTAAAATCAAATAATCATTCCATACTTTCCAAATTTGTACATCTTAACATCTAACTATAACAGAGTACCTATGTAGATAATGTTTTAATAATAAAAATAAAGCATACAATTAATTCCATTCATATCTTTAAGTAAAGGATAATGACAGCCTTAATTTTGGCTTTTTTTTTAATACGTTGTATTTCTATTCTATTTACATTACACTCTTTCTTACACGCCTGGCGTGTACTAACCTAACCTAACCTTGCTAGAACACGATTGACGGTCACATCACTTAGGCCAATGCACCACGAGAAAATTCGAACCTAGGAAATAAAATCAACCTGCGATAACAATCAGTCAACAGTCTCTTGACTTTAGTTCCAGAGATTACATCCCAAACAAAGATCGCTCACACTACTTACCCTGTTTCAATATTCACCAGTGTCACAGTGTAATTCGGTCGGCTAGTCAAACAATGCAGCAGTTTGCGCAGGAGCACAACTTTATAACGTTGAGTTATAGTTCAACTTGTAGTCTTCATATTGTTTACCTTGTCGTGCGAACGTTTACCAATGCTAAGTGATTAAGAATACTCATGGAGGTTTATAGTGGGGTGGAGTCGGTAATGGGTAGTTTTTTTTCTTTTTTGCTAATTAAACTGGCTCGTATTAGGTCCAATTGACTAGGAAAATAAATAACATAATAGGAATGTGTGAATGATTATTTTTTAAATCATTATTTTTTTTTTATCAAAAATATAAAAATGGACATAATTTAAATATTTCAGAAAATGACAAGTATTCTTAACTAGACAAAGACGGCTCTGTGAACAAATGACGTCATTGATTCTAATATTTATGTCAGAGTTATCGCTTTTTTTAAAGTAGGAATTTTTTATCTAGACCAGCTACGAAACGACGTAACAAACTCAAAGATCAAAGTCTCTATTATAGTCCTGACAATGTTAAATATTAAAAATAAATGCGAAAGCATTGAAAGTTACAGGGGTTGTCTTTTGAGGAATGAGTTAGTTCAGTTTTAAGCTGGCCTCAGTTAATGGGCTAGATACGTCAGACATTGTGGAGCTTAACCCGTTTGCTGAGTCTACACAGTCAGACATTTGGTAACTTTTAGCCTTTAAAATATTTAAAACTGACAGTTGTAAGTTCTTCCCGGCAAATAACTAGTCCAGTAACCAACTCCACATCTTTCGTTAACCAACATTCACACCAAACTACACAAGATACAGTTCTCTAGTCAAATTCCAAGTATTCTCTAAGTTAAACTGAAATAACTTATGAGAATCGACCGATCGCCTTTGTCGTAAGCTAGAAAGCAATTATCATTAATTATTATTAAATGTGACATTTTAGTGATAAACGGTGGGCCGATAACTTGGGCAAATAACTCAAGTAAGGGTGGATGGGTCGAAAGTACCCGCGGTATTCTACTGTTTGATTTGCTATTAGCTTTTGAGGGTTGCGGTTTGTTAGTTTGATTCCAGTAGACAGTAATTTTAGGTGTTTTGGGAATTTAACTAGTTGCCATTTCATTTATAACTAGTTAAAATTGATTGTCTGGTTATAGGTGCAGAAACTGTTAAAGAATGATCTAGTAGGTATGAATGATGGCTTGCCTTTTGCCAAGATCATAAATAATTTATAAATATATTAGCAAACTTGACACCTCAGTGTCCCTGTGGGGGTCAAGTAAAAGCCTTCGAAATGTTATTAATTAAAACCAAAATATGTATAATTTATTAAAATATATATTACCTAGACTTATCTTTATAACAAAATTATTAAACTATGAGCTAAAATTGTGATGCGTGATCTTACTTTATAAAAAATTTAAAGTTAATTTTAATCCTCAAAAAAAAAGGCGTGAATTTAATGTATATATTTTTGTCAATCATTGCACACGTAAACCATTAAACAGATTTAAATGAAACTTAGCACACAGATAGACCATGGACAGTTTACACATTGTATACTTTTTCCGGTCCAACATTCACGCAAACGAAGCCATGGGCTTAAGCTAGTATTAAAAATAAAAGTTCCTCACGCCATCGAGCTGACATCACAATGGTAAAGTATAGCCACTTAACTCCATCAAATAAATTTATTTTCACATACGTTTTTCTGTTATTAATCTAATCCATGTTGTGCGCGCATTCGTTATTTTTATTGTTAACGTTTCTGTAACGTATTATTATATTGTAACGTTATATATTATGTAGCAGTGATAGTAATCCAAATTTCTCTGGGTGGAGACGTTTTTAGTGTCATAATGTATGTTTTGTGTATGACAAAAGAATATAACTTTGTTGAAAGTACGTTAATTTACCTCAGTATGTAATAAAATTGCGTATGGTAAAATCAAATCAATCAATTTATAAAATAAAAATATTTTTCTATAATTCCTGTGATTTTTTCATGCACAGACACCCAAGCGGATATAAATACAGTCACTTGAAAAAATGTGATTTCTGTTTTTTTTTTAAATTGAAAAAGTTTTTTTACATAACTATGTTTTTAACAAAAAAAATACAGAAAATTATTTCTATTAGAATAAAAATAGATCTATTCTGAGAAACTTAAAATTTAAAATGAATAGTCATAAAGGAAGACATGCTCCACTATTGTAGACCACAACACTACTTACCATCTAACCATCCAGTAGGTTCGCGGTCAAACACAAAAATTTGTAATAATAATATATCAGTAAAAGTAAAAAAAATCTATAGATTAACCAACAATATAAGTAAACAAATATTTATATAATGAAACAACTTTTTAACGGATATAACTCGCGTTTTTATTTTGATAAAACAATCCTGACGTTTCGTGAATATGTTAAATATTTATATATTATTATTATTTATATTATATTTGACGATTTTTTTTTAATAAACCTAGGCCCACACCAGGAACTTCACCAGTATCGTGGCTGATTCTAAAACGGTTCGTCGACATTCAATTCTCCGCTGAATGAACGATTCATATTTATGTTTTTCGTCGATAGAACTATTCATCGCCATCGTGAGATTAGGAATTTGTCAATTAAATGTGAAGCTTATATTTTCTGTACCTTTTTACCTTTACTTAATAGGTACAAACAAACTCTTTTACGGAACAGTAGCTACAGCAGTTAAAGGGTTAATCGATCGGATTCGATCAAGGGGTTGTCCCCCTTGGATATTAGCAAGGTGTTTCTCGTTGTCCCGACAAGTTGGAACCGAATGGTATTTGTTCCAAACTCGATGTTAACGACGCTCCGTGATAAAGATCTTCGATTGACAGAGTTCCTTTAGAGAAGGCATTAGGATTTGGGATATTTACTTTTGATTTTAAGATTAAATGTGTTTACGAAATTATTAACTATCTTTGGCTAGACTTTGATTTAATATCATTTCATATCTTGAAATTATTTAATAAGAAACTCGCAAAAACTACTGACTTGGGCGGGACTTGAATCCATGATTCCTGACGACCGTGCTATCGCTTTACCAACTAAGCTACCAAGTCCTGCCCGCTTCAGTTGAAATAACGAATCTCATTCTCGCCTTTAAGGCGTATGGTGACATCTACCGGTATTCTTACGCACTGATCCCATGTTCCAAACTTTTTAGCTTAGAAGGCATAGAAAGGATATCAACATTTTTTTAAATGTATTTTATGTGTGTTTTTTTACATGTTTATGCACATGTTTTGCTTATTAAATGAAATTATTTCGATACAACTAACAAATAAGGTATATTTTCTGTTGACACATTAAAAAACAAAACATTTAGAAATATAAACATTCGAATTTCGAAAACTATTTATTTGCTTAGATTTTTTAAGACGTGATTTTGAATTAATTTTGTAAGCTATTAACTGCATAAATAAAAAAAAGTATTATAATTGCATAAGTTAATAAAAAATGCTATGCAATAGCTTTACCGCGGCAGTCCCCGAGTGCCACACGTTTTTTTTTTCGAGTATTTTTTTTCTTATCTCAAAAAGCATAAACGATAGTATTTTCTTTTTTCAATGGCAGATGCTGCTAAACGAACCTGGGCACACAAAACATTGTTTAGCTATTTACTGCGCCTTCTGCGTCAAATTCAAAACATTTCCAAAGTCTCCCGATCCCCCATTTATCGGCATTTTGGGCCTTTTAATATGAGATTGTCAATGTTATTAAGATCTTATCTGAGCACGTTGTATTGAGGTGTATAAATGAGTTCTTGTACAAAGTTCTATCACTATTGGATCGGCCTTTGTATTGCTGAAATTTGTTCAGATTTAGATAACGTTGATGTTTCTACTCGATTTGATTAAGTTTGTTAAATTCAAAGGATGATCGCGAGTTTTCGAGGAGGTTACGCTTGCAATTTCTTTAAGAAGTTGTTTGGAAATAGCGTTAAATATCTTAAACGGAAAGATTATATTTATTTTGTCTTCCATTTAGCCAGATATTAATATTTATGAAGGTGAGTTAAATAAGGACCTGTTAGCAGCAGAAAAAAATCTGAATTTTCTTGTCTTTTTTTGTTAGGATTTCATTTTGCTGGATCAGAATTAATCTTGCGTTTGCTATTACGTGTACAATAGTAGGTATAGTGTGTATATATTTGTGTGTGGACAATAGAGAAAGGGCAAGTTGTATTAAAATTATGTCAATAGTTTTATCAATATCTTTGCTACAGTAGCGCAGTTGTTTTGGATATCTACTAAAAAGAAACTTGAATTCAACTATTGACCGTTTAGCCAATTTTACAACCTTTTATTTAATTTGGTTACATCTTGCGAGCTGAATTAGAACCACTTCCTCTTATCCTACGAAGTTGAATTTTTACATGTTGGTTCAGTTCCGATGACAATACATTTTTATAAGCATTACTTGAATCGACATCAAGAATCAGTTATTTTAAGACCTGTTTATGTTATTTTAAGACCACATTGTAATGATGTTTTTACTCATGTTTTACGAAATAAATATCTTATCTTATCTAATCAGCTTCAGATAAAGGAAATTTTCAACGGTCAACAGCATAGACACAATTTTTTGCATATATTACGTTTAATTTTGATATTCCAATATTTAGCTTGGTTAAAAAAGTTGTATTTAGCTTGACCTGTTTATTATTTGGTTCAAATTTAGTAATCGATATTTCACTTCCTTCCAGTTGACAGATTAATCTGTTATTTGGTACATACCTTTAGTTCTGATGATAAAATCGTTATATGTAAAAAAAAATTACAGATATTATTAAAAAATTTAGGTATTTCTTTTAGAAACCCGATTCTAAGCACCAAAAGCTTACATTTTAATTTCTAAAGTCCTTTCGCTAATAATCTGCCGATCTATAAACTTCATTCTCTTATACAAGCGAACGAGGGTAGTCTTACAAACGGACTGCGTTAACGTTTCGTTGTTTAATTAAACTGTAATTAGTTACCTATTAACAAGTGTTCGTGTACAAGTAGCTGGGTTGCTAGGGTTTGGAAATACCCTTTGTTTTGGAGATAATACTAGTGTGACTGCCTCGTTGCAGCAAGCACGTCTGGCAAAGTGTTAGGTATTGGGTTTTTCCATTAGGAAATTTTCAGTAGCAGCACGGAGTCTAGAATTGTACCCAGTTAATGGCAGTAGGCTTGCCCCCTATTTCATGGCATTTATAACATACCCGGCGAAACGTGGGTGTAGGTACTGCATACACCTCTGCCTACCGCCTTTAGGGCATACAGGCGTGAGTCTATGTTAGGTTAATAATTATGTTCTTCAGACCGAACTTTGGTCACAGTGGTAAATTTTAACGCAGATTGCCAACTATGCAAAAGATATTATAAAACTATTTTAATTTTTAGTGTGTGACGCACTAAAAGCAGACTTAAGACTGCAATTATTAGAATTTTTTCACAATAAATTGGTCATCTCTACCCAGCTGACCCAGTGCGTTCTAACTGAATCGGCTGTTTGACTACCCGCTGTTAGAAGTTATAGAAACTCCTACAATTCAGCTTAACAACTACCATATTAAATACAGTCGGGGTATTAAACTTATCATTCATCTGAAGCACAGACATACTCGATATTATACTTCAAATCGTCATCCATCTACAACCTGACCGTGTCAAGCGTTTAACTTGAATGATCTTGAGAAACAGCGCCACAAGCGCCATCTTACAACATTAACATTTTAATTCTAAACATTTTCCAACAAATTTATCCGCTCCCGGGACATGATCGCCTTATATCTGGCAACACTGTCGAGCTACTTGTTTTGCGTACCCGCCTCTCCGACAAATGAGGTGATCGCGCCCTCCTACAAATTGGCCACATTAATATAGACAGGGATGCAGTTCATTCGGAGGAAAAGTGTGCGATGTTTAGTGGCAGAGAAGGGTTTTAAGATGGACATGGATAACACAGTATGATAGCCTAAATACTTAACTGTTAGACTGTCAAATCAAAGGTTGCAGGTTCAAGGGATTGAGACCCAAGACACGAAGCGCAAATGTTCCAAAACTTGTGTACCCATGGAAAAAAAGGTAAAGAAAAACATCAAGAATAGTCCAAAACACCTCAGAGATGTTTTCGATGTGTCATCATGTCATTACTGAGGTTTTTGGTTTAAACTCTGACACCAGGTTGTTTTTTAAATAGTTCTTAATAAAATTGAGAAGTAGGTTGACTGTATACTGTACAGTCTGTAGTATGGCTATTGAGAAAAAATTAAAATATGTTATAGTCACAAAAACACAAAAATATTGATTTCAAGTCGAAGTCCTATAATTATTAATTAAAATGTGTCTAAATGTGTCTTAGTTTAGAATGTTTCCTCATATTAAAAATACTCGTAAAATATTGCTCATCAATTGTTCGCGTAAAGTGTAACGTGTAGAATGCCTGCGTCGATTCGGTAACGGAGGCTGTCAAACGCTCGTCTCGCGAGCACGCCAGCCATAGCCCATAGCCTCGGGGTGTAGTGCTGAAGTTCTTGAGTAATAATTATAATTTTCTCTAAATATGAGATCGACTGTAAGTGGATATTTGAAATTTAAATTTTTTAAACATAACAACAACATAGATAAATCAATATATTTTAATATAGAACTGGAATCTAGAAGTTTCCTATATACATAAAAAAAATGCGTGGTTATTTGTTGATAACAAATTACTAACAGAATCATAATATTAATTTTCTTAAAAAAAAAGTAAAATCTATAAACAATCTATTGTATGAAAAATCCTTCTTTTTGGGAGATTAATCTAGGCATTGAAACCTAGGAAAATATTTTCAATACCCCATGTTTTTATATAGGAAATGGCATAAAACACACCGCTATTAGTGAGATTCTTGCGTGCGCCAAAATCTCGGTGGTTTCGTTGAGAAAAACTTTACGTATACCAGGTTTTTTTTAGATAAATAATTGTAGTAGTAATAAGCAATGATGCCTAAAGTTGGAGTTACCAAAACAGTCATCTAGCCAAAATGTTGCGATTAAAAATGAATGCCTAGCAAAATATAGTAAGTAAACAGAAGTTTCTCTTCTCTTTTTATCAGCGAGCTCTGACGTAACCCCAATATTAGTAAAAAAATTCTGTCTACAAAAACAACACAAATTTCCAAAATAGATCTAATCCCATCAACTCCTCTACTTCACCGCGGAGCCCCCGTCAATAAGTGCCGAAGTGATATCGGTTTAATTCGCGCGTCTTGACGCCGAGGTGAGCGGGAATGTTAATTAAACAGACAGACAGATCGCCTTTCGATGTATACTAGTGTATACTGTCGAAGACGGAGGGTTAAAGGTGGAAGAATGAATTGGTTTGTCGAATTTGGCTTTTGATTGTATCAAACCTAAGCCTAAAGTAAACCTTTTTTTATCCATGTAAATAAAAAATATTCGCCAAAGATCTTTGTCCGCGTATCACTTTGAAGTGACCGGACCGATTTCGATGATTTTTTTGTGTGGAAACCCACAGAGAGTAGGTCTTTGGATGGTTTATATTCAAAATTGGATCCGGTAGGTGGCGCTGCGATCGGGTTGAATTAGAACCACAGAGGCGAGCGGCGTGAGGTTTAGGTAACTTATGAAGAAAAAAAATTATAGATTTTTATTTCTTTATCGTATGGTTGACTAGGCAGCGCGGAGGCATCATATCTATAACTCGATTGCTATCGGCTTCCCATTGATGCCTACTGACTGTGCCATTGGTTTTTCTCCTGGTTGGCTCTGAATTACCTCTTAGAAAAGTTTACCCTCCGCCACTGCAACCGAGTTTGTTCACCGTCAGTAGGCCTACTAGACTTGGATTTAAAATCTCCCAGGTGTGCTGGTTTCCTCACGATGTTTTTACACTTACACTTTTATGCGATCGGTAGTAAATTTAGAATACACACATTATGATTTGAAATACAGTTCGCAATATTAATTATAATATAGTTCAGTCTATATTGTAGCTATGTTTCTGACGGACTTACAGTAAAACAATTAGGTACGGAATTAAATCCTTCAAACTGTCTATTTGAAGACACAATTAAAATCTTTTTCTTGACAGATAGGAACTGGAAATTTAGTCTTAGCTAGTCGTTTAATCTAGGTAATCGACCTTTCACCTTAACAGAGTATACAGAACATATCTGGATAATACTTACTAATAATTTAAAATCTACCAATTAGTAAAATCTCCAATAGACCCTCCTACTAACGTATCCCAAGCACCCATGCACACAGAAAAAACTCAAGTCAATTATACTCAGTCCCAATTACGTACAGCGCTAAAAAGAACAAGAATAAAGGCAATAGCAATAGCGATACACAACAGTCTCTATCGTGGACGAGACAATGCAAAAAGGCGCTAATTTCCCGAAACGAAAAACGTAACGATTATGCGTTTCGGAGCCAGCGCGTTTGTCTCGCGATAACGCGCGCTTACAATTAGCTGGGACGGTGTTATGTTAGAATGTTTCGTGCAGAAATGGAAATAGAATATTCTCCTTTAAACGAAATAAGTGCTGAAAATTTAATGTCCTCTCTCGACGAAGAATCGTCAACTACGCCGGAGATATTGTAGTGCTAAAGTAAGTGCGCAAACACAGGTGCACACTCTATTCCTTGTGACAGGAGAGAGATTAGGTGCGAAACCAACGGTTTTACATGCTTTCCGAGGCACGGAGCAAATGATAATTAATTTATAATATCGGTTTTTTATTTATAATTGGGTTAGTCCTTTTTTTTGGTAAGTTATTTAGGTTTTTCGTTTTATAATTGGTGTTTTAGTCTTAAATTGTTATTAATATAGTATTGTAAATGAATAAATCATTTATAATTCACATGTAACCTGCGAAAAGTCAGAGGTGCGCGCCACCAGTCAAAATATTGGCACTATTCTAGGAAAACTTACATATCTGCACGCCTTATAGCATAACCCCATCCTCTTTCACAATTAGATGTGACTTGGCGACCATAATCGTTAATGTTTAGCACCGGTCACATATTTCTATACCTTTGTGCAAATGCACCCTCCGTCTAGCACTCGCCGACCAATCAGAGCGCGTTATTGCACACCGTTACCAGCGTTGATAGAACGTTCCTTTTTTAAAGATTTCTACAGTTAATAGAACGCCTCTTGATTGGATGGTTTTAGGTTGATCAGGTATTCCTTCGCCTCGTTTGGTCAAGCATTATAAGTGCGTTCTGGCTTCGATTTCCAAATCAATCACATGGTTATTGGGTATATTTCCTGGAACTTCGAAAACCAGAAAGAGTTTAAGACTGCGCCTATGTTTATAGCCATAGCCTATTTATACGAGTTAGTAATAATACTTACAAATAAGAAACTCCGAAACTCCGAAAAAAATATAATAAAAATATTTTAAATATTATTACGGTTATACTCACGGATTAATTTCGTGTGCTCGACTAGTTTTGAACTCAAACGGAGTCCATTTTCAAGAGCAAGTGTAATGATACTAAGTTAATGATATTTGTTGGAGATGTCGAAAAAAATAAAGTCAGGTTGCGGGAACGGGATCAAAATTTCATGATTACTTTTATGTCGCGATAACCGACATCCACTCGGGCGAAGCCGCGGGAATCAGGTAGTAATATATAATGTGCTTCTAAATTATCTGCCACAGTTGCAATGGGAGAAAGTATTGGGTACTAGCTTTTGCCCGCGACTTCGTTCGCGTGGACTTCAGGTTCGTCCCATCTAGTCTAGTAATCAAAAATTGTAGCCTATGTGTTATTCTGATGTATAAGCTATATTGTGGTGAAGTTTCATTCAAATCCATTCAGTAGTTTTTACGTGAAAGAGTAACAAACATCCATACATCCATACATCCATACTTACAAACTTTCGCCTTTATAATAGTAGACATCCATACTTACAAACTTTCGCCTTTATAATAGTAGTAGGATATAGATTACAATAGTGAAGAAATTTCGTACCCCCGAACAGTAGAAAAAATTGGAGCATGGAGCAGAATTAGACCTACGCAATAAATCGCAGGCAAAAGAAAAAAAATTATGACGTTAGAAAAAAAAAATACTTCACTATTAATTGTAATATAAATAACCAATATTATCTCCCATTGCAGCTGTGGCAGATAATTTAGAAGCACCTTATATAAGTATGACTCATTAACGTTATTACTCTAAAATATTTTAAACCAACAAGAAAACTCCGACCCAATCAAAACAGAACTGTTTCTGAAGCAAGGCGTTTTTCCTCAATATTTTAATTATTCGTGGCAATATAAGCAATATTTACTGAAGCTGGTCTAATTAACAGCGGCACATATGGACTCCACTGATTTCTCTGGGGTCTGAGAACCGTTTGATGGAGACTCGCAAGGCCCTTTTATTTGTAAGGCTATGGAGTGAGCGAGTTTGAAGAATCAGCGTTTTTGGGTTAATTAGTAGTTCGAGTTTTGGTCTTCACAAAATGGAAGATTTAAGGGTTTTTTTTATATAACTAAAGAGGCAAACATAAGGTAGAATCGTGGTCATAATAATCCTGACCGAGTTCGTTCAAGAGGACACTGTGGTTTGTAAATGGGTATATCATTACAATTTGTTTGTTTTGATAAAATTCCATTATATTATTATTTTTAGGAAATCTCACAAACCACAGTCATTGATTTTTATTGGTTTTTATTCAAATTAAGATCATACTTCGTTTGTATAGAACGCGCTCTAAAATGCGAAAAGAAAAGGAAAGAAAGAAAAGACACCAGTAAAATTCTTAAACAGAAAAAAAATGAAAAAAAAATCTTATAAAACCATACTAGAGGTTAAACTCTGACACTATGTTGTTCTTAAACCATGGAAATGACGCAAAATAAAAGGAAGGTCATATCTTTGTGGCCCTACATCCTTGTAAACTACCTTCTTAGCTGACTAAAATATACAAACTAAGTTTTGGGCAAAATAAACATAATTTTCTCAGAATAACTGGGATATGAAAAAAATGTAGTACAAGAAAATTGGTGTCACAACATACATGAAATCTGCTTTCATTTGTTATTACCAAACGTTTTTCTTTCTTCAGTATTTACATGGCTGACAAATATCAGTTCCGGTCTGGTTATTTTGTACGAGGTAAACTGTCTGAGACCTATAGCGCCTTACCATAAAAATTAAACTTAAAATCTTGATTCTACGCATGTATGAAAGATCATCACTTGAGCTTGAACAATGGCTCGACAGATTTGGCTGATACTTGAACAGCAATAAATTTCTGCCCGGATTTGACCTCAGATGGCTTTAACCAGATCTCAGGTTCAAATTCTGATCGTTATCGATTTTTTATTTATTTACAAATACAGAAATATAGAAAGGCACTCATCATCTTCCTGCCCTTTTCCCATTTATTTGGGGTCGGCGCAGTATGTCCTCTTTCTCCATACTACTGTATCACCCGTCATCTCAGTAAAGTCACTACCTAAATACAGAAAGGCACTGTTCTTTCAACTTTTTTTTACTTAACTATAAAAATAACTTTTGTTTTACTAGTCGGTGTAGGTATGTTTTTTTATTAAAAAGTTTGAATTCAACTTTAAGCTGTCCTTCACTTTGTTTCATATTTGAGCTCAAAACACGAGTACAATGCAACCTCCCATTTATACGAGATCAATTTAAAATCTCATTTCGTTTCAATTAATTCAACACCTTTCAGATGTTCAATTAGGTTCTAATACAGCCGCATGATTTCTCAGAGGAGTCACTTGTTTGAAACTTATGTGTAAAACGACACATGTAGTACCGCTGTTCCTTGGTATGAAGATTTTATTAAACTACAAGTATTGTTGCTTCATAAAGAATTTAATTTGTTAAAAACTTTACTCACACTCTAATCTATTAATAAAATTAAATCTGTATAACACAGCAGTGAGCAGTTGTAAGATTGATAAGACTTCAAAGGGTCTCATCACCAATAACTTATCGATATCAACTGTGTTATTTTCTTTGTCGTATGGTTGATGAACAACCTGGTATCAGAGTTTTAAAACCGCCCGTAGGCCTCTAACAAGGCTTTACATACAGTTGAAAAATCTGCTAGGTTTTCTCGCGTTGTTTTTTTTTTAAGTAAATACCTATCAATAATTTGTATAGGTACGAGTATAGTTAATTCCTATTTTATTTGTTATAAATATTCTTTCTCTATTATAATTTGATAATAACTTCAAGAAAATCCATTCACAAAGCAATCAATTCGTTTATCTTATATTCACGCAATAAATTATCATATTTTCTACTTTTGTGTCATATTCCATTTAACATTTCGACCCATTTGTAGCCTATTAAGAAACAAAAATAAACAAAATTCAGAAACATAATCTCACAACATTAGCTAAAGAAATAATAAGCTAGTCCCACGGTGGGGCGCCAAAAAGTGAAGCCCTTAATATTTATGCCCCGTGAAAAGTTGTGAAAAGATCCGCAGGAGCTCATCAAATTATAAGTTGTGCCAGTCATGACCTTGTTGGAAAGAGATAGCAATAAAAATATAGGCCTGGGATGGACTGTAAGATTGTACAAGACATTAAAATATTGCTTTAGGTATCTAATTAAAAAGTGTCATTTATTTTAACTACTTTAGTAAATTATAATTTAAACTAAATATAATACACACTATTATAAAAACAATATGACTTCAAGTCTAATTAAACTTTACTGAGAAGTTAAAATTGAAAAACTAAACATAAATATAATCCTATATTTCAAATCCATCTAGATTCCCTGACATTTCAGTAATCAAACTATTGGCGGAGCAACCGACGCCGTCGACCGCTCGAGGCCAACTGACAAACTTTTAATTTCTTCACCGCAGACATTGACGTTCGATTGCGATTGGCGGGAAAGTTACATTGCACAGATAACGCCAACTTTTGAATATAGAAGGTAGAAATGTAAAATGGATGCGTTCGTATTGGAGTTTTGAAGTGTATTAAATAAATCGGTTCGGTTTTTACGAGGTCAAAGTTTTCCGATTTCAACATTTTATTATGGTGTTTAAAAGATCATCGTTGGATGTTTAAATATCTTTTTCACTATTTGTTTTAAACGCAGTACATTTTTAGTATTATCATACTATAATATTTTATAACCCCGACTTCATATTATTTGCAAGGCAAATATTAATATGTGGTGCACCAAGCCAAGGTGTCCTTAAGTAATTAAGTACATCAAAACGCATGTAAGTCTTACTATTTTGAGAACCGCGTTATCTGAAAGTCATTGGAAGAGGCCTATGTTCAGCAGTGGCTCAGTTCAGTTCAGCATCTTATGGCTGAAATGTTGATAATGAAGCGTTATATAAAACAACTAGAGCTCCCTCCTGAGGCTTCGTCCGCGTAGGATGTTGATAAATTGTAGCCTATTATGTTATTCTAAAGTAAATTTGATTTTGCGTGAAAGAGTAACTAACACTTTTTGTATGATTAGGGTGGTCATTTCTCGTTCTAGACACATAACCTTAAAACGAATTCAAGGAAAAACAGGTATCAGTTATTAGCAGGGTCAGCGTATCGCACTAATGACGCATGTCGGATTGCTAAACAATGTTTTAATGTGAAACGCCCTTACGCAGATGGCACGGGTTATTTGCTTAGGACAACCAAACTGCCGACCGTTTAGCGACCGACCCGTCAGCGGAGTGAGGCGCAAGAGACGAGAATGTGGCGGTTACTACGGCGGTACTCGAATAATATTTGTGTTTTCAAGACGTAGATTTTGTCCTTTCAAAAAAAATCGAAGTGACTAGAAGCTGGATTACTACCGCTGGTTTTCCAAGGAGGTTTAATATGGGATCTCTTTGGATGCCATGTCGAAATTGATATTTTAGCAAATGTCGATTTTTAGTGCACTCTGCCTCGGTCTATGATGTCATCGCGGGGGGTAGAATGATAATCAAACATTTATTTTTGTATTGTCGACAGATAAATTCGCAACGATTTTCACTGAAAAGCTTTGCGTGGAATAAACTTTACTGACATTACTAATTTACGTAAAAAAAATAACAAAAACACATTCCTGCATGGAATATCTATCTAATATTAATATGGCTGTTGTTTCCATGACGACCAGCCTAAACAACCGAACGCTTTTAAAAAACTATCCATCGCTTATCCCCATAACTCGCGCCACCAGAATACAGGCTGATACAGGTGCGAGATTAAATGGCCGCCGTGTATACAGGGTGTTCATTACGATATTGCTGTGAGTACAACGAATATTGCCAGCGGTTTTTATTAGGAATGTCATAACGGTTTACTTTTTTTGATGAGAATTGAAAACGTGTTTGATCCTCTGCTGTGCTCGTCATTGTTTATATCGCGAATGTCCGCTTTTTAATGCTCGCGATGATTTTAAAGGATTCGTTAATTTGTTTTGATTTGCTTTTCTGATGGAAGGGTTTAATTTGTATTGTGATTTTTGTGATACGTTATTAGGGTTGTGATTGTGTGGGTTTTTGGCGTGTTCATGGATTTTTTTGTTTGAATCTAAATGAATATTCTGCGTTCTAAAGTTGCGTTTTAGTGATAACTTAACGATAATGAAAACTTATACTTAACCCTGTATTCTTTTTTTTAAATATTCATTGAGATAAAGATTTTTTTTTAATTTCATATTTGTAGAAAGATGTTTTACACCTTTGAGAATATACCTAATGCCGATTTGAAAATCAAAATGATAATCACGCCGATATCTAATTTTATAAATATTACAAAAGTACCTACATACAAAATGGCAATTTTTACAAACAAATCCAGTCCCTTTTACCCAAAACTACGCGGCACGTAATCACGTATAGTATTAATTAAGTAAACTAGGGTAGGACAATATCTATCGTAATGACGCAACATCCGGTGGGCAGTTCGCAAACAAACGGATGTGGGTCTAACCTTGTTCTCTATTTGAATCGGATTTTTTTATGTAGTTGTTGAGCAATAAAATGGAATAGACAGGACTGTATTTTTTTTAAATACAATGTATTTAGAAGAAAAAAAAATTAAACAGCAAACCAAAGAGGTATGCTGTATAAGGTGCTTCTAAATTATCTGCCACGGCTGCAATGGGAGATAATATTGGTTATTTATATTACAATAGTGAAGTAATTTTTTTTTCTTTTGCCTGGGTTTTATTGCGTAGGTCTAATTCTGCTCCATGCTCCAATTTTTTTTTACTGTTCCGGGGTACGAAATTTCTTCACTATTATAATCTGTACACCCAATACTTTCTCCCATTGCAACCGTGGCAGATAATTTACAAGCACATTATATATTACTACCTGATACCCGCGGCTTCGCCCGAGTGGATGTCGGTTATCGTGACACAAAAGTAATCATGAAATTTTGATCAAATGATACAATGCAATTCTAACAAAGTTTGGGAATAATAAGGCTTGTATTATGAGAGGCAGAGTAGGAAATAAAACTGTTATCCTCTGACCTGTTTACATACAACAACCAAAACATTCAAATAACATCATAAACTCCTGTAACTGTTGCCTTGATGACCGTCCGCTGCACATCTATTAACTGTAACAGGTGGACCAAATGGTGTCGATGAGTTACTGTTATATTTATGTCGGTGTTCGTCCCGCAGTAACTCAAGACTCAGTGCATCGGTTTTACGATGCTCGCTTGTTTCGCTACCATGCACAATTTATTGGCAATACGTGCCCTATTGATAGGGTAGACATGTTTTGAATTTTCGTTTTTGAATTTAGAGTTTTTTGAGTTGTGACGTTGTTGCACCTGGGTGCGGCTGGGTTTTTTATTTTTAATTTAGAAGTAGGTTTTAATTTTGTCAGTTTGACAAACAAAACTACATAGTTTTACCTTAGATTACGTTCAATGTTAGTATGACTTCACTTAGGTACTTTATTATGAAACTTTAACCGATATTTTTTTAAGTTAATTTTAACTTTACCCACAGTAGAAAATAACCAACAAAAGTACCACGTCATATAACTAATCTTAAACACGCAATAAAAAAAAATTTAAAACATTGTAAAATGATATCCAAAATACTTTATTCCAAGAATCTTAAAACAAAAGCACAGGACACTAATTTAAAATATACGTGGGTATCAAAATTAAATACAAATTCAAACCACACAATTGATTTTAGTCCCAACAATATCTGCAATAATCAAAAACAAGGCACTCCGTACAGATATCTATAAAATCAACTTAAATACGGTAAAAACACTTCAAAAACGAATTTAAAACAATAACCTTTATAAAAATGACAAAGAAACAATAATTTTAAATGGCCGCCACTAAAATTTTAATTAAATATATCGAAACAAAATCATAAATATGGCGAGACGTAAATTCGTACCTTTATTAAAGCCATTAGGAGGGTACAGGAGTAGGTATTTCTACATCAAAATGTTGTTCAGAATAATAACAGCGTAAGTCAAATACAGTGACTTTGAAGGGACGATTCCTGGAAGAATAATATTGTGAGAGGTGCATTTTTGTCTTTTCTTCCTGCTTGCAATTTGGTTGCAAATCAGCAAATAAGTTTGTATTAGATATAAATACTTTTTACAACAAAAAGCATTTTTAACCTATTAATTAATTTAATTACGTTAAACGTACAATGTGCATACCTTATCAAAGTAGCTCGTAGCGTAGTCGTTATCATTAATGTTAGAAAGAAAAATCTATAATACAATTGTTTATTTATTCACTTATACTTTATTTTTTTACTTATTTATAATAATTACTTACCTACTTAATAAAACTTTAATGACGTTAAAATATGACCTTTTCTCACGTTTTCGACTTACGCCTTTATTGTTCTAAATTCACAATATTATTGTTTCCTCACACGATCTGAGTGGACTACCCTTTTGGCCCTCCGTAATTCGTGGAGGGACTTTTGGTCAATACAATTAAGGGAGAGCAAGATTTCACACGTACAATTTGAATTTTAAACAATAGTTTGTCATATAAATTTAATTTTATGCCCTCATGTTTATGTATACAGGGTGATGTGGGCATGATGTATGTGTTACAGTTTGGGCATGACTGTTTTAGTGATAAAAATGTAATTGTGTATAGAGTACGCAAAATTTATGTGTAAGAGTTTGTGTTTAAGAGTAACAATAGTTTTTTTATGAAATATAAGTTTAAAAAATCAATTTAAATTATATTTTATTCTACTAAACATGAAGTTAAACTTTTTTGAATAGTCAAAATTGGAACGAATTTTATTCTTGATTTTCCAATTTTTTGTTATAGCTACAAAATTAAAAGAAGAAAACGGTTCAAAAACCCGAAGACAAAATGGTACTGAACTATTTTGTGTTTCATTATTATTAGATTCATAATTGTTGAAATTAAGCCTTAAAATTCATAAAACAGTAACAATAAAAAATAAAAATAAAATTGTTCGGCAATTGTCACCTGATACAGAACTATTTTTTTTTCTTTTCTATTATTATTTATGTAATCTAATATCAATACCTAGCCTGTAATTTAGCCTATAATATTAATATTCTTTGGAAATTATTAAATTTTGCTACCTACGTAAACCTATTGGGCAAAGTGTACCCAAACTCCGAGTTCTCTAGTAACATTGATGCCTCCACAAACCATCATAACCCACATCCTGTACAACAATCGTCGGCTATAACCAAAATAAATTGTCGTTTAAAACTAGGGATGGACGAGGGTTTAAGCAATTAACTCGTGTTGCCGTTAAGAATAAAACATCCCGATTTGGTCCGCAACCGTCACTACCACTGCTTTTCAAACTATGGGCATAACTTTTCACTGTTTAGGCTAAAGGACTGATGGCACTGGAGTTTTAATCGCTGGTTAAAAATCTAATGTTCAGATTTCGGGCACGCGCGCGCCGCTAACTAAATCATGATGGTTGAATATGGATGTTTGATATATTTTTTTTTATGTAATACAATTTACATTGTTCTTCTGCTTCAGCTTCTGGTTATTTTTTTTAGTATACACACACAACATATCGATGTTTTAAAAGTCGATACCAAGATAAACTTAGGTTAAGCCGTAAATTTATGATTGAACCCATCATCAACCCTTCAATTTACAGACCCTATTGATGTTATAAAAACTTACTTGTAGACAAAAATTTTAGCAGTTGACAATATTTAACTACACCTTGTAAATGACAGCTCATTTCTTAGCATAATCGGGGAAGTTCCACTCACGCTGCCACAAAATACGGGCGTCAACATCAAGAAAAGCAACGAAATTCTTTAAGCTATCAATTCAAAATATCAATAAAAATAAAAATCTATAAGTTTTCACAAGGGATCAGGCTTAGAAAAAGCCAACAAGAATTAGCTAAAAATTTAAAAAATATCGTCACTGTAGCGACCGCCTCCACCGGTTGTAACCGCTAGTTAACGGCTTTTATAGCCAGTACAAAACGAGTAAAGCCACAAAATACTAATTCTCCTTTCTCAAAACGTATCAAACTTTTCTAATTACTGTAAATGTGATGTCCCAGAGTTTTTGCGATTGCAATATTGTTAAAGTATGGTTGTCTGGTTAGTTCGTAACTGGTGCTCGGTAAATCTGCGGTCTTTATTTCGTGTTTGTTAGTCAGTGGAAATTTTAATTATTTTTGTGACACGTAACTGGGAAATTTTTTGCATTTCTTGAATTAAGTAATTAGGTACCTAATTTCTTTACAGTACATGGACTGATTGGCATTTGATGAAGTCCTAACTCCAATATTGTAAATGCAAAAAAAATTTGTTTGTTCATGCCTAAAGTAATTAACGTTTATGGTTACTAGACAAAGCTAGTATGCGGCATTATATAGAAAAACTCCATACAAATCTCAACGATCGTTTGGCTAGAAAACGATAGCGATTGAACCACAAAAATTTGAGAAGACAGTAACTTCGTCTTTCGTTAAATAATTTTGATATTTTTTTTCATCTATTGTATACCTAATTTAACCTACGTTTCGCTCCTTTCTTTCTAATAAACCGTAATTTAGAATGACTATTACAATATTTATACAATGGTTTAGAAACTACACTCAGTCTGGTCAAAAAAGTTATACAATCTGATATCAAGATGGCGGAACTGTCTTCTAATAAAGACAACAGCATTGCACAGGGAAAACAATTCAGAAAATTAGAATAACCGAAATTAATTCAATAAACAACATCACATATGCAACGTCGGACAATAATTCGCACGCGCGTATCCAAACGGATCACGTGAGCCGCAAGATGGCCGCTCGGCGACCTTTTGGCGGGAATCGGTGATGCCATGTTATTAAAACTAAAGTACCTAAAATTATTTCTTAATTTAATGAAAAAAGAAATAATACCTCTCTGGTCGTGATAGATAATTTCCCAAGATTACTATTATTTTAGTATTCCAAGATTATTAATTATATTACCGTAAATCTGCATGAGGTATCGAATTTTTCGTCTACATTCAACCGTCCCTGATGGTAGTATAGGAAAACCCTTTCTATGGCGTAAGTAGGTACTTGCAGGGTTAGAATGTCTAATTCTGCAGTTAGATGTTAGAACTAAATAGATGTAACTTACCTATTTCACCAACAATAAAAGTCCAATTTAATATTTATATCATTCGATTTCAAAACCTGGCAACCCCAACAGAAAATCGGGAAGCGTCTACTAATGGCGTCTTTTTACGCTACCTGCTTGCTAATTGGAAATTAGGGGCCTAATGTGTAGGAGTTTAGTTACATCGTCTGTTGTTATAGCCAATTCCTATTTACTGATGTTTTTGTCTTTTTCTATTTGATTATTTTGGTAAATAATGCTAATGGCTGTGTAGGGTCATTCCTCGTCTTAACGGTTACTGAGAGTATTTATTAATACTTACTTGATTGGATTACAGTTTTCATTGATTTTAGGAAAAAGATATAATTTGTAATTAGTTTTTAAAAGATTTTGTTTGATAACATTAACAACATAACATACTACATTATTAGGTATAATATTTTAAAAACTATGTAAGTACCTACATAAATATTTTATTTTAGGTAATCGTATTGTCATTGTTGTAATTTTTTATTGTACACACAATTATAAAAGCAATAAATAAAAGTAACAAAATAAAAACAATGTACAAAGGCGAGCTTAACTCAACACTGAGTTTTCTTCCAGCAAACCTTTGGGTGAACTATCCATGTGTTGTGTAATAAAAAACTTAAAAAACTAAACTTTGAATTAAACAACATTTTATTTAGCTTGGTATTTAACTAACTTTATTGGAGCGTGGCCTAGCTACGCGTCCAACACAATTTTCGGTTTTGTTAAAATATTCACCTTTGTATAATTGACAACATGGAGGTCCATACGTGTTCTACAGTATATTATATCAACAATACAACTCAAGTTATATTAAAATTACTGTTATTGCCGTAAAAACACTTCACCATCTCTATCTACCTTCCCCCATGAGAAACAACAAGAAACCCCATAACTAAGTACACAAACACTTAATAAGATAACCCCCATTAAAACAAACACAAAATTGTTAATATCAAACAAAAATAAACAATACAAAACATTGGCCTAATTAGATCACCTATGAATATCGCGCAAGATGGCTGCCGTTCCCGCCATCTGTCGGTTGTAAAATGAATTTATTTATACATCTAATTGCTCCGTACAGCGAATATGCTACGCGTATGCACTTAATACCTTTAATATTACGTTTAAAAGCTATTCTGCTTAAAACAAGGGTTATTTTGAATGTTGTCATCAAGTTTTAGTGTTAGTAGTCATTGGAAGGCATCTGTCATTTCGTAAGACGGTTTTTGAAAACATAAAATATACTTAGATTCGAGGATGTGTGAAGTTTTTCGTATTTTTTTTTATACAATAATCGTTATTTAAACCTTTTGTCATTGGATTATTCGTTATAGCAAACTTTCGGTGTTGTATTAGTATCTATTTTGAGGTTGTAGTGGACTCATTTCTCACAAAAATCGGGGGCCCAAATCTGATACAAAGTGATATTTAAACGAGATACAAATTGACAATGGTTTGTCGATAGAATAGTTTCCGCCATTTTACATAGTAAAAACCAAAACCACTATTAGTCCTGTCTAATTCATCCCGCCATCTCGTTCATCAGACCATCGTTACTCACTTTTTTTACTCAAGTAAGTAACCATGAGACAATTTGCCAAGATTATCATTGTATCTCAACTTTCACAACAAAAAAGGACCCAAAAATGAAAATACCAAGAAAATTGCCACCATCATGAACTAAACCTCAATTACTCCCGTCACTAAGTCGTCTAATATCTCTCATCTATCCTGCCTACCTGCCTCCACTGACGGGGCGTGAGCATAACAGACCGCCGCGTCGCTAATTATGTTCAACGCGGCATCGTTGGATTTGCAAACCACTAAATCTGGGTTCCCGAGATTTAGTCGAGGACATACGGACATATTTCTTTAAAAAGAATTGCGTTTTAAACCTCCTCTTTTTGGGTACCGTAAGTAGCTGAGTAGCTATCATGTTGGGGTTCCAAGGTGAGTTTTGAATATTTAATGGGGAATTGAAGGTTCTTTTTATACAAAAAACATAGTCTTAATGTAGGATTTTGTTCTGATCATGGGTGCATATTATTATATGTATACAAATATCTGTGGACCATACTAATATTGGTGCCATATTGGAATCGAACTTACGTTATCTCTTAGCACAGAAAGCCAATGGCTTATCCACCTACAACATTCGTGTCTTCTGTGTGGGCGATAACCCAGATTTTGCGGCTACGATAATGTATTTCGACGATAATTCTATTATAATTAAAATAAAATAAAATATTATAATATAAAAATAATTATTTTACGCAACGGTAAAAGAACAAAGCGTAAGTGCGATATTTTAATTAATATCAAGACTTTGTATATTAGCATCGTGTAGTCTACATTAGAGAGTTAGATTTACTGATATTGAATCAGAAATGTATTATTTTCTCTTTGTTTTTTTTTAAAGAGGGTTTTAAATTATATACCACCCTTATTGTGGCTCTCAAGTGCAGCAACTATTCCGAGTACAAAAATAAAAATTAACTTAGCAATCTTACTTAAAATGCCTAAACTTGTACAATTTTTTGGCTTCGAATGTTGTTAAATAAATTACTCACACAGAGGTTTATTTAAATAAATATTACATAACAAATCTGACAATAGTTTATAGGTTTACCATATGATTATCATAAGATTTTTCTTAAATCAAAATCAAAATCAAAATATTTTTATTCATGTAGACCATTAGGCACTTATGAATAGTCGTAATTCTAATATTTTTAGTAAAAGAGTGACTCTAGTTGCCAGTTCCTAGGGCAGCCTACCCTTCATGGAGAAGAATCTGGCAAGAAACTCCATGGTTGCTCTTTTAAATATAGTGGCTTACAATATTTTAGGTTACATTGTTCTGAGGTCTTATGTGAGAACAATGTCAGTCGGCTAAACACAAGTACACCTTAAATATATTTATGCTTTTGATAAAATTACCGCAGCAGCTATGAGCTGACCAGTCCCAACAGACGGCACCCGTTCACGAGTATGACGCATGCATCAGCCATCGCCTAACTCAACCATATTGTAGGGAATCAAACGACCCGACACACAACGCCACCGCTATCAGAACATTTCTGAGAGCATGACATACCCAAGCCGTACAGCAATCATCACGTTAATAAAAACTAAGTTGGAAGGACTACATGGTGCTCACATAATTACAAACATACATAGTAAGCAATACAAATACATGTCGGAGTATTCAAAAATATTAAGTATTCTATAATAAGTATTCAATATGATGTCAAAGCACAATAAAAATTGATTTTGAATATTAGTAAAGTTCAATCAGCGCTAGTGGGTCGCAGTGTGCAGGGGGAGTAGTATGCCACACATCTTTATCTTCAATGTAATCCTTCAACTTATAGTAAGCTTTTGATATAAGGATACCTTTAATAACTGTTTTAAACCTAGCATCAGGCAGATCCTTAATTATAGAGGGTATTTTGTTGTAAAACTTAATACAGTTACCCATGAATGAGTTTTTGGTTTTAGAAAGTCTATAACCAGGTACCACAAGATTGTCCTTATGACGAGTGTTATAATTGTGAATATCACTCTTTTTTTGGAAGCAAGTTATATTTTTGCGAGTGTACAAGAGGTTTTGAAATATATACAAGGATGGTAATGTTAGTATATTTATCTTCTTAAAAAGTTCACGAAGTGAATCTCTTGGGCCTAAGTTGTAAATTGCTCGAATAGCTCTCTTTTGTAATATAAAGATGGTGTCAACATCCGCTGCCGATCCCCATAGTAAAATACCATACGACATAATACTATGAAAGTATGCAAAATATACTAGCCTAGCCGTTGCCTCATCTGTCACCTGTCGTATTTTCCGAACAGCAAACGCAGCCGAACTCAGTTTACCTGCAAGTACCTCTATATGAGGTCCCCATTGCAGTCCACAGTCTACAGTGACACCGAGAAATACGGTAGAGGGAACTAGGCTTAACATTTTCCCATCTAGTTTTATATTTGTACCTATTTGGGTTACGTTAGGTGCCGAGAATCTGATACATTTAGTTTTTCCGGCATTAAGTAAAAGATTATTTGCAGAGAACCAATCTGATAATGCATTAAGTGTAATATTTGGTTCAACAATATTCCTATCTTTCCTATTAATTTTAAATATGAGTGATGTATCATCAGCAAACAGGACTATATTTGTCATGGTATCATTAATCATGTGAGGGAGATCATTTATATATACGAGAAATAGAAATGGACCTAAAATTGATCCCTGGGGCACTCCCATTTTAACAGATGAGCCAGTAGAGGTAACGTTGTCGATTGTTACCTTTTGTTCCCGATTCGACAGGTAAGAATTTACGAGATCAATAGATTTACCCTGAATACCGTAATATTTTAGTTTTAAAATAAGGGTGCGGTGATCCACGCAATCAAAGGCCTTTGAAAGATCGCAGAATACTCCTAAAGCATCCCGCTCTTCTTCCCAGGCTTCTAAGATAGTTTTCATTAGAGTTGAACCGGCATCTTCAGTAGATCGACCTCTAGTAAATCCAAACTGTTTACTGTGTAAGATTTCATTTTTATTAAAGTGCGTTAGCATTTGGCTAAGTATTAATTTTTCAAATATTTTGCTTAAGGCAGGTAGCACAGATATTGGCCTATAATTTGAGGCGTCATTTTTACACCCCGCTTTAAAAATGGGTACGAGTTTACTGTGCTTCATAAGGTCGGGAAAGATACCGTCTATGATGCACTTGTTAAAAATCAATGCCAGTAGTGGCGCAATATTTCCTATTATGGGCGTAATGGCTTTAATTGACAATCCCCACAAATCCTCTGTACTTTTAACAGCTATAGTTTTAAATGCTTTTATAATGTCAGTACATGTAACAGAACTAAATTCGAAACTAGTTATGCTATTAAACTTAAAGTTTTTCTTTAAAAGTAGTTCAGCAGCTACTGGACACGACTGAAGACATTTAGTAGTCTCAGTGGGTATGTTTGTAAAAAATTGCTCAAAATAGTCAGCAACCACCGATTTATTAGAAACTAGTTTATCGTTAATTTTTAATACAGGTATACTATCAGTGGCCCTACGATTACCAGTTTCGGTGTTTATTACTTTCCACGTTGCTTTTACCTTATTATCAGATTTTTTAATTTGTTGACTTATGTAAGTAGCTTTAGCTTGTTGACATACTTTTTTGAAAATTCTAGAATAGTTCCGTAAGTAGATATGAAAATCATTGTTAGTTGTATAGGATTTTTTATCGTATAGGTCGTACATAATGTCTCTACTGCGCCTGATACCTGGGGTTGCCCATGCACTAAAAGCGACCTTATTTTTAATATTTATTATTTTAACTTTACATGCTTTCTGGAATTCTTTATTTATAGCATCAAATAGAGAACTGTACATCATATTAGGATTATCATAGTGTGGTTCTAATGTTTGTAACTGTACCTCAACATTTTTCTTAAATTTTTCTAAACATTTATTTGTTAGTGACCTACATTGTATCGTCTTGTGCTTATTGACTATTTTATGATTTAATTTAATAATCTGGCACTTATGATCGGAGCGAACCCCTGATATAAGGTTTTTACCTTTTATTTTAAAGTTGGTTAAGACATTGTCTATACATGTAGCAGAATCTGGTGTCACCCTAGTTGGCTCAAAGAAATTAAAATTTAAATTGAACGATTTACATAAAGATATAAAGTCTAGTTTTGCGGTGGTATCTACTAAAAGATCAATATTAAAATCACCACATACTATAATATTTTTGTTCATTTTTATCCTCCGGAGGGCATCCTCCATAACTTCAAAAAAATGTGAGGCTCTAGAATTAGGAGGCCTGTATACACACAAGATAATGTACTCCTCCGTCTCTGCACATGCGAGCTCGCAGATTCGTTCAACAGAGAGGTCGCAAATATCTCGTCGCTCTCAATGAACATATTTGTTATTTAACAAAATCATAGTGCCTCCGCCTTCTGCTGACACTCTCTGGAACGAACTAGCGACATGATAGTCATTAATATTAAACAACATTGTGTCTGGCGTAAGCCATGTTTCAGTAAAACATAAAATGTCGACATTAAATTTTTCAATAAATAATTCTACATCTAAAATTTTGCCAGAGAAGTGATTAATATTTTGATGTGACAGTAGTAAAAACTTAGTTTTCTTCTCTGTTGTCGAACAAGTCAGTTTAAATTACAACTAACTGCATCACTATTAGTATTACTACTAACTACAGTAGAGAAAGAAGTGAACTTCGTCATATTGCTTATGACTGTGTAAATAATATGGGCTAGTAATCTAGCTGTTTCGCGCTTATATCTAGTTGGCAGGTACTCATTACCTCTTGTCATTTTTAAATTACCAACAAAACTGTTGGTGTCAAAATATATAAATTTATCACTATGATGAGTAACCAAGAACTGGATATGATTATTTATCATATGGATATAGTTGTTTTGCCTATCTGATAAATGGTCATAGTAAGGGAAGGCACACAATACAATTTTATGGCAGTCAAGAGTCAACATTTGGGCTATGGTGTTTGTGATATCATTTTTTTTAACATTTGAACTATCACCTACAAATACAATCAAATTAGTATTAGTATTAGTATAAGAAATTGATACTGCTTGACTTATGTTACATTAACAACTACATGTGGTTTTATTTTGTAGTTTTTTTACATTACAACAACAGAACGGAAGTTATTTTATATAATCCGAAGCGATTTCGAATTTATTACAACAAATACAGTTAAAAGAAAAGTAAGTTAATACAATATTATGCATAATCACAGGAAATAGGGAAAACTATAACGAACCCAACTTGTTTACAAAGAATTACCAAAAAAATATGACATGAATGCCAACAAAACCCGGGTTTCGATCGTCAAGATGAGACGTTGGCAAACCAAAGGGGGAAGCAGGGGTAACTCGCGCAAAACTATAAATTCCAGTTTAATTACCCCCGGGCAGCGTCACATCATGGATTCAGACAGTTTTATGACGATTTACGGCACATTTCGACGCCGGGACCGGCCCGCTTAGGGATTTCTACCGACCACTCAAGCAAGACACACCTACCCCCCTTCCGCCGTACAAATAGTTAAGTAATCGGGGAAAGGGTGGTACTACTGAGAGGTCACGGGTGAGTGGTCGGTATTCGTCACCTTTTACACAGCCGGGGGGTTTTAAGGCTTCCAGTTCTTTATGGTAATGAAATCTGAGCAGGGTGACGTGGCGAGGTGATGGTTGCGAGAGTTTTTGTTGTGCCTCCCCCCCCCCTCTCTTTATTTATTGTGCGTTTGGGGTGCGGAAGTTTCACCCAAAGTTTGCCGAATAGAATGTGTTCTGTGCGGTGTTGATGATATCGACTGTACGAATTGTTTTTGTTCATTTCTATTTGGGAAAAAGGTACAATAGGCTGGATATCAGCAGCAATAAACAGATGGGTCGGATTCGGTGATTTGTGAAATCGAGTTATACTTTCGCTCCGTGTTTTTGTAGACAGTGACGTAATGACGTTTCTCTGCGATAGTTGCGTCATCACTTTGTTTCTTTGCTTATTAAGGCGATTCTGTTAAATAAGGTTTGTAAATAAGCCAAGAGTGGGTAACTTACTTCTAAGAAAAAAAACACTGAAATAAAAGGAACGCGGAATGGTCAGAATAATACAAACAAATGTCTTAATAGCTGATGAAAATGTACCCTCGACTTAAATAGTTTAAATAAACAACCATTATAAAGAAATCCGCGTCACCTATGTAAAGAAATTGCTCGGAGACTAATCGACAGCACGCATGACCAGAGCGCTGGTTCAATCTTTGCTCAAAGAATCAGCATTGCCATTCAACGTGGCAATGCTGCCAGCCTCCGAGGCACGCTGCCTGTAGACGATGGTGATGAAGTGGAATTCCGATAAAAATTCAACAATTTTGTATATAACTGTTTAATTTTTATCATTATTTATTAAATTTAGAGTAAATAGTAAGTAGGTTTAGTGTAGGTTTGAAATTGCTAGTTTAAATGTATTGTACCCAAATATCTTATTTAATATGTTATATTGTGTTTTATATATATTGTATTAATATATATTATATTGTGGTGATATAATTTCAGTAAATAACTAACTAAAAAATTGTTTGGAAATAAGAAATTGAGTACCATTAAGTATATATACCTACATTAGAACAATTAATCAAATAACTAAAAACCCGTCACTTATCTACTAAACTGTCATCAACACTCAGACAACAAAAAACCGATACAAAAGAGATCCACTTACATAAGAGAAAAAAAAATAATTGTCATTCCCAACACAATCCATTGGGATCATAACAGTTTAACTCGCAATTTTATTTGTCGATACAAAACGTAAGCTAACGAGACTTTATAAGCAATAAACGTACAGACAGACGTTTTGGTGTGACATAAAATCAAATCAACAGTTATCCTGCGGGCCTACATCACAATCGGGCTTAATCGCGTATGTGACAAGTTAGCTTGTACGAGCAAGCGACCAGGCTAATAAGAACTCCGATGACTCGGCATTTGTTACCTTAAAGTTCGGTTTTACTTCATAAATCGGGGTGAGAGGGAGGTGGAGATATGTTTGTCGGGTTGTAACACGCTCAGCGCGCGCTCGGGCTCGATATCGCCTTGAGTGACGGACAAGTATGCATTCAAATGGGTTACTTTAGCCCCTACACTCCCCTGTATAAACATCGCGGCTAGATCCTCTACCAATTTGGTACAGAATTTGTTGTGGAATGTCGAATGCTTTTTGAGGGTTAAATTGCATTTAATTTGCAATAAACAATGTCGGTGTTGTTCATGTAAATTTAAATGTTAGATAAACGATATTTGTGTTTCAAGCTTTCGTTGTAATTGTTTAATATTTGTTTTGTTGAGCGTCTATTTTTCTGTTTTATATTTAGGTACAGTTGTGGTGGTTCACAGTTCTTATCTAATTTTTTTTTTGTAAAGCAAAAAATATATTTAGAACAGGATTCAAACCTGCGTCTTGCCTTCTTGCTTAGATTTAGATTTTACAGAAGCAGATTTTAATTATCTCTCTATTATTAAAATAAGCTGATTTAAAAAAGCATGTGTATATGTATACTTATATATAAAATACTTTCTTGCTTAAAATCTAAAGTTGTATATTTTTATATCTAGTTCTAAAGTTAGATCTAAAAATACGCAATGAATTGAGAACCTCTTCCTTTTTGGAAATCAGTAAAAAAGCAAATCTCTATAGCTCGAGCGGGATTACCAAATAACTCAGTGCGCATAGCGGCTGTTCTAAACCAAAAGCTCTCAGGAAAAATCCAGCTCACATTTTCTTTAAAAAAAATCGAACGTTGCAGGGTTCAAATCTTACAAGATATTTTCATTTAGATTCTATTTTGTTTTTTTATTTTTTTACCTTAATAAATTACCTGCATTACGCTCATAACCACGCATCCATTATGTTCAATCCATAAAATGATATTACGATATAAATCACTAAGAGATGCATCTCACGCCCCAATATAATGCACATGGATACAAACAAACCATGTACCTATGCCACCCTTACGTTAGCCCCCCAAAGGGCCTATATTACGGGGGCCACAGCAATAAAACTGAAACTCGTCAGCTTCGAAGATGGTTGAACGATTTAGGAGTTGTGGTGGGAAAGAAAATTCGGTAGTGTAATTTTCTCGACAGTAAAAATGACTGCCTCGTTGGTCTAGTGGTAGCAAGCGCGACTGCTGAGCACGAAGTCTTGGGTTCGAACCCCGGATCGGGCAAAGTGTTATTGTGTTTTTCCATTAGGAAATTCTCAGTAGCAGCACGGAGTCTGGAATTGTGATCGGTTAATGGCAATAGGCTCGCCTCCTATTACATGGGACTTACAACAGCCGGCAAAATGTGGGTGTACTGCATACACCTCTGCCTACCCTCTTTGGGGAATACAGGATACAGAGGAGCTTTAAGTTTGAACCTGAGACTTGGCAGTCCAATGGTCATACCACTAAGCTATCACTGCAATAAATTAATAAATTACGCTACAAACCGTTAAAAAAAACGAAACTAAATTATGTGATTATGGTTATAAATGCTCATAATATAGTTTCCCTATAGTTTCATAAAACCATCAGTCGCAATTCCCCCACAATCACCATGCTATCCGTCGAAGCTTTCTAATGTTTTTAATGCGAGGGGTGGTGGCATTTTATGGGATATTTGACAGTTAATGGTATTTACCCGTATGCTAAGATGATGGGGGATCGTGATAATTTCATTATGGGCCATGTGTGGTATGAAACCATTATAATAGATTCTTATTCTTTGTTTTTCTTTTTTTTTTAAATCTCTGACACAAAAAGAGGGGTGTTTTAAGTTTGAAGTAACTCTGTATCTGTTTGTCTGTGGTATCGTAGCTCCTAAACAAATGGACCGTTTCGATCAGCGATTTTTGCTACGCGCGTAGAAGCGTAGACGTAGCCGCTACGTAAATGCTACGAAACATAGCTACGCTTACATCTAATCATTTCTTAAATACAATTATTCATGCAATAATTATAATTAAAATGCATGATAATATTATGTATAATATCTTTAATCTTGTAATTGTGGTTTGTGTGTTGGTTCGTGTAAATAAATAACAATGAATGTATTTTACAAAAAAAAAGAACATACAATCGAATTGAGAACCTCCTCCTTTTTTTGAAGTCGGTTAAAAAATGACAATGCGAAGCTCAAAAGTATCATCATGGACGGTTAAATACAGAAGAGAATATAACAACACCATTGGCGCATCGTTTAAGCGATCCACCTTCTGCGTTTTGTGTCGCGGGTTTGATTCCCGCACAGACAAATATTTGTGTGATCTACAGCTATTTGTTTCGGTCTGATTTTTTTTGCCTTGTGAAATTATATGCCTGTAAATAGTAGTCCTGATACAGGGGAAATCCTTGTGTGGTGGCAATGTTTTGTTAAAAATATCAATATCATCAATTTATTGGCAAAGCGACGACTCGAGATAGTGGTTTAAACCTTCAAAGGTTCAAATCCAGCTCGTAGGTACTTAGGTACTTACGTAATACTTTTTCTATCTCAAAAAAAAATTAACTGAAATATTGAAATAGGAAGACCAAAAGTTAAATACCGTTTTCTTTTCTAATTACGAACAGTTTTTTTTGTAGCTAATGACTAGTTTTATTATTATGAATATAAAATACGGTCGAAATTCGACCAATAGGTGAGTTCTAGGTTAAATAAAACTACACAATTATGTTAAGAATCCATTGAGTTATTCAATATTTATCCACATAATACCCTCAATTAGCCACCCATCCTCACAAAAACAAACAAAAAGAAAAACAAAGCATTTTAATATCACCACGATATTACGAGACCCTTATTTATAATAGCAATAACATGTTCAATAATGACTGAGCCATCTTCTAGCCAGTGTACGCAGACCCTTATGAGAAGATGGTATGAAGGAAATGTAGTGACGAGTGATGGGCTGCCTCGCGTCTTTAAACTATCGAATTTATTAAAAAAAATGGCAATGTGTCAATTTACCGTGTGGTTTCCGGCCTAAGAATAGAACCACCCCTACTCGTCCCGCAGGTGTCGTAGGAGTGACAAAGGGAATGATCCGGATGATGGGCAGTAGCATCTTTCTGTGTGACAACACTCATCTGCTACTGCAATCGTCAACCCGCTTGGACTATGGACTAGCTTAGGATAGGTAGATACTGTTACTCTTCAATAATATAGGTATAGAAGATTTCTTTTAATATAGTCTCAAACTTTCGCGAACACTCAACATAATGAAACAACTTTTTAACGGATATAATTCGCGTTTTTATTTTGATAATACAATCCTGACGTTTCGAGTACTTTGCAGCACTCGTGGTCGCAGGCAGACTGGTGGTATCATCAAAATAAAAACGCGAATTATATCCGTTAAAAAGTTGTTTCATTAAGATTTCTTTTTCCATACAAAAATTAGTTATAGTATCTCAGATTTAAACGAGGTTATTATTCTGCATGGGGCTGAGAAAAAATCCTTACTGTCTGCAATTTCATTCCCATCCCTACAGCTCAACTTACACCGGCGTAGTGGCGTGCGATTTATCGGCGGGCGCGGGTTCGGTTCCTAGTCACGTCCGCGAGTCCGTCACGAACTGATACGATGATTTGACCCGATGACGTGTTCGGACAATCCTGTGGACGGGCATGTCCGACTGTGTTTTTGAGATCTGTGGGTGAAATGAGATATCAAGTTAGTGAATTTATTTGACTTGCAGACTGGCATTAAGTTGATTTATTTTATATATTACTTTATTGAAATAGATAAAAGATAAAAGGTCGAGCACAATAACAATTAGTTGATTTATTATACCATAAATCTGAAAATTCAGAGGGCATGCACCTCTGAATGAACTGAGTTTTGAACTTACGACCTATGACTTGACAGTCCAAAGATATACCACTGGGTTATCACTGCTTGACTAAAACACTACTTTAAAGGTAGGACACAAACAGTTTAAGGTTAGTATGCGTATAGTTATAATTATGTAATAATAATGTCCTCCTGACCGAATTTCGGTCACAGCGGCCAATCTTAACGGAGATTAGCCATCGACGCAGGAGATATAATAGTGCACAAGTGTGTGCGCAAACACAGGTGCACTCTCTATTCCCTTACTCTCATAGTCCGATGGGACGGCAATCCGACATGACCGGAGAGAAATCAGGCGCAGGGCCAACGGCTTTAAGTGATAATTAATTTAAAAATCGCACATAACTTACGAAAAGTCAGAGACTTGCCAGTCAACGGTCAACACCACTACGTTATCACAACTCACAATTATGTACATTATAATTATGTAGTATAATATGGTATGCAATCCTAAAAAAGGTTCTACAAAAGATAAATAAATACTTACAAATAAGCCTTATAAAGAACAAAGGCTATAAACCTCGCGATCATTACTTTAATAACACAATTATATAACAAAAACTTGAGCCATTAGGCACACTTGAAGAAATACACCAAAAGGCAAGAAGTCATCGTAACGGCTCATATCGCCCGGAGACCAACCATCACGCCATAACTCATAGGGGTCGAAGTTAAACCATTTAATTTTTGACATTTGTACTTAACGGGTTAGGTAGGTTAAGAAAATCCTACCCGTATCAGTTGTTTTTTTTTGCTTGCACCTCTGACGTCGGAAGTTATAATATATTTTGTGCGTATTTATCTGTTATTGTGTGTGTATTTATATGTTCTGTTTTTTTTTATTATGCTCTAACCCTTAATCTCCACGCAATATTAGGGAGGCGTTGCACAAAAAAAAACTAAATAAAAAATTAACATAAAGAAAAAAAGGCCAAAATATTTAAAAAAAGAAAAGACTAAATATTATTTAAAATAAAACACCAATGTGAATTTTTTACATGTTATAGCACATGTTAGCTAATTAAATATAGTTATTTAATAAGGTGCGTGCGGTACGCCGGAGATCGTGGGTTCGAATCCCATCCGTATCAGTTGGTTTTTCAAATTTTCATTGCCTAAAAGACTGCTATCCAAATCAATTTGTTTTTTTAATCTATGCCCACAATGATTCTTGTAACAAACTTCATCAAACTTTTCTTTCTACAAAATGTTTAAATTTAAAAATCAAGTTCGCTTTTTTAATTCTCAAAAATAATGCAAAGGAACTATTCAGAAACTTTTTTAAGGAAACGAATTAGCATTCCAAATCGGCTTATCCATTACTAAAGTATACAAATGTTAGTTTTAAGTTTAAGTTATTATCAAGCTGCTAATTGCCCCCTCAGGCTTAATGCTCGAAGATTTCGGCCGTGATGTGATAACTTAAGTCCAATTACATCCAACTATATGAGGAACAGAGGTGTTAAACATTTTGTAGATTTTAATAACAATATTTTTTAATAAACTTACACACTTTTTTTTTTGTTTACTTTTTACGAACACCACATTTTCTTATGAAGCTTGAGTGCAGTTGTTGGGTGCAGTAACAATATAAAAACGACCGAAACAAAATATCTGTCGAACCAGCAAAACCAAGTGCAGAAGGCTAAACACAAACCACTACGCCAATAGGTCTTTCTGGGTAATATCGTCGGACGCTGAAAATACCGCAAATAAGCTAAAAAATTATAAAATACTTACTATAACTATCAATTTAACTAATTATCATAAATCTATGATCCCATTATATTTCAAAGATGGGGGAAACTATTGTGAGGTAACTAACATTAAAAATTTCGAATAATGAACAATGGTGTACGGGCATTTAAAACTCTGGCCAATTAGTCTTTAAGTAACTAAATATTGAGTGATAAGAAGAAACATCCTTTAGGATTTTTTTAAATATTATCGTTGTATCGTGGTGCTCGATCCTTCTCTGTACGAAAAGAGGTCTTTACCCTACAGTGGGATTATTACAGGCCGATTACATAAATAACAATAAATATATTGTTATTTATTTTATATTATCTTTGTTGTAGAACATCGACTCGTTATTAAACATCAGCTCTTACGTACATAGGAATCAGGATACTCCCAAAATACTAACAAGTTACAGAATAGCCAAATGCACTTTTGCAAAACGAAAAAAGTAAATGAAACAAAATCCTCACAGTTGCAAAGCGATCCAGCGGCCGTAAACATTTTTATTAAAAACAAAAACATAGAAATTTGTGAGAGAAACTTTTGCTGCCGCAAGAATGAGATAAGTGAACAAAGTTGTTTGCAACTGGCAGAGGCTAAGTGTAATTATAATAATTCACTTAATAAGTGACTGTGAAACTGTGGTGCTATGTACTTGTAATATAAGTTATGTTTAAGTGGTTAATTAGACGATTCGGAAGGTAGCTTCGGGGATAAAAAGTTTTCAACAAAAATATTTAGTGTTTGTTTCTGATGACAATTTGCCAACTTAATTTTGTTTAATCATCTTTATCGTGTGGTTGATGAACAACGTGTCAGAGTTTAAATCGCCCGTAGGCTTCTGACATGGCTTTTACACAGCGTCGAAAAATCTCTCAGGCGTGCTGGTTTCCTCACGCTGTTTGCCTTCACTGTTTTAGCAAGTGATAATTTCTAATACGCTCATAAATCCGAAGAGTCAGAGGTGTGTGCCTGGGTTACGAACCTATGACCTTTGACTTGGCAGTCCAACTGCTTTTTTTGTTTAATAAATACTACTACTAAATTATTAATAACCTATCTAATAATATCTGAAAGTATAATTATCTTCTTGTAGGTACTTATCATGCCAATTCCAACCTTACATGTTTGAGACAATATTATGTCTAACCTTGCATGTTCCGATATTGTGACATTTTAAATGTCATATGTACTTTTTTAGTTAATCTAAGACATCACTGAATAGCGGTAAAGGAAAACATCGTAAGGTAACTTGGGCTTAATATTCTGAAATCGCAAACACGCAGTGAGCTAGCGTGGTGATTAATGTTCGATCCTTGTATGTATGAGAAGAGGCCTTTGCCCTGCAGTGGGACAGTTACAGGCTGAATTATTATTTTTATATTTCTTGCCTGCCTACCTACCACTCGATAGGTAATGCTTTTAGCAAAAACTTTAAGTTTCCAAAACCATATAAGTAGGTAATATTTAAGTTTAATAGAATAACTTAAAGTTCGCAAACAAGTGATACTTATTTATTCCAAAAAAAACCCTAACATATTATTATTACCTACTAACAAAATAATTATTATACAGCAGCACTTCAAAAAGTTAACTTCTCAAAATATTTTCGGAGTTGTCTGGCATGCAGCGCCATCTATGAGAGCCGTGACTTGAATACCGATGGCCGCCGCTAGATGGCAGTACATCACTACGTGTCAGTTGCGACATATTTATGGGCAAAAAAACAGCGCTCCCGCTTGAAACAGAATCGCTTTTAAATGACTGGGCGAATTTGCGCGCGATCTCACGAATTTGTATGCAGATTTAAGAAGAAAGATGTCTGAGTGTGTTTTCCATTCGTGCAGACAGATTTCGTTATTTATTTTTCTACGAAATGTTTCACAAGATCTATGTATTGAAATTTATGTTCTGTGAAGATTAACTTGCTATTTATTATTTTGTCTTAGTTACGAGAGAATACGTTAATGTAAATTCTTGAACGAATGAAAACTTATCTTGAAAGGCGCTAAGCAAACGGTAGCAAGCACTGATGGCGTACCTAACCACTAACCCTGATGGTTTTCTTACGTAAGATAGCAACACAGACCTACCTAAATAAATGTAGTACCTATGTAGAATGTAGGTATAAAATTAATATCCACCTGACCAAAATTCGGTCCCTCCCAGCGGCCAATCTCAACAGAGATTAGCCAACTACGCAGGAGATTTATAGTGCGCAAACACAGGTGCAATCTCTATTCCCTCACTCCTATAGTCCATTGGAACGAAAATCCGCTAGACCGGAGAGAAATCAGTTGCAGGGCCAACGGCTTTACGTGCTTTCCGAGGCTCGGAGTAAGTGATAATACCTACCTAATTAATCATACGCGCATAACTTACGAAAAGTCAGAGCGCGCCTTGTGTTCGTACCTGTGACCTTTGACTTGCAAGTCAACAGTCATAGGTACCAATATCATAGGCTATCGCTGTACCTACTTATAAATCTATTTTGCAAAATTCTGTATCCATTTTCGAAACTTTTCTTAATGTTAGTGGTCGCACAAAACGCTAAATTTCTAAGCAGTGGATACCTATATGAACATAATGCACATACTTCGCATCTTAGCCAAGCCAGAAAACCAACGGCTATGCATTATTCATCAGTTTCTTTCTCAAGAACTAAGTATAAATGTAAATATCGTCTCACGTTGATAGGAGGTACTTGAAAGTTCATGAATGTGCTGCTATGTGCAGTGTTAAGATTAAGACTATCGTCTGGAGTTCTGGACACCTCAAGAAGACATAACTATTCCATAATGATATAAATTAATAATAATCTTTCTAATTATTTTTGTAACGTGGGTAGGTGAAGAATGTTTCACTCCCAGTTCCAGACCGGAACAAAATGTAAGTATCTGTCGATCACACAAATAATTGTCCTGTATGTCAATCGCACCTGGGACATTAAGTGCAGTCCATTGTGTTGTCCAATATCTTTCGTAATATTGTACAAAGTATAAAATCAGAATAAAAGTTTTCTTAAAATTATTGATTAGTAACACCAATATAATTATTTTGCGAATGAAACGATCTCAATCATAATATTTAAATATGTACCAGAAAATAATCGGTTATTTGACAAAAGTTTGTAAATATAATAAAGAAAAGTTAAATAAACGTTCAATGAACTCTTGAGTGATAAGTAAAAGCTAGCCGTTATGGTCACACAATTCGAACATAACAATCATTTACGAATGTTATTAAGGAAAAACTTCATAAATACTTCAACGTACGACGAAATAGCGTGGACACAGTTCTCATAAATCGCCAAGCATTCATTAACACGCATCGCATAGTTCAAATTACAAAACTCGAATATTTTATTTTGAAATAGGACCGTCAGTTCAGTTCCGAAGTCACATAAAACGCTAGTCTATGACAGACATGGAGGGTGGCAAAAGTCCGGGCCCCGCCAACCAGGCCTCCCATAAATATCAACCGTCTGAGACATTGTCAACCGGCCACCCTAATTTACGGCTAGTAATTAGGAGTTTGCACTTTGCCAAAACGATTTGCATCGATCGCTATACTATTAATTTATTGTTATTCTGAAATCTTCAAGCTTGAGCTGGATCTGAGCTAACTTATAATAACATTCGGATGATAGTTTAGTTGGAATCACTTTGAAATTCGATATCGTAACTTTTCGAAGATACTGGCAGAGTTATTATGATACTGCCAGCGACATCTAGTGAATCATGTGGTATTATCGTGCCACTTGAATGTCATATCAGTTCTCGTCACTAACTTATAGATGTCACTACTTTTGTTTTCTTACAGTTCAGTAATTTTCTTGTACATTTACATTTTACAATTTACTTCACTAATTACATACTTACTAATAATAATTATTATATAATTTGGCTTACAATTTAATATTTCAATACAAAATAATAATAATATTGTAAAATATAAATATTTTTGGAACGTAATTATTTTTATTCTGTGGACACAAATTTCCCTCGCAATTTTTGATTGTCAAATCAAAACAATATTGGGCCGCTTTGTTACTAAGTTTAATATTATTTTAATTGTTTGGTTTGTTGATCGTTTTGTTTTAATAACAGTACTTTATTAATTAAAATGGATCCATATGAAGTAGAATTCATAGGCGAGAACAGAATCATCAGTATTATCCCAAATTTTTCCTACGACAAAATCTATTTGATTTGCGGTGAATTTGGTCCATTTCGTGCTGGTTTACCAATGAATGTACCACTGTGGCTCGCTATGATGTTGAAACAGAAGCAGAAGTGCCGCATAGTGCCACCAGACTGGATGGAATTAGATACGTTGGAAAATATAAAAGAAGAGGAGAAGAGATCTAGGTTAGTTCCATGATAGTTTTTACTTTCGTACCTAACATCGCATTGAACTTTATTTTGTATTTCAATAAACTATCTAAAAATCTTAGTTACGGTAAAGATAAGCCAAAAATGGACTGGGAGAGGATGGAGGAGGTTTTCACCAACAGAGGCTAAACTTACATAGAGAAGGTAGCATGTATTAAGTAAATTAATATCTTTATGATAAATTATGTGTACCCACAGATCAGCTAAATCCTATTTTAAGTTGATTAGAGACTGTAGCTGTGTAAGGAATAGGTCAGAGTGTTGTTTGAATAAATTACAGAGATACCTAATATAGCCTCTCTAATTAAATTCTAAACGTATTACTTATACAATGGTTTGTGCAATATGTGAAGTTTCATCCACATAACTACTTGTGATGATCAATAAACTAAAAAAAATATAAGACAAGTAATTTTGTAATGGTAGCGGTGCATGTCTGAGGAAAACTTTCAACATTTGACTTTGTATCCAACGGCCATTATGACTAAGCAATGTTTATTTATTTATATTTTTTATACTGTATACATTCAAACAACTCATAATTAATTAAATTTATAATGTTCCAGATTCTTCACTAAAATGCCAAATGAACACTACATGGTAGAAGCCAAGCTAATCCTGGGAACTGCACCAGAGGATGTACCTAACGCTTCTGAAATAAAGACAATAATCAAAGACATTTGGGATATCCGCATGTCAAAGTTACGGACTTCAATGGATGCGCTCATGAAGTCAGGTGGTGGTTACGGTAGATTGGATCATTTGACTATGATGGAGATTAATTCTGCTAAACCTTTGTTGCCTTCCGCCATGGATTATTTACTACAAATTCAAATGGTGAGATCTTTTGTTCTGAGCATTCTCTTAAATGCAAGTAGGTATTCCATAAGAAAAATTGTCATACCTACATCTAACTTCACGGACTTAGAGACTGGTGCATACTATTGTGTTAAGAGTCATGATGGCCTAGTATTATGACCATTGACTGGCAAGTCAGAGGTCTGAGGTTCGAACCCAAGGCCCTCTGACTTCGTAAATTATGTGTGTATTGTAAATTAATGATCACTTTCTCCATGCCTCGGAAGGCACATTAAGATGTTAGCCTTTTGGGAATAGAGAGTAGACTTGTGTTTGTGCACACACATATGTACTATAATATCTCATGCATGGTTGGCTAATCTCTGTTGAGATTGGCTGCTGTGACCGAAGTTCAGTCAAGACATTACTATATTATGATGCAGGATAACTGCATTTATGATATAAATATATAAATAAATTAGCCTGTAACTGTCCCAATATAGGGCAAAGGCCTCTTCTCATACAGAGAAGGATTTATGATATACCTATGAGAAAATACTAGTGTGGGGTTATCTTACAAATATATTGTGTAAATTTCTGATTGTAATCATAACCTATATTTCTTATTTTACAGAAAGCTCAAAAGAAGCTACAACAACCGTCATCAGCTCTCAACACGTCTACGTTCAGCCAGTCCGGAAGTTCACAAAACACATAGTCCACAATCTACAAGTACAAGTATTTTACTTTTTTTTTAAATGTGCGTTCAGTACATGAGTTATTGTATGCAAATTGATTTACTCCATCTTTCTACAAGCCACAACAAATCTACAATGGTCTAAATTCACACTTTATGTTCAGAAACATTTCAAGGCATTTAAATTTGTTGACTCTGAAGAAACAACATACAGAAACATAGTCTTTATTGAAAAAAATCTTTTTGCAATTGTGTTATTCTTAAAACTTTGATATTGGTGCTAATTCTCTTGCACACGCTCTAAACTAATTTTGATTCACTATGTCTCTTTCTAACAAAGATCATTAGAAAAAGATAGAAGATTTTAGAGCTGTCAAGCGTCAAACTAGTCCATTTGTGTGTTATCAACGAGAATTTAGTCAGCATGACTTAAAGGTCTCGCCTAATTTCACGTAAATTGCAAGGACGTAGACTAATTTGACAGCTCTAATTTTATAGTGCAAGTGTTTTTTTTTCGATGGTGTTTAAAATTAGTAAAGCAGGATGTACAAGAAAATCAACACCATTGAAAATTACCATTATCGCTCTAAACCACTAACTTGTTCACACATTTACGGTATAAAACCTCATTAGTAGATAATCGGAACAGAGACAAATTTTCGAACAACCGCGCGAATCAGTTGCACTACTACTAGCATCAAGCACGCGGCGCATGTGTGCGTGACCACTGGCCGCTTGTCGCGTACGCCGCAAAACTGGATAAAACTGGTTTACGCGGGCACAGCCAGTTGACAGTCATAGGGTCGCAACGCACGTTGTTTGTTTTGTTAATTGCAAGTTTGAATATTTTAATGTAAAAACGTGGTACCTATTTTATTAATAATAATGGTTGTTTATTGTACTGTGTGTATTAAAAATTTTAGGAAAATAAATAAAAATATATCATACCTTTAACTATCCCAAAGAGTAGGTACGTTAGGTAAATAAATATTTGATTATTACTTTTTCAAGTAGGGGCTCTCAAATCTCGATAAATCACCCCGCCGAGAGCATTAACTAAACTAAATAATTATACATAATGTACACTACTAAATTTTAGTTTTTGAGGAGACCAGGGGCCGCACTTACTTTTGCTGTTTTTTGAAGCAATTTTTATGCAAAACTAATAATAAGCGTTGGTTTGCGAGCAAGATAGCGGTTTAGGGCGACAGAGAGGCACCTTATACAATAATCTTTTTCGTAGTACGAGATTTTGTATTAATTATTAATAACTAATGTACTGAACTAAAAGAACTGTATCCTCCTAATTAATAAGTGTTCAAGTTTTGATTCTTTAAGTACCAATTAAGTATTTTGTACAATTAGTATAAGTAATTTAGTATAATATATATTTTTGTATTTATGTTGATTATAGCTCATTTGTATTTAGATAATGCTTATTATTATTTTTCCATGTAGGTAGTCAACTGCTAAATATAGGTATAAGTTATCCTTAGACATAGAAATAGCCTTAGCCTAAGTGGTATGGCGATTGACTGACTACTCACCTGATTTTAAATTCATATAATTATTAATTCAGTAATTATCTTATTAACATTAAAGACCATCAGAAAAGTTGAAAGATACTATAATATTTATATTATCTTAGACTATTAGGTTGATATATACAATTTATTTAAATGAAACAAAACACAATAAAGTTAATAATTATATAGTTAAACTAGCGACCCGCCCCGGCTTCGCACGGTTACGCTAATATGCATATATTATTCTTATAAACCTTCCTCTTGAATCACTCTATCTATTAAAAAAAACCTCATCAAAATCCGTTGCGTAGTTTTAAAGATCTAAGCATACATAGGGACAGACAGATGCGGGAAGCGACTATGTTTTATACTATGTAGTGATAATACATTTTTAAAAATCATCTGCGCGTGTCATCCTAGTGTAAGCTGGCCCTTAGAATGGAGTATGATTCGACGGTCTTTGTCCGGTAGTAAGACGGCTAATTACATTCTCAAAATAGTCACAAGTGATAACTCCACGACACATAACGATAAAAGCTGAAACAATTGACATTCGGAGTAATTTGCAACTTGGTTTTATTTATGAGATTGATAACAGAACATTCAATTATATAGAACAGTGATTTGTGAAGCGCATATTTTATCTAAATAGGTTTTTAGTTTAATGTTTAATTATTTAAATCATCGTATCGTTATGTTGGTCAAAGGTGTAAGGACCTTTCACCAAGTAATTGGTCATAAAAGTAACTGTGTAAGGGCTAGCGCAGACGGCATGGCGTTATATGTAATACCTACTGATATTTAATGATTGGTGAAATATCGTAAAAGCAATGATAGCCTAGTGTTATGACCGTTGGACTGCCAAGTCAAAGATCTCAAGTTCAAACCCAAGGCACCTTTGACTTATCGTAAGTTTCGTGCGTATTATAAATTCATTATCACCTGCTCCGTGTCTCGGAAACCACGTTAAGCCGTTGGTCCCGGTAGTCATGAACATCTTTTACAGTCGATATTGGGAGTCAGTACCCTCATAAAATCCTGACAACTGATCTAACCATAGAATATCGTATCCGTTTGGGTTGCGGGGGTCAGTAGGCAGTTGCTCGGTAGAAAACTGATTTTCAACTGCATCTGGTTAGATTAGAAGCCGACCCCAACAAAGTTTGGGAATGATAAGGCTAGGAGGATGATAATGATGTTGAAATATCGTTGTAAAATCGTTGCGATTCACTTATCCATTAAAAATGTACTTATGGTGACAATGGATGAATTACTTTTCTCGACATTATCATCCACTAGTCATAAGTCTACCCACTGCTGAGTAGAACTCGTTTCTTAGTTTGTGCCACTCCAGCTGGTTCTCAGCAGTGCTCGGTACAGACCAGTTTTTTTAAATACTGCCTCTTTGGTCGAGGTTGACGTTGCTTGTCTATGCTATCGAATTATCGAACTTAGTAAGATCTGTAATTTTATCATGACTGATTGTAACGCCATCTAGTGGTTCACCGAGAAACGTAGGTGTGAGAGCGTAAGTTTGCCTCTTCATTCAGCTCCACGGTGTTTAGGATAAGTAGGTAATTAAGTAAAAAGTCGTATTTATATCGGAAAAATAGTATATTTCCTAAAAATTTTCTCTTAACATCTAAGATTGGCCCATTCCTTAAACTTAGTCTGGCCATTTTCTTTCACAAATACATCAGTTTTTTACCAAATTCTTAAAATTACTTAGACTACGCTTAATACGATGTTGTAAGTTTAATTTTATTTAGTCTTATGTTAGGTACTATATGGTTAAATGTTTAAACAATAGCCTAGCCGTGCACTACGGTTATAAAAAGCTACTTTAAGCCAGGGTTGCTAGTGAGAAAATAATGTTCTTTTTTTAAATAACATAAATATTATCAGTCTTGAAAAAAATAATAACATTTATTTAAAAATTTACCAATAAGCACTATTTGGAAGACAAATTTAAAAAAATAATATGTTTTTGGAAAATTATGTTACAGATAAATTATCTGGACTTAACAGAAGGAGGCGATACTAGTACTTAGTGAAATTGGTGACATTTTGTCAAATGAGTATCTACCCGTTTCTGTTCATAATTAAAAATTAAGTCATATTTTTAATCAACTGAATCATTCCCACTGCGCGACCCCAAACTTATTTGTAATAAAATAAATAATTACAAAATGGCTTCCAGACTTATAATAATGTTTTTTACTGGAATGTAATATTACAGTTGAGATTAAATTATTTATAAAGAAGCGCTTTAGAAGAGATCCAAATTAAGTATATGAAAAACGTTTTTTAAAGAGCTAGGCAAAGACAAAGATACTTACCTATAATTATAAACACTTAGTAGGTACAATGTTTTAGAGAACTATAGAGGTCCTAAAAAGGAGAATATATATATAGTAAATACATATATGTATAAGTCACAAAGTTTTAAATTAAGACACAACTGTATTTGTTCGCTTATCTCAAAAATAGAATATATTTTATATAAAATTGAAGGAATCTTTTTAAGATTAAACTAATAATAATTTGCTTTATATTGACAGCGGATAAAAAGAACACGAAAGACCAAAATAAACGAAAACTTAAATGTATATCTATAAAGATATATTACATACAGCTTTAGCCGTGTTTTAAGTGGATATACTTTGCCAAAAAAATGTATAATACATCATATTTTGAACGCAAAGCAATCACAACACTTTGGTTTAACTCCAGCTTAACGAATACATAAGAATTTTAGATTATTTTAAATATTAATCATTTTTAAAACATACTTTCTATGTACAAGTAGGCAGTATCTACAGAAAGTCAACAAAAAAATTATAAATTATTTTTTTCGTAAAAACAGATAATATATACAAAGATCTGCCGATATAACGAAGTTGGACATGTCTCAAAGGATTTCTTTGTCACTATTTTAAGGTAAGAGTCCTAAGCATTTTTCAAAGAGCCTTCGATTATAGTCGGTTAAGGCAAACAAAAATGCTTTTGGAACGATTGACGGTAGTTTACACACAATTTTTGCAGGCTACTATAAAAACGTGTGTATTTATACTGATTAGATTAACTTAAAGCCAGGTGGGATGAGAATAATGATACTTAGTAAAGATAGATCATGTTTGCACTGAAAAATATATAATTTCTCAATTAACTTGGGAATGTGGTAACATTGGTAGAATATCGTGTTTCCATGGTTTTTTTGATGGATTAGTGCCAGCCCAAACCACTGCGATGCTCCGAGATCGTATTCCAAGTATTTTAATACATATCTTTTTCAATAAGTAAATTACTGAATTTCATTGATAACTTTCGCAACGTCCGCCGGGTGTGTTGCCCTTATTTGCTGATATTTATATTATTACAATTCTAAAATTGTTTATTCAAGACTTGCTATCATAAAACGTTAGTAATTTTAGTAAGGCAAAATGTAATTTTATTAGTTAATGAATACAAAACAAAATTAGTATACTATTAGTAGAGTTATAATTTAATTTAATATACAAGTTGTATATGATTAAGAATCAGAAAAACAATGCAAGCACGACTTTAAAACAATGTCTTAAAATTGCTTTTTAAATACCAAGCTACCTAAATTTTTCAGGCCAATATTATTTTACTAAAGCAATATAATACAAGAAGCATCTGTAAAAGACATTAATAGGCAAATACACCTACTAAATATGGCACAGAAAAGTCTCGTTAAAATAAAGAAATCTGTACTATATTCCTATGCAATAAAGTACAAAATACTTTGAAACCATGTCGAACTCGTTACGTTCTTCTGACGGCAATGAAACTCAAGAGATCTTTAGTGAAAGGATAACAATTGCGTATGCGCATCCTATGACTAATATTTACAAATATATACAAAGACTAATTTAAGTTTAAAAATACTATTTACAGTTAAATCTATGACTTCAAGTTACTTAATACTAAGTAATGACTATAGAATACACATAGTGTTAATATCTTATGTTTAACTTGGATTCAGCCTGTTAAAATAAGTTTAAATTAAATCTAACTTAACCACAGTATTCTTTAGTACACTTAACTATCCTTGCTAGGATGTTTAATTCAACATTTGAACATTAGAAAAAATATTTTAGGTTTTTAAAACTAAATAATAAAACCTATATGAAAACCAAATTGAACCCACTGATTTGTGACTTACAGTTTTATTTAGTATCGCTAACATTCTTAAAGGCCGATTGTTGAACAAGTTTTAATATTTCAGATTGTAATAGCAAAACTTTTAACACTCTTCACCGAGTGAATTAAAAAAAAATCGAGGACTTAAATCCTCGATTGAAATAAAAACTCCTATTGCATTAATTGTCATCACATTCTGCGCCCTCTCCATTTAATTTGAAATCGGTATGACCGGTTTGTGATCAATCTATTTCCAAACATATCAAGGTACCATAAGGTTTGTTATTACCTAAACAGCTACAATCTTACTCGGATCAACTTTGACCCTTAAGAACATGACATCGTCTTTGATAAAGTTCCTTTTCTTCAGCATTTCATGGGAAACAAACCTTGGGAATCCAAAACCTAATGCATCAGGTTCCTTTGATGGTCTTTGGAAGTTTTTCCATGTGGGGTCTGGGACGAAACTTTCCACGATGTTGCAGGCTCGGTCTGGGCTCGAACTTTGGTCGAAGAGGGTGAAGGACACGGTGTGGGCGAAAGGCCAGCGGAGTAAGGCATCGTATTCGCCGGGCAATATCTTGATGTAGACCGACATGTGAGTTGCTTCGCCCGCTCCGTTGCCGTTAAGGAATAGTGAAGCCTGCAAAGAAAAAAATAAGGTTTAATTTTATGTAAAACGGAAGCTTACGGCACCTGTGGTTCTGGTCAAAAAATAGTTTCTCTCGTTGGTTTCACAAATACAGTTTGACAAAATAGAGTCTGCAAGAGGGCGCCATTAGCGCACTTCACATACTACAACTCAAAATTACAAGACATTTGGTTCTTAAATATTTATATGACGAATTTTTTATCATCAAATATAATCTAATGATTTACTTTTAAATTGTTTTAGTTCTCAAAACTTAGCATATAAGATTTTTATTTTTAGTTCCAGCTGTCACCCGCGCCTCTGACTCTTTTTTGTCAAGCTGTACTCGAAATAAATGTTATCAAGATGATTATACCAATATAATAATAGTCTTTTTTGCGCTAACACCACAGGTTTTTTCCAAGAGACTAATAGCATGGAGTTCTTCAAAAAGAGTGCTTTTTTTTCACAATGTAGGCAAAGGAACGCTGTTGTTGCTAGCATCAATATTCATAGGTTACGGTAACCGCTTACCATCGTATAGACTTATGAAAAAAACCTACTTATTATTAGTGTAATAATAAGACCGACCACCATTTTATTTACCACATTAGTGGAAGATCGAAACTATCCATGACGTAACAAAAATACGAAAATATTCACCCAACTCACTCTTCTAAACAGTAAGACAAACCAAAATTAATTGAGAAAATGTCACAAACCAAAAGGACAAACTATGATTTATTGTACTCAAAATATTACACTACACATGAGCAAGTGTCTAATTTTGTCTGCGCGGGCGCGGGGTAGCGAGTTTAGTCATCATTCTCATTGAGTCATACAAGCGGCGTGGTTTTGTTTACTAACACATCCATGTGGTTGTGACAAAGTTTTGGATGGCAACACAATATTTGTTTACTAAAAATTACAATTTGTATACAATAGTTTACAATTTGCTTACCTAATCAGTACATTCATTAGTACTTAATTGAAAAGCGTATAGCTACAATAGAAAATGAAAACCTAAAAAGACGAAAAGTAATTTTGTATAGCTTTCTATATTGACGCGTGGCAACGAACCAGAAAATTGGCAAACATGTCACAGTGGGTAGATAAATAATATTATAGCTATGTGGACTGAACAAAAAGTGGAACAGAGATTTTTGGGAAACATGACTCATGTAGGTACTTTAGTGCGAACCGTGCGTATAACGAAGAATGGTTTTTAGGACCAACCCCTCGCTGACGATGAAGATCGATTCGATTAAGATATTAAGATTAAAATATTAACTCCTAATTACGTGAACTTAACTGGCAATGAGTGGATGAGGGGATGAACAGTTTTCACTTTCAGCCGTTTAGACAAGCTTCAATCCTCAAAATTCTTTGTATTGACACCAACTGATAAAATAGGCTTAATAATAACCCTGATTGAGTATTGCCATTAAAACTCACCTGCAACTTATATCCATACTGGCTGGTGTAAAACGCGGGTGAGACGAGCTCGACGCCATCTTTGCATTTAGCCTCCGCCATTTTGGCTGCCCAGTCGCTGATGCGCCAGACTAATGCGCCGGAGCAGTTGACGGATAGGCGTGCCACTGCGGCTCGCAAGGAGTCCAGCTGTCTCGCTTGACGACTAGCTAAGGCGGAGACCAGGGCTAAGTGCTGCTGGCAACTTTCTTCTGTGTGTTTTTCTAAAGCTTGTCTTGTTCCCTGTAAAAATTAATTGGTTGATTAATTATTGGTATTTGTCACCCGATTCCAATTTTTTTTTACCACCAATTGTTTTAGTTTTATGAAGATGTAATACATCACCAGCTCTGAAGACGATATCCAGAGTGAGTTCTTAATTCTTCAAAAGTCGCTGATCTTGTTGTTCTGTCTTATAGCTTTTCAATTAGCTTTACTTTAAAAACGAATGCTGCCTCGTTCCTTCGCATGTGACATTATAACAAACATTGCATCGTACCTTGAACCTGCAGCCGGCGTCCCTGAAGGCGCAGGGCAGCGCGGCGGCGGCGGCGGCGGCGGCGTGGTCGCGCAGGTGTGCGGCCAGGTCAGCGCGCGGCACGGCGCCCGCGCCGCAGCGCTGCGGGCACGCCACCGGCGCGCGCGCGCACGACGCGCCGTGCGCACACACCGTGTCCTGGAGAAAGAAAGGAGGTTAAGGTAAGTCTTTATGCATGAGCCCGCTATAACCACCCCTGGCAAGCAGCTTGAATAGCTAACATGAATGTTTGATTTTAGTTTTATTCTGATTTTTTCCATGTACACGTAGATGCAACAAATATCTTATAATTTGTCAATGTACATTTAATTTTTTACTACCCGCAAAATTATTTTTGTACCTACACCACATCCTCTAGTTGCATCAAGAAACTAAACTTTATGAACACGCTTTTAAGTTCATTTTCCATAGTCACATAAATTATAAATTTCCTTCTCACCTGAGTATAACTCTGTCCACAATGCTTGCAAGGCACCAGTCGTTTGCTGCAGTGTTGTTGAATGTGCTGTTGAGTATGTCTACGCTGAACCTTAGCTCCGCACTTGTTTTCACAGTACACTGGCTCATGACCACAGTTACCTTGGTGCTCCTGAAAAAATATAATTTACAGTTTTTAAAAGTTTTACCGGCAATAAGTAGTGACGAAAAGCGTAAGTCGAAAGAAACTTCCTTTTAGGACAATTAATAGCACCACGCTCCCGAGAAAGAATCTCTAAGAAGATATCTAAAGAATTTCTATATGAAGTTCAAATTCTATAAACTATTTTCTACCATTTTTGTTCAATGCCAGTAATTTTAAACGCTCGGTAGCTGCGCTTACGCTTAGCTGGGAGATAGTACTTTAACCCGGACTGTAGGTAATTTTATTATCTTCAATGCTATTTTGCGAGTCAAGCATTAAATAATGTTTATAAATAGATTGTTATTAAAATCGTAGTATTGTAGTTTTTGTCGGTTTTAATTACCTACTTTTTTTGAATTCCGGTAATGGAAAGAAAGGTAGATAGTTCTTACCTCCAAAGCGCTTCCCGAGAACTCCTTATGACAATGCTCGCAGTTGGCGCGGCGCCGCGGGCAGGTATACCGCAAGTGATCCTGCATGAGGACTCGCGGGATCATTGCGCCGCATTGCGCTGCGCACAGAACTGCATCGTGCTTGCATGTGTTCAAGTGCGCCTGAGCATGGAAAAGTAAAGTTAAATTGCATACAAAAAAATGGCTGGACGAGTTTTAAAATCGGTTTAAGTATATAATTATGTTTTTTTAACAAACTGAATTGTCAATTAACCCCAAAGGGCAGTAATGTGAAGTAGCATATTTTATCCTTAAACTAATAACATACATAGCACATCACATTTGCTTCCGTACTATCGTGCACTACCTAATATGCTACCGTGTTCATTAATGATAAAAAATCTACACACCAATTCAGATTCATGAAAAAATTATAGTAATTTAATTTTAATTGTAGCAAACTTTAAACATATTATACGAGTAGTATTCACGCTAAACAAACTTAAAAGCAATTAATTTCGAAAACCGACTCACACATGCCATGTCATAAATTAAAGACTATTGTCGGACAGATAAATAAATGTATGTCGTGACATGACAAGCGCACACAAAATGATAGATCGATCAATCTATTTGCCTACTTTACTTTATCTCGGCAAATATTTGATATTCCCACTCACCTTCAACTTGCGTAGCTCGTCCGACCATTGGCATCCTTCTTTATGGTGAATGCAGTACACCACTGATCCCATAATAGCCTTCTCCGATTCGGGATCAGGATAAATCTGAAACAAAGAAATAATGTTTGAAATCATAACCAAACAAGTCTAGTAAATGCCCTAAAAATTGTATAGACCTTTTTTATCTTTGAAATAATATATTTAAGCATTTTGCTGAATGGATTTTGTTTTAACAGAAAACACGACGTCAATAGCAACGGCTGCCGTTGAGACTGATGAGGCGCTTGCCACACTCGCATAACGGATTAAATAGGACAACGCGATTAAAAATAAACCACATTTCAAAGAGAATATCAAACGGGCGCTGTATACACACCGTACTCTCGAATATGGAACACATCGTACGAAAATATGCAAAATGGCCGACTGTTTTTCGCGCGTAATTATTCAAAGTAAAGGCGCGGGTGCGTTCACCGCAAACGACTGATACGTAGTGAATGCGTTCCCGTTTGTACAATTTCGTTATCTTTATGGGTGCAACGAACAGATGGCTCGAGGCACGGACCACCGTTCCCTATGTTTGTAGCGCGATAAGCGTGATTTTTCACTTCCCAAACCAGCTGGGTAATGGAATAAGCAAACACGCTTCAGATTCCTTTGAACAGGTTACTTTCACATGTGGAAGCTAATTTCTCTTTGAAATCGATTCGGCGAGTACTGAAAACGTTGCTTGTTGACTTGTGCCGTTGTTAAAATAGGGAATGCGCTTCGAATGCTAAATGTTGTTAGTAAACAAAGCTAAGTTAGTCCGTTTGCTCAGAAGATGTCGCTAGTGGTGGCGTAGATCTGAAAATACAACCAGAGTCGTGAACTCAGGTTTTAACTACACTTCGTTCTACATTGAAAGTTCTCTGCTTATTCAAACATTCGTGTGTAGAAAACCAGCGATGGACTGAACTCAATTCAAAACTAAGAGATCAAAGCTATTTCATAGTACGCTCTGTTTCTATTTACAAACATTGATGCATGTGGTCATCGGCATGGCTGCTGCGTAACCGTACCACCTTAGCATATTCTATTCAAGCAAAACAAAGTACCTTATCCTATCTTTTACAGCTACTTAACTCTGAGTCCTAATAGAAAGTAATAAGGATGATATTCGTGTATAATTTCGAAGAGCCCTAGGTGCTCTCAGAGCTGGTTGTGTATAAATTTACAAATATAGAATGTTATTTGTGTCGTATTCTAAAAAGATGGACCGCGATGTGTTGAGCTCTCCCGCATCGCTCAATTATAGAACTCGTTGTATCGTAAATATAGTAGAAACGAAACGTAGCAGGTTGCTCAAGTGACGCGGCGGTTATGACGTTATGGCGCTCAACCACCGCGCACCAAAAGGATACATAGAAAATGAGGATGTTACACTGCCATTTTGTAAAATATCACCGGCCGAGGTGACATTAGACAGCTAGAAAATATATGTAACATAAATAGTAAAAGATTATTTTAAAATATTTCTTTCATTTGGACAATATTAATGATTCCCATTTAAATGTAACTGTCAAGCAGTGTTTTGTTTTCCTATTATCTATCAAATACCACAGATAAGAAACAGATGTATTTCCTTCTATAGCATTTTTTATCGCCGTTCGCATGTTTCCATTAGGGAGTACCTAATTAAGTATGTGATTAATCAGTTATTTGACATAATGCATGCAAATGATTACTGACAAAAAGGTTACGAAACGCAATCAGAGATAACTAGTACCATAATAGGTAACAAGACCTTACCCTCCTACGCGCACTGTTGCTATCAAAATTATTTAATAGATTTTATAATTAATGAAATTTACACTGTAAATTCAAGGGTATTTAATGATATCATAGTCAGTATTATAAGTACGTATCTAAAATGACTTAAGCAAGTTATTCTATTCTCTGTTGACATCTGTTTTTCTTTTTGGCGATAAAATAGTAAGCTTAAATTAGTTCTCAAAAATTTCAGTTTCCATCACACTGTTGGTTTTTTCTAATGCTGAGTTGTTCTTTTATACAGCCATCCTCATTTCCTTACCAAACGAAAACTTAGTCTTCCTAGCTGGTTCTTCTGGCTCCCAAGTTACAAACATCAACAATTTTCCACATTTATACAGACTACTTATCAAAACCGTCACGTCCGACAATTCTCACGAAGACACTCAACTTTGTTGTAGGTTAGAAACAAGGTTTTAAATCTTATATGGCATAAAATGTTATATAATTACAAGGTAAAGCATCATACGCCTACAGTGGACGGGGTTGCATCAGATCTCCCACGCGACAGACACTTGCCTTCTAAATTCTAGGTATATTAAAGACCTTGGAGAGATACAAGTATACTAATAAAGATTTGTCTGGAAGGATCGAATTCTGTTCAGTCTGATTTGTTGACTAGATTAGTTCTAGCAACCACGATAAGAATGTAACTGAAGAAAGTAGTTGTCATTTGTCTTTCGTTGTTGATGTTCCTACTGTTGAGAATGACCATATTACCAAATTCATCAAAATTAAAAAATCTTCATAAAGAGTTTGGCAATTAATTGGTGATTTGTCTGTTTATAGTTGTGTAATCAATATTGCTAATTACAACGCATGATATGCAAAAATAAGTCTCATAAAAGAGGTCGTGTAAATGATCATATTTTACCTATTTCTAACAGAGTTGTATCAGAAAACGGTCAACCATCAAAACTAAGACCAAATTTTAAAAAATGGCGACGGTAAAAAGTTAAGAGCGACGAAAAGCTCTCGTTAAAGGCGCAAAAGTTATTTCAGTCAAAACAATTGTTATCAATTAACTTGGCAACCGTGTCCGGCGACAGGCTGACGTCTCTAATTTGTTACTTGCGCCATTTGGGGTGATAGTTAACACAGATCTGGGTATTTTATTGGATATTCCATGGTTTATAAATGTGTCGAATGATCACAAAACACTGAGACTGGAATCTTTCATTTTGTCGATTATTTCCATTTCCGGTTTAGGAAACTCAATACCAAATTGAGTTTCACCCGCATTTTAAAATGATCTCTACAGCTTTTTGAATTACGGACAAAACTAATGTTATTCTTAAATTAGATTCTATTGACAATGACAAATATCTCAATTTCCAAAATGTAAACTCTTCTACATAAAATATGTCTATCCAAAAATATATTTTAATCTTTAAAAAGAAAGCTTTACACCGAACGCGCCCATCATCGTTTAAAACGGAACGCACCTATAAATTATGGCGCGAACTTAGCTGTCGTTTGCGTTCTAATTTGGAAAATGGCGGGTAGAGTGGTTCGGAAACCATATTTTTTTTCCTATTTCTTTAGTTATTATGGGTGCACTTTGTACAACTTCTTTGACGCTTCTACGCTTCTGTTTTCATCAAGTCACACCGCCAGTTGATTGACAACTGATGGCGATATGTGTGTACAATCTTAAACGCTCTCTTTGAGACTTTCTTTTTCCATAACTCTTCAGAAATACGGTTCAAATTCGTATAAAATTTCTTTGTTGCCTCGTAAATACACGTTTGTGTTCGTTAAGCTATCGACACGCGCTGACGTGGGAATGTAAACAAAACGCCAAAAATATATCCAGGGATTATTTTCAAGTGTATCTGTAGTAAACTGAACTTGTAGTAAGGTTGAAGGGCCCGTATGTATATCGTTGCTTATCTCTTCATCTTGTTTAAAAAGACAGTTTAGAATCGTCAATTCTTGCAAAAAATGTTTCAAATTTTGGCTAAAAAAGTTTCGCCCCAGTAAAAAAAATATAGGTATCATAGATTGTGTTTATTGTATTTATTAAGAAAATTGTATTTCTAGATTCGTAAAAACTTTTGCCACGCACCTGTCAATTGACCAGAATCGAGACACGAAAAGAAATCCATAGTTGCGATTTGCGCGTAGCTAGGTGAGATGATAGATCTAGATGAGAGTTGAAAGATATCATTATTATTAGGCCTCTGCCTCGAATTTAGCGGGCAGCGGGGCGGCGGCGGCGGCGGCGCGGGTGGTCACCGTTTTACTGGAGTGCACCGCTCGTTGCCCGCCCCCGCGCCGCTGGTTTTCGAGAACCGTTCCATTTGATTTTACGCATAAGATCCTGCCGCTCCCGCGCCGCCGCCGCCGCCGCCCCGCTGCCCGCAAAATTCGAGGCTGAGGCCTTACTAGCATTTAATAACATTCAAGACATGCTAGCTACCAAAGTTGAAGGATATAACTTATACTTGTAAGTTAAACGCAGTATTTTGCCAACATCGCGTGTCTAACAACAATTATTTACTTTTCAGCAATCTAACTTAAATTAAGTTCATTTAATATTGTATTTATGACCTAAGTTGGACGTGGCAATTATTTCTGCAGTTTCTCAACCTTCGCGATATATTGGTGTTAATAACGCTCTTAAGTGATTCAGACTTGCCATCTCTCTTTCTAAAAGAGATCATGAGAATATAGATTTTTAGAGCTGTCTAATTACTCTATTTGCATATATGCAGTCTAATTTGACAGTTTTCATTGACAGTTGTCATATTACTCTATAATTTATTTATTTATTTAAAATTACATGAGGTTTTATTTGAAGCTTAAGTCCATTACGGCTAAGCATACATGGTTCAGTATTTTTTTTAGAAATTTTATCTGTTCCAAGTAAAATATAATTCAGAATTCTCCCCAGACATCACAAGAGGCGAACATTATAAAAGCATGGTATTACGAAATTTAAATAATAAGTGTCGATGGTTATCGCCAGCGCGTGCGCAGCGGAAGCGGGTTCGATGCCCGACAGCGGAACGTTACCGTGGAATATGTAATGACGTCTAATTAAGTTATGTAATGGACGACGTGTGATTTTTGACATTGTTTTCAGTAAAATCAGAATTATATTAGGTATTGATTAAAGGAATTCATTTGTAACCATAGTAGATTTTATATTGACCGTAAAATCATACAAAATGAATTAGGTAAATAAAACACTACCTACAGTATAACGGCAAAAAACAACATTCCTTCTGACACCATTATTCATAATAATTAACAAGAAACTACACATTATCTTAACACGATCATTTTTATCTACATATCAGTGCGTGCGCATCGGAAGAGGTAACGGACAATTCTATTAAACAATGAAATTATGTATGTTCATTGTATTGTAGACACAACTTTCCTACGGTAAAGATTGTAATCTTAAAAATGCGTTCACATGAATACGACTTCTTCAGTGATTTTAGACGTGGTAGCTTGTAGTATGACTGATGGAGTACCTACGTTGAAGTAAAAGGTCGCACGCGCCACTGGCGATGGTGTTTCCAAATAATGTACTTATTAGAAATTAATTATAATTTGCTTAAACATATTGAAAGTAAATATCGTAAGAAAATCAACCCACTTCAGAGAATTTAATAGGGATGTGAATCTTAACTGTTTTAAATTCTGCCGTAACTAGTAAAGGTAAGCGTCTGGTCGAAGCTACTCGGGATCAAAACGCTGGCCTATACCTAGCTCAAAAGCTTAGCATTGCCATTCAACGTGGCAATGCAGCCAGCGTTTTGGGGACATTGCCCACTGGAAGCGGTCTTTTGGATTAAGTTTTTCTTTTAAATTTATTTTTAGTATTAGTATTAGTTTTTAATATTCGTTGTAGTTTAATGTAAATTGTACCCAGTTCTACTTTATGCAGTTAAAAAAATATTTATTGAACATTTTAAAACTAAATTAACATTTTACTTTTAGGGTTTTTTTTTGTTGTTGTCTCTTAAATAATATTAATAATTATTGTAAACAACTAAATATTTACTTTAACTTAATACTACTACTATAATACAAGAAGAATCTAAACTGTCATAAAAATACACTTGGCTCTTTTGTTTTGGTCTAGGTACAGGTAATATTTCACAATATGTATATTTTTTCCCTACATCCCACGCCAACCTACAAGTTAATCTCTAATCACGATATCTTCTCGTACATTTATTCTAATTGTAAATCGGTTTCTCCCTGTGGGTGTATTATTAAACTTCATTCATAAACAAACGAATATTCTGAATGGACTGACATCGAATCGATCTATCATACATCACTAATGCATCGATTGTTATTGTTTACGCAACGTCACTAGATATCGTGTACAAATCTAGCATTAAGAAATTGTTTTTAAAAACTTAAATCAACAAAGTTCTTCCGCGGTTTTAAGTTTCGTGATTATTTTTATTTATATTACTAACAATTCTTATAACAATATTCAAGGCAATTACAATATCCTGTCTCTACAATGCCTAATATGTTTACAAATCCTTCTTTGCTTGGGTTATTCTCAGCGTCTAACAGCTTATTACATGCGTTCTATCTAAGTAGTTGTTGTTTTTTAAAATAGACCACTTCGTTAGAAGGAACGCGATATCAATTAGGTGTTCTGTCATCGCCCCAAAGTCTCGAGTTGCCGACAAATTCAATTCTAAAACACACACCATTTGGGATGCATTAATTCATAGTTTGTTTTGTTAAGATGTTAAAATTAATTTTAAATAAAAGTTCTGTGAAACACGAAATTAGAATGTAAAAATGTAACGTTCAGTTTCCTTTCTTAATTGGAAAGAAAGAAAAATATAGAGTATCAGTTTCTTGTCAGCCTGAGTTATAATAGTAAACTAAAGAAAATAGCTTCGTGTGATCTCGAAAAAACATGGAATAAACAGTCCAATAATCTATTACAGTCTTAAATCAACGTCAAAACGGCAACAAATCCCAATTAAATATTCCAAAACAGCTTCCCAAGAAGTTAACTAAAAATTCGTTTTAGGTAATTTAGACAAATAGCATTTCTCGAATGCCTACTATAGTCACCACTATCGTTCTGTCACGCCACAAATTCCAGACCAACCGCAAGCATGCGCATACGCTTCCAAACCGTCATTTTGACACGTACTGCCTCGTGAGAGATCACCGTTTGGTTATACATATTAATGGGAAATGCAGACAAGACACAATTGAATAATTGACGGACTGATAAATGATACCTACTTAGATAAGTTTATAGTTGTAATAATCAATTTAAACGTAATTCTGGTTGGGGTTTCTTATCAACAGATGAAGATAAGAAAGATTTTATATTTGTACCTACCTACTTTCTTGCTTCGATTTTCTTATACAAAGACGGTAGAAAATACTTGAACAGTCACTAAAAGTAACAAAAATAATTATTTTTACCATAATATTACCATATTTTATATCGTAATTCCTACACGTAACTCTGTATTCAAAATCACGTCAATCTTTACCTTATCTCTTAACAGTACCATTCCAGTAATAAATGCCAATAAATCACCATGTAGCAGACGCACCGGAAGCGACAGAGGTCGCTAGTGTCAGCCATCAGCGCGCGCGCATCAAACGATAGCTTTCGTAACAATCGTAACTGAACTCATTGTTGTTGTGTAATTATTTTTTATCAATCAACACCGGTTCGTAGACTGTGTGGGATCTGAATTATTTATATTTCTTTAGGAGACATGTCTTTTTCATAAAAGAAGTCTGCTCTTAGAACTAGCGTTATGACTACTGGACATAGGGCTTTTGTAGGTACCTAAATGGTCTACATGAATAAAAAAAAAACACGCATAGGTACTTACGAGTCCACAGCCATTACTCAATGAATTAAACCCAGGTCAGGTCAATTCACCATCACAAGAAATCTGTGCTAACCCCCACCCAGCTAGTAGAACAATCGCTCTACATAACTCAGGCCCTCAACAAGTGCGATTCCAATTGAAGTCACTAACCGTTTAGCTCAATTGGATAATGCGCCCGCGTCGAGTAAAAGGGTAATGCGTTCGCAAGCGCAGATTGATCGATTGCCGGAAACCGCCATATTGGTTCGGCCGCGACATTGCGATTTCAATCCTTTTATTGATAAAGCCGTTGAACCTATTTTAATCTATGGTACACTACGATACGATTGCTATATCTTTGCACGTCTGAAATGCGCTACAAGTTTATTGCTGTTTCTGTCGCTCACCATTTATTCATTAGAAAGACTGATATAATAGAGACAATCATAGTAACGTAGGATAAAAATGTTTAACTAGTGATAAAAATGTTTGTTGTAGATTTTATCCGTCGGACGAGAATGTCTGCCTTGACCTAATTGGGATTAGCGTGGAGGACTAGATAAAAATATTTGATGATAGATTATTACAGGCAATTATGAAAGTATAAATATTCAAAAATATAACGGTTTATGGGTAACACGTTATAATGAATAATTAACTTAATGTCATTTGATCTTGGATGGTAGGTAGCCATTTTCAAAAGTCAATTAACAGAAGTACCTGGTACCTTATAGGTACCAAACTAAATAGAATACCTATTGCATCTTTATACCCAAATAAATCATATTATGATTCTAGAGATGTGGAATTTACTATTTAATATTATTTTATTTGGGAACCTTTTCGCAACTAAAGATGACAAAGTCATGCCATGCCTTTGCAACCTTTGGTTTTATTTTACGGAATTACAAACGTATTATATATTGATATATTCCCTCTCAGCAAGACCTTTGATAGTTCTGTCGACACATCATCGCTTCGGTTATAAACCAAGCTGTTTTTTAGCATGAGAACGAAGGTAATTTATTGCAATTCCATAAATGGCGATGCCGATTTTCAATTTTGCTATTCTTTAATTGCGTTCCTTGATTTTGTATAGAATACTTTCTGGAACACCGAATAGATATGTACTTAACAAGCTTTAATTACTGAACTAAAAGTAGGCATACGTAAATAGACAAAATCCTTCATACACACATGTATATCTCTCTCTTTCCAAAGACATATGGAAGAAAAGGAGAGAGATGCAAAGATGGCGACGATAACGTTCTGCGGTATACCAATCTAGTAATAGAATGCGTTAAAAGACTTAATGCTTCAGTTACGGTAGAAATAACTCATTTGAAATAGTTAACGGGTTTATTTTTTATCTTAAGAAATAAATAAGAGGCAGTGCGGTGTGAAAGATCCATGTTTTTAATTCATTAAGACTAAAGAGATTTTGGCTATTAAAAATGACAAATGGGATGTTTTCGGTTCAACTAATTCGTTTTAAAAGTAAAAGTGTAAAAGCTTGATCATCACCAGAAAGATTCTACCATTATTCTCAAATTCACTATTTAAAAAGCATCCAAATTCAAATAATGGCATTAACATCGAGATTTTTAAATATAATCTATGTATACTAATTTTAATCTGTGCCTTTGTAATAAAAAAATCCAATTCTAAATGTTACTTACATTCCTTATTCTTCGCGAGCTGCGCAAACGCATACCTTGGACTTTATCAATGAACCGTTTAGTAGTAAAATGAATAATGCCATGAGTCAGAGAATGAATGGTTGATATTTGCCATACTGTTGCCATGATGCGGGTCAATAGGTCTATCAATACGGTCATTTATTTCATTGTTAGTATTTCATGCGTTTATTCTATGAGATAAATAGAGGGACCCAATTGAAAGGTGGGTCTTGCTTGACATAATTATTTATCATTATCTATTTTATCATTACCTATCTCATTTCCAGTGTTAAAAAAAAAAGGCTTATGCCTGAAGTATGTTATTCACCCTCAATCTAAATGCAAATTCAGTCTACATATTTATACTTTCAACAATTTTGTCAATCTTATGAATTACTATTGTAAAGTTAGACAGTTAATATTTGTTCCAAATTCCTATACTTCCTGTCTTTTGTTAAAAATGGTTTCTAAACATGCCAATTACTGTACCTACTTATTTGTTTTTTTTTTCTAATGATTCATCGTTTTTTATTTCATTCACGCTGCCATGCCAGCTTGTTTTGAGTCATTCCTTGTAAACAATAATGGAACACACAATCATTAGTTTGTCGGTATTATTCTTTTGTTTATCGACTAAAATTTTTGTAAACTAGAAAACTAAGATATAAATATTGGATACCTACTAGTTTAAACTTGACCAAATCTTTGAGTGAATACATCCGCGGCAAATAAATCAAAATGGAGTTTATTGACCGGATATCGTAGCCTCCATGAACGGAAGTGACGTTGTGTTATCGTGGGATGCGCGAGCACAAGTGGCCGCAAAAGATTATCATGTCTTGAGTTTTTTTTTGTTTTTTTTAACTTCATGACAGTGACAGTACAGCTTTCTTACGCGTGAAACAAGTTATACGAAAAGTCTATGGACTGTCTAAATATCGTTTCTTAGCAGTTGAACCGAACCCCAGAATTATTCTTTAAGTGTAAGTTCGATACGCTTAATTTAATCTGTGATTGTTTAACGGCAAGCTTAGTTTTCAAAAAGTAAAGAATGCTTAATATGATAGATAAATGATAGATAAATATTATAGAGAATTAAAGAATAAGAAGAAAAATTGAATTTAAGAGTCCCAGAAAAGCTTAACAATGAGCAGTAAAAACTAAACACTTAACTAATAACTAACTACTTATGCATAGCTTATTAAGCTTTTTCTGCATACAACTATTTGAAAAATAGAAGTTGATTTTACTCCTACAAACAGCTTCAACAATATGCTATTTCAACTTACGCTATTTTCTCACAACGTTATCAGTTACCATCGGAATGTAACGTTACATAACGTTATTGTTTACCGGGACGTTATGCCGGGGTCGATTAGATAAACTTTACGAGATCTTTAAAGCTAGTCAGGTATTTAATCTCGGTTTTAACTTGAGAAAGAGAGCAGAAGATTATAGAGTTCTTGCCGTTATATATCCATTAACAGTCGATGTATGTATGTAACTAAAGAAAATAAGAATTATATTTTAGACCCTTTACATTTGCTATGAAGTAACATAATTTTTCAGTGACTTGTCAAGTTAATACAAATAAATAAGTTTTTAACCAAGCTTATATATTGTAATATGAAAACTAAACTCTGTGTGTGTCTGTCTGTGCTGTTAACCGTTGAATAATTCCTTTATCTGAAGCTAATCCTGGATGTCGATTTAGGTCATGCTTACAATAAAAATGCATTGTCATCGGAACTGAACAGACATGCAAAATTTCAGCTTAATCGGAAACCGGGAAGTAAAATAAAATTTAACTTGTAATATTTGATTACGGACAACGGGACAGGTAAAACTAAATAAAAGCTTTTAAAATAGCAGTGAAACAAAAATTGACGATCACGATTGAAAATTGGCGATAAGAAGGAAAACAAATGAATAAATGAATAAACATTGCTTCTTTAGCTCGGTACAACACTTGAAAGAAATTTGCTGGAAAATAACCTGATATAATTTCTTAAAGATCACACGCAAAACAATCATATTATTAAACAACTTGATACATTATTATAAAACTAATTGTCTATTGTGCGAAAATACGAAAAACTTAGAATAACTGTGTAATTATTTGTACTACAAACTAGATAAAGTCTAACCTAGAAACTGCATCCGTTATGTCTGTAATTGTTACAAAACATGTTACATTAACATAATAACGTTACGCTTCTTTTCTCTATGAAATTAGACAATTGTTATAATTTTTAAACTTGCACTTCGTCAGATATTTATACAAAGTAATAGCTAGTATCTTAGTGTTGCCAATTAAAACTTAAAGAACACGTAGACTATGATAATTTCGTAGAATTTACAAAGCACGAATCTTTGTAGATTTTTTTTAAATATATATTTTCGATTGATTGATGTAAAACATTCAAAAACTTTTTAGAAAATGGTAGAGTACTTCGTAGAGTTAACATCGCTGCTGTTTCTACTTGGCAAGAAATCCATAAGAGCTGCCTATTACAAATCCCTAAGCAAGTGAAAAGTTTTAGCAGTTTAATTAATTGTGACTAGATGGCGTTGAGCATCACGCATTTAATGACCACCCTCATTCAAAATTTCTCAATGAAAGCTTTAATTAAATAAGTAAAACGTTATTGAGTAAGATTTGATGACATTTCTACGCAAGAACACTATTTCTTATTTAAATCACATCAAATTGCGTAAAGACAGACCAGCCAAGTTTGTCCTATAACCTAACTACATTCCTAGGCTACTTAGTTGAATACCATTACGTTAAACGAGTTTCATCCACGAAGCAAATCTCGCAATAGAACCTTTTTGTATCATCTGTGATAAAAAAAAGACCTGCAGTCCCATATCAAGCATTACGGTTATCGCATTTAAAGAAAGGTGTTTAGAATATACATAGTAATTAATCAGTCAAGTATTGAATACACTTTAATTAGATATTTAAATTTTCGATCCTTGAATGGATGCCCTCTTAAAAGATCCCGTTAATCACCATAACGTAAGAACGTATTGCCAACCTTCTAACCCAAATCACCATAACAAAACTATCACCAAATGCGAAAACCATGAATATTTTAACAGAAACTTAGTTAATCTTAAAGATGAATAAAATTAAAGCCTTCTTTAGTAAATTTCGAGCCATTAACGATTCTGGTCAGGTGAGCCGTTACGAACATGTTTCGACAAGTTTTGAGGACTACCAAGCAATAATGAAGACTATCTGCAATGGCTTATAGTACCTAGCTTTATAGTTTGTTATGCCTATTCTAAACCTCTGTGTACCCTGAACAATTAAAAGAAAAATACCTATAATTAGGCTTAACTGGTCATGATTTGTCTCATATATTCATATTTGCTAAACTTATACCGTCAAATCCCAGTTACCAGACATAATGGAGCTAAGAAAGCAACGTTAATTGATGGTTGGCTAATTGTCCTGTTCAGTGTCTTGAATGGAGTGTTTAATTAGTTAATGAGAAGGGATTATTATTAATGATTGTTGAGTTACTAATGATAAATTGATAATGACAAAACTGCATTTACTGACTTATTTAAAAACATTGATGATCAAACAACAGAAATTGATGGTCATGTATTTAGTACTGATAATGAAGGTACTGATAATGTTGTAGTAATACTAGTGGTTTTAACTTCTCGTTAATAACAGATGATTAGAGTATTGACTGAAATGAAACGCATTTTCTGGCTAAACAAAAGGCCTCAAGAGCATCATTCCAAATCTATGTTTCAAAAAACACACAGCATCGTATTGCAACAATTAACCAACAAAAGACAGTAATAAGTCTTATTGAGAAAGTTAAACAGAAAGTCCTCTATAATTTCCAGTATCTTTATAAAAGCGATCGCGGTCCAATTTTCTTTAATAGACACACATTGTGATATATTATAATAATTCTACAAGATGGGTTTATAAGCGCATTTCACTTGACTTACGACAGGGAATGTAATGTTTTCTTGGAACTACTTGACGATGTTGGAGATGTAATTGGTCGTACAGACACACCTGTTTCGTACTTTAACGTGCAATAGTATGTTTATGACAGTAATTCTGTGTGTGACAACATTAGAAATGAAAATGTCATGTAGAGTAAGAAAATCTTGTCATGAGAAAAATGTCTTCTAATGTAGAATCTACTTCAGTTCCAATGTCATATTCTAATTAAATCATTTAATATCAACTATCAACAATTAATTAAACATTTGCATCTAATTAAAAATAATAATCGGTTGAAAAAAAAGGCCTTACCTCTAACAAATCGTAAAGGAACTCCACATAACTCATTATCGTTTTATTTATTAATATAAAAACTAATAAAAAATAATAAAAACAAAAATACACTTAACAGACCTCACTGCACCAAGTCCGTTGTCAGAGTGGCAACTGCAAAATATTAATTTGTTTATACTGGGTTACCACACCTATGCGCCTACGCATTTTTTTAAGACACCTGCCCAGCTATATATGGATACTAATCAACAGATTTAATATTAACACTGCCGTCTTTGAGTATTTTTTTATCCTATCCACTAGCCGTGTCATTGACACAGCAGAAAAAGTAGGGATGAATTTGTTTCAATAGGTTTCCTACTTTTTTTATAAATTTTTCGCTTGGAAAATTTATAAGTTCATAATTTACAAAGTACATTTTAAATTATATTAATAAAAAGTTTGCAAAATAGTGAAGGAAAATAACGTATACGTTGGCAACAGCAAGTCGCGAATCATCGTTAAAACCGGTTTGAAAAGTAGGCTTGCAAAATACAGCTACAGTGTTAGTAATCATGCATTGCTGTGATTTCTCAGCGACAAAAAATTAAGTTGACTGAAGATTATAGCATACCAGTGTAAAAAAATCATAGCATCACGACACTTTTGAAACAATAAAAGTAAGGCGGGAAAAGTTTCAAATAGATTACACTTGTCTTCAATTTAAAGGTGTACATAAAGGTGCATAGATAATAATAAATCACGCTACTTACACACGTCAAAATGCTCTTACGCATCAAAACCACAGTTAATACATACTAATGATAGTGTACGGCTGCCTCAGCAACCAACAATCAAACAAGATTCAAATGAAAGCAGTTTGGCTCCTTCAAGCCTCAGGCACGGATGCATGAAAAAAAGTAAAAAAATATAGTCGCGTTCGTGTGCACCGTTCGTGGGAACGTTGGAACAATAAAAAGTATTTAATCGACACGATTATCCGGGGTTACCATTTGCGAAAAATTTGAGCGATCTTAAAAATGGACGATGTAATTTAATTTTAATATTACGCTGTCGTATTCAACTTTAAACACAATGGCGGTACGAATGTGACAGCTTTTTTGTTGTAAAAAAAAATGGCGGATGTAATTATACAAGTAGACGCGAAATGGAAATGTTTTTTATGGAACCTGTCTGTCTTTTCGATACGGTCCTCTTATCAAGAGGAGGCAGCGATTTTTAACGGGTAATATACTAAACAAAGATATTTGGAAACTTCTCGGCAATAAAAATGCATTTTATGAAGGTCAGATTTTAGGTAACCTAAAACTTTCAAATGTAAATTGAGTGAGTTGACACGTAGGTATTAGTAATGTCGCGGCACGATCCTTTCGAGGTCACAAGTATAATGTGGCTTTTAAAGAGCTCCGATCAACAATCCTATTAATATTTAAAAAGTCAAAGTGAAATTAGTATGTTTGGATGTTTTTCAAGACTAAACTTGGCACTTTTATCCCAAACGATCGGGGAAGAAATACATAGAAAGTACGGGCAGAAGCTAGTACTATAATTATATTTATATCATCATCAACAGCCGATAGATGTCCACTACTAGATATAGATACCAAAGTCGCATGGATGTACCAATACCTATTTGCAAAAGTAAAGAAATATCAACCATTTAAAAACATACTTGAAAAGAAAGATCTGTATTGTCAACTCCAAATACTATTTGTACAAAGTTCAATAACACAGTTGATTTGCATTTGTCGAGACATCGGAGCCACATCTCGTCCTGAGAATCGATAACGACGGTCGGATTCGCGGTGAGAATTTCGGATTCAAGTCCGAACGACCATATAGGTCTAATAAATTAAGAGTCGAGGTGCGTGCGCGCATTACAAAACGATGACTAAACATCAACCGTGCAATCTTGTACAACCTGATTTTTGTCATGACTAATGCAAAATATTAAAATTTAGTTAAAATCCAGCTAATGTTTAAATTTATTTATTTAACTAAGTTATTGACAAACTACTAGGTATTAATAAACTTTTCTTGAAGTAGCATATTGATTTTCTTTTGTAAAAAATTAAATGAAATTAACTAAAATGCCAATGTCTGCATAAACTACAATTTTGGTTTCTCTTACCTGAAATCAAAATAAAGTATGTCCTTAATAACACATTCTTGCCCACTTGGCCGTGAAATCACATGGCAAGTAAATTGCCTCTAAAAGTCCAATTATCAAACCATTAACGAACTAAATTAGGACATACAATGTGTAACGATTCCACGGAATTTGTCAAGTATTCAATTCTGTTTGACTTGTTAGAATTCGTTTCGTAAATTTACGGTTCAAAAAGTCTCCCACGGAATAAAATACATACGTAAGTCTGTCAATTCTTAAAAATATGTACGTGTTGAAATTTAAACTTTAAAACTAGGAAGTAAGATATAAAGTAAGTTTGTTAAAAGGTTGAAGGCTACCGGAAATCAAGTGCGGTTGAATTATTGGGATCGCGATCTGAGTTAAATATGGCCGCTCATCCGGTCAATTGAGTGTCGATTTTACTAATTAAGAAGGCTCCATTCAGGTTCCGATGCGCTTGTATTTGTGTAAAGCTAAAACCAGCTCACATATTCAAGTTTAACTTAACAAACTAGAAACTTGTCAGTATATTGTAATCATCAGTAATTTTCTACTTATTGAATTTGCAGTATAATAAAAACTTTTTTAAAGCCTAACAAGTTTATTTATTACGCAAAATGAATAACATTTACCTAGACTCAAGAATTTCAACGAAAAAAAAACACAAACAAAAACTAATCAAGATTGACTATAGTCATAAAATATAAATTTACTTAGTAAAAGACCACTAAACTTCGTTCTCATTTTGTTAAAACACTACGATAAGTATTCTGGACATGCAACCATAACAGGATTGTCCATCAGATATAGTAGAACGAAAAGCTTCCGTGATGTCAAAATAATTAAGATTTTAGATAACATTTGGTAGGATTATTTATTTTAATTAGTTGAAAGGATGAGGGTCATCGTTTTTGACATGTGAAATGGGGCAAATATAATTAGGTTGTATTAATATTAAACAAAAAAAAAGGTGTCATGTATTTTGGTTTCTTACTAAACCTTAAATTAAATCTATATTTGAATGCTATGAATAATACTATAGTTCGCATCAAAAAACACTGTATTTAACACACAATTACGTAGGATTTTTTTACACAATGGAATGCTTAAAATATTATCCTCTATTAAAATAATTTAAATGCACATGCCTAAAAAACTGAAATTACTATAAGATGCTTCAAAGACCAATTTTATCTAAAACCCCTTTATCAAAAAAGGTTCTTTTCAAATCCATCCATCAGATATGTATAATTATTACAATCGTATATGGCAACTCTGACAACCCGTAATTGATGCGTTCCGTTCTGAAAAACGTTTCAAAATCGATGGTACCAACCTAATCATATATTTTTGATTTAATTGTTGTAATGATTGATACGAATGATTATGTCGTTACTTTTAAATAATTTAATTGTATGATTGGCAGTTTAATGCTTAAGCTATTTAAAGCTAAGTGACTATTAATAAGGCATTTTCTCAATGATTATTCAAATAGGACTACAAAAGGATGCTTATTTGAATAGATTAGGTGCCTACTTTGTAATTCCACTTCTTTAAATTGAGATCTTTCATTACACGCAATGCTTATTAATAGTATCTAATCATCTTCCAATAATATTAATAATTGGTAACACCTATTCAAGTCCGAATTATCTCAGTATACAAGACATGAATTGAAGTATATTCATAGTAATTATCTTACAAAACATAAAACATTTCACCCGCCATGTTGAATTACCTTAATTTGTCTAACAACCTCCACCCATTTAACAGTCATACAAATCAACTAAAAATAGGGGGACTTTATAAAATGAAACAGTTGATCCCATTTTCAAAGGCTCAAAGACTGTTGGAGAGCAAAACTACTCCCAATAGACATGTAGCAATAAACAGCAGGGCTCTAGACAGAAAACAGACGTCCTCGTTCGAAGGGCCCTTTGTTTAGAACATTTATAAATAAACCTTTAAGTAGTGACCTTCTTTCTGTTAATACAAAATGTTAAAAAAGTTTCATAAGCGTAAACTATTCAAAATTTTAAATTAAGAATGATTTTGTGGCCAGCCAACTGGAATCAAAAAGAATAGAAAAACAAATGCAATTAAATCTAATATTAACGATTGTCGTGTGTAGGTCTTGAGATATCTGTCCATATAAAACTCTGATATCCAAAAAAACCTACCATATGTCGTATCAGCTGATCGACCTCCATTATTCAGTAATTCCTCTCGACACAGGTAAAAGCTTTTTTGGTGGCAACTTTCAACAGCTGTTGGAGTGCGTGCATGCATTCGAAATCCCGAAATTTTCATACAATTTGAAGTTTCGTTAATGTTTCCGAACATCTGCGCCCGCAGGTGCTGTCCTGGAATTTTTAAATTTCACCCACTCCTCAATTCGAATTCCGAATTATTATTTTGTTGATCAGTAGCTGTTTATGGTTTTAAAAGTATGGAATTTCAAATTAAGTTTAAGCTTTATCTTTATGTATGACATTTAGGTACTTACATTTGATTATTGACATATTAAAAAGTCATTTAAAATGTAATATCTTTTTTATACTTATTAAGTCTTATCAACATGCTTATGCGAGTACGAAATTGTTAATAAACGCCTTAAAAAATTCCAAATACTTCTCCGAATCTTATTTGACTTTCCAAAAACGGAAATGTCATTTTATCAGTCAGTTTTTTACGCATCCGCATCTCGCACGTTCGATTCATATCGATAGTATGTGTACCGATTACTGTTTGCTCGGATATAATATCGGATGTCATATCCGTTCCGTGATACATGATATGTCGATAGTTTTGCTTACAGTGCGTGCTCATCTTAGTTTCGCCAATCAAAGGCTTGTGTTTCAATAACTGTTTATTTAAATGGAATAAAAGGAGTGTTATCAATTATATTGTTGGTTTTTTTCTTATTGAAATGTAAATAAGCGATGTTTTTATTTTCTATCTTGTTATAAACGAAATAAAATGTACAAAAATAGTAATCTATTTCTAAAATTATCGACATCTTTATTATTTTTTTAAACAGCCGTTTCCGGTTTTAGTCTGTGGTTAAAGTTAAAATACTAAGCTCCCCTCTTTCTACAGTAACAATATCTATTATGTTTAAAAATGAATAAAACCTTAAGCAAATTATTATAATTAGTAACCTAAGGTTTTCATTCAAATCTATCTATTGAAATCTTATTTATTATTTGCGCCCTTTGTACGAAACACCCCGGGTATCTTATTCAAAAACAGCTGACGCTACAAAAAAGAGCCCTCTTCCTTTATCTATGGTTACTATTCAATCGTGCGCACTCGCATAGCCTTTATTGAAAATAATAATATTCTATTTTGGATTGAAGATTATTTGGAATAAATTGGCGAGTATTAGACAATGCAGAGTAGTCATCGCTTCATGAGCCATCGTTCAATGATTTCCCGGAAATATTTTTCTAGATATTGACAAGAATGTTTCAATTTTATAAATATTTTAGATCGGTCGGTTGTCTTAGGGGTAAAATTTTCTTTATATTCTCAATTTAGTTTTTAAATAAGAATGTTATAGATTGGAAAACAAAAATTCACATCTTTTAATAATCTTCGTCTTTTTCAGTTTCCTCGAAGCACTTTACATAGGTACTTAATTTTATTTTCTATTGGAATTTTTAATGTAAGTACCCTATAGTGAAGACTAAAACGGCCCTAAATTCTCAAATTTCTACACAGAGACAAATATTTTGACAAATAAATACTTATTTTAAATGTAGAACAACTAAACCGCGCTTACCCAATGACATTCGATTTTCAAACATAGCTTTTTTTCCGTCTCATATGCACGGTTCGCTTCCCAAGCCTGCACATGGCACACAGGAATTTGACACGCAGATGTTCGTTCCGCCACCGACACAATAAATACCTAATAAATATGGCCGACGATATACTTTGAAAAATTATTCCAATTTTATTACGCAATTATTCCTAGTATAGGACCCTTTCTTAGAAATTATTCTATTTTTATTAGAAACTTTGACTTCTAATTGACTACGACATTTAAAAATAAAAAAATATTATAATAAAGTTAGCTGAGTTGAAGTACTTCTTAGATTTCTTTTTCAATTCGATTAGTTAGAGAAGGCTCGTCATGTCATGTTTTATTTTACGTAGTTACAATCATTATAGCATAAAACTCTACAATCTATATTTGTATTATACATCTATCAATATCTAAAATAACAACAACAAAAGCGAGAAAGCTGTGACATCCATTAGCGCAGGCGCATGTGAATTACGATGCTCGTGAAAATATCATCATTCCATTACGAAATGTCAAGCCGTATGAAATGTTAATTATACTTACGATTGTTTAAATTCTTAATCTACTTTTTTTGGCATTTCATCTATTTGACATAATATACGTAAGTAAACTGTAGTTCTAGCACCGTTTGAGTTCACCGTTTGCCTAGTAGTATGACCGTTGACTGGCAATTCAAAAGTTTTAAAGTTCGAACCCAAGGCGCGCATCTCTGACCTTTGGAAAGTCAAATGCGTATTATAAATTAATTATATTATCACTTGCTCTGAAGCAAATAAAGCCGTTGATCCTGCGCCTGATCTCTCTCCTCTCTCTAATCGTGTCGGATTGCCGTTCTATCAAACTGAGCGTGAGGGAAAAGAGCACAAATGTGTATGCACCTGCATACATCATTTGTACACCATAATATCTCCTGCGTCGATGGCTAATCTCCGTTGAGATTAGCCGCTGTGACCGAAATCGGTGAAGAAGACATAATTAGGTATATCAATTTAATTTCGTGCCCTATAATGGTCGACTTGCTAAAAATATCCCTAGAATGATATCAGAAAGGGTTTTTCGCAGCTTGGGTAATTAAGGTACAGCAACACCACCTCAAAAAAATATGTTCATTGTCATTTGTTTAATCTTGTTTAACTATTTATTTGATAAATAAAGTTTAAAACAGAAGTACATAGTTCTCCTGTAAAGAAAGGTTCTATTTAGAAAGTAATATTGGTAAACCAATATCGTAGTGTTTCATTTTACCTCACCTACTAAGGTAAAAGCTAGTTGGGTTCAGTTACTGCAAACAGTTCATTTGACCTCTTGGTCAACCAGTTTTTGTTTCAAGAAAGACTAATTGATATAGCTTTATTTATTGTTTGAATTTCTTAAAGCAATGTGGTTAAAAGTAGTAAATACACATTATCAGATAAATATTAAAATTCTTTATACTTCAATACTTCAGTACCAGTTCAGTAGGTATTACGAGTATATCTATTAAATGCTTTAGTAGAAAGTTATCGTTAGTCCAAAAATTATAGATAACTAGGTTTTGCATATGGTTTCGCCCGCGTAAAGATTGGCCCAGGATAAAAAGTATCCTGTTTAGTCATCCAAGATATGGTCTATCTATGTCTCAGGTTTCATCCAATTACGTTGTCTGTATAAATCAAATATTATAACTACTACATCGCTGATGTCGTCAAGTGATCATCAAGTGGAATATGATCGCTATTTATGTTTTCCTTACTTTTAAAAAACGAACTGCTTCCAAATTTAATTTAATTTAAACAAAACTATATCTATTTACAAACAGAAGAAAAAGTTCTATTACAAATCTCTTTAATTAGGACCTCATTACTAGTGGTAACCATATAACAAGTGTGGAAAGAATGTATAAAATCCCGCCTCGCCTAACCTAGTACGTAATCAAACGCAATCCGCGTTCCATTCTACGAAATTGCACTGAATATTTCTTGTTTTATTCACGGGTAATAAAATAAAAAGCATCTTCACGCTTAACCATCCGCGCCAATTTTAAACACACAGTTGGGCAAAAAGGTTGCAAAGACTCCATTTATTCTAACCTTTGTAACCAAATTCCTGTAACTTATTTATACTATTAAGCAATTTGATTACTTTGAGCTACAAAAAAGTAATAACTTAAACATGGTCTAAATACTTTGAAACATTTTATTATTATTTTAACCATGCAACAACTGTCAAATGAATTTAAAATTTCGAACGCTTCAAAAGCGCGCTATAAAATAAAATGGCTGCGAAAGAAAGCCATCAATTCATTTTATGATGATTTTTTATTGCAAGTATACTTTTAAAGGCGTGGGTCATAGCAGTTTGACATGTAGCAGGAATCGGTAACAAAGACGAAAGATTTTTATTGCGAATTGTCATCCGCTGATGTCTCAGTAATTTGTGGATGGTTTCCATTCGATAAAAAAGTAATGGTGATTGAACTTAAGAGTAGTGACAATATGTCATTGATTGTTACGAGTTCATGAAGTATATCGTTAACTTTTAATTACTTTTTAGTATTTTGCAACATACTTAAAAAATTGGTTCACAAAGTTTTAACTGTACCACTGCAATATCAGTACATTTCTGGAATTACCAAGAAAAGGGTGACAACACTATCACATGTAGGTTAACTGTGATTTTATATTAAAACATAAAAATCACGTTTTTCAAACTTCACGTTAAAAATGTCGCAACTATAAAAATTGACAAAATCACTAAAAAGTTTAAGTTTTATTTGGACATAACTAAGTGATTTATTACAAGAATTTATTTATTATGATGAATTGTAGCTGTTTTATTGCCTGACAAATGAAGACAGTTCATTATTAGGCAAACAATTTAGGTACATCAGGTATCACCTTATCTGGGTTACATCTTAAAACTAGCAGTATTGTTTTTGTTTTAAGCTGGTGTAAATTATTGGGTTATGTGTATAAAAAAAATGTAACGTATAAATCTCACTTTAGAATATCGTATCTATTTGGGTTGTGGGGTTTAGATATGCAGTCGCTCCGTAGAATACTGATATTCAGCTGCATCTGGTTAGATTAGACGCCGACCCCAACAAAGTTTAGGAATAAGGCTAGGAAGTTGATTCACAATTTATTTTCTATCTCTGGTATATGTAGATACTCCTTATTGCAAGACCCTAAACGGTATTTACTACTCTTAGGTTCTAACCTAGAGCAGTTTATTTATTTAATTCTATTAGATGTTAAGATGTTGATGTTTATAGTAGTTTATAATACTATACTGCTGAACTTATTATAATGTTATTTATATTTTGAAATTAAACTATGCCGTTGTGACCGCTCGCGTTGTAAATTAACAAATTACGAACAAGACAACAAATTTTAAAGTGAATTCATGTAAACACAAATAATAATAATATGCAGATGGCGGTACTCCTACTGGACACACGGCTCGCATAGTCAGGAGGTTCCTTTCTCTGGAGCCCTGACCACCGGTTGTTTGGGGACCCTGTTCCCGATATCGAGGGGCTACTATTTTTTATTTTTATTTAAAAATATATTTTATATAATATTGTAAATGAATAAATGAAAATAGTATGAATTATTTAAATATTTTCTGACTGGCAAGTCAGAGGTCTAAAGGTCAAGAGGACTTTTCGTAAATTATATGCGTAATAAAAAATTTATTAATCCTATGAGAAATCCTATTTTAATATGAGATTGTAAGTACGTAAGTAGTATTATTGTTAGTATTATTGTAAGTTATTGTATGTAGTATTGTAAGTACGTAGTAAGTAAGTTACCTACTTATGTTATTTTAAAGACAGTAACTAATTATAATTCTAGAACTATACTTTTGATAACATTTTCTACATAAATATAAGTATTATTAAAGAAACCAGTATCCTGTGACCAGTTTACAGATAATGTATGATATTTTTAAAACCGACAAGATCACGTGTGACCAAATTACAATAACCCGTCAAATAATGCATCATCTGCAAATCAAATTATTTAAATAAAATTCTAAGAACATTGTCGTATATCTTTGCATATATTAACTGCTTTTACATAATTTGATAAAATGATAACGTATCTCTAATAACTAGGTTACGCATGTGAACACGGAAAGCAGAGACAACAACAGCAATTTTGCGTTTATCTAATAACATAACCTAATTTTTTTTTGCTTTGTTATTGATATTTAAAAAAGGTAGCTATGTATTTCGGTTTACCATAAAGTCTTAGAGCATAAAGTATAATAAGGTGTCCTAGATCAAATAAATATGTATATTTTCCTTTTTATCGTTTCGATGGCTTTTTTTAGCTTGATTTTTTGTATTATATCGAAGCGGCCCAGAAAGTAGCGACGCTGACTGCGTTATCGGAAGCAGCCATTAAATCCTTTTGAATGCAGGTTTTAGGGCACGAATTGCACAAATATATTGAAAGAATTGTTAAGCTGGAGAATCTAAATAAAAGTTTCATTTGAAATGTAAGTTTTGTATTTTGGTTTTTAATGTAATAAATTTTACTTTAAAATTTGTGTCAAGCATTTAGTTTCCTTCATACAAGGCTAGTAAGTCTCCGAACAAGTAGCTAGTAGTCAAAACCTAAGACCTGAATCAAAAGCAGACTTCAGCATTTAGAAAGGCGTCTTAAAAGGTGAAAGTCATGCTTTCATGCTTCGCAAAAAACTCGCATCTCGTCGCGGCCTTGCCAAGGTGAGTGCAAGGGGGACATAACGGTGCTACCCGGGCGCACCGGCCCCCGCTCACCTCAAACATTAATTTTCATACACCATCGCTAAGTTTGTCATCGAAGGAAGCTTCCCACAGCACCTTGCGTACGTGCCATACAACATAAACAGCAATGTACATTGTACACCCGCTCAACACGTGCCCCGTCGGAAATGAATATAGTTTTTGATACACTTCCTTTCAGTAATACTGTTGTACTTAATGACCGTCCAATATGGTATGCTGTGCCATTAAATAGATACTGTTCAAATTTCATACACGTATTTATCGCTTATGGAAAAGCTTGCTAACGGTTCCTACCCTTATTTAGGTAAACGACTGTTAACCATTTGCGCTGCTATTTGTAAACAAAAGCGTACGAGTAATTTTCAGATATAATGTGGTATTTCATAAGTTATAGTTGCATCATTATGTCATCTGCAGTAACCATATTGTCATCATGCAATAAAACTGGGTTGAAATCTTATTGTTTTAAAGTAGGGTAAGTATGTTAGTATTTTTTTCCAAGGACGGTCTCTTATTGTGTTGACTGCCCAATTAAATAACTGAAGCATATAATTATGATGACCAAATTTATAAAGCTTTCGAGGACATTCCTATCAAATATTGCATATTTCTACATACATAATGGTTCGGTAAAATAAGGCAAAATTTTGTGGATTTTGACATCAATTCTCTACAAATTCTCATATCCAATTAAGTATTCCATAAGTAGACTTAGAACAACTTTTCCGCGAAATAGCTAACCGCAAGTTTTCGTACATAATGAACTACTTGGCATTCAAAGCGCATACTCGAGTTGCAGCTGCAACTTCACATGTCCTCTCATTCCTCATATAAGAAATAATTAAACTAAGGGTGCTTAATCAAAAAGGGAGACTTACGATTTGACTGATCTCCGTAATAGGGATTGGTGTGATAGTTTTATCCGAGCTCTGGGGGAGCGATGAGGCGCTAGGAGTCGGCGACACTCCAGGAGAGGACTGGCCATTCCCGACGCTCTCCTTCGACGTACGGTTGGGAGACAGCCTCGCTGGAAAGCTGAGGGTCTTCGTCCACTGCGACAAGCTACGCACCATCTTGACTGTTCATAAGCACAACACTCGTTCACTGAACTCTTTGTAACGAGCGACACGCACGCTCGCGACGACGGTCCGCGGACGAATGAGAATTTGAGGAGGGCAACAAAACGTAGAGCCTGTGCAAGTTGCGACTTGACCGGGTGGAGGGGAGCGCGTGTAGGGTGGCAATGCGGCATGGCAGTGTGTGCGTGGTGCACTCAGCCCGGCCACCTATGGGTTTTGGGTCTGATTTTCTTTTGTTTATCGGATCGCGGCTACCTTGTGAAGCAAAAAGTTTCGAACGATCTTTTTGAGTAGTTGTAATGAATTGACTGTTATTTTACAGTTTGTTATGTTGATTTAGTTCGTTAAAATCTGATTAGTCAAGCGAGTTTTTTAGGAAAGGCTTTAGTGGAAGTTATTTTGATCTTAAACCTGATTTTAGATATTTATGTATTATTTCTTTAGGAAGAGATTAATAAATAACTAAAGAGGAAACATTATAGCAATGGTAGGCCAATTACACATCCTTACTAGCGATATAATAACAACTTTGCTGTAGCAAATATAACTTACACACGTACCTAACGATTTGTGCAGAAAATTAAGGTTTTTTTTAAGGAAAATTATCTAATATTGTTTTTTTTTATACAATTCCTTTATAGTCATCAAAACAATCTGGCGAAAAAGGTCTCACATGGATTACTATTTCTCGCAGTTTTTTCATGACGTATCAGGAAGTCAAAAGACAAGCGGAGGATAGAGAGAGGTGGCGATTGCTCCACCGACAAGAGCCTACCTCTTAAATATAAGAAGATACACATTTTAACGGTATTATATTTATATTCACACATAATATGAAACTTCAAAAAAACGCCATATCGCAAAAAATCGTATAATATCAGTTCAGCTGTAAATATAATCTTAAAAAACCCCATTCGTTCTCATACTCAAAAGCGCATTATAACGCAGACTTCAAACCTACCTCACACATTCATTTGAATTAGCAACGCCCTATAAACGCAGAAAATAACTGCACGTAACGAGGGTGCCACCCTCCTCTACACAAAAACGCTAAGATATGTGAAGGCAAATATAGACTGATTTTATTATCGCCAGCATTTTTTGCAATGTGCAAGGAATTTCGTACAAGTATTCGTAAAATTTCTACAATCCACATGTATCTCTTAATATCAACATAATCTTAAACGGAACAAACGAACGGTAAATGCGTGGCTTGACTGGGTACTAGTACTTGAATTGACACTTCTGGGATATCATATCTTTCGTCATCATTGAATTCAAATAGTCATAACCGCGGGTCCCGTAACCGGGAAAAAGTGTCAATTTTATGTGTGGATCGAAATAATAATGTTGTATTTTTTCAATTGATACGACAGTAAATAGTAATTAGTCCCAAATATCATGTACTCAAACCACAGCAACATCCCAAGATGATCAAACTTTAGCATAAAAATAGTTTCGCGTAAAATGCAAATAGAAATGTGAAACTACTAGTTCAAAATAATAACTATTCAAAAGCAGTCCGACCTCATTAATAAATATAGAAATATACAAAGATGCAGAGGGATACAGGAGGGTGAAAAAAACGCGAATTCAATACAATGGGTGCGCAAGATTGCGTGTCGCAACTTCCTGAAGCCACGTGCGCGCGCAGCTGACGCCCGCAGCGCATGCGCACTGCATACCATTTTAAGGGGTTCCGAAGGAAACTTGTTAAGAGTGGAATAGTAAGACAGCTTTTGTTTTTACATCCTTAACAAGAGACAGCTCTTTGCAGACCCTTTTGAAATTGTTATTGATGTGCAATAAGATAATTAAAACTCATAAATTGGATAATATAGTCTCAAACATTCGCGAACGTTTAACATATAAAACAACTATCGGATAACTCGCGTTGAATGTTGTAAATTGGACTCTACATTTCTGTTTACTCCTCATGTTACCATTTGAAATTTTAGTTTGTTATTTTAATTTTGTTATTTTTACAAAAATATCTACTACTAATCAGTTAGGTACTAGTATTTCATAGTCGACCAATCATAACATCACATAGGACAACATCATCGTAATACCAGTCATAAATATTTAATCAATGTACAGTCCTGACAAAAACCCTATTTATATTCTAACGTTCAAAACTAAAGACTGTCTTCGACAACAAAAAAGGGTCATTAATGCCCCTTTTGTACACATGGGGTTCAATCAGCCTCCACCCCAATACTGGCCTATTGTGCTCAGAGATGGGGTTGTGAGTCCTTAACTTAGAGTGTGCTTAGAATTGCTTAGATACTTGATGTTGGCACGGTACAGGATAAGTGAGGGAGTTTGTTGATAGTTTGGAACGAGACAAGCATAAAATATTAGGGCCTTAATGATGACTCTACTCTTTATACCATTTTAATAAGTAATATAATAATTCATTTTAGTTGTCAACCAGCACGATATAAATTGACCCCATCGGCTACACAACATAATTTTTCATTGTATCTCGTCTGTGGGGGCTTGTTAAAAGGCTTAAAGCATATTATATTCAGAATAATACATTAAACAAAAAGTAGGGTTGAAACCATTGATCGAGATGACATCAAATATGGAGAAAGCAAATAAACTTTAGCAAATAATTAAGAATTACTTCTCAAAATTTTTAAAGAAATCATACAAAGTAAGGATTAATGATAATCTTATTTGAACCAATTTCTAATTAGATTAGAGAATTGGACCCTTTTGACTTCACAAGTCACTGCGCATTTCGAGGTCTTTGTATGCGCAGAACAATTCGTATGACGATGTCGACTCATTCTTGTAATGCAAGTGTCCAGTAGGTTACTGCGCAGAAGCGTGACCACCCTTTTTATTTTTATTTTTCTTCAAGCGTAGTTTACAGTCTGTTTAAAACTCTGTCCTAGTCTTTATCATCGTATTTGGGGTTGGCTTCTACTCACAATATTTCGTGTATGATGTCCACAATGAAGTACCTATATCGGATATATTGATTCTGAAAGCTTTGCAATTTATGCTCAAGGTGACAAATGAACAAGTCTCATAGAATTTTAAAGCACTCAATTGTGTTCAAACTGAGTCATTGAATGTAAATAATAGGCATAAGAGTTTGCATGATAGCCAATAGTTCTTATTACCGGATACGGGTTTACGTGCCTTGAAACTTAAGTAATTACGCAAATCAAAACATAATCTAATGACATTTATTTGTTCCTTTTAACTATTTATTAGGTGCTGACTTTTATTGTCATTGTCAAATACTCTTCCGCATTTTATTATGAATAATGTGAAAGGAAAGAATAAAAGATTAATTGAAGGCATTTACGCTAAATCTAAAGATTATTTTCTCTTTATAAATGTTTTTAAGTATTGCTCTTTAATGAGTACCCAATTCTCTTAGATATAAATAAATAAGCCTGCACTAAGTAATCAGAATATACTTAGTTGTCAAACATAGAGACATACATGAAATCGGGACATAAATTAAATTTCATTATTTTATCATTGCACTGTAAATTAAAAACAAGTTTTAATTCTCTCCAGTAAGAGACAATCACTTCAATAATAAATCGTATAGATAAAATTGAACAAAACACGAATAGGTAATAAAGAAATTACTACCACATACAAAAATAAATCAAAAATAAACATTGCAACTGCAATTCTTCACGGCAACATGTGGTTTGAACAAACACCTACTGAACTAAACTTTACTTACCTTACCAGGGATTAAACTTAATAGGTAATAATTAATATGCACATGTGTTTTGTTGCAAGTTTAACAGACATTTATTGACGATTTAAGTCAATTTGCCTAGTAAAAAACTAGCTATAAATAAATACTTAATCTCAACTTAAAACAAAGACGTGTAAAACGTCAAAGTGATTTATCCGCGCTTTCTTTAAAAGTATGGTGTCTACATTTTGTGAAACTACGTTTTAAATTATTATTTCAGTTTTTATTTTTCATTTCAAAACTTTTATTTTTATTTTTTATTCGATTAAATATAAATACACTTGTCCATAAAAAGAAAAAAGTGAAAAAATAATAATATAAAAAGTGTAATTATTTTAGTTATTTTCTTAATAAAATTCTATGAGCTAAAGCATTTTTACAAATGACTTCTTGTTACTCTGTTACTTCAAATATATATATATTTTTTTTACTTTTAATTTCGAGTGAGATATGTTTGTTTTATTCGAAATACAGCACTTCATCTCGTAGTCATCTGTCCCATTATACAACTAAACTCCGAACTACCCTACACATTGTTTAGAGGGCTTATTATTAAAAACTAGTAAACTCATGTACGAAATTAGTTGACTGTCAATCTTAGCTATTTCTGTAACCGTACATTACGTTCTAACACCAGTTAATTAGTTTGCTCTAACCTTTGTTTAGGTTCAATGTTTGAAGAAAATTTGGTTGATAGATGATTGATAGTTTAAACTTTTTGAAGAAACTAAATTAAGGGTAAATTCGTCAATTGAAATTTGAGTAAAAACTGATCTTAAGGTTCGTTATTTAAGAATTTTTAGGAGCTAACAAAATGATGTAATAAATGTTTTCAAGTAATTACATATAGACTATATAGGTATCTATTATAAAGGATTATATTTCATGTACTTTCATACTAGTCATATGTACTTTCTTAGTTAATCTAAGACACCACTGACTAACGGTGAAGGAAAACATCGTAAGGAAACCTGGACTTTAATAGTCTGAAATTGCCAACCTACAGTGAGCTAGCGTGGTGATTAATGCTCAATCCTTCTCTGTATGAGAAGAGGCCTTTGCCCTACATTGGGACATTTACAGGCTGATTTATTTATTTATTTATATTTTATCATAAGTATAGGTTAAAGATTGTTTTTATATTTTTTAGGGTTAGGATAGGATAAAAACATATAGTTATGGGTTACATTGGTCTGATAAGCTAAAGGTCATAAGTTAAAAAGACTACGAAACAATCCAACCAAGTTGGGCGCCAATAATGTCGGACGATCTATAAAATATGATCCCGGTTTTCAGAGTTCAATTTAAAAAATGACTTTAAAACAGGCATAGTCTCATTAAAACCTCTTTAAACAAAACCTTAGTCCTGGTGTCAATCATGGCGGCATTATTTTTTTCTTTATTTTATTTTACAATGTTTTTATAAAGTTTACCGTTCTTTAGAGGGCAATCAAAAATAGCGACCAAATCCGAAATAACATACCTGACCTAAGTATGTAGTATTACAAGTAGAACTTCTTTGCGTAACCCATAGGTCCTCATGCGTAACGGTTACGTTGTGCGCACGCGCTTATTAAAAATATAATATCATAAACAACGTAATATAACAAAACCGGTTATTAAAGCCCTTATCTTCCCATTAGTTCCTCAAAATAAGGGTGATGACCCACTTCCGGTTAAAACGGATAGTTTTCAATTAAGCACAATAGACAGTAATCGATTTGGCCCGCAGAATAATTACTCATTAAGGAGTTTACAAAAAATATCAATTAGGGTGCTGGTTATGGGGAAAGGAAAGGAAAGCACGTGGGTTTAATGTGTTCAGGGTGTGAAACCGTGAGAATGCTGTAAAAGGTCTCCTGTTTTCTTACATGAGCTTCTGTCATGGTAAATATAGGCAATAACATAGTTGTCTTGGCTCGTGTAGGTATGATTATGAATTTATGATGATTGGGACAATGTCGCAAGTATACTAAAGGATCATTGTCTGGTCTGTAGCTAGTTGAGCAGCGTCGCGGACACAGGGCGCTCCAACAATAGATTTTAATTGTTATTTTGTACTGCTTGATAGGATAATAACTGCAGCAAAACGTAGTAGTAGATATTGTATCTATTATCAGAATAGTATTATTTTTAATAGTTCCAGGCTTGCAACTAATAACTGCCAAAGCTTGGGTTCCTAATCTATCTTTAACCCACTTACAGATAAAAAAGCTTCGTCTATGGTCAACGTTTCGTTTTAAGAATTATTTTTTTTAAGTTTTTGTAGAAAGAAAAGTATATTCCTTATTCGGCGTATTAGAGGGCTACCATGTCTAATATTGGTTTGTATGCTTTTCAAAAATGTTATAAAAACATTCCATTTTATTTCAGTTAATAGATAAATCAACGCGACGACGTTAGTAATAATCGGTTTTATCGAATTCATAGCTGATTTTGTTTATCTTTGCAATAGACTTGTAATTTTTTTTTTCTTATATTTTAGTTATTTTTTCAAGTATTATGAATAGGTGTATGACAGGAATTCCAATTAACATAACCAAATATTGTATGGCTTTTGTCTTCTGCAACCCACGTGCAAACACCCCTCACGGGATGAAGTTATTGTTAATGTTTTATGTTATAACCCATAAATTCATGTAAGTGCCCAATAAAATAATATTTCTACGGAAAAAGCAAATAGGAAAGTTTGTACACGATAATTTCTATACGGCACTTAATTGTGACGTTTATGTAGAGTCGAGATATGTTCGATTGGATAATATGTGGGAAAAATTACCACAAGTTCGTGGTGTCCCACTCCCTAATATTAATATTTTAATAATACATTTGGCTAACATGTGTGCTAAAACATGTAAAAAATATTAATATTTTAGTTTCCTATTCTTTTCTTTTCAATTTTTTTTTTGTACGAACCTACGAACGAGTATAAAGTACTTAAATGTGGGTTGTCTATGTATACCTAAATACTATTAAAAAGTACTCCTTCACTATTGTGACATACGTTTTTATCGTAATTACCAATACCAGGGAATTCTTCGTGAAATTATTTATAAATCAAACAGAGAAATGAGACTAAAGAAAATCCATTCTTACGTGTCTCCGGCGTGCCGTTGATCGTTGAAAGGTAGAAGCAAAGTAGAGCCTATGTGCCTAACTCTATTAATTGAAAGGTAGAAGCCAAGTACTTAAAGTCTTACTCCATTAAAAATTTCAAGTCTGAAAGATTTATAATTTCTGCTTTTGAAGATTTGGTGATAAGACTATACCTAGGAGATAAGATTTATACCTAGGAGTACAAGAGTGTGTAATTTATTTCAACACAGAAACTTACAATCTCGACATCTGGCGCAGAATATAGAAGACAAATAGACAACGAAACCGTTTAATATTTGACTCCAAAGCAACACGAGTAGTCTGTTGCTATATCAATCAAGTTACCACGATCAGATCGGATTTTAACGACCAAAACCATACGTTCAAAAGCAATTAGACCACACAAACCCATCCCTGGTCATTCCATGCGGCCCTTTTAACTTTAAACCCATTGTAACACTAACATCCCTCTTTTGAACACCATAAACTCCATATGTGTCACGAATTGGGAAGAAATAAAAACACTAGCAAAATGGCCGACCCCATATGGCGTAGAAGTCTTGGACGTCAGACATATGAACAAACACGTTTTTTGGGTATTGTGTTCCAAATTTTAGGAAACACGTGGCGCGTTTATTTCTGTGACCCATATTGTGCTGAAAATAGCTGTTAGGTCGAAAACAGAATTGGTGTTGTATATCAAAATGTCTTCTAGTTGTGTTGTGTCTTTTATATGCTGTTGCTAATGCCTAATTATTCATTAGTTGAGTCGTGATAGCCTATGACCTGAGGTTCAACACCAGGCGCGCACCTCTGACTTTTCGCAAGTTATGTGCGTATTATAAATTAATTATCACTTACACCGTGCCTCGGAAGCATGCACAGCCGTTATCTTTGCGCCTGATCCCTCACCGGTCGTGTAGGATTGCCGTCCCATCGGATTAGGAGAGTGAGGGAATAGAGAGAGAGTGCACCTGTATTCGCTCACACTTGTGCACTATAATATCTCCAGCGTAGTTGGCAAATCTCCGTTGAGATAGGCCTGTCTGATGGACATTATTAATAATTATTCTCATTTATTCAAATACATGACATATAAAACATACATACTGTGATTATTCTTACTCAAAATGGAAAGATGCAGATTGGCTCATAAACAAACCATTTTCCTTTCTCCGTGGCATGTTTTTAACTTGACATAGATCTGCCCATCTGAATCTACTATTGCATATAAACTAACCGTGAAGTCACGAATACGAAGGCGCAGCAGGACTTCAATCAACCTGTGCGTCCCTTTCATAATTCGCCTCCGTTCAATAACACCTGAACACATCAATAAAATATGACATAATAGGAAAAGTCGTGTGTCTACTACACGAGCGTACCGAGAACTGATTATTAACAACCATAATATGACCTCATTGGCGCCACTTTATTTTTGATTGTCTCGTCAAACTATCGGACGTGCTCACGCACCAAAAGCTGATACGTGACTGACTTAATATTTTAAATTTCGAATTTGTTTTATTCGTTTATAAATATTTTTGATTACCTACTGATTCAATTGATAAAATCTACGCTACTTATTACGCTAATTAAAAACCTAATGTATAACAAAAATTATGTTTACTCAACCTTCTTCCAAAAACCTTCAAAATCATAAATAAACAGCTTTAGCTCATAAAATTTTAAAACGACACTTTTTTTCACATGAAGAACTAAATTATATAACCATAACAAAGCTCTACGTGTCTCTGGGTATAATGTACTAAGCGTGCACTTCTCACGAGATTGATATAACGATGTATCTGAAGATTTCCATGCTGATGAAAGAAGCAAAAATTTGGAAGCTGATTTTAAAGCGAAGATTGAAAACTGTCACAAGTAAGTTACTTCCTGTAACTCACTTGTTAAAATCATTGTAGATTCTGGCTTACAGGAGTTGGATTAAAAAGGTGGTAGATTATTCGCAATTAATCAGAACCAAATCGAGCGGTTAAAAACGCATTGACGAATTAGAACTTGGCCTGACAAATCAGGTACTAAATCAGATATTGGAATTAATATTTCTATAGTTCGCATAGTAGATATGCACAAATACCTACTTTACAAAAATGTTATGTTTTAGTGACATGTGAGACCAATTGTAGAATGTTGTGCAACATAATTAGCGTCAATAAAAAACATTTTTGGGTCCATATTATTAATTAAATGTATCCCAAAAATTCAAAATACAGTACACTCCAGTTAGCGTCCATTTTCGTCACCATAACAAGCAAAGTCCTTTTACGTACAATTCTAGAACAGGTTTGCATCCGGCACGGTTGTGCAAGACGGTTGCTAACAATATTGAATGATATTTGACACTCCCACACTGTTAGACTGGACTTACGGTACATAGTGTTATTGACATGTTTGGAATTATTAAAGCAAAAAAAAAGTATTTTTTTTACTGTTACTTTCATTCCTTCGCCTCGTTGGTCTTTTTGCAAGATGACAAATAAGTATCTTCTAGTTTCTGAGTCCATGCCTAATTTGGGAAATACCTTATCACGTTTTACTTGAAATTATCATCCTGGGTGGCAAAATGATTATTTTCTGATACCTACAGCGAACTACATAAAATTACACTTATGAGATTGTGCTCTGAGAAGTTAGTCTGTCGACATAAACAAGTAAAGACGTTTAATAGTCGATGCAGATAATTATAATTTTTTCGAATGTCATTTAGTAACTATTCATCATTCAATTCACATTAACTTAAAAATAAACAATAATTAAATTCCCTGTTTCAATCGCTACATCAATCATTACACTAGAATTATTAACGGCTTAACCGCTTCATCCCATTACGCACTAATTCGAAATTCAAACAAAGAAAGGGCATGGAACTTTTAAATCATGGAATAGTGAGGCGACATTGACGTAAGAAAAAAAAAGTAAACGCATTGACACATTTATTAGAGCTGTCATTCGATGGTACTTACGTTTGACAGCTCATAAGTTTTGAACTTTAATTTGTGATAAGCTAAATGTGTGTGTGGATGCGCTACTGGATTTTAGCTTTCACATTTCTAAAAGTATTGTTGAGTTATCGGTTATTTAAATTGGGTCTTTTAGCGTCTTTGTGTCGATGGTTTTATGGTTACAACACGTGTTATTTCATCATCGTTACTTTTGTCTTTGTTAGTAGCTTCATAACTTAAGATATTTTGTTGTAAAGCTATAAAACTGAACTTAAATATAATTATCTGTTAAGAAACATTGACTCACTGACACAAATGTCACAATTAAATTTATGGTTCATATAAAATCGAATGGACTTAGAATCTAGTTTTATGTGTAAGTACTTTAAATGGAACACGTTGGGCTCAGCAGGTGTCCTAACTACGTAGATAATTTACTTTAGTACCTATCTGTATCTTTTTTAAATCTATAGACCACAATTTATGAATAAATATTCAGTCGATCTAGATAGGCGCACACATTCAACAACTCATCACAATAACAAAGAACATAAAAACAAAATAAATTACTGAACACATTCTCATTTTATTTTTAGTCTTTATTAGCTTAACAGAACTAATTACATGCGGTGACAATGTGTTTCGGGACGTAAGTCGACTAATTCGTCAGACAGTCGAGTCGAGACGTAATCATAATCGAGGTAATGCCCCTCACTATGTCATCGACAACTTATGGCGCCAACATTACTTTTTTTTTAAATAGTTGACACTGGCTGAGTTTATAACGCATTAAAAATTACTTTGAGATTAGCTTTTTTTTCTGGACAATCCAATTTTGTAATCTTTTAAGTACACAAGGGTTACGAAAGACGTAAGCCATGTAGTGACGATCTTAGGTGAATTAAAGGTTGAAAAACGGGTTGCGCTTGCGCAACGGAGGAGTTCTGGAACAATGTCCAGGTGTAAATTATAACAGGTTAAGGTAAATGAAACTGGATACACTTGAGTGACTTACTCATGAATGTGGTAAAGGAAACCTAGGGAGTAATTACCCATAATTATTATTATTTATTAGAAATAATTGATGGTCAGGAATGGACACTGTTAGACCTACCTGACCCTTTGTCAATTTGTAGATATAACAAGCAGTGCAGTGATAGCTTAAGTATGGCTGTTGACTTATTAAGTCAGAGGTCTCAAGTTTGAACCTAAGGCTTGCACTTAATATGCGTGATTTGAGTCGTAAAAGCCGCAGTGCATAGTGGTATGATCATTGACTAGCTATTCAAAGGTTTAAGGTTCGATTCCAAGGCGTACCTCTGATTTTTGTATGTTATTATAGAAAATTAAGAGGATATTATAAAAATCATATTACATGGCTGTAACTTGTATTAATAATAATCAATAGGTACACATGTATGTATAGGTATAATTAATTACTTGCTCCGTGCCTCGGAAAGCACGTCAAGCGGTTGCTCCTGCGCAAATGTAGAAACCTAATATTTAACTGCATCAGGTTAAAAGTAATGACTTCTAACGTGATGCTGAGCCTGATATAGGCAGATGTTTTGCTTTCCAAACCGATCTGCCCTTGTGCGAGTCAGCCGTCTAAAAATTCTTATTAAGCTTTAAGTTTTAAATTGTTGCTAAGGCGTACCTTAATGAAGGTCAGAATAATCGAGGCATACGGCATACATACGTAGCTACCTGATGACTTGTTTTACAATAACAGGAAATGCCTTAAATTTCAAAACGTCCAGACTGTGCTAATTTAAGAATACGTATACGTACCTAAGTAATTTCCCCGGGTCTACCAAATGGTCATATCAGGTTCAATCTCTGTAAATCGAACATTCATTGTTGAATAAACTCTTTTGCTAAGACTATAATATATTATAATAGGACTTGACACCCGCTTGGGACAAACATTTATCTACGAGTATCAATAGCCAGTAGGTATAAATACTACAAAACACTAAATAGCTAGAAAAATCTGCTTATACGACTCCAAAAAGAACATATTTTGTGTGTTTGTGTTTTGAAGTCTGTCTTATTTTTTTGATATTTTTTATTATTATATTATATATTATATTAGTTTTAAGTCGTACATTAACTGCAAAGAAGGAAGCCAAACAAAAATATTTAAATTAAAATATATTATTTAATTTAAAGTAATTATACTAAATGTTGCACGCAACTACATCTGTCTGCTAATTAAATAACAGTTAAATTAACCGGAAGAAGTAGTTAATCCAAGTCAATATCCGTTCAAATATGAATTAACGGTCTAAGTACCGGATTATGAGGAAGTGGTTACAAGTATATTACGTTATAAAAGTTCAATAAACTATTATTTTATATTGGTCCGATGGTCAAGGCTCTAAAGAGAGGAACCTACTAACTATGCGTGCCGTGTCCAGGAGTACCGCCTTCTGCATCAAGCCCTTGGTCTAGCCATCTAACGAGAGCCTCTAGAGTTTTTGATCGAAGCTCTAATACATATATGTAATCCATAGACAGGCACAATGACAGCTGACTCTACATCCCACATGTCGAATAGGTACCTCGCGGGCCAAGTCTAGATATTTGATGTTGTTTGTTGTCTTTTAGAATATTATTAGGTGATTTTCGATTATTTTCAACTGAGCCGTGTGTGTAATCGACACGAATGTGATTTCGTTTACAAAATAGTGTTACTGTTCCATGCAAGTTTCTTTTGAGTCAATAATTCGTTAAAAATATTAAAGGAATCGTCGTCAAACTGTCTGAAGGGAGAACAGTAAAACTTTTTATCCAAGAACAGCGTGTGCGCAGGCTATTAAAATGGATATTTTTGGCGCGACCATTCTGGAATGTTTCGTTAACGACTTTCAGTTTTATGATATTCTTTAGGTTTGAGAGCTTTAGTTGTAATTTGGTTCTGTATTTATGTTAGAAAGTGATGAAAAGGGTGTTAAGTCAGTCGCACACAGCATGAATTACAAAAATAATCGCCTAGCAAGGATATTATATTATTTTATATAATTATTTATGTACGTAATCTATACTAATATTATAAAGAGGTAAAGTTTGTATGTATGTGATAATGTATGTATGTTAGGGGTAATCTCTGGAACTACCGATCCGATCCTAAAAATTTTTTCACCAATAGGAAGCTACTTTATCCCTGAGTGCTATAGTCTATTTTTTATTCTGAAAAGTTTTCAGTAAAAAATAACAATATCTGGGATTCAAGTAAGAAAAAAAAAACAGGTAATCTTGCTGCTTTATAAACGTGTGTTTACGGGAAAATTTAATTTAACGCGGACAAAGTCGCGGGGAACAGCTAGTATTGTATAATAAGCTAATAATGTAAGTATCAGAAAAAAATATTAATAAATTTCTTTCAGTACAAACTTATTAGATAGGATAAATAAATTTACAATCTATTATAAATAACAGTTACAAGAGTAAAGTAGTAAAAGTCAGTAAAGACACCAAAAGGGACATTTCAAAAATGAAAACCGCCCAAAAATTCCTCTAGTTCCACAAAAATGCATTTAATTCAATTCATAATCCTGCTAACAATATCGTAGCTGGAAATATTGACAGGACGCCAACAAAGCGACTCCCGCGCAGACTGCAACAATGGCGGACGACAGATGTGCGCGAAGCACAATGCAAACTGTCAACTATCAGCTGTTCATCGCCATCTTTGATTTGCTGATTGTAATATTGAAAGTGGACACCTATGTGAGGTTTTTATTGCAAAAGCAAGAATAATAATGAAATAAATAAAAGGGTACACACACCACACATCGGCTATTAACTATTAAAAAACTTGGTTATTGCATTTGAATTTCTAATTCACTATTATTTTTATTAACTACTAGTAGTGATTTTATTTTCCAAAATAATAAATATCATACTCTAGAATATTCCATGCCACTGCTAGGACATGGTCATAGGTCATTTATACCCACCACCCGGGACTACCCCAGAGAAATACAGGATGATTCCATATTTTGGACTCTTGTTTAGTCACATTGCCAACCGTATTGCTTTTAGATAGAATAATATAATGTATCATCCTTAAACCTTTAAATTGACTAAATCTCCCTCAAAACACATCACATAAATTTTCAACAAAACGACTAAAACTAGATGTATTGTCAACGACTTCATAATACATATTAAATATAACATTTTATCTGGGACTAATCTCTGGTCCAATTAAGTTCTATTTGTGTAACTCGGGGTGGTCCAAAAGGGAGTAAGTTGGAAATATTTTGTGAGTCCATACGACCTCCGTCAATTAGAATATGTCAGTTACCGTATTATGTCAAGCAGAGAGCACTCCCGTAAACGTCGTCGACTTAGAACCTAAATATATTTCAAAAGTTTTAATAATAAACAATAAGAATTTAAAGAGATGAATATAAATTAAACCAAATTATTTGTAGATACAATAATAAAACTGCAACTGATAGATAAATCTAACTTAACTTAAATGAAAACTATGAAATGAATAATGTTCTTGTTTAAAAGATTGTGGTCTAAATTGGATTGTGGAAAAAAATGCCAATGCCTAAAACAGCGGTGACTTCAATCAAACAGCAACAAATACCGAGTCCGTACCAGAACGTTGCGCATACGCTTGTGTCCTATGACGTATGGCTCGGCGCATTCCTCACATAAAACAGCCTCGCGCCTCGATGCCTCTATTGTCCAAAAACACTCGTTTTTTTTCCTAATAGCCATACTTTTGAACGGTCATATTATTGTAGTTAGTAAGTTGAAATTGATCGTTAAAAATATTTGGGGATATCTATTGTTATCTTATAGGCTTGGAGGAGTAGTTTTACTTTGTATTTGATAGGTCATTCTAAAAAATCTCATGGATCTCTCTCATTCTAATATAATCTACGTTTTTAAACGTATCATATGACAATAGACGACAGAGATGACGTCATTACTCTCTAACATCTTTTTAAAGTCCATGCAAATCTTGGCGATCTTCATTTAGCTGGAAGGGGATTTTGACAGCTTATAACTGCGGCACGAATTGACAGAATGATGGAAATTTTGTTTTCACGTACCTATTGGTTATTTTAGAACTCATTTAAGTATTTTTGCATCCAAGTGGCACATAATGGATTACCTATATTGTATCTCCTATGATGAATTAAGGAGATATCAAATACATAGATATCCAACTAAAAAAGCACCTAGTCATCTCTTACTCTCTATTAGAGGTGCACAAACTCTTTGTTACAGTAATTTATTTTCCGATATTAAATCTTAAATTTGTTACCAAATAATTTCGACAAAATATAGCACTAAATCTATTATTGCTTTATTTTGCCGAAATTGTTAGCGCAGCAACTATAGACGTTATAGACGCGACAATTATAGACGTTACCTACTTAGGCAGATAAAAATTATATTTTTTTAAATAGATAAAAGTAAGATAATAAATATAAGTCTACGTTTAAAAATAAACTTGCTAGTCTGACCTAATCGGTATAGGAAACCAGACCGAACTGCTTTGAAAAACTTTATTCATTCAACGGTCGACCTACGACATACCAACATCACACACCGGATCAGAATATCGTTATATTTTTTCTAAAACACGCCTAGCCTTGTTTACATTAGAAATATTTTGTTCGTATGCCTTAACATCACAGACCTATTGGAATCTGTCGGTTCCTTTTAGATACGAATCGGCGGATAAAGGTCGGATGACGAAGGTGGATAAAGCGGCGAAAAGGATGTGTTTGATGTGAATTCAAAATTGTAAAATTTTTAAAACTAGATTTTTTTTCAACCATACCTATATTTAGTCAATCAGATTATCAGACATTCTTTACATTTTATTCTTATCAACATCCTGATGTATAAAACTGCGAAGAGAATTATTTTGCTAATATTTCGTATCTCCTTAGCATAGTCTGTTAGTCCACTGCTGAACATAGGTCTCTTCCAATGCGCGCCACTTGTGCGCTCATTGTAGGTCTCCTTATCAAGGATAAAACGAAAAGCGACGCCTCACATTCGTTCAAATACTAGTAAAGAGTTTGCAGTAAGTAAATTGTTCATTAAGCACCATTAGTGATAATTATCGCAGTCAACCGACAATAGTTGATAAAATATTTATCTGGCCAATGACTCATGTAAAGAATACTCATATTTACGTTTAGATTTGAGTAATTTGTGGAACCGCTTACAATTTTTTAGACAACTTGGTCCAAAGTATTGTATAGCTTTTCAATAGCATCATTGGTAACTAAAGAATTATGTAGACTTAATGTTGAAGCTTAACTAAGACTAGAAGCTAACTGTATTATTCCTAGTTTATTGGCTTCATCTTCTTCTTTCCGCCATTGTATTCCCGTTTCCTTTCTTTGTATTCGAATTAATTGTATACCTACCTAGTGTGTTTGCAAAGCCACTAATTTCGTAAATTTCTCAATCTATGTCCTCAACACCATTTCCTCCTTAATAACCCCATAACATATCGGAAAGGTCAACGGATACCGGTTAAATGAAATGATACCGTCTGTCCGTTAATACAGACCTGTCTCAAAATCAGCTGTTCGCCCCTCCCTCTCCCATACTCTCGTTCTACCGGTTCTAGTCATAAATATTGTTGGACTACTAAAATTTTAAACTTAAATTAGTTTGTAACGTATTTTTTAAGCTGTTGTTTGATTCTGCGACGGACGTATGGAGGCCTTACTTGCATGAGAACTTTGTCATCCATACGAAAATATATCTGTTTGTTTGTCTTGAACGCATTTAATACTGGATTGGTTATAATCAAATTTAGCTCAGAGCTTTGAAAATGGAATACCACGTATAAGAAGCCGAGGACATCAGCTTGTGCTTACCTAGCTAGGAACTTAAATGAACGTTTATAGAAGCTTTAATACAGATAATTATCGTTTGAATTATGTAACTGTCTTTACCAACGGTATAGTCTCCAACAGAGATGATAGCAAGATAATATCGCGTATTATATACGCGGTAGAGTGCAGGTGGAGCAGTAGCATATCATAGCATAGTATTAATAATTTATTATTTCTTTCTTGCTAGTTTATAAACTATTATAACAAATTATACAAAATTATTCTACAGTTCGGCGACAATTTCGGCATAAAATAGAGATATTAGATTTTGAGTTGTAGATAATGTAGTAAATCTAACGAATGGTAGCTAGTACCGCTTCGAAGTCTACTTTCCTCTAAAATGTCAACGGTACCTCACATTTAAAAGTTATGAACTGTACATGCACTTGTTTTATAGTCTGATTTCTTTTAATTGTAGAAATCAGACTGAACTAGGTTATCATGATGTTTATCTTAGAAACTGGCCTTATAACATCTACAAATAATAATGTACATAAGGTCATGTAGAAGTCAGGCATTTTCGTTTATGACCGAACATACCGTGCCTATTTGGATGTAGCAACAATACTTGCATTTTTGGCAATCAAATGAAGTTCCTCTATTTACGACAGGGTTAGCTGCACTTTCGTGTCGTATTGTGTGCTTGTGAGCTAGTTGCTCAATATAAGCAAATAATTACTCTTTTTGCCTTTGCCGTTAGATATGAGTTGACCAATTAAACGATAGAGAGTCCAATAGTGGACTGCTACAGGTTGATGATGATGATGATGAGTTGGCCAGTCCTAATAGACGAAACTCGTACACTACACGTCAGGGAAATGATATAGTCACAGTGAATTAGATTATTTAAAAGGATAAATTTATAATTAGCAAAGGTTAGGAATCTGTGGCCTAGACCATCTTTGTCGTCCCAAATCAATTTGCATCATTTAAGATTTTTATCACCGCTCACCCACACACTACTTCCAATCACTATCGTCAATACTGGCTTTTGTAGGGTAAACACGACAATAACCAGCGCAGCGTTATATTTTAACCGCTCGTCGGCCCCTTTATGAGTCATTACAAGGAACGTAGGATCTTTGAAATGTATGTGCAAACAGAGCTGTCGTAAATACTATGTTTTATTGAACTCTATAAAAACGTTGATGGATGAATATACTTTCTTATTTATATTAACGTGATTATAAACTCATAGAATCTTATGACAGATCCTCTTAAGTATGTAAAAGAAAAAACTTGTAAATAAACAAATGTTAAACATGTTAAATTTGTTACAAATGTTAAAATCAATGTAACAAATGTTAAATTCATACATTAGGTAAATACCATTTCCATACCAATTTGCATTTTATGCCATTAAAAATCTTAACTATTCATTTATTAAATACTATGATTAATTATCAATTTGAAATCTAAGAACGGGAAGGTGAATTTGGTTTGTATGTGAAGGAGAATTTTTAATTTAAATAGGCATATGTTCTTGTTCAGGATTAGTGTCGATTGTACCTTAAACTTTGTACTCTTCTTAAAAATGATCCAGTGTTAGTGATTGACCAAGATCAACATTAAATAAATAGTTATGGTAGTGTGTGTACTTAAATTCCATCTGTGTTTCGACATGTTCTTCGTTAGTATTTAAGCTTAAGTCTGTAAATATATTGGAATGATCCGTAGAATCTTTATCATAAACAACTTTACCATGAGAAAGTATTTTACTTGAAGAAAAATATCATCATTGCCTTAAACTCCACAGCATTTTATTTTCAATGTGTCATACTTTTCTCAGTAATCCCGAATCCATGTGTGGCCCTTTCGTTTTAAAAGCAAAAATATTGTCATTAAAACCAAACTGTCCGACAAACGCCATAATTTACCTGTTGTCAACATTCGATTGATTCTTTACTCGTGTTACCGATGCCGCTTAATGACAATTGGGGCAGTCACCTTAAAAAATTTCGTCCTTATGTCTTTGGGTATAGTGTTGCTTTTGAATGTACATTTTAAGCTTGTAATCTTCAACTATGGTGTTCTGCCATTAACTTGTAAATCGCTGCTTGACACCTTATTACCACACTTAAGTTCTTGCGCACAAAAATCAACCCAATATCTTTGTCACAGAGTTCAAACTCCTATCAACGTAACCTCGTCTATTTAATAAACAAAAGTAAACATTAAGTCTTCTCTGCAAGGTTGAAATTAGATTGGCATCTTTAATCGAAATCAAAGGTGATATTAGTCTCATCTTCAAGCCGACTATCAGCAGGAGAGCAGGCGGCTCGATTGAGATATTTCTACTAAATCCAATAGATAGTATGTTTGTTTGTTGTACCGAAATAATGGGAGGTCTTAGGTTCCCGGTAATTGTCACTATCCAAATGTTTGTAGGTGGAACCGCCTTTATTGTTTTTGGGGCTGACAAATTAAGATAAGCCGTAAATTAGTAATTTCCGTCTACCTGTTAAGTATAGAGCATGGGATCAAAGCAGCAAAACTCGGGGACTTTATCTTAACGGCCATCAGTCCTTCAACTATTAACAGCCTACTGTCAGCTTATACCTAGCTTATTATGTGAACCATGTCCAAAAGTCAAAATTCTGGTAGAAATATGTTTTTTAAAGCCAGTACAACAATATATTTTAAGTGGGAAATTCGTCATCGTAGGTATTCCTAGCTAATTCTGATATTTTTATAGATGTACAAAAGGTATTGACTTGTTCCGCACTATATTGTTCATTTATTTATGTTGTGTAGGCTAGAAAACAGAAAATATCAATAATAGTTTGTACTACCAATTTAAATATTTTACCTCCAACAATACCACGAACGTGATGACGTCTAGTGTAATTGTATAGTAAGGAAAGAAAAACAAAATACATCTATTTATCACCTCCTATCTTCAAAACTGCGAAGCGAATTGCATCCGTACTGTCACACCTTTCTTGTGAAACAAACAATTAACAATATTGTTTTAGTTTTCTATTGTTAATGTACGCAATTTTTGAATAACAGTTCAGGAAGAATTTCATTGTGAAAACAAAACAGTAGTTCAAGTTGGTACAGGTTCTTTTTCATCAAGAGCATCTATAGGTTCAACACTTATCTACTAATTAACTTTGAGAATTTAGAAATTTAGTGATTATGCTTTTGTAGCAATGTGGTTTACTACCAATAATTTAATCTTAACAATACCAGACCATATAATTTCCGTTGTGTCTCGCATTGATTCAAGTTTCAGCAAGCAAATAATCAAATTATTGTAATCGAAACTTTTTACAGAAAAAATTGTTCAATCAATCCCAACTAATTTTTAAAAACAAAAAATAATACAGCAATAAAATTTGTTCTACTGTACTTATCTCAGTTACATCATCTAATTTTACAGCCCCTTACACTGCCGACTCCCGTTTGTTTTTAAACCCTTATTGTTCATCAACAAAACTGCCCCTTCAAGTATTATACAAAACAGAAGGGTACTATTGACATTTTTACGGTAAATTTGCCTACCTGTGAATATCATCATGCGTAATAAAGAAACCTATTGGTTTACTAAAAGGTGTATTGGTTTAAATAAAGAAATGTATAGGTAAACGTTGTGGAGCATTTGTGTCTAAATGAATGGTTTTATGAGAAAACTGAACATAATAGGCCTTCCGTGACAGTTAGTATCGTAACTAATTAAGAATTATTAACTGTAATTATTGACAGAACTGAACCTTACGAACCATCCTTGAGGATAACTGCTTTATAATTTGATTGCAAGATTTGACACGAATATACCTACATACATTGCAAGTTAAATAAAATCTTGTAAAAAGTTTCTATTACAATCCCATTAAAAAAAAGAACAATAAATAAATTAGTAACTGAGACCCAAAATCTGAAAAAAAATAACAGGTCTGATTGCCTATCAGAACAAGTTCCAAAAGAAAATAAAAATAACAGCAGAACATGTCACGACAAGTTTAAAGCTTCTAGAGTAGAAATATAAGTACTTGTAAGCTTTAACGGTTGTAACATGTCAATACTTGAACGCGATTGTCTTGCTAAGTAGGCTACTTATCACGTCAGTTCCGGTAAAAAATAAACGCCAAAAGCTTTGCTGGGTTTAAAATGAAACCGGACAAGCATAATATGAATAGGGGATTATACTAAAATTATAGTTACAGAAAAGTCGCTCCGGATCAGAAGGTCTAAGAGTTTGGTAAAGGAAAACATCGTGAGGAAACCTGAACTTAATAGTCTGAAATCGCCAAAACGCCCTTACAGTGGGACAGTTACAGGCTGATTTAATTATCGATATAGAACATAGTACTCACTGAAAATCAATAATGCTAATAATTTAGAAGCTTTTCTTTAAACGAAAGCGCTACAAACAGAATCTCAATATAATTGAAAGATCATCAAGCAATAAGGTTAGCATTGCATCAATTTTATCTCATCAGTTGCTTTTTGCTGGCTAAGATCACTAGAATAATACTACTTATTTATTATAGTAACACGATCCTTCAATAGCTCAGTTTTTGCGCGAACACGAACAGTTGCATACAACCGCTTTTTATTACCCCACCAGCTAACTTGACCTTCTCCGCCTCCTAAAAGTCGAAGCTTATGGGATCCAACAAGAAGTAACGTGTGTATATTCAGAGGTCTTTGTAAGTGGTCAGTAAAGGCGAATGTACGGCCTTGCTGATTGCTATGGCAGGGACCAAATCGTTTTGAGTAGGTACGATTTGATGATGAATGATTTTCGGTGCAATTTAAATTACCTAAATGAATGAGCGTCTGAATGAAGTTTGGGTTAATGAAACTAATTTTCTCGAATTTATAATATGACTGTGATATGACCACATAATGATCGTAAGATGTTCCTACAAAGATAATCACAGTTTTAATTATACCCGAGCAAACAAAGATGGCTTAAAGCTATTAGTCAAATTAATTTAAAGTTTTAGCTATTACTCAAACATCTAATAATAGTCCAACTATGTCAAAGCCAAAACAGCAGTCTATATCGATTTTTGTAGACTTTCTACCTACTACCTATATTATTATATTATTGTGGTAATGGAGCCATAATAATCTACAATTAGTCTTGTAAGACTACCTTCCAGATCTTTTACCATTAGGTACCATTAGACTCGTACCTTTAATGACGCGATAGTCAAGTCCTTTTGTACGAACAAACAACACAATGTCTCCGATAAGGACGAGGTCGACGATGCCTCAAATACAGCCTTGAACATGTCTTGACATGTCTCGGAGACTGCTAGCCTTAATAATCTGATGAAATTAATAACATCATGTTGTATTGATTCTGCAGATAAATTGAATACGACGAATAGTTTGCGGACAAAAAGACAATGAGTGTTTAGAAATTATTCAAATTTAGGGCGAGCACAAATGTTATTTAAGACCTCCAGTCGGGTGAACCGATGACCGATGACAAGGAGGTGTTGTTGTGGTGCAACCGGGGGCTGAACTGATTGACCGAGCACCTATTCATCAAATCTACAGTGCAAATTATGACTTCTAGATGACCTCTTTATTTAATATATACCTATAGTATTTTAGGCTTTTTATATTTCAATAGAAATAGTTTATTTACTAGAAACACAATACTTTGTAAATGTTGTACAGGGTTCATTAGGTACATTATTATAGAATTGAATGTGTAGTGACAGATTATAGATTGAACTCTCAATTTGCATGATAACAAGCAAAAAATGTTTGTCACTTACAAAGCTCATAAACTGATTTTAATTCTATCTACCGATTTCTGTATCTTTAAGCCACACAACAAACAAATAAACCTAAAATCTACTAAATTAACAATCCTTTACACCTGACACCTCTTTAGAAAAAGTAATAGGGTGGAAAACTGGAAATACCAACAACTGGAGTGGACAAGTAGTGACGTGTCAACTAGCCAACCAGTTAGATACGACCTTGCTTCGACCTAGACAGGACAGGATTCAGCAGGTCAACGTTCTGCATCGTCTGAGAGACTAGATTGTAGCTTGACTTTATTGACAATTCACTTTTATTGCATGCGATATTTTGGAGATTAAGGTTGTCTGAGAACTGTTTTTAAACGGTTTTACTTAGCTATGTTTATTATTTGGTTCAAATTTAGTAATCGATATTTCATCCCCTTCCTGTTGACAGATTGATCTAATATTTGGTACACAGCTTTAGTTTTGATGACAAAACCGTTTTACGTAAAAAAAATATTTTTACAGTTTATATTATAATATTGTATATGAATATGACGTCAATGTAAAACAGCCGTTGAAGAATGTTAAGCAGGACGCGGCATTTAGTCTAGGTAAAGTTTCGTCCTATTTCCATAGAAAACGTCGCGATATTATGCATGTTTCATGATGACACTTCTACAAGAATCTTTAATATGTAATAAGTGCAATTTTGTTGTACTATAAGGTGGCGAATAAGCTTACGACACAACCCGCTTGATTGTAAACTGTTACCGTAAACTAAAGATGTTTACAACACTTGTATACCATCCCCGGAATTATGGAAGGGGAAGGGAAATTGGTCTCAGTTGCTCTCACTAACCGTAGCAATACGACGTAACAGTACGAATACTGTTATTTTTACACTGGTGTCTTGTAGAAGGGTGGTATTACCACAACCGAGCTGACCCATTCTTGCTGATGGCTCTGTCATCATAAAACTAGGTGCAGTTATCTTTATAACAATATTTCAGGTATATGTATAAACATTTTTTTATAAAGCAAGCAAGGATATATGCATAAGCATACGATATGTTTATGTAGCAAGCTAACTAGCATCCACGGCGCAAATTATTGCTTCATACTGGTATGGTAGACGCAACGATTTATTTTTCTTTTAGCATTTGTCCCTATGAAATAAATATACACATACATACATATAAACTTTACCTCTTTATAATATTATAGTATAGAAGTACATATAGATTATCATCATGTGTCAGCATTTCGATTGCAGTTCAAATGAATGACCATACGTCAGCGTAGAAATAAGAAAGCATTAACTACTCTGTACAATGAACCCTCTATAAACAATAAAGATTTAAAAAAGAACTACTCTGTACTCTCTCTCTCCTTGACTCTCTCTCCCAACCCAACTCCCCTAATTATAACTGTTTTCCCAATTTCAATAGGTACCTATGCAACAACCACAACAGACATTTTCGCTCTGAAAATAATCTTCTCACTCTTTCTTTTTCATACAATCTATACTTTTGTGGAATGCGCTCCCTCGTAAGGTTAAGATGGCCTAGTCGGTATTCATTTTTTTTTTATTGATACCACCATACAAAGGTCCTCGGAAATAACAACAATAACTTTATCCTATAAAAATCATGGAAGCACATCATGGCGTTAAAGGCAAAAATAAAACAAAGTTGCGGCTTGGTCCACACGTGCGGCCGCATCTGCGCAAGGTGCGCACGCGCAGCTGCCGGCGGCCAAGCAGCGCATACGCCGACTATAAACATTTAAAAATCTCGCCGCAACGCTTTGCACCTTTTCTTTTAACCAAAACTTTTTACTCACATTTTGAAGTTAAGTGACAATTTTCGTCTCAATGACTGCTAATTGGTGCACTTACCTGAAATGAAGACAAAATGATGTGGATAAAAACATTGAAAGTGTACATTTTATCGTTTTACAATATTGCAATTAGACCACTAATATCATAATAATATTGCATGCTGAATGGCTGAATTTAGCTGCTCGAAAACTTTTGTAAGATCTCTGACCTTACCTTATACCTAATATTCGCAATAAATTATTTAAATTTGTAATGTATTTCAAAGCTTTTAATGAAGAATCTGATTTTAATAAAGAGATAAAATTTTAACAAGGCCCAGCTGCTGCTATTGTCGCTGGCTGCATGTCCAAATAAAAAAGTGAACATAACATTATGTTATGTTCAACATTAACATAAATATAGAATGGGTAGGTAAGTTATTATTTAAAACTTAAGAAATAATCTTTTTAATATACCTACTTAAATCATCATCATCATCATCATTTCAGCCATAACACGTCCACTGCTGAACATAGGCCTCCCTCAATCACTTCCAGATTGGCCGGCTTTTACTTAAATAAAAAAGATTATTTCTTAAGCACAATTAAACACTTCTATATACCTGTATGGCCTAGTGTCCAAGGATTCCTTAATATTTCGGAAATTATTTTTTTACAAATACACTAACAACGTTTCACAAATTTTCATTTCACAAACTTCTCATTCATTTAATATACTTAGTCTCAAACTTTCGCGAACATTTAACATAATGAAACAACTTTTAAACGGATAAACTCGCGTATATTGTATTTTTCAAAAACATTAATTCTCTTTCATTAATTGACGTGGCATGGCTGTTAAGTGTTTCGCTTTCCTCGCCTGGTCTCGCGGGTTTGATTTCCACATGTGCTCGACATATATTTGTTTCAGCTTGGGTTTGTGCATGGTGTAATTATATGTCTGTAACTGCACCCACGGTACAGGAGAAAATCCTAGTGTGGACTACGTTTTTATCCCACATAAGTAGGAACATTATAAACCACAATTTATTATACGTTTCCAATGTGCAATTTGTGACATCACTAGGAACTGTTTTTATTTTAAAAAATTCTATCATATAGACAGCTACATCATAAAATGGCGGTCAGAGTAGCACGATCTCGCATATATCTCGCAATAGTACATGCATTTCTTATATTATTATCATTCTCAATCTAGATCCCGCCTAGATACTCGCGTGACCTTATTTGACCTTAACACATTTCCATCGCTACCAACCGGAGTGATGGCCGGTGCAAGCTACCCGTACGTAATGAATAATTCAGTTGAATTTTGAGTTTTACTCATTTGTTAATGCCTTTGTTGTATGTGTTTATGGTATGCTGAAGCTGGTCTTCACTTTGGGAAATAATAATAATGGGTATTTTTTTTATTTTAGGTATGGTTCTTGCTCTACCATGTCAGAGGTTAAGTCGTTATCATTATTTAAACTTTTTATGTCATGTATTTAAGGTAGAACATACGGTCGCTATTGTTATGCTTATGTTAGCTCCTGACACGCCTAATGTAGGGGCAATTTAGAGGGTTTAGGACGATAGAAGGTTTCTAAAACTATAAAATAATCGATTTGCGTAATTACAATGAGAATTTAAATGGCCGAATCAGTTAAATTGGCTGCCCTTTTTTCGATGCTGTTTAATAGATAGACTGATAGATACATAGGTAATGAGAATAATATAATGAGAGCATATTGCAAAATAATCAATGCAATCAGCACCAATATAGTCTTCTAAGTAGACGTGTAGTTACAGTGTACCAGCTCTCGTAGAAGTATGCTATGACCAAGTCTCCTCTGATTCAGATCAGATGCAGTGCGTAGACCTCTGCAGTTGACCTCTTTGACCTAGAGAATGACATAGAACACTTCTTTACTGGAGCCACAGATGTCATAAAGCAAGAAAGTAAATATATATCGTAGATCTTATACACGGATTAATTTTCCCAACTTATCGTGATCATAACAGACGTTCTAACAAAAGCTTTGACCCTGAAGCAATAAAATCAATGGAAAATAAAGAAGTGCTATAAAATATTTAAGAGGATACATCACATTGTCACGAGTGAGTGGTACATATCGTTGGTAATCATAATCCATCACACGCTATAGATGTAGACCGTTAAATATGAGAGCGGTGTCAAATGTGCTAGAGATAAGGGCTATTCTTTAAATCATTTAGTTTGGAGATGACACGGCAATTTTTTAAAATAAAATTTGTAGTGATAATATGTTAAGAATTTTCTCTACTACTTAAAAAGTTGTATCGTGTGTGACTGACTAATAGACAACGTACAGTCGAAGGACGTAGAAACTTGAAATTTGAAGGACATTTTTCTGAAGTAACTTAGAGGTTTATTAAAAAACTATTACTGTCTATATTAGATTTTGTTTTTAAAACCACCCTTAAGCGATAAGAGAGGATCCGGATTTTTGCGAATGACTAGTGAATATTAAAGTTGGTGAAGAAGAAGCGAGCTTAACTAGAAATCTACTTCTAGTCAAATTAGTTTAGGTGCCCTTTTATCTTCATCTTTCATAACAAATCTTTTCTGTTTCTATTAATTGAAAATAAACATGCGCTCTGTTATTAATATTACAATTTGATAAAATATCTACTGAAATACACTGGCTTTCGAAACTCTTTGAAAATTGCAATAACTTTCAAAGTATACAAGATATATTTTCGATTTAATTAGATTAGAACTAGAAAAAGTTTTTTTTTTTTAATAAAACTTCAAAGAAAGTTGATGACATTTGCTTTTATACGTTTTTAACTCCGGAACTCTAACTTCTGTAAGAACTTTGAGAGAAATTGCAATTTTAAAAGTGTGTTAGGTACCTACTAAGTGTATAAGTGTAGTTTCGCTCGTTTTAATACTTGGCAATTTCTCTGTACTCTTTTCTTCGTGCGTCTTTCAATCCTGCATTAATCTTTTCAGAGAAAATAATAATATTATGCTATTACATACAATTATTATTAAACAGGTATTCCTTTTCCCGTGATTGACATACTAATCATTACATACATTACAAACTAATTATTTCTCAAATAACATTAACAAACTTTGTCAGAATAGCCCACCACATTTGGTCTAACGCGACCGTGTCGGTCACTGTGTGACCTATGACTGCACTGCACTATGATTTACACCCAATATGTCGTTGTATGCCCTTGTTGGAATGCACTGTTTATACACAGTAATGTTGTTAAACATAATAAACTTTACATCACTAGGATGTTTCTTACGAGTTACGATCAACGAAGCAGTGAACGTATGAATGACGATTGTGGCATTTCCATTTATAGTAAGCGATGTCCTGGCGGTCTATGGGTTAGTCTCAATCAGCTATCACTATCAATTAAAATCAATTGTTTTATTAGCAGATGAGACGTTATGCTAGTCAACCGTTTTATTTACTATAAGGCTTGATAAATATGCTGGTAGTCAAGATTATGATCTATTTCATTGTGTCTCTTCTATCAAATTTAAGGTTATATAATATAAAAAGCTATAGAATAAATTGTCTGTGATCTTTGTTATTGATTTCATTACTGTCGGTGTCAACTTTGGTTCTTTTTACAACCTTATCTTCATAAAGTAGGTACGTAATAACCTTTCTTTGTTCTCTTAAAAACCAAGTTTTTATTAATTATGCATATTCTAGAATCACAATCCTATTAATAATTAATCAGATCTCTCAAAAGCTAACACAATCTAATCTACGCGTCGGTCAGTAGGCACAAAGACTTTCACCCCATGCGCGTACGCATGACAAATAAAATTCCTAACGTGAGAAAGTTCAGATAACGTCCAAATGACCGTTAATGCTGTATTTAGATAAAGTTTATTGTTAACTTCTGTGAACTCGGTTCAGTTAGTTGCATCATAGTTGTCTTGTCATATTTAACTGATGGTTAACTGTGTCTTGTTTCTTAGTATACCAATGTTTACTTTATATTTATGTCAAACTTTATATTTTGAACTGGATTCGGATCTTCCTTTTAAATTAATTATTTTATGTACCTATTTATCGCTAACTAAATAAATTCCTAAGTTAGGCATGTTAAGGAAAGTAAGTACCTAATATTTGTCAGCTTGCAAGACTTAAACCTAGGAGCTGCTGTGTTGGGCTGGTAATAAATCAGCCTTTCTAGCCTTATAACTTTCCTCTTTAATCTGGAGTTTTTTTCCACATTCTTATCTGTTTTTTTTTTTTTATATTTCTTGAGAAACATAGAGCTACTTTTTTGCCAAAAATAATGCGATGAAAAATCTACTAATGTTTTTCACATTGTATTTTGGAATCTACCTATCTCTTATAACTTGTGTGTGTAAAACACATTGAGAGTATTGAGACATTGGTGCTGATTCTCTTGTATATCCCGCTAAACTAATTTTAGTCTATCTATATCTCTTTCTAATAAACACCATCGAAAAAGAACAGAAAATAATTAGAGCTGTCAAATTAGTCTATGTCCTTGCAATTGACGTCAAATTAGACGAGACCTCTATACCATGCCGACTAAATTCTCATTGATATCACGCAAATGGACTAGTTTGACAACTCTAAAAATCTTCTATCCTTTTCTAATGATCTCAGTTAGAAAGAGAGATAGTGAGTCTAAATTAGTTTAGAGCGTGTACAAGAGAATTAGCACCATTAGGTACCTACTAGTACACATTTTCGTAAAAATATTGATTTGTGTAACATGTCTCTAGATTTTTTGAGGATTAAATATCTCATTTCACCCATGACTCATCACAGCCCTACAACTCTGTCATCCTCATTCGGGTGTCTACATACCCTCACGTACGTCTAATCTTCATTGTTTGCACCTACTTTACATCATAATGTCCTAGTACCCGTTTTATATCGTTTAACCTTTTCTTTATTAAAAGGAAGGTAAGGGTCGTGTTACATGAGAGGTAGTTTTAAACGTTTAAGTAGGTAATGTGATCTAGGATTGTTGGAAATCCAGAGGGTGAGTTTTTAAACTTGTAAGCCAATTGTAATATGATTTTAACGACATCTCAAGCTTGTTTTTGTATAAAAAAAAACATTTAAATAAAATATATAACTCGATCGGCTTGGTACTGCCTCCAATTTTTTGTAGCTTAAGAAAATAAAAATGAAAAACTTTTTAAGCCAGTTGGCGCGAAAAGTTAGGATCCCTGTTTAAAAATATTGCGCACACGGAGATTAGCCTTGCGGAAGCTGTGCGATACCGTTTTGGCTCTATCTAGGGTATGGGTATGCAATTTTCGCCACCGACTGAGCAACTAATAAACCATACGGTCTAACAACCTCCACGTTTTTAGAGTAGGCTAAAAAGGTAATCAGTCTCGGTTTCACTCTTAACTGTACATGTCTATGGGGTTGCCCGGCAAGTTTCGAAGTGAAACAACTAATAAAACGTTTCAAATTATAAGCGTTTAATTTAATTATTATAAACCCACATCTGCTGTGACACACATAGGACTTAATTTTATATTATGAGGTCCGTAACTTTAAAGTGTCGCAATCAAGGACTTATGGATGTGTCGGTCAAAGACACGGTCGCGAGTCGCGACGCGAATCTGAACGATGTTGCGTAATTCTGATGCAACAAACAAAATCATTGATCATTTTGTATTATCATTTATTTCACAAGATGGCGATATCAACTAAGGGCCAGCGCAGATAAGCCACGAGTAATTTTTGCCCATGGCAAGCAGAACCATCTAGGTTTACAACTTTGCCAAATTTTAATGTGATGCCCAAAATGTGACTCTCCTTAGCAATTTAATTAGATAGTACCTACTTATTTCTCAAGTTCCACAGGTGTATGGTTCTATGTGACTTAAGGATATTGATCATTTATATGCTTTTTATGTCACAAGATGGCGAAATTAGCTAAGGGCCACGAGTAATTTTTACGCAAGTCAAACAGTACCATCTGGGTTTCTACATTGAAATTGTTTTGTCTAAACTATAATTAGTTTTTAGCTTCTTTTTTTTGTTCTATGTATCTTCGATTTTTTATCATCATACTTTATCATTAACACTTTGACTGCAGACACAATGCAATTATTATTGGTTGCCGGCCACCGGTTACCGACGTGGCGTTCAAAGGGACCAAAATTCCAAAGTTTAATGATAAAAATATGCTTAATGCAATAATATTTATGACTAATAAGAGTTAACTTAATGATTTGTGACTAAAATTGTATTTTAGTTGTGCAAAACAAACTGCTTAACTTCGATTACAAAAATGCTACATGCCTCAAGCCCTTATGTGACTCAACCTTTATTCATTTTGAATATGTCCAAATTGGGTCTTTTGAAAAAGAGGTCAGTGATCCACGGGCGCATTATTTTCTCATACACAGATTAATCTTTAATTTAAATGCTACCATACAAAGAGCTTTAGAACTCATATTATTGTGTGATCTTGAGAATGCGTATCTATGATGTATGAGATATGTATGAGATCGATCTTCAGTTGAATTTTCATTGAAATTATAAAATGTAACGTATCTATTTGGTAAGGTCAATGTGTTATAGTTATGAACAAGATAGTATCTGTAATCTATGGTACGTATATTTAATTTATTATTTTAATGTCTTTCGTCTATTGTTTAGAGGTCCAAACTGCTGCAGCTAAACACCATACCTAATTATAATGCCCGCACTCAATTCGACTTTTTGTGTTTTGAGTCAGCATTTCTTTTAGAAAAGAGAGCAAATAAACGGTGCTTCATGCTATGTGATATAGGCCGCCCATCAGCACCGAAGGCACTCACCAAGACAATTAGTAATTACATTACATTTCCAACAAATATCAAGAGATTGAAGGAATAGTAATTCACTGTGCTTTCAGTTTTTGGTCCTGCGCCTGATCTCTCTTGCTGTGTCGAATTGCCGTCCTATCGGACTATGAGAGTGAAGGAATAGTTGCACCAGGTGTGATTGAGTACACCTTTGTGTAATAAATACTTATAATATCCCATGCATCCAATCTCCTTTGGGTTTGTCCACAGTGACAGATATTCGGTCAGGACGACATTTAAATAATTCAGTAATGACTTTTGACAAACTTTTCCATAATATAGGGACCAAACCACACAAGTTTATATACCTAAACATCGTACACTACAAAGGATACAGCAATTTAAGGAAATCTTCTATTCTTTACTTTTGGAAACAATACCGAGACTGCCTAAATGACAGCTAACACCTGTAGAAACTTGGAATTTGGAGTAGGTATCTAAAAATTACACCATAGTGGTGCACTAAAGAAGTATTTTTGGAATTTTCACCCCTAATCGGAATAGAGGTGAAATATCAAACATCTACATGGGCAGTCGGGGGCAAAGCGCGAGTAAAATATAAAATTCACAGCCACTTAATACTCCAAAACGCATCGTTCACGCTATTTTGTTAGGGGGTAAGCAGATAACGTCCAATACAAAACACTTAAACGTCCTTTTTCACGCATCGCTGATAGATAAGAAATCAAGTTTTTACGGTACAACAAAATAATTACGAGCTGCTTCAAAAAAGGGGTCTGTAGAGGTCTTGTGTCCTATTGTAAACGATGGCTATCCTTTGTGGATCATATTCCCTTTGTGACGACTGTCTCCTATTTTGATTTTAATTATAATAACCGTGTGATTCTATATCCTGATAGTTTTTTATGTCCATGAGAATTTGAATATTTGATTTTGTTAAGAAAAACGTCAGTTAAGATTTATCAACCTTTTGGATGAGGAAATTTGGGGGATTAGACAGTTTTCGATGCCATGGATTTAAAACTTATGTTACCAAAACTACAATTGAAATAAATTGGGCTTTCTATAGGGAACAAAACGTTCCAGGTACTACGTAAGGTGCTTTCCATGAAGAATCGAAATAAAAATGTTTCTGCAAACTGTTTGTCAACAAATTTTGAGGGGTTTTGAACTTATGTAGGTGCCCTAATCCTAGTTGAAAATATGACAACGGTGAAATTACTCTGACTGACAAAGACCGCAGTGGCGCTAAAAAAACCCAGGCATAGGCCTCAGGTTATTGCGATTGTAATCATATATTTTTTTCTTAGGTCAAATGATATTAGCCCTCTATAAATTGGCACCAATTAATTACGGCATAATAGATTATCGTTTATAGATTATGCCGTAATTAATTGGTTATATAATAGTATCTGTCTACTAACTGTATTGAAACGAGTGAACCAAACGATAGCGACTTCTAATTTTACCTGTGGCTCCATCTGTTGAGCGAGAAGCAAGGCCTAGGGAGGTAAACGAACAACCGCTCATAAATATTTGTTTATTCCACTTAGTTAAGCCAACAATACCATTTTTTTCTTTGTATAATAAACACTAAATACGTGAATTTAATAGCTACGGCAAGTAAAATATCAAACTGACTGTCAACGACTAGTTATTTTAATGTCAAAACCTCTTCGTTGCCTTGTTGAACACAAGGCAAGTAGGTATAATAATAAGTCCACAGATAAGTCATTGTTATAAGTATTGTTTTTATAATTTTTATTTTTTTTATCATTGACATAGCGACGGTCCCTACGTATAAACCCGTAACTAAAAATGACAAATTTTACAGGAGAGCGTTTTGAAGTTTCAAACACGTGTATATTGAGTTCTATTTAACATAGAGTCATGAAATTTTGTATGAAGGTTTTTTATAATAAGTAGTTTATAAAAAATAATAAAGTAGGACGTAAAAGTCCTTTTAAGTGTATGAATTGTCACCTACTTACTTATACATTGGAATCGCCTCTGTAGCTAATAGCTTACGTGGTACTTATTGACTTTTACGGGGTAGTCTTTAAATTACTTACAGTCGTAATTGCCATTTATGAAATTGTACGTGGAATATATGAAATTAAAAATATTACAATCAGTATTTAAGTTGTTTACGTAGTGTTCACTAATGCGCTTTTTATTATTATTATTATTTAGTTAAATACATCGCAATGTATAAAACTTACTTTTACTTTTTTTTAGGCTTAGTGTATTTATAGTAAGTAGATTTAGAATTTAAAATAATTATAATTAATAATATAACATACGAAATATATTTTTAAACAATTATATAAAAAAAACACATTTAAAACTATAAAATTTAGTAGTAGCTCACCGGTATCGGGGAGAGGGTTTAAGATGCTGGTGGTCTGGGCTCCAGAGAGAGGAATCTCTTGACTTTGCGAACTATTTCCAGGAGTACCGCCTTCTGCATTAAACCCTTGTCCCATACATTCACTGAGAACCTCTTAAGGTGTTTAATCAACACTTTAAGAGGCTTTTAGATATTAATTCATTGACTGAAATTACTATTGGCACAATGACAACTTCTAATCTTTCTCGGCCTTCACGAGGTTTCTGTTATACCTAAATAGTGACAGCAACAATCATTACGCGGTGCTCTGCTCGATCTTTTACCACTATATCAGGCTTATTAGCTATAATAATCCTGTCAGTGATGATAGACCTATCTCAGTATAAAGTGACATGTTCATTTTCAAGAACTGGGTCGGGTGTATACCGGTAATATGCTAATATAGTACCTTTGAATCCATAAGATGGTATCCCAAAGCGAGTTGTTGGTGAATTACTCTATACCCGACATATGTCGGTATAATTGCATAGCAAAACCGTCAGTTTCCCCAAATAGATCACCAAAGCGTAGCCAGGCCACAGACGCTTAGAAATTTACAACTGGGCCGTGAAGGACCTGATAATAGCGTCTGTGGAGCTCCTTGCTTTCTCATACTCAATGTGATTCTTTGTATCTAATATAACAAGCATACACCAATTCTCTTTAGCTAGATGCAACGGGGTAAGTCTTTTATTAACTGTGACAACATCTCGATGCATTCCCTAGTATTTCTTGAGAAAAAACTCCCTGCTATTGGACACCACACGGTTACGGAGGGTTAGGTTAGGTGCATTAAAAAATCCTCGACGCCCACACTTTCGTGAGATGCACAATCTCATTACAGACGATCGAGGGTGGTGCAACCGGGATAAAGTCAACAGTATGCGGACTCGTCTATCCAGAGCTTAGTCTTCAGTCATTTCGGTATGCCAAACAAGTACATTAAGACTGGCATAGCCCAACTATTGAAGGCCCGTATGTTATTCCCACCTGACAAAAAGCTTTTAAAAACCCTTGTCAGGCGTACAAAGAAGTGTTCCCTCAACGATTGCTTCTTGTAAACGGGACGTGACTCCGACATACCCAAATCTTTGTAAGTCTAGGTTGGGGAGTGCAATTGAAGGTAAATGAAATCCGAGTTGAATTCCTTCGGATTCTATTATCTCACCTCGTATTACATGAATGACTGCACACTTGTCTACACTAAGGCGTAGGCCTCAGACATGGCTTTAAACACCGTTGAAAAATCTGTCAGGTGTCTTGGTTTTCTCAATATCTTTTGCTTCACTATTTTAGCAACTGATAATATTAATTTCTAAAACGCATCCAAAAAGTCAAAGGTGGTCGTATCTGGATTTCAAACCTACGACCTTTGACATGGCAGTCCATCAATCATACACTAGGCTTTCATAGATAATTTACTTTCTAGTAGCCTTATTATTCTCAAAGTTTATTATTACGGAGCGATTGCGATATAAATATTGGAGCAAAAGTGGTTTTCACATTTAGATATACAACAAATTCTTGAGCAATATCTATAGTAACTGACCAGATCGGAATAACATTTCGAAGTAAACATACGTATGTAGCAGTTAGAAATAAAATCTATTTTTATATTTCGGCGTAAAATCACTTATTTGCCACTCATTGCATTTTACTTTTAATTTATCCAATGTAAAACAATGTAACTACCACATACAAACTATTACGCATATCCCGAAAATGGCAGTTGCGGGGAAGGCGCAAAGGTATACAATGGATTGTTCAACGTAAACTTACCGGACTACCACTTTTGTTACTCTACGATGGAACTTTTAGTCAATTTTGTAGTTATGGGAAATGTCGTGTGTAGATTTAAGGTTCAATTTGACAACTTAGACTGATTTTTATTAAACTAAACGATAGTCCTGAAGGTCCTGAAGGTCCCGGTAACAAAACATGCAAATCACGTATCTACCACTTCGGTGAATGTACGTAGGGACCGTCGATAGGTAATTTAAGGTTTCATAAAATTTATACGCCTGTTACATTGACAAAGACTGGCACAAAATAAAATGCTTAATTAGGTTAACGCGTTGTTGCGTATATTTCTTTTTTCTTAGGCCAAACCGTTACAATAATTCGATATTGGCCCTCCAAAAAATAGCTAATTTAATTATTATTAATCTTATTTAGAGGCAGTCTCTCTCAACCACCAGTGTAGTAATTATAGTCACGTCTGCTTGTATAAAACTATGAAACGAGGGAATCAAACGATAGCGACTTCTAATTTTACCTGTAGCTCCATCTTTTGAGCGAGTAGCAAAGCCTAGGGAAGACGACAATCACTGATAAAATATTGTAGGTATTCCACTAACTTTTAGGTAACAACACCGTTTTTTTTGTAGAATACCTACTAAAATACGCGCATTGTTATACGGAAAGAAAGCTAAACATGAAACTAGCATTGACAACGACAATTTTAATGGTAAATAGGTACCATGAAGGAAATACTAAGTACTAAATACTTAGTATCTCCTCCATGGTAAATACATGGAAAATTAAATGAATTATTATATTCATTCTAATTCATTTAATTTTCCTTATATCCTGAAAGTATATCGAGCCAACTTTGATTGATAAAATTATTTAAAATTTTTGGCTAGGGAAATAAATGGAGACGGACTATTTTGTATTTAGGTAGGTACGGTTTGGCAAAAAATTGTCTGGTAAAATTGAGGGCGCCCCTGGCGCACTTCTCTCATAACAATTCAAAATTACAAGTCATTTGGTACTTACATATTTCTAAGACGAATTTTTGTCATCAAATATGATCAAATGAATCAAACCTTTAAGGTGTTTTAGTTCTCACTAACTTAGTTTTTAAGATTTCTATTTTTAGTTCCAGCTACAGTACTCTGTGTTATGTGTTTTTTCTTAAAACCTGAGATTGGCCGAGTACCATAACATAGCCATAGAAAAATGAATCCTCTTTCTTGACACGCTGCAGCGTGATTATAGATTATACAGCGCGCTGTATAATCTAAAAATCTTAAAAATAAATTAAAAGAGATTTCAGAATTTATTGTTTATGTAAGTATTGAATTGTTTAAATGATATCTGAAAAATATAGATTTCATCCCCACTTTACATGTATGGGAGGAATATAAACCAGCGCGTAACTGTCCCACTGCAGGGCAAAGGCCTCCAGAAATAACTTATTTTTTATTTTCCAGAGATACGGCGTTGCTGTGACAAACATGTCACTTTTGTATTTTATATTGTATATGTATCAATAAAACATATAATTATTTTGATTTTGAATATACCAGCCATTGACTAGTCAAGCAAAATTACGATCTACAAATGTCATACCTATTCCTAGCATGACATAAATATGTGGCATTCTTGATCTTTGTGTGCTCGGCATAATATGGTAAAGTCTGTCTTATAAGTGTATTAAACTAACACAATTAAGTTATGATTTTATAGATCTCTAAGTATCGACAAAAACTTAAAATAAATTTTTAATTATACTTTATTTTTACCCATGTGCGGCCACTACACGACACTGGCAGAAATTGCTGAAGTCATCAGCAGATTGCCATAAACAAGAAAAAAAAAAAAAAAGTGTATTAAAACTAATAGACCTAGTGGTAAGACGCCCTCTGACTTTTCATAAGTTTTGTGTGTATTAAAATTAAGAAGAGAGGAAAATAATGTTGTGCGAAGAGTGTTAAGATTGGATGTAGATGGATACAAGAAAAGAGGCCGGCCTAGAAAGAGATGTATGGATTGTGTGAAGGATGATATGGCAAGAAAGGAAGTGACTACTAGATGACGGGTGATAGAGATGTGTGGAGAAAGAGGACATTTACTACGCCGACCCCAAATAAATTGGGAAAAGGGCAGGAAGATGAGGAACTAGCAAAAAACTGTATACCTACTTACTATAACTTCTTTATAATTGACAAAGGGACATAATCCTTCTAAAAAGAAAGAGATCCTTCTAGATGTACCTATAAGTATAAAAATGCTATAACTTCAAAGTCAAAATAATGGCAAAACAACTTGGTAACAAGTGAGAGATGCTATTATCCAATGGATCATAGATCGCAGCGTTGTTCCGCACTTACTCGCGCCGGTTCTCACGCCCTGCGCCCGCGCACCCGTAAGATTGCCCGCTTGTACACAAGAGTAAAGCGGTCATCGGTATAAATAAAAAAAATTCGATATAATTTATTAACACTGACATATAATCACGCCTCTATTCCCCAAAGGGGGTAGGCAGAGGTGTATGCAGTACACCCACGTTTCGCCGTCTATGTATAAGTCTCATGTAATAGGGGGCGAGCCTATTGCCACTAACCGGCCATAACTTCAGATTCCGCGCTGCTACTAAAAATTTCCTAATGGAAGAACCCAATAACTTTTTGCCCGACCTAGGAGGACCTCGTGCTCAGCAGTCGCGCTTGCTACCACTAGACCTACGAGGCGGTCTTTTCAGCAATTTATTGATTCAATATTTATATTAGGATATTTTTGGACCGCTACTTGCATGATGAATTTATGAGAGCTCCTACGCTACATAAGTACAGATTAAATTGATCGTTTATTGTAGTTTAAAAAAAAGGAACGTAGGATTTTTTACCAAGATTCTTCTTCATATTCAACATTTTAGATCTAGCAAGACCTCGACTATTTATAAGACTATATTGGTGACTACCGTCCTATCGTTAATTAATTACTCGTACACAGTATTAAAATATATCAAAAATATTATTAATATGTTACTGGCTGGCAGGCTGCTTACTTATTATGTGTCAAAATACTTCTTAGAAAAAAATGCGTAGTGGATGCCTATTCACGGTGCAAACCGATATTAGGCTAATTATTTACAAATATTCTACGTTATTTTGTTGTTTCTTTATTCACAAATATGGTGAATGGGCGGTACGACAATATTAATGTATTGCCATTATAGCCCTCTCCTTCGGCTCAGCCTTTGAATGTCCGACCATAATAATTGTGGCTTTACCACTCTAACTCAATGCACTATTACTTAATATAATATACAACGTACAGCGCCACCTAGTTAGCAAGCAACGAACTAACCGCAAGACGATGTCCGCATCACTCCTTAGCAAGAAACGCATACATAAAACAACCGTACCGGCTTTGCACTGTATGAAAAGGACAGCATTACCATTTTACGACCGCACATAATCAGTCAGAAAGAGACAAAAACATTGTCGCGTGACTGGTTAGCATTGCAAGGTCGTCGCGAGAGGTGAGTGACACCAATCTGTAAGCCCCTAGTTCTTAATATAGACTTTATAATGTTGAAAATAAGATTGAAATTCGTAAGGGGAGGGGTCGTAGATTGTGCGTTGACGCATTTTGCGTGCCAAATCATCTTGTTTTGATTTTGTAGCCACGTTTGGTGTTTAATCGATGGATTAAAGATCGATTTATGGTTGATTCGCTGCGATACATTGATGTCTATAATTTCGCTGCTGTGCCAAATTTGATAATTCCTTGGTTACAAGGAACCATTGTATTGTTGTGTGTACGTTTTTGCCACATTTTTTGTTGGCATGTGTGAAACTAATCGTTTGTTAGCCACACTTTGTATTGTTGTAAAAAGATGTTTTCGCATATATCTATGTAAAATAAGCCTGGTATTGGTCTATACTCTAAACTAGTACACTGCTCCATACACAAGTCAGTCTCAGCCGTCAAATTAACTAAGTAGGTAGGTACCTAAGTAATATTTATTAGAGATTACTCCCCTAACGGCCAATGAAACAACAATACATTTTCTAATGTGTCTACAACATGTCGAAAAGTCATGTATTTGCTTACATTGGATTTGAACCTGGGTGCATTAAATCTGCTATATAAATAGAAAAAAATATAGTATAAAAACTAAAACCCGACTACTTAAAATCTAAAAACAAGCTTCTTAGATTTTAAATAAAATTCTGTAGTCGGAGGCCACCAAATTACAAAGTATTTACCCTTGGAAGATTATCTAGTAGGTACCTATTTACCTATAATACATTAAGGCCTCCGACTACAGAATTTTATTTAAAATCTAAGAAGCTTGTTTTTAGATTTTAAGTAGTCGGGTTTTAGTTTTTATACTATATTTTTTTTCAATGATTTTTAGTGGTAAAGAAACCAATAAAATTCATTTTAATCACAATTTTTTAGAATGTGGTAGTTCTTAAATAGGTAGATTTCTTTAACTGTCAACTTCGGTTCAAACCTTTAGTCAATGTCATGTATTTTTTAAATTAAATTTATTTCAAAGGTGTCGTCCGCGACTTCGAGATATTAAAACATGGCCTCATATATTTCTTAGAAGTATACATGAAAAGTAGTAAGAAGTACAGCTTGGCAAAAAAGAGTCTGGAAAAATTGGGGGCGCCGCTGTCGCACTTTTCACTCTACAATTCAAAATTGCAAGTTATTAAGTGCTTACATATTTCTATGACGAGTTTTATGTCATTAATTAAAATCAAATGAATCATTTTTATGTTATTTTAGCACTCACAAACGTAGTTATTTAAGATTTTTATTTTTAGTTCCAGCTGTCACCGCCTCAGACTCTTTTTTGCCAAGCTGTATAAGTACACATGAATAGATAGAGTACATTTACCTAAAGTTCGAGGAAGTAAGTAACATGGAGTTGATAATACCTGCTCTAAAATCCCGAAATCATAAACATTACAATTAATTCCCGGGAAATAAGAAATTAATTTTACGTATAATTATTTAATAAAAAATTTGAAAAAACAACTGATACGGATGGGATTCGAATCCACGATCTCCGGTGTACCGTGCCGACGCTCTAACCGCTAAGCTACCGTATCCCATCAGAATCAGTCGAAATTTCAAATCTCTTTCTACGCCTTAGGCGTCTGGTAATATCGAACGGAATACATTAATTATCCGACTCAGTGTTCTAAACTTTGCAGTTTTTAGAAGGCACCGATAGATATTACCACACGCCCTAGGCGTAGAAAGAGATTTGAAATTTCGACTGATTTTGATGGGATACGGTGGCTCAGCGGTTAGAGCGTCGGCACGGTACGTCGGAGATCGTGGGTTCAAATCCCTTCCGTATCAGTTGTTTTTCAAATTTCTTATTAAATAATTTATTATATTTAATAAGCAAACATGTGTTAAAACATGTAATAAATTCTCCAAAATATTAATTTTACGTTTTAAATACATATGAACTAAATTATTATAATAAAAAGTCTTTATTATGTTTTTAGACATCGGTAACAGATAATGTAATACTTAAGTAGTTCGGTACTAAAACTGTTAAATTAATGAGTTTTATTTTACATACAAAATTAATTCTAATTAAAACTATAGGTCAAAGTCCAGTCCATATTAATAAAATCCCGGGATTTAATTGTTATGTTTACGATTCCGGGATTTTTGAGGAGGTATTTTTAACTCTATGTTACTTACTTCCACAAAACCGCAAACCAACGCCATCTAGTTACGAAAAAGAAATCTCAATTTAATTAACATTATTTTAAAATATAATCATAATTTAATAGGCAGTGATGTGTAGAAACTTTAATTTAATTAGTAAATATTTATTGTTATCACGTTTTCACATTGTATGCAGTGTTATAATCACATATATTTATAATAGTCGTAACGGGTAGTTAGAAGCCTGATATTCTAAGAAGTGGTCCAGAATATATAGATAATATATACATATTCTGAATGTGCTCATCAAGACCTTCCATTTGATATCAAACACGATAAATTTACCTTAACTTTATTTTTTTCGAGCTGTCTAATTTATTTTTAAAATCCACCTTATTTGATTTTACGAAATTTCATAAATTCTATAACCCGCAGACCATTAAGACGCATCGATAGACACCTTATTTATTGAATTACAACAAATAGTTTAGGAGCTACGAGGGAACAGATGAACAAACTTACATACATACATACATACATACATACATAGACTGCTAAAATCATAACCCTCCTTTTTTTTGTAGTCACTACCGCTTGCTCTTCTATCTATGAAATTTTTATATTTATTTTTTGTTTAGTAGGTAGAGGATTTTATAAAAATTAGCTAAAAGTGCCATTGACTGGCAAGTCAGAGGACTCAGGTTCGAACCCGAGGCGCGCACCTCTGAATTTTCGTAAGTTATGTCACAGATTACTAAATAGTTAGGTACTACGTAAAGAGGTCCTACCAAAAAGTCATCAAAGAGTCAGGGAGCTGTAGTGATTGCTTACCATAAAGAACCAAGCTCGGGTACCACTTATAATAAACAAATAATTTCTAAATAGAAACCCATAAACATTTATTGAACATATTGTGTCTCTCCCACAGAGGGCAATGTAAGAATCCCTGGGGGATACCACCACACCATGGCATAGACTTATAGCCTATCTAGTGTGTTATTTGCAATTTGAAGATAAATATTATTATAATGTCCTCCTGATCAAATGGTGGCAAAAGCACAGTGGCAAATAGGCAAATAAGGGATAGGATGGGACAGCAATATGAGCCATGGAGCAAGTCATAATTAATTTATTACGCACATAACTTACGAAAAGTCAGAAATAATAGCAATTAAAGTTAAGCCACATTAGCATAATAAATAACACACATACAAACTGTATCGTTAATTTAATGTATTGGTAAGTAGGATACATTACAGTGATTCAGGTAGGTAATTGAATTTGAAATTGACCGCGTGTGAGTCGCTGCGACGACGCACGCGCATGCCGATCTATTTGAGATAACTGCCTTATTGATCACGTTAGATATCCTCACGGTTGCAATACCAAGTAGTAAGGAATGTAGAGTAATAGATTAGTTAGCAGTTATAGTAAATAGGTTTTCTCATAGATTTTTATCACTGTTGTCATTGAAGTTAATAAAAACAACGTTTTTAACCAAGCTTTTATATTAGAATATCAAAACTAATGTAGGTATATGCAAAAATATATAAATATAATAATAAATATAAAAATATAATAAATAAATACCTACATTGTATCTTTGCTGTTGACCACTAGAGTTCCTTTATCTGGAGCTAATCCTGGATGTCGATTTAGGTCATGATAGCCATAAAAATACATTGTCATCGGAACTGAACTAGCATGTATAAATTCAACTCCATAGGATAAGTGGAAGTGGTTCTAATTTACCTAGCTTGCAAGATTCCACTCGGACAAACACACATACATTACAAGTTAAATAAAAGCTTGTAAAATAGGGTTGAAATAGACACAATATGTTATGGTAAGAGAAACCTTCCTACCTTCCAAATTTGCACACCCCTAAAAATTATCCTACATAAAGCCAAGACTAAAAAGTTTTATTCTATTTCATTTTTAAAATGTTTCTTACAAATTATAATAACAATTAGTATTTATGAAGCGCATTCTAAGAATACTAGTAGCTTTACGAGTCAATAAAATAAGTTTTTAAGTACAGATTGTAAAGTATGGCATTAGCCGCAAGCTGTAAACAGCGCCATCTAGCCGCAGCTGGTGGAACCGCGTTGTTATTGACCACCCACGCGCGCGGTGCAGCGCGTGCGCAGCATTGAAGTTATCAAGTTGTTTATTGGAGACGCCGCGCGCTGCGTTTATTGGATATAATGCACTCTGCCTGTGGCTATGTGTTTTTATTGTTTACTGTGCTATAGATAAGACGGGTCTATTATCAAAGTCCATGCTCTTTTTAATTAGGTACCTAATTTCAAAATATTTTGATAGTAAGTGTTGAATTGATTGTGTTACAGCATTTATAGCTATACCTACATATTTATCTCTGACAGCAGTGGAAGCCTACTGGTATGACCAGTGGACTGGTCGTATGTTCGAAACCCAGGCTGAACTCTGACTTGGATTCACAATTTAATAGAAATTAATTGTCACTTGCCAAAGCGGTGAGGTAAAACATCGTGAGGAAACCAGCACACTTGAGAGATTTTTCTACGGTGTGTCAAGCCATGTCAGAGAGGGGCTTTTAACTCTTCTACGGTGCATAAAATGTCGAAGGCCTAAGGGCGGTTTTAACTCTAAACCTTCCTTAAGAATCACTCTAGCTAGGTATCTATTAAAAAAACCGCATTAAAATCCGTTGCGTAGTTTTAAAGATCTAAGCATACATAGGGACAGACAGACGGTGGATAGCGACTTTGTTTTATACTATGTAGTGATATTACTATTAGAATTTAAAGTAACGTTAATTTTAAGGCGTTTCAATTTATAATTAGCACCTATTATATTTTAAATCTTACCTTAGCGTAATCGACTGGAGATGCGTTAACTGGGCAAGTAAACAGGCCCTCACTGGAACAAACAAAAAACAAATAAGTATATCAAGTTATAAGGAGTCGTGATAGCCTAGTGCAGGTGGAGACCGTTGGCTGGCAAGTCAGAGGGTCTCGGGCTCGAACCCAAGGCGCGCACCTCTGACTTTTCGTAAGTTATGTGCGTTTTATAAATTAATTATCACTCTCCGTGCCTCGGATAGCACGTTAAGCTGTTGGCCCCGGCTGTCAATTGTAGATCTTTGACAGTCGTTACGGGTAGTCAGAAGCCCGAAAGTCTGACAACCAGTCTTACCAAGGGGTATCGTGTAACCCAGTATCTGGGTTGTGGAGGTCTGATAGGCAGTTGGTCCATGTAAAACACTGGTATTCAGCTGCATCCGGTAAGACTGGAAGCCGACCCCAACATTGGGAAAAGGCTATGCAGATGATGAAGTTATAAGGACTTCCTTTTGCTCTTTGAACTTCAAACAAAATATTCTTCTAAGTTCTATATGGTAAAACTTAATAAATCAACCTGTATTACATTGGTGTATTCAGGTCTGATGTTTACTCAGGTTGTCAGTACCTAGACCTAGGTATATCCTACACGGCTACACCAAAAAAAAATTGTGCCATTTCCTATATTGCAACCTAACGTCGAAATGTCATTTTTATATCCCTGGTTTCATATTTACCTAGTATTATTAACCAATAATAGTGCCTCATATTTACGATTGTGTTTTTTTCTTCTTACAGACAGTCAAAAAACATTTTAAAGTTCACAGCGGATACATTTACACAGTAATTTACGAAATTTCAAGTAGTTAAAAACAAACTACGTACATAAACTAACGATAATGTAAAATGTATTTATAAACAATTATTATAACGCGTTATCGCCTGACTTTGCCGTCGGCATAGCAATTACAGACGGAATGGTACAGTGAAGTACAAAATGTTATGGTTTTTTTTCTACCCCTTTTACCTACGGCGTACTTGAGGGCTAGCAAGTCAAACTTTGTAGTTAAAATACCATAATGAAACAACTTTTAAACGGATAATATAAACTCGTGTATATTGTATTTTTGTAGAACACCTGACGTGGTCGCAGGCAGGCAAAGACGAGATCTGCAAAGATCTCGAAACGTCAGGTGTTTTTCAAAAATACAATATACGCGAGTTTATCCGTTTAAAAGTTGTTTTATTATGGTAAATGTTCGCGAAAGTTTGAGACTATAGAATACCATGTTGGATGGGTAAATTTTCACACTTGTTAAATATGGGTAAATTTTTGAACCTACAAAGATTTTCTCTTACTCTGCCGCGACTGGACTGAAGTTAGGCTCAGATTGTTCGCGCAATATGCGTAGATTTTCGCCAGAGGCGGAGAGTAAATTTTTCCAACTGTTAGAGCTGGAGCCAACCCGGAAAATCAATGCCACCGTCAGTAGGCATTGACTGTGCCATTTTTCAATGGGAACCGGTAGGAATCCAATTGTATGGAGCCTTCGGCCGACACTGGTATTCGCATCTATTTCTTCCTGCTACTACTACCCTCAGCCACTATCGTTACTGCCCTACCTACCTCACCTCTTGTCACCTTAGTCCCTAAAATGTGTACTGCGACGCCGTTTGTGACGGCCGCAATTGTGCTTACAGTAGCTGTCAATCAAATCACTTGTGTACTTGATGGTACTACCTACTTACTACTGGCGGGCCATTGAGAATAATCACCGGAACACGAGACGGATACTGTCTGGCGATAAATACGTCTGACCGACTGCATAGTGATACAATGAACTACGTTTATCTGTAAATCACAACCAAATACCAACCAAAGATAACCCGCTATAATATCTATGTTTAATTATGCATTTAGAGTCATGATAGCCTAGTGATGACCGTTGACTGGCCTGTCAGAAGTCCGAACCCAAGCGCACCTCTGACATTTCGTAAGTTATGTGCGTATTAATTAATTATCACTTACCGTGCATCAGAAAGCACGTAAAGCCGTTGGCCCTGCGCCTGATCTCGTGATGGAATAGAGAGTGCGCCTGTGTTTCAGCACACACTTGCGCACTATAATATAACCTGTGTAGCTGGCTTATCTCCTATTGGCCGCTGTGACCGAAATTCGGTCAGGAGGACATTATTATTACTATTTATAATCATGCATCAAATTTCATCTACATTAAGACACAACTTTGTGTAATTTATTTATCATTTTACACACAGTTCTTTAGTTTAACCACTTGAATCTTCAACAGCTGAAAGGTCTAAGCCTTCTGATCAGTAGACCGTAAGTCAGCCACTGTACAACACCTTAGTTAGAGTTACCTTTGCTATATAAACCAGACCTGTTTCCTTGTCGGTCTACGAAAGCATGCTATTTTAGGATACCAAATTCGGAATTTTAAAAACGGTAATTAACATTATTAAGATTTAGATCTCTTCAAGTTTTGAGTGGCCAAAAAGCGCCATACTCTTACCCAAAAAAAGTAACTAATATTACAGCCAAACTATGAGTGAACACTTTACCTCTACAGAACTGAAAATGGACCAATCATGGGCATTGGGCATGGAGTACGAAATATACTAGAAGTGACATCAAAGAAATTCTTCCTGACATAGAAAGCCATTAATCATTTCACAATTAAACCGATTATCTTGATGTTATCACCTGATCGCGTCTAATTAGTTTAACGCCTTACATGCTGGCTGCAACAACATAATTTCAATTTCAATCCGTATTACTTAAACACTAAAGTTCTTTATTCATCGATAGTTTAACCAAACGCGATGTACAGTAGTTCTTTTCCAATAAAAACGTTTATTTTTTCGTATGACGTTTGTAATTAGTCTTTAATGCGAAGAAAATTATGTAGCGCGTCTCTTTATAGGCGCACGCGCATGAGATATTGGAGTTTTTGTTGAGTGATGATCTCGATGTTTCCGTCCGAGTGTTTTGCTTAATAATCGGTATAATCGATGCACTAGCTCGTGAAGACGGCGATTTATTGGTGGCGTGGTCGTTAAACTATGGATGTTTGTTGGAGGGAGGAGACGACGATGATATTCTCTCGAGAAACTTATTTTTTGTCTACATTATTTACTTATTGTTCGTTTCCATTGAGTCTTCTGTATTTAATATGATTTATAGCCTCTTTTAGATTAAGTTCGCCAGTTATCATTTAGATGGATGATGAACAATCTCACGGCACATTTTCAACTGTCCCCAGGCAGGCTTTGCGCACCATCGAGAAGCTATCAGCTTTACCATAGATATTCTGCTCGGATGAAGCAGTGCCTTATTTCCATGACACTACCTATCTTAAAGGCAGGTGTGTTCCGCAAGCCACAATACTGCTTACTAATGGTGAATTTCTGAGCATGTTTTCTATCCCCGTTCATCTAAGTCGTCAGATCACTGTTTCCAAGACTTTCGATGTCGAGGCAATTGTCATGCGAACAGCTTACTTCGTTCTGCTATTTAAATTCGAATATCGCGTCTGCGAACCTCGCAAGGGGCAAGATGAACTTTTTTTATAATTATTGTGTTTGTAGTGGGTGTCATATTTTCCAACGAATATTATAACTGATACATAACTCGAAAAGTTTCAAACTGCAAACTCCACTAACTGCAGAGGTTTAAAACTGCGAAGGTCATTGGTTACTATTAAAAATCTTGGTCCAATCTTCTGCTGACCTCTTTGTAAACAAGCGTAATATTAGCAAATCAGAATCAACGTTAGAAAGAGAAATCGATATAAATCACTTCACCAGCTCCACGAGGAAAAACATGTAAATAGCGTGCGTTTAGTTCGATGCACCATCACGCCGTTAATTATTATGTCATGAGCAGTATCTGTCTGATACAGCCATTTCTGTTTTACGAGCGTGTAAGTGAGTGCCTTATTCAGATAAAATTGCGTGAATGTTATTTGCGAATGGTAGATATTTACATATGAACTGTAAGTGTTCGATGTTTTCTATGTATTAGACACGTACTCGATAATTTATTGGTTAATTAGTTTATGATAATATTGTTTACTTTTGTATAGGTTTCAGTCATACCTTTTCAGAAATTAAAATTAAATTAAATTATATTAATAACATCTTGAAAAAATTACAACCTTGGCTAGCGTACCTGCCAACTTAACTCCATTGCCGGTCAATCAATTGCTGGTCTTATAATCATGCTTACAAGTTCTCTCCAACCATCAGCAACAATGTAACATATAACGGCTCCGTTCCCGCTAAACAATATGTAAACACTATGTATTAGTGCTACGCTATGTAGGCGTTATGTACGCACAGTTAACTATAAGTAACTAGGTAGGTTACTGCCGTTATTGTTAGTTCCGACTATGTAATATACGTAATTACTGCATCGATGATAATTACCTTTTTAAATATAGGTAAAAGGTATTATATAATTTAGGTAAACATTAATAAATGCCAAGAAAACCGCCGTAGAAATGTATAAGAAAAGCTTACGTGCCTCAAAGTACACCACCTTTTAACAATACGTTAGGAAAATTTGCAATTTGTAGGTACCTTTTTGCAGTTGATTCAAACGCTATGATTTCGAGTTTAAATTGGACATGCGCAATAAAACGCACATTTTCATATTTCAAGAAAATCAATTTCCACATAATATTCAATTTAGACTCGAAGCTATTTCCACGATTCAAATAAACATTGTAACATAATGTGCTTACGTATGAAATGTCTGTATGTCGTAAACAGCAGCCAAATACATAATGTATGTGCAGTTGACATACTTGCATCTCTATCACGTCGTGTGTGGGATTCAGATAGGGATGAGCCCCGTTATTTGATTGGACTATTAGTCGGTTTTGACGTAGCATTGGTGCGATATCAGGATATCCTGTGCAATGTGTATTTTTTAAAATGAACACAATATCGTTCACAGTTGAACCACTATTCGTCTTATTGGTCATGCTAATAGAACAGCCGCTGCTTGCTTAAATGTGAGAAATAGGCTTGTTCTGCATTGGTTATATAATATATCTACACGTGGCATACGTTCAGCAGTACCTAAGTAGTTCGATAATCTGGAAAACCATATCGTTCCTTTTGCATGTAAACCAAGAAGGTGCCAAAGGCAGCCATTTCTACGACAGTACCTTAAAAGGGTAAGTTTGTTTTAATCTTGTTTCTAATTGTCTTGAGGACACGCCTAAGTATTAAATGTCTCTGTGACTCAAGTCTAAAACAATTCATCATCTTCCTGCCCTTGTCCTAATTTTATCTAGAGTCGGAGCAATAGGTTTTCTTGTTTTCTTCTTCCATTCATCTCTATTAGCCGTCACGTCACTGCTTACTCCCTTTCCATCCATGTCGCCTTTGATACAATCGATCCATCTTTTCTTTGGTCTCTACCCTTTAACCATCCAGATTCATACTTACAAACCTTCCTCACAATATGTCCTTCATCCCTCCGCATCACATGTCCATACCACGATAAACGATTACTTAACTTTTCAGTCATTGGCGTCACTTTCAAACTCCTTCTTATAAATTCATTCTTTATCTTGTCCATTCTTCTTACACCACACGTCCATCTCAATTTTCTCAACAAGTCTACATCTATTGCAGCTGTAATATAGCATATATTACAATAACATGCTACAGCTATGTAACATGTATTTAATGCCTTAGAAGATTTATAACTCAAGACATTTGTCGCTTGTAATCATTATGCAAAAAACATTGATGTAAATTATATTTATGGTTTGAGGAAAACATCGTTTTCTACCCAATGGTGTTCCCATGTTAAGTCTTTTCCTACGTCCCATTACAAAGGTGCAAATAACCTGTAGTTCACAAGATGGTATTGTATTCCCACCACGTTCAGTTAATCGGTCCCTCAATTAACTTCACATAATAATTAACTTAAAAGCAGCGGATACATTAAAGGCTGTGCTTTTACGTTAAGTTTTAACGATATGGTTTAATTAATTCCGTTTACTGTTATTATGGTGGTTAGTTTTATCTGATTCTGTTTTTAATTTTCTCGCTTGGGATACAAGTGTTTCGATGAAGAATGTGTTAACTTTTTTAGTTTTTTTAACATTTGCAGGCAAGTTCAAAGTCTCGGCACTTGTAAAGGGTTTTTCAGATGACAGTTTTTCCAGGCCTTAGTCGTATGACTATTAACTGGCGAGTCAGATGTCTCAGGTTCGAACCCAACGCAACCACCTCTGGCTTTTCGTTAGTTATGTGCGTATTATAAATTAATAATCAGTTGCTCCGTGCCTCGGAGAGCACGTTAAGCCGTTGGCGTCGATCCTGCACTTGATCTCTCCCTGGTCATATCAGATCGCTGAGTCCCGTCGGAGGGAATAGTCCGGAATAGAGAGATCTGTATACGCACACACTTGTGAACTATAATTAAATATCTCTTGCATAGTTGGGTACTTAACTTACGAAGGACAACATTTATGTTTAAAATTAAGTTGAGATTTTATTGATACCATGACAGTTTAGTCAAATCGAGACGAGAGATATCTTAAACCGATAGTTTAACTCCGATAGTTTCTTGTTGAAGTAATAGCCTATAAATAAAGATTTTAATTTGCAGATTCCTATCAATTTTAATTTTACGCAAAATCGTGCTGCTGTGATAGGTTTTCAAACAGTTATTTGAAATCTTTATGTTAGGTACACGATTTTGATCACTGTGCGTAATTTAGTGTCGGTGGCCTGTGGGTTAGCGGAGGGTAATGCAGTATCTTGCAGTTTTTATAGCCTTGACTTATTGATACCATAGAGACCATAGACAAGATGTTAGGCAACCTTTTACGCTACGACACATTCTTATTAGCATCAGTAACGGCGTTAGGAAAGGGGCGCGGTGGGTCGACGGCCCTGGGCGCCAAATTTACGGGGGCGCCAATAACCCCGTGCTCCATATTCTCAGTACTGTGTTACGCCAGCAAAAAATTAATACTCGTATGTGGGCGCCAAAATATATTTGCCCAGGGTGTCAGTGGCCCTAACAACGGCGCTGATTAGCATTGATAGCCTAGTGGTATGAGCGTTAGACTGCCAAGTCAAAGGTTTTAAGTTCGAACCCATGCACAACTGCCATTTTTAAATTATGTACGTTTTAGATATGAATTATCACTTGCAAGAGGAAAAGGAAAATATCAAATTTTATAAAGCCATGTTGATGTTATCCCAGGCTTATGGTATGCCGGTGGTTGCAACCTCTGACAAGTGACAATCGGTTGTTGAATGACCAATTGAGCTCGATGGTTTGCAGAAAGAGGATCAGGAACAGGGTTATCCATCAAAGCATATAAAACATCGTGGATGAATACTCACCATGGAGAAAACCAGCAAATTACATCAGCTAAGACCTTCAACCAATCTAGATTTAAAAGTAAAAAAGCAATAAATTAAACTTGTGTTTTCATACGTCCACCTAGTGTTAGAATAAGGTTAGGGGTTCCAAGATCAGAGTTTAAACCGCTAAACTTGTCAGTGCAAAGGTCAAACCACTAATGAAACTTTAATCTATAATTAAATCCAGCACAGCTTAACATAACAAACAAGTAACCACAAATCTGATGGTATACGTAACCGATACGGATGGGAAACCGCTGTGGTGCACTCAGAACTCCTGCGCATATCGAGTTACCGAACGTGCATCACGGCGTTTAAGTTAATGGGGCTAGGTAGTAGTGAGTGAAATAGTACGATGTAAAAGAAACAGATTTCATTTTGTTCCCCTAGTTCCTGACAGTTTTGGTGAGACAAATACAGCTGTCCCGCTTTTACTCTTCGGGATGGACAGAGACGGACGTCTCACTATAACTGACACAGTAACTGAAAACTAACAGTACAAATCTATGTAGGTACAGTCGAAAGCACAAACATACAACACGAACTTTTAAGCAGCTGAAAATATTCCTCTACAGGGCCTAAGTTACTAAGACAATTGTATAACAGACACATTAAGACAATCCAGTCTACAAATAGTACATTCATTACTTCTATACTTAACAGATAACAATTATTACGAGTGTACAATAAAATAATATATTTGTGCTCGTGACTGTACTGTAGAAAAAATCGCGTGACGTCGTAGTCTGCAACTGTCACCGGAAAAATCGCCCGTGTAACTACACCATTAAGTTGAACCTATAATTTCACACATGTCAATCATAATATAACAAATATCGATCCGAACCAATAAATCATAAAACAATGTTCCCAGTCTGTTAACTAACTTAACGAGCGTGTGTGAATATTTATTAGTCTTAAATAACTATTCGTAAGTATGTGGTTACGTGCTAATTATACGAACAATGTACTCTAAAGAGCAACTGGTATTTTAAGCGTTGAAATTTTCATTCATACATTTCGTTTGGTGTGTGAAATTATGTAGAGTTTGCGCGTTTGTATCGGGCTTTTCAGGTTTGGTTAGAACATGTAAGGTTTTGTTTTTTATTAAAGTTGTTTTTTTAACACAGCTAGTAAACTTTTGTCTATGACATTCTCAACATTAAAGAAGTCTAAGCTGTTACCGATGCAATGGGAGAAAAACTGGGAAACCTTAAATTTTTCCTCTTGTAAATCCAATGTGTAATGTCCATGTGGTAAGAATTTGAAAAGACCTTTTGCAATATTGGAAGAAAACTTAATGTTGGCATCATCCCACTGGGGAAATATCTCTCACAAATCAAGCAAAGAGAGGAACCACCGCGCACATTGACCGAATGTTGATGGAATAAATTGTATGGGTCTAGTAGAGGTGGTTTAACATAGGGACCTAGTTTGAAGGTATCTGACTTAGATTTGCGAGTCTTTCACATCTCATTATAGCCACGTCTATCGCATACCTGATGAACTGAGGGCCAAAATAACCACTAAGTGGAGGGAACAGCAAGATGGGCATCGCGGCAGACCTCATTAAAAGTTTAGGCGGTTGGGTTCCGATACAACAATATTTTAATTTTTGCAAACTTCAAACAATCCATTTTCACCTTGTAATCGCATAAGTCATTAAAGCTACACGTAGATTTAACTTAACGATGTACAATTCATAACTGTTATCGTCATGGTAGATCATTGGCCTAGGCGGTCAAGTTACTAGAAGTAAATTTTTATGGTATTTTATTGGTTATTAGTCCGCGGAGATTTCGAATTTTTAATCCCCTATTCAACCCCATTTATAAAACAAAAAAAAATTAACAAATATGCCACCAGTTTTCATGGGTCTAATTTAAATAATTACGGCATTTCCATACAAACTTCCGTCCCCTAATATTTTTACCGAAAACTTAAAAGAAAATCGTAGGATTTCTTATACCTAAACTTTCATCGACTATACTCGTATTACCCCCTTAGGGGTGGAATTTCTGAAACCTTTTTTGATGCCTACGAAAGATATGTACAAACATTTTTTAAACATTTCAAGTAGGTATGTAGGCCCAGTAATTTAATATGTGCGTTTGTACCTTTATCTGTCTGTCATTTGGTCAGCTTTTCTTTTTATATGTATAAACAACAGAAGATGCTCAGCCAAACATTAGAGCTGGGTTCCACTAATTTGGCTCGAGTCACGCTAAAATCTTAATCAACGACACCTTACAAGTCTTTAATCAAACGGATCAAAACCAGGAAATTGGCTGAAGACACACCATTCACCGTGCTACCGGTACCAGACGCAAGGCTTCATTCATCAATACATTCATTATTTTTTTACCAAATCAATTTTTCGCCTCCCAACTTCGCTTCCCCTCCGTCATTTTAATACCTACTAGACAAATTGCGTCTATTAGTTAAATGTAAATGTGGTTTGCTAAGGCCGTGAAGCTGAAATTAGAGTGGGCCACGTCTACCGCATGCTTGATGAGCTGTGGGCCAACATAACCAGCAAGTGAAGCCTTGTACAGCATAACGGACGTCACGGCAGACCACGAAACAGATGGTGGGACAATTTGGACCAAACCAATAGCGGCTGGCCCACACTAACCCATTTTTCTTCTTCTATGGTTGATGAACAACCTGAGAGTCAGAGTTTAAACCGCCCGTAGTTTACACACTATTGAAAAATCTCTCAGGTGTGCTGGTTTCATCAAGAAGTTTTCCCTCACCGTTTTAGCAACTGATTATTAATTTATAATACGCACATAACTTACAAAAAGCAGAGATGCGCGCATTAGGATTGGACTCGAGCCCTCTGACATATCAGTCGACGGTCATACCATTAGGCTTTCAGTCCTAGACTAACCCATTATATTGCTGACAATGCCTTAATATACTTGGAAAACTACTGGGAGCTATCTATAAAACCTTGTCGTCTTAAAAACTGCTCCCGTATAAGTTCGTCACTGTGGCGCCTGCGACATGCAAGATATCAAGTTAAGTAACATCGAATAACCGTTAGTCGACAGTAATTAGATCTTCCTAGTCTTGGCCTCTAAAGTCGCATGCGCAAACATCTAGTTTGCCCTTAGTTGAGATAGGGTTGCCAGTCAACATAGACCGGCAATTTTTTTTAACACCTGTAACAAGGCTTTAATCGAACTTTTAATGAAGAGATGGTATTAATCTATAATGGTACGAGAATGAAGGATGTCGATGGAAATTGTACTAAACCTGTTTGTACTTCCCAAAGAGAATAAAACTACATTGTCTTTGGTACTTTCTCACCATTCATGAAAAACGACTACAACGTTCATTGAATACCTCGTTTGCAAGTTAGCTAAGAAATTACTCTGTAAGATCTCCTTAATTCTTGATCTATAGAATCAGTTTAATTTATATGTCATTCTTAAGAAGCATCGATGTACAATCGAATCGATTTTACCAAAATAACGGACTTTTCAATATTACAATTTTCAGTACCTATTTTAAAATTTTGGAAATCATATAAAACTTTTTATAATATTTTATTTGCTATGTATAACTCCACCCTTTTGCACAAGTAGCAGCTGTGGAGTTTTTCAATTTGTTTATTGCGTGTTGACAACCCTAATAAAGCTTCTAATCAAGAACGCTAATACATGGAAATCTGAAGTCAGTTTAAAATATCTTCACGCTCATACCTGAAGAGGCAAAAAGCAGTACCTAATCCTTTGTATATTCATGCGTCTTCCTTGCTGGGTAGCAAGAATTTTTAAAGAGGTACAGAGCACCCCGTGAAGTTTTTGGAAATCCAACAGCAAATTTATTTAGAACGTCTTTCCTGCACATTTAGCATTCGATCTTGAGGAATCTCCTGATTAGAACCAGGTCTTCAAACAACACATTCGGCAACCCATATTTGTGTTCCAGTCAGAGGTTGAAATTTGAACCTTTTGTTTTTAAATATCAATTTTAGCTTTGTGCACTTTTTCTCCATATAAACTTTTACTATGCCAAGTTTCACTCTCCTCCGTGCGCGCAATATTCTTAAAAAGGGATCCACAGTTTTCGCTTCAGTATAGATTTTTAGGTTGGGACATATGTCGTGGGGTTTTCTGTCTACATTCGTATGAACATGGTCAATGATGCTAATTCCTCAGTCACAAAACATACCAATACTAATTAAAGTGAACTAATAGATATAATGTAGCTACCATTCCGACAAACAGGGGTAATGATATAAATCTTTCCGATAAATATCTAACTTTTTGTAACCCCTTTGAACAAAAACTCCGATCATCAAAAACACGTATAACAATTAAACTCAGTGTTGCACGCATCTACTAGCATGACGAATATGCACATCCATCTTGGCTAGTAATTGTTATCTAGAATTTATTGAGGAACCAAACGTGGGAACAGGAAAAATTATGACTAGATTTCAATTTATTAGACGCGCTAAATTACCGCTGTAGTTGTTACTAGCGCTTTGGTTACGTAATAAGGACCATCGACAGGGTTGGTCGCCATTTTTAGCGGCCATGTTTGGAAGACGCAAACTACCTTAGCGCGTCTTATTATAAGTTACTAGCTGTTCCTCGCGACTTTGTCCGCGTTAAATTAAATTTTCCTATAAACACGTTTATAAAGCAGCCAGATTGCCTGTTTTTTTTTTTCTTACTTGAATCACAGATATTGTTATTTTTTACTGAAAACTAAACTTTTTTTATCAGAATAAAAAATAGCCTATAGCATTCAAGGATAAAGTAGCTTCCTATTGGTGAAAGAATTTTTAGGATCGGATCGGTAGTTCCAGAGATTACCCCTAACATACATACATTATCACATACATACAAACTTTACCTCTTTATAATATTAAGTATAGATAATCTAGTCATAATTGTCTACTACATAGGAAAAGAAGCATTCCATCTGAACCTACCTGGTTCTCGAAGACGGGGTAGACCAAAAATGATGAAAGGATGTAATAATAAAAAGAGATCTTAATGCCTGTAACGAGAGACACAGGAGAGAAAGAGAGAGTTTGTGTCTCCATGTTTTATAAGGCTCGGTAAGCATTGAACCCGACTACCACTTCATGTGGGTGTCATGTCATCACGCCAAATTGGAAGCCTTTTCACCCGAGAATGAGTAGCTACTAATCTTTGTAAGCAATCGTTTTCGATTCGGGACAATTAATAGTAGATGATAGAGGTGTGTAGATACCGTTATTTAGCCCTAAAATATTATCATCATCATCATCATCATTTCAGCCATAAGACGTCCACTGCTGAACATAGAATAATAAAATATATATAATATAAAAAAGCACGTTATTAAAAATGCTATTTTAAGATAAGCTTGTTATTTTATCATCATACCATTGTACTTGCTGTCTCTTCAAGCAGAGTAACTAATTTACAATTCATTGTATACAAGAGTAGGTCCACAGCGAGTTTTTAATAATGCAAATGTTAATTAATGATGTTGTAGTTCAGGTAAATATTCATGTAATTAATATTAATTAGTGTTCTGGTACTCATGTCGGTAAATAATTGCGATTTATGTGTTTGCGTGCCCTTTATTTTTGTTGAAAACAAGCTTTACGAGGTTTTCATAATGTTGGATTTTTTCAGTTTAGTATATTTTCTTTTTATTTATAGGATACACATGTGCATACAATTAGATAACTCAGTATGCAAATGGGCTGGTGTATTTAAGTAGAGGATCGCAAGTGAGGTCACGATCAAAATTTTCTTTCTTTTTCCTTCTCTGGATGAGAAGAGGCCTTTGCCCTATATTGGGACAGTTACAGGCTGAATTATTTATTTATTTTCTTTTCTCGTATGGTTGATGAACAACCTGGTGTCAGAATTTAAACCGCCCGTAAGCCCGTAAACATGACTTGGCACACCGTAAAAATGTCTTTCAGGTGTGCTAGTTTGCGATGTTCCCGCGTTTTAGCAAGTGATAATTAATTCGTAAATGCACGTGAATCCGAAAAGACAGAGGTGCATGCCTGGGTTTCAAACAAAAAATCTTTTCCATCCTGACGACGACGGAAAACAATGGATTTCCTATTGTGTCTCATTCGTCGACCTTAAATGTGATAAGTACCTAGTTCAGAATTTTAAATTAAAACATTAGTTAGTAATCTCATTTGGTATCGATATTCATATTGAATTTAACATAAATATTTTAATTTTGACCCCAACAAAGATAACTTCTTGACTTCTTAGTTTAAACACAACATTTATATGATAATGCATTCGCCAAGTGATCTGATCAACACTTATACCAACAAGACAAGACTCTCAAAGTATAATGCAAGCTTCAGTAGAATAACAATGATTAAGAAATATTTATCACGACTAACATTAGCACATCCCTATTCAATATTTAAGACTGTCTTACAAGTAAAATGCAAAGCAGACGTACCTGTTTACTTTGAACAAGAGCCCGACAGGGGTCATCTCGGAGCGCACTTCACTTCAAAACTTCCAACACAGTCACAAAAAAAAATCAAATTCAAAATAATATTCGAATTCAATAAAAACTATTTTTGGTACACTTGATTTAAAAAAATCTAATATATAGCTCTATTTGTTTGTCTTTTTTTTCAAATATCGAAAGCACTTTTTTTTTTAAATTTCGAATGCGTTCCGCGTTTTCCAATAACGTTTTAATTTATTAATCTGCGTTCACGATCGTTTATCGTACTCTGTTTGTCAGAGCGTATGATCGGTACGCGTGTTGGTTCGCCGACCGCCGAGTTAGTTCTGGCCAAGTGACAAACAATGGAGTTTGAAGACTAATTATACAGGTTCTCTTTATTAGTGAAGACAACAGGTGGGAACCCTTGTTACAATGTAGCTGGAACTTACTTGTTTAAGGATAGAAGCCTATTTGTTTAGTAGTTATTTACTGTGTAGAGAATATAGATTGTGATTATTTTCTGTTAAAGTAAGACAGTCCTGATTTGAAATGAGGAAACTACTCCAGATAGAATGATTAAATTTGTCTGAATACACTTCACTTTTTATTTAATAATCTAGATAAATTTAATAAAAATGAAAGCTATATAGCTATGATCTTTACCATCATACATCATTTCTCTAGCAAACATAAATTTTCCTTAAAAATATTATGATATATGTAACAACAAAATATTCAACTCAACCGATCTCGCAAATGACAGTTAAGGATATTCGTCCATATAACCCACGTAAGATATTTTGAAGCTATCGACACTATCGACTTCTATTATAGCCTCCGTATGGCTTTATTACCGGCTGCCTACACCGCATCCGCGCACGCGCACACCACAGGATGTTCAATTTTACCAATATGTACTCCTATCAATGTCACCCTTATTTTTATGACCTTAGGGTTAAATTTAATTGTTTTTTGTTCATAATTAAATTAGTAAAATTAGACCCTTTATGATGTCATGGTCGAATGTTTCCTTAATATTTTTTTATAATACATTTTATTATTTTAATAGTATGCACTCCAATATTTTGAGTTCAAGGTTTTGATGGGGACCCGACGTTATTTTGGGTGGGAATAAAGCTATTCCTTACACCCAAAATAATGCTCTTATTCATTTTTTAAATTGATGTAGGGAAACGATGTGGATGTGCTTTTGCCAGGAAAATAAGCCATCCACTCGACTCACTAGAACATCAGCCTACCGTCCCGACGCGACCCGTGGACCTCGCGGACCTCGCGGTATTAGACTGGTCTAAGCAGACTCGTGGATTGGATTCAGTGCAAGCTTCCAACAAGTTGATCGACTGGCCCACGATCACAACGATATCATCAGCCCATCACCATAGTGCTTCTCCGCAAGGAAACCAGTGTAACCCAAAAAAATACAAAAAATGTTGTACGTCGGACGAAACAATGATAGATTGTTGATTGTTTTATTGAATACAAAGGTATGTATAGTAGCTAAATGTTTTGCAAATATCGCGTTGTGTCTACACCAAAAATTTGCAACCTTTGCCACATAGTACCGACTTTGCTACCGGGATACTTATAATACAACAAACAGGAAGGGTTAACGTCGTAATTTAGAGAAAACAATGGACACTCATTGATACTTATTGATGTTCCTAACAATACTTAATAAATAATAATAAAGATTGTTAGGAATATATACTTAAATTATAATTCTAATTGATTGATACTTATTGATGTTCCTAACAATACTTAATAAATAATAATAAAGATTGTTAGGAATATATACTTACTTATATTATAATTATAATTGATTGATAGGTACTTATTGATGTTCCTAACAATACTAAATGAATACTTCTGTAAATATAATTGTTATTTTTTTATCTTGGCTGCTTGTAGATTTTCCATTATCAGGTATTTAAACTTCTTTCTTCATCATTTCATAGACAAATTTTACTTATCCTAACTTCCTACCATAATATTTTTATTTTAGTTGATTTTTTGTTGCCAATTTACGCCTAAACCACTGAACAGATCATCCTGAAATTTGCATAAGTTGTCAGGTGTTCAGAAACGGACCTTACATCTCGAAAAAAAAGTCCTGTTCCTGAGAAAAATAAAAATACCGTTCTTATGATAATAGATGGGCGGCAAGCGTTCTAAATTAACACGAGCGAAGTCTAGCGAAGCTATATAGCTTTTAATAAAAACAAAGAAACGAAAAAATTTTGGTATTTACAAGTTACAAATTATAATTGATAATGTAGGTACTCGTAGCTGTTCGGTCAGTCATCACATAATCTTCGCAGAAACCTGCTCTTTTAGCAGAATGATTAGTTGATTTGTAATCTATAAAACAGACCACTACGCAAATAACTTAAACACAAACGCTCTATTGAACCCCCGTGTCCAGGAACCAGGAAGTTTGTTTGTTATCGCACGGGCACCAGTTCGGTTCCTGTTAGCATTCCACGCGGCGATCGTAAACCGAGAACAATGGAGTATTTGAATTCAAACTTATTGACGGATCGCTTTAGAACTCATTTACATTCTTTTGCACACCTTTCTTGATTGGGAGGTATTCGTTGAATTGTAACGCTGATTAATGTTTTACATATTGATATAGCATCACGCCCTTAGATCAATAATCCTACTAGATTACAGGAACAAAAACTAATCACTCAAATGGTGAACATAAACTCAAGATTGCTTAAGCATATAACTGCTTCTAAAGTAGATTGGCGAAACGGCTTCTAAGAACGAAGCACCGTTCAGGAGGCAGTTTATATTTATTATGCTAACAAACTAACAGACAGTTAACAACTAACTAACAGTAACAAACAAACAGTTTAACAAAGAATTAAAGAAACTTATAAGGTATTTTTTTTTTTAATATTGATTCACGAGGAGTAGGGAATCAAAAGTTAGAAATTATTTTAGTTTATAGAAAAATAAGTTACCACATTCATCTTTGGGGAGATGGTGCGCAGACGCAAGATATTTTTCTTTATTTTCTAATTGTTTTTTATTTTTATTACTGTCGAGTCGTGATAGCCTAGTGGTGGTGACCGTTGACTGGCAAGTCAGTGGTCTCGGGTTCGAACCCAAGGCGCGCACCTCTGACTTTTCGTGAGTTATGTGCGTTTTATAATTAATTATCACTCTCCGTGCCTCGGATAGCACGTTAAGCTGTTGGCCCCGGCTGTCAATTGTAGATCTTTGACAGTCGTTACGGGTAGTCAGAAGCCCGAAAGTCTGACAACCAGTCTTACCAAGGGGTATCGTGTAACCCAGTATCTGGGTTGTGGAGGTCTGATAGGCAGTCGCTCCATGTAAAACACTGGTATTCAGCTGCATCCGGTAAGACTGGAAGCCGACCCCAACATAGTTGGGAAAAGGCTAGGCAGATGATGATTGTATTTTTTTTCATAATTGTAAATAGTAGTATAGGTATCATAGATTTCCGCAAAGACGCCTGATTCCATTTTATATTTTTTATTATTGTAATTGTTTGTTTATAATTTATAGTTTATTTAATTTACATATTACCTATATTGTTTGTTTGTAAAATGTACAAATCCGTTATACGACCTGTCGTGATTTATCATAGATCAGCAATGCTGAGCCTTGACGGATGAAAGAAGAGTGCATGTAACAGAGATGAGAATGTTGAGATGGATTTGTGGAGCGACAAGAAGGGATAAAGTAAGAAATGAGTATAGTAAGGGAAGTTTAAAAGTGGCGCCAGTAACAGATAACTTGAAAGGAAATCGTTTGTCTTGGTATGGGCATGTGATGAGGAGGGATGAAGCGCACGTGTCTAAAAGGGTGATGAATATAAGTGTTGATGGATGGAAGGGGAGAGGGAGACCAAAGAAAAGATGGATGGAGTGAAAAAGGAGTACATGCTCAGAAGACAGCTAATAGAGAGCAATGGAAGAAGAAGACATTTTGGGCCGACCCCAAGTAACATGGGACCAGGGCTGGCGAAACAAGTTTGTTTATAATTTTGTACTTCTCTGTCCTTAAGGAATAAAGGAATTAGGAAAAAAATCTTTCTCTTTCTTTATTCCTTTTTTTGTAGACAAACATTTTGCCATTTAACTAGCATACCGCAAGAATTCTTTGGCAAATTACCGTGACAACAGCAACCTAAGTTCAGGTATGAGGTATTGCCGTAGTATCCATTGTAACCTGCATTCCTAACCGCTGACAAGTGCTGAACGTGACAATACAATGTTGCAGTTTGCAGTATTACAAGGTCGCGAAGGCAACGACCTGATAGCCTGCAATATTTAAACCTCCACCTACGATAATCCGTAAACGGTTTTGACTAGGTTTAGATAGCTATAAATCTTAATTATGTTAATATAGAACAATGTAAAAATAATATAAATATTTAATAAAAAATTGATTATTTAACGAAAAAGCATAGCATAGCACTGATAGCCTAGTGGTATGACCGTCGACTGACAAGTCAGAGGTCTCGAGTTCAATCCCAAGGCGCGCACCTCTGCCTTTTCTTAAGTTATGTGCGTATTATAAATTAATTATCAGTTGCTAAAACGGTGACGGAAAACACCGTGGTGAAACCAGCACACCTGAGATATTTTTCAATGGTGTGTAAACTGTAAAGCCATGTCAGAGGCCTACGGGCGGTTTAAACTCTGACACCAGGTTGTTTATCAACCATACGATAAGAAGAAGAATGAAAAAGCAACTGATACGGGCAGCGATTGACTTACACACCAGTCCAACGGTCACAAAAATAACCTGTAGACTGTTAGGAGAAAATCAGAAATACTTTTGTTTAGCTGTAATAATTAGGTATGTCAAAATAAATATGAACCAAACCACGTTTTATAATTATTCTACTTACATTGAGTTCATTAACTTGATCTTGGATGTCAGACATTGAACGTACGGGTCACACGTTTTTATGCCAGATCACTGATAATTAACTTTTTGAACCCCTTCATATCTTTCCTTTAAAGTAAGTTTTTGTAAAATAATTTTAGGCTCTACAATAAGATAAAAAAAAAAGTCATGTCACCCTCGGAAAAAATAATTTATTTTTTAATAGGCTCTGGCTCTGATAAAAAAAAATGACATGCCAGAGTCATAAGGAAAAATAATTGAAAAAAAATCGTATTTTTTTTTTACTCCAATTCCATCCAACGTTCCAAATTAAAATTAAAATTACAGCCACTGTTGACAGCCAGTATCTCGTAGTTCTTACAAAAACATAGTTACCTTTTTAACGAAGCTAGTTAAGCCGGTCCCGGCCGTAGTAAAAAAAAGCGTATTTTAAATGAGGGGGGATAATTCTTCATTGAAGATGTAAGTGCTCATTGGTTTGCATTTAATTTATCGCAACGGGAATGGTGTTGTCCGTCAGTATTGTTGTGTGGAATGTGAATGAATTCATAATCTTTCATTGAGAGAAATTTATAAGTGGCTTCTCCTGGGAAAGTTTAACGATTTTCCTGGTTGTATTGTTTAGACAGTCTGTTATTTACTCCACGTGTATATGCTTTGTCTTAAACAGATCAATTAAAAAGGCTGTAGTAACATTTGAAGAGCATCGACTAAAAGATCTCGATACAAAACGCCTTCTGCGGAAGAATCGCCTCTCGAATCGACCTATCGAGCCTATCGAATCCTCAATCAAAAAATAAAAACGCGAGTTATATCCGTTAAAAAGTTGTTTCATTATGTTGAGTGTTCGCGAAAGTTTGAGACTATATTACTACACCTATACTAACGACACTGCTGGCCAACTGCGCTGTTTGTCCTGCAACAGTGCCTTTCGGCTTCGCCAGCCACATTTGCGCTCTTCATCAAAGTTCATGGTTCGCCGTTGGCGGAACACGTCGAGGAGGACATCATCATGTAGGTGGGTAAATATCCCGAAAGCTAAATAGGTAACGTGCCTAAAAAATGTACACATATTACGCTAATCAATACCTATAATAAATAATATACACGATATCAACGACCAACTAATACCTACGAGATGAAGAAGACGGTATCTCTTATTACTAAATTACTAGTGTTATTCTAGTATTTAAGATCAGGCATCCAACCAGACGTCCACCTGCTCTTTACCATGCCATATACGGACACTCGTTAAGACGAATTGCTTTGTATCTGCGGCAAACACTAAAGTACTTTCTAGTTTTAGAATATTTTCATTTTACTGTCAAAGATGGCGAAACGGTTTAAGGCCTCACGATGATAAGTCATAAGGGGTAACCTCTATTGATGGAAGAAGAAGAAGAAAGAAGGGTTAGTCATATGCATAGTTGAATACTCCAGTCAATTTTTTTTATGGATAAAGGAGATGAACGCAGACAAAAGAACCAAAACAAAAGTCTATAGGTACTTAGGTAATCAGTTGTATCTTTAACAGTCACTCAGTATGTATCTGTAACAGTGCTTAGTTTAAACACTTCGTCATTGGTTGCAGAACCCTGCGACTTCGCATCCAGATACAGGTATTTTTTTTACTCGTGAAAGAAAAATATATCATTGGCTAGATGCGCCGTCGCCTTAAGTTGTCAGAAATTAACGCGACCTTGTGTACGAGCTATGATATTCAATGTCGTTCAATGGCATTGTTTTAATTGTTTTTACATCCGAGAATCAATAAGAAGGAAGGCACCTGTCTGTTAAATAATTCTAAGAATTTCTTAGGGAGTTCATACATCTTCAGATTCACACTAAACCTAATTATATAAAAAGAGATGCTGACTGGTTGACAGCCAGCTGTTCTAGGCTTACAGACCTAAAATTTTGAAGGCGCCTTTTAAGGAAGGATTCTTGCAAATTTCCCCCTAAGGGGTGAAATACATGAAAGTTTGTTTGATAATATCATAATGTAATTTGTGAAATTATATCTTAAACTTAGTATTTAAGCTATTTAGTAAAAAAAAACACGTGTTTTAGATTATTTCAGCTTTTTAAAATAATCGACTTTTATGGGGATAAAAAGGGGTATGAAAGTTTGTATAGGAAGTCCGTTATTTATTAACGGCGTCCGAACTTTCCGAAGAGGGACGCTCATTAGCATCATTGTTTAATGCAAAAATAGACTTGTCCCACAGATATTATTTAGATTTCTGTGACTTGTCTACACCTAGGAGTAAATAAATTGAAATTGATAATATGAAAAAAAAATACAAAATCTAAAATTCTGAAATCTTTTTTTCTACATATTCCTGTGGTGCGCTAATGTGAATTGAATCACTTCATTAATGCTTTTTTTCTACAATAATTACTTTCAAATCACATTCAACACAGTTACTAAGTAAAGACAAAAGACTTGCCGCTAGGAATCCCATGGCTTCACCACCATTGTACCATAGAACGCCGTCGTTGTTAACGGTGAAATTTGCCATAGGCACCCATGTCATTGACAGGTGACATTGTCGAGGGAAAGGCGTGGGAACTATCAAGTGCTAGAAACTATTGATGTTTACTTTGTTTTTGTTATAAAACATACATCAACACAGCTTGGCTGAACTGAATGTGGAACGATCAACCTACGGCATCCGCCACATCTTGCCTTGTGCACTGCAGCCATCTTAGTACTTTGCCAATACCCTGGCTTGATCAGCTATGGTGACAGGATAGGGAATATTGTAGGTATCCACGTGTGACGATTCAGCGACACTGCTGCCTGCCTGCGGCTGCACTACTTGCTGCTTGAATGCTGCACCCGCTTCCTGCACCTCTACCTGCTTGCGTGTTGCCACGCCCTATTCTCTACAGGGAAGTGTGGTTTATCTAAGCGGTGCTTACTCAGTGTGGTTTTAATTCGAACCTACTCCCGAGCTCTACCTACCTCCCTATTTGTGTGTATATGTCTGTCTTATTGCCGTAAAAAGGCAGGTGTGATCTACCAAAACCACGTGCCTTTTTCATAGTAAAGACTTATTTTGTTTTCAAAATTTGTATAGAGTCACATATTGTGTTCATAAAAACCGCACCTGCAATATGACACTCAATTAAGTAGGTATAATAAACATTCAATTTTATAGTAGAAAAGATGCTTCAACAGAAATACTCAGACAATGAGCGTGGGAACCTGATTACCATACAAGAACAACTAAAAGCTTGTTGCATACGACAAGAAAGATAGAACATCCGTCTTTACAAGTCTTACAAATTGTTTGATATCTACTCTTTTACTGGACGAATTGGAAACCAAGTGCATGATGAGAAGAACTTGGCTCATTTTATGAAGGCTGACTTTTTTTAAAACTCAATTGAGAGGACCTACTGAGGATTAGTTTAGCCTTTGGCCTATAATGGGACAGTAACGGCTGATAATATTTTTTATTACGCAACCCAACCGGGAGGACTGAATGAGAATAAGCTTTTGGGCTGCAATAGGACAGTAACATTATTATTACGTTGCAATGTGATTGGTCTTTTCCCTGACCTGTCTTTTGAGTAACCTTTGAGTGACCTGAGCTACACAACAACCAAGCTATTATATTGAAATATCAAAACTAAAAGTATGTATATTCTGTGCTGTTGACCGTTAAAGAGTTATTTTATCTGAAACTAATCCTAGATATGGATTCAGGTCATGTTTACCATAAAAATATATTGTCATCAGAACTGAACCAACATGTATAAATTCTTATCTGTAGGGCCCGGATTAATATGTAAATACATATTTTTAATTTACACGATTTTCGGTCTAGAATGTGTTCTCTACATCGATTATCATATTTACAATGTGAAAAACTAATTTTTATTTTCCATATTTTTCCATATTTTAAGGTATTTCAAGGTTAAGTCCATATTTTACAAAAATATATCACAATCCTCCATATTTTCCATTTTTATATCATAGAACAAGAGTTAGTTCACAAAAATTTATATAATTTTACGTGTTTGCATTCTCGCCACCATGACCGACCGCGCGTATTTCATTTCTCTCGCGTTTTATTCGTCGTATTTTGATTTTTGATTCTAAGTTCATTCCACAATATGTACACTCTCATTACGTCATGTCACGTGGAAAGATTTTTCAGCCAATATAAACCTATACCACATATACCACATGTATGCAATAAATGAATGAATAAATAAATAAAGCAATAAATATTTAGACCAAATTGTCAGATTTAATTTTGATAATTTAAAAAAGCACTTGATTGTCTACTGCAACCATGTAGTAGTGTAGTGGCTGATGTAGTGGAAGTTGATAAATGCAAAGCAAATAAATGATTCCTATTCTTGAATAAAACTATTTTTTTTATTTGTATTACATAAATAGTTCAACATCTTTTTATAATTTTTTTAATGTATGTGTTAAGTACCTACTTTACTCATTTCAATGTCTTTAATGCAAAAAGGCAATGAAAAAGGTAAAGTACCTCCCTTTAAAGGTACCTACTGTTATTTTTTACTCCATATTTATTCCATATTTTACATTTTTACTCCATATTTTTTCCATATTTTACATTTTTTCGTCCATATTATATGTACATATTTTGAATTTTTTAATACATATTTTTCCGGGCCCTACTTATCTGTAAGTTATGAGGAAGTAGTTATAATTCAGCTTGTATTTGACCAAAACATACTAGCATACAAGTTTTGCAAGTAATATATAATATTAAAAGCATTCAGCTTTTAATTAATAATTAAAATAAACCTTCTGTGCCCCTTTATTGTTGATGTCAAGCTCTTAATACTTAAACAAATGTAAAATAAACTGCAAATAGATTTTTATGCTAATTGCGAATTCAATTGTGCGATGTTCAAAGATTATGGCAAATTCGCACGGCTTTAAATTTCTTTGTCCATTTTATTTTGAGGATGTATACTATGTTTTTAGCATAAAGTAAGTGCATTTTGCTAATGCTTAGTCTTATAGTTTCTTTGTCTCTTTTCCACAATGCAGTCGTGCTACATGACTTGGGATGGACTGTAGCTTGAGTCAACACTCTGAGCGGCTGTTTGTCGTTTCAATAAACGATAGGTGTCACTGCAAAATATTGTAAAGACCTAACTTTGCATTTATTTAGAATACTATAGACTAAAAATAGTATACAAGAGATATTCTAGCAGTAAGTGTCCTCCTCCTGACCGAATTCAATCACAGCGGCCAATCTCAATGAAAATTGGCAATCGACGCAAGAGATAATGTAGTGCACAAGTGTGTGCGCAAACGTAAATGCAGTCTCTGTTGTATATCTGTAGGTATATAATATGCTAATCGATGGTCTCTTCTGAAGTAGAATAATTATTTTATTTTACGTTGATTTTGAAGTGAATGATGTCACATGACTATCACTATAAGCACATGTTACCACATCAGCTCTACAATTAGATCTTATTCTTAAACAATGTTCTTCAACAATTTTCCTGCAATTTTCTCAATGATAATTCTAAGTTGCCGGACGTTCTTCGTGGCCATTATGTGTTCTGCCCGGTTCCTAGGGAACTATGCGTTAATATATAGTTGGACTTCACGGTAGGCTAAACATTATTGTTGGATGACATGTTATTTTGATGGATTCTTTCAAATGTAGCGTGTGAGGAATATTTGGTGATGGGGTATCATTTCTTTTGTCTACAGCTTGTCGTCAAATACTTCAATTCTGGTGATAATCTAGCCGCAGCCGCCACTAGGCTAGGCCGCCACTCAGCTTACGACCTATATTTTTACTGACTTTATCACCGATTTTGTCACTGACTTTGCTGCCGTTATTTACCGGTGGCTATCGAGGGAAGTGAACGTCAAAATAGATTTACAAACTATAAATTTAAAAATTTTAAAACTCGCGACACAATTAGTTACTATACATCTTAATTTTTTTAGTTAAAATCTCTATCGGTCAAGACGCCTTTCAAATGAAAAAAAAACTAAATCAAACTCTGTCCATTCGTTTAGGAGCTACGATGCCACAGACAGACACCCAAACATACAGATACACAGACACAAACTTATATATATATATAAGGCCTTTGCGTCTATTGCAGACGATTCATGGCGTAATGTCTGCGAGACAGCGTTTTTGGTGACTAAATAAACAGACACAAACTTATAACACCCTTCTTTTTGTGTCGGGTTTTAAAAAGAAAGTACTAGAAAAATTACGGCCTTATCAGTCGAGTTTAAGTTGACAGAGAGCCTTATTATGGTCAATAGAACTTTAGAAGCCTTTTAGGCTGCTTGATGGAACTCAAGCTTAGGGTTGAAATTTTGTTTTTTTTTTAGGAAGTAGGTATCTAGGTAGATGGGAAATTTGTCTCTGTTCTTTAATATGCTATAAATTAATTCACACACCTATATTTGTTACAAAACATTCCTGCAAACCAGCGGCGCGTGTAATTATGGATACAAAGATGGACGACTTAATTAATTGTTAGATAAATGGAGCCATTACGCTGTCGTAAATAAGAAACAAAGAGATCATAAAGTTTTATATTGCAGATGGGTAGGTATGTCTAATTAGGCCATAATGGCCGTGGCAAGGATTTTATTACATCACAGCACTATGATTTAGAATCTAGAACTGCTGACTTTTTGCAAATTACTTGCATATTAAAAATTAATTAATTGTTCAATTGTACAATAGAAAGTCTATTGTTATGTGAGTCGTCGAGTCATGAGTCGAGTGTGTGTAAGAGGTCTCAGGTTCGAACTCTGACTTTTCGTAAGTTATGTGTGTATTATATAGATTACCTAATTATCACTTACTCCGTGCCTCGGAAAGCACGTAAAAGACGTTGGCCCTGCGCCTGATCTCTCTCCGGTCGTGTCGGCTTGCCGTCCCATCGGATTATGAGAGTGCACCTGTGTTTGCTCTCACACTTGTGCACTATAATATCTCCTACGTAGATGGCTAATCTCCGTTGATATTGACCGAAATTCGATCAGGAGTTTTTAATCTTTATTCGGTTGTGTCCTGACTGTGTGACTGTGGCTGACAGACCTGATCGGACTATGAGAGTAAAGGAATCGTAAGTGCACCAGTGCTTTCGAGTGCACCAATGATTACGTGCGCACTTATGCACTTTAATATCATCTCCATAGTTCCGTTCGTTAGTCTCCGTTGATTTTCATTTAAATTAATGACTTCAGCCCTTTAAAAGATACGATATACTTTAGTATAATATTGGTAAGAATCAGTTGATATGCAGTAATACAGCATTCTATAAAAGGTAAGATCCTAATGCATTGGATCTTGTGTAGGCGCAGGTTTTGGTGGGAAGGATTTCGGTTGGTCTGATTTTGGAATCGAGATTTGATAATTTTGGATGTGGTTTTAGAAAGAATAAGAATACCTAATGATGCTCTAAACTATATTTGTTGTCTCTTTTCACAGAAAACAGTATTTATATCTGCAATTGAATGTCGCGGTAGCGTGGCGCATTAATTACGGACCTGCTTTGCCACATGGGTGTGGGTTCGAACCTGAAATATATCAATGTGACTTTTTTTCTCAGTTAATCTTAAACACCACTGGCTAACGGTGAAAGAAAACATATCGTGAGTAAATCTGGACTTAATAATCTGAAATCGCCAATACGCAGTGAGCTAGCGTGGTAATTAATGCTTGACCCGTCTCTTTTTGAGAGGAGACCTTTGTCTTGCAGTGGGGCAATTACAGGCTGCATGGTTGAATCCATTCTACTGTCTAGAAATGATAGTATCCAAGTCCAATCGTGATTTTCTGTAAAGAATAGTGAGTTTTATGGTGAAAATTACGACTGACGGGTTTCCATATAAGCACTTGTGACAGATAACTTGATAGAACTTTATGATAGAGAGAGCATCTTCAAATGAATCATTTTCAGACAACTATTTAATCTCGATATCCGGAGTTAATGGCGGGGAAATCATCAGCAGTTAGTTGTAATTATCGTTAGAAATACGTCAATTATTCGACGTTCGAGGAATGCTGATTGTAACCTAGATGCTTAGCAGACACACGCTATAGTGACACGGCAAGTATGAAAATATGTTAATCTGCACGCTTGCCGGTAATTAGAGAAGACAGTAGAGTCTTTCGACAGTTTTTTTAGTTTTTTTATGGAACACTAGCCCCTGGACTGTTTTGTGGATCTTGTTCAATTAACAGTTCTATATTCACAAAGATATTGTTCAGAATTGATCTGATTTTGACCTTGAGGTCAGAGTCTTAATGTCAACAATCCAGAAAAATCAAAACTTTTAAATTATCGTTTAAACATTCTTTCCAAATTCAAACTGAAATGATTTTCTTAATTATTCCTTACCGCCACAGAGATTTCAGAATTAAAATTAATTTCAAATATATCGAATATAATGTCTCAGCACCTAATAACAGGAGAGCGCTTTAGGATTTTATAATAATTATTCCATTCATAACCGCGGAACTACATGCTTAATTTTATGCTAAATTTTACAAAGAATGGACCTTTTTGATTTTATACATCTACCCTGTTGAGAGGTTTACGTGATGACACGAATGAGATCCTTAACTTTTTGATAGATTTTCATTCAATTCGCCCATTTACACCATATCCAATGTAACCTCTCTTTCTCACATCACCCAAAACTTCCGATAATTCGCATTTGTTAATAATAAATTACGAAGATGTGGGCGTTGCTGACACAGCATCAAGTGCGTTGACTTTGAACATACCGTGGGACAGTCATTAATAATTATTTGCAATACCTACCTTAATTTTTTTTAAACGGATTTCAAAAATATATCATTTTTAGATTCAACTTTTTAAAAACCTAATCAGGATATAGCAGCTTCAAATTATTTAGTTATCAATAATACGGTCGAATTTTGACTACATTGGACCACTAATAATCATAAAAATATATATAAAACGGTGAAGGAAATCATCGTGAGAAAACCAGCACATTTGAGAGATATATCAACAGTTTGTAATAAAATTATTTCAGAGGCATGCGGGCGGTTAAACCTTCATACACCAAGAAATGAGACACAAAAGGAAATCAATTGTTACACGACGCCCGCCGTGCCGGGATGTCTACGCGGGAGTCAAAGGTTTAATCTTTTTAAAAACTACGATAAGAAAATCATTAGATATATTGGTTGCAAATTGCAATGATCTCGGGTAGTAAACTCTGTAGATTGCATTGCAATTGAGATCAACCATTGCAGTCAGAAAACCCGATCACTTTTCTACCTATGAATCGAACTTCAGATACAAGTCTCGCGACTAATAATAAATTTAATATAATTATGGCAATCTTTGGCCGTTAACTTCGAAGGACCACCAGCCCTTAACTGTATCATGTCCAACCAGTTCCAGCCGGAACTTGGTAATGACAGGTTGTACCGGACGTGCGCCCGCGCAAGTCTAGCTGCCTTTATATTAGTAGGTACCGTTGCGGATCATGTGTTATGAAAGTTTGACCGACCTTGACCTTTTGTTTGTTGATGAGGAGTCAGGAGGAAACAGCTGCTTCAGATGATTGTATTAGCTTTCACAGTTTAGTAGCAAGTTCCCGTTAACTTACCTGACAGAAAATTTCATATAAATTCTGTTCCATTTTCAATGTACCTAGTAGGTAAAGAATTACTCAAATCGGCCGACTAATCACGGATTAATAACGAGTGTACTAATTATTTAAAATAAATTAATGACAGAGTACCGAATCGAATTGATAACCTCTCCTTTTTTAGAAGTCGATTAATAAAAGTAGTGGATGTTTACAAAGATTTGCGATTTGCTTCATTTGGAATAGGGAAGCTTTACTTATGGTTCACGTGTATTCAGTATCATACCCTTTTATAGAGCACACTGTAGGTATTTCAAATTCGACATCTATCTATCTATACTTATAAAATGGTAACGTGACTGACTGACAGATAACGCACAGCCTAAACCGGTGGACCTAGGACCTAGGACTTGAAATTTTGAGACAATATTTTTTAAGTACCGTAGGGGTGCACTAAGGAAGGATTTTTTGAAACTCCCCCCCTAAGTAGGTAAAAAAAGGGGTAACAGTTTGTATGTAAATGTGTCGTTCTTAAAGTTAATATAAATTAATTATCACTTACTCCGTGCCTCGGAAAACACTTTAGCTGTTGGCCCTGCGGCTAATCTCTCTTCGGTCGTGTATTTACCTAACAAACTTAAAACATGTACAGTTTCGTGGTTTGGACAACTATCAATCTGCTCAGGAGCCATGTGCAAGCGCGTTCTACGTCAAGCACAATTCACAGAGACATTGACAGATAGTAAGATGCGCGGGCGCATTGATAGATTCGCTATTTATTTCAATGTAGACATTTTTGTACTATCCTAACATGACATTTAGGTGAGAAATTTGTCCTTCTTAGATTGTTTTTTGTAGAAAATGGTCCATTTCCCATGTCACTTGCCCAGGAGCGGCACTATAGATAATTACAATTGCTATTATAAGAAGAGCAAGATCCGTAGTGTAGTAGTGGGCTTTCTGCAGAAATGGGCTGGCCATGTCTGCAGGAGAACAGACGGAGCGGCCAAGGATAGAGCAGCCTTGTATTAGAGTAGAGACCGCATTTAGACTAACGTAGTGTGGGACGCCCTGCGGCACGATGGACTGATGATTTAAAGGAGGTGGCAGCAGATGGATGCGGGCTGCCCAAGACCGGGAAGGTTGGTGTTCTTTAGAAGAGGCTTACGTTCAGCAGTGGACGACAATAAGTTGATGTGATGAAGTACCAGCTAGATTAGTAGACTGGTTAGTTTCTTTTTTGTTTGAAATAGGTATGGAAATAGGTGGATTGTCGTAACAAAAATGGGTGTCCAACCTTAATAATTTTTAGCATGTTTTCCGACAAAAATATAACAGGTTAAAAACCATTGCAATCGATTCTGTTACTGATTCTGAACAAACTGCTTTCGGCATTCGGTTCAACAAATTCTAACGTTGTATATAAATACTTACTTAACTTACAAATTATAAAATACATAAGAAACCTAATTAATTCTGTACAACGTCCGACGAGTTCTCAATTTTCTGCTTCATTTCCCGCGGCTAATATCTACATCATCATCACAGTAAGTTTATCGTTTTTCACGGATCATAAAATAATATAGGTATTTAATATTAGTCCTACTTGTAAATACAAATTACCGGCTAAGCTTCGTTAAGCTAAGATGAGTAATTACTTTCATCACACTGTTAATACTTATCGTGCCAAGTGAATACGTATTTGTCTATATAATTTAAAATATATGTATCATGGCGTGGCATGGCGGGTTCGCTATGCCAGCTTCTATACAAAAATGTTCTACTTAACCCCTTTAAAAATCTGGCAAGAAACTTCATGGTCGCTCTTTTAGATGGCTTACAATATTTTTGGTTACATTGATGTGATTGATGTCGAGAACAATGTCAGTCGACTTAGCTTAGGTGTAATACCTACATACATTTAGGTATACTTTTAATAAATTTACCATAACAGCTTTGAGCTGGTTATTGAGAGATATCACACATGATTACATTAAAGGGAAAGATGAAAGGGCAAAAAGGGCCTTAATTAATACTTTTTTTTAACAGTTACCAGAACGAGCTGAACAGTCCTAACTGACGGTGCGTACTGCTTTAAGTCAACCCTGCCAATGTTAGATATGATGGAATTTACCGTAATAAAAAATAAAGCTCTTATTTGCCAGTAAGCCCACGGATAGGCATTAAATACTAGGTAAATTTAAGAATCCCCAAAATATTTTATTATTTAAATTAAATATTAATATTATTTACTAAATACTTAGCACTTTACCAGTAACCGTTAGAGAGAGCCTTACTGAATAAAGAAGAAAGCGAATTTCTTATTAAATAATTTCATTTAATAAAGCTCTAGAACTTGAATTATCTGCCACAACATGACATGAATGAATGTCATGATGCCAAGACAAGTGACAAAGACTTCAATTATTTCAAGAACTCTAACATAAAAATATCATCTGGGTTCCCAACAATAGGCTACCATATCCAGTCACGCCATGCGCCAGTCCGCTAACTTCCTTTTTAGGTAGACAACGACAGGTGTAAGCCCTGTGGCATTAGTATGTGGGAAGTGATGGTATACGAATCAATCATGGCAATATCGACGGTATGGTGTTGTGAATTAATGTTAAATAGGGTTGGCAAAAGGAATAAAAAAACTATTACTTACGTACCAAGTTTCTATAATAATACCAAGTTTATAGTTTATAGTTTCTATACCAAGTTTCGGGTATAATATTTACAACACTTTTATTATTATTTATTTACAAAGGTACATAGAGAATCCTAATCAGAATCCATCCTGATTAAGATTCTCCCACTTAGAAACTTGTCCCACTACAGGGCAAAATTCTATAAAATTTCGATAAAATTTCAATAGGATTAGGATTATTATTTCATGACATAATAAACAATTGATTCGTGTCAGCCCTAGCTTGTACACGTCTTGGTATTTACTTCCTAATAGGGCGACAGGAAGCGCGCTTTGGCAGCCGGACGTCGCGTCGATCAGCGCCGAATATTGCGCACACATCAAATTATACACAAGTATTGTCTCATGTCTGTTTGGTTCTGCGCAGAAGAATTTGGTACCTACTTAAAATACGGTAACAGTAGCAGTAAGTGCTGCCGTTCACAGAGGGAGTGTGCCTAATAGGCTTTGCGCAGGGAAGGTTACGGAGCTGGTCTCTTAAGAGGACCCGGGACATCACTGCATGCGCTGATGGTGATCACCGGGGTGGTTTTAGTGAGGTAAGAATCCCACACTACCCTGTCTCTTCCCCGGAGGCAGGGTGACTTTTGAAGGTTTCCCCCCGAAAAAGAAAAAAAAAATAAAATACCTACTACCTAGAACGAATTTACAAACACGAAATAAACTTGCCTCGTTTTGCACACAACCGAAAAGGTTGAGACAGGTGTATGTATAAATAGGTAATTATGGCTATCTAAAATCACTAAAACTGACGCGTGATGTGTAATCACGTACCTATTGTACTAGAGCCTAGGGATATTTAACAACCGAACTCTGCTCAGCAAGGCAGATGTATACTACGATTTTCCTAGAAATGAAACCTAGCCAGAATTAATAATTAATATTGCATGTGTACAGGATACAATTCGTATGACGTCAGTCATGACGCAGACTATTATATCTTTTGATTTTTAACCCTTCAAATAATTTTAATAACTTCTCCTTCCAATATTTAAGAGTTAGGCTCTTGCCGGCCAACTCTCTCCATCCTCCACTTGTCTTTTGACCTCCTGATATGTCACGACTCCTACTTTCACCTTTACTTGACTAAAAAAAAGTCCTTCTCGGCCGTCCCCATACTTCTTTTTCCTTCAATTTTTCCTTCTAAAACTGTCTAATTCTAATTACCTATAATAAGTAAATTTTTAATACACACCAAAGTATAGTATAGTGTATAAAATCTACTTTACAACAAAAGTCAACTCAAATGATTAAATATGTAAATAAACATATTACCTAAAAATACACTCAACACGTTAAGAACAATGTCGTAAAATCCCTTAATAACGTGTCCCAGACATAATTTTTAACAAACTATCGTCATCTGTATTTACAATTAGCTTCCTTTTCCCTGAGGGAGCGCACTGTTCACTAAACGGGGCGAAGCTTCTGTAAAAGCCGTTAAAAGTCCATAAAATGACAGTAAAAATGTCTAGAACAATCATTGGAAGTATTTGAGTCGATATAATTCTTAATAATGAAGTTATTTAGTAGAATTTTGAAAACACGTGTAAGTTATTATGCCTTGTTAATTTGTACCCAGAAAATATAGCAGATTCTTAATTCTAAGTTAATAATAACTAGACTAGAAAATACAGTAAAACTATTTATCCGCGTTCGCCTCAAACAGTATTTTTTCTCTTTACGTTTTATTCCTTTTTCGCCCCACAATTTTTTTTATTCTTTATTTATTACTAGCTTACTAAAAAGGTGATGAGTATAAGTGTTGCTAGCTGACTAAAAGGTTAATGAGTAAAAGTGTTGATGGACGGAAGATGAGAGAAATACCAAAGAAAAGATAGAATATTTGAATAATTATAAAATGAGCAAGGCATGACCGACATGACTAATATTCTCTTTAACTTATGTCTTACCAGAGGGTAGCTATTATAAGATAAGAAAAAGAAATACCTGCTGAGTGATACGAAAATCGGCAGTGTTGCCATTGCAGCAAAAACCTGAAATATAAAAACTATATTTTAATAACTGTGTGTGTGTATAATATCTAGAGGTGTATTTAGAAAGGATTTTTAGAAATTCTACCCCTGAGCGGATAAAATAAGGGTTGATAGACCTGAAACCCACGCGGACATCCCGGGGGAAGCGCTAGTTTAATTTATTATAAAAAGCACATTCAACGCAACATTTTAAATAAAAGTTTACGTACATAAAGTTCAATGTATTGTCCCGCCTTTTTTTCAATTTGTCAGCCATTTTGGCTACCGGATGCAGTATCTATGCCGGGCATAGACAATAGAGCGATTGGATAAGCACCTTATCTATTGTTTCAGATAGTAGAATAGCTTGTTTTTATGTCTTTGTTTCTCGCTCGCTGATTTCCAGCTATTCGATAGCTGAATGGAAGCTAGCTTAATTACTTTTTACAGACTACAAAAAGGGGTTTACAATTCTTCTGATGTATATTTTTATGTACCTACCTACTCCTATGTTCAGACAAAACTTAATGAATCACTTTCATTTGTGAGATGACTTTATAAGATGAGACTCTTATAACTAGTTTCTAAGCAAGTGTTGTGGGTTCAAGTCCTGCTCGCAGCTTAATAAAAAAGTCTTATCTTCTCTAATAAAAATTAAAAATCGTCGTTATACTGAATGAGTATTGAGTAGGTAATTCTTGTAATAAATTTCGTTTGTCCCATCACTATTTCGGTATATTTATATCGATATATTTATTTACGATACCATTAAGGGTTGACCTTCAATATTAGCTATGAAATTTTATCACCCATCTTAAAACGAAGGGGATTGAGTCTACAAACTACCCTCTGTTTGTTTTTGCCCACCCCTGATGACTCAATATTTTATTTAAAATCGATAGTTCTGTAAAAATGGTTTGTTATAGACAAAGATATTTAAAAGTTTTAAGAATGTCTTTGGTTATATGTAGACATAAAATATATGCTATGCGGTGTTAATGATTAGACTAATTAAAAGTTAACTTTTTTACCAGGGAACTAGTATTCTAAATAAAAATTGTTAACGTGTCAATTTTTTTAAATTCTTTTAAAAATAAGTAAAAAACGGAAATAAGTAATATTTGCTTAACCCACTAAAAGCTCAATTAAAGATAGGTACCACAGGTAAGCTTCGTCCACTACCTATCACTAGGTATAACTTATTGAGATAATATATTAAAATTATAAAATTCACTTACTATTTTAATCCAAAAGTCCAAAAAACATTATTCATAGCCCTTTCGCACTAGAGACCAGACACATGTCTGGTTAATCACAAAAGAAACATAAAACATTTCATAATGACCAATTATAAATATTCATAAACACTCAATATCATTTAAACCCGCGAAAAGTCTGAATAAATGAAAAAATTGAAACGTCAAAATAAGGCGGCAATCCCGACGGATACGTCACACGCGCGCTAGTCGCGTCAGTGCGTCACTACTCTATGGACAAAAAGCGCGGCAGTTTATTTTTATTGAAACTCTTTGCATGGGGTTGCGGTTGCTATAATTTGGGGCAACAAGTGGGTGAAATTATCGGATCCGCGCATGCGTGGTGGTCTCGCCGCGTATGTACGCAAATAAGCGGGTATATTGTGACTAGAAATAGCGATATCGTGTGGGGTGGATCAAAATGTATGAACGACCACTGGCTAATTGTATGGTTTCTTATAAGTTTTTATGAAAGCGCATGTTGATGTGCGCTTTGTCTAATGTTTTGACATACTTTTTCTATGATTGGTCTTTCTATTTTCTATGAAAACGGAGAGTAGCAGAGAGAATCTACGTATGGGATCCAAACAAATGGAAATGTCATTGTCAAGATGTGTTTCCCGTCTAAATTTTCACAATCCACAAACAACCAATACCTATTTGCCTCTTGCGGGAATCGAGCTGGAGACACGGAACATCAGGCTAATTAATATTGCTTGTTAACTACGCCAATCATTTAATAAAAATAATTTCTTCTCTTTTCCTCTGGGCAAGGATCTTTAGACTAATCGTATATCTTACTAAGTACATAACTATTTATAGTTATATACTAATAGCATATTAAGTACTATCCTTGTAATTATAAAATACTCGTATAAATAGTTATAATTATTTAATAAGTTAGAGCGGAGAGTCTTGAACAACTCCGCGTGCCTGAGATGTCCACAATCCAAGTCCACTACACGCCCTGTACAGTTTGGCAAAAAAGAGTCTGCAAAAATTGAGGGCGCCACTAGCGCATTTCTAATACTACAATTCAAAATTACAAGTTATTTGGTACTTACTTAGATCTATGACGAATTTATTGATATCAAATATAATGAAAGTACCTAATCACTAATGACTTAAAACTTATTTTAGTACTCACAAACTTGTTTTTAATATTATTATTTTTAGTTCCAGCTGTCACCGCCTCAGACTCTTTTTTGCCAAGCTGTACTCTTTTTCTTTTTTTATCAAACAAAGGTATTGCACCATGCTGCCAAGTTCATCGCAATCAACCTCAAGAGACCTCAGTGTACCTATATATTCATTAATTTCTTTTTTTTATACACACGCCTGGTGTAGTGGTGTTACTATGGGTCAGCAGGAAGCGCGCTCGGCCGAGCATGCTGCTCGAGTTATGGTCGCCGTAGACTTATGGTACTTTATAAATTATTGATACTGCTTTATGTATAACTGGATAAGTACTTGATATACGGTATGTTTATACTTTGATTGCCTTTGTCTTTATTTGGACTGATAGGAATTGATAGGATGACGATCGGATATCTAGAGGAAAACCTATGATTGAGGAATTGAATAATCCGAAATGTGCTGTGTTGTATTTTGCTGCTGAATGAAGTAATAAATGGAGTAGAGTAGAGGTATAAAAAATAAAACCATTATTTTTGTGATTATTTATGTGATATAGCACATGTTAGCTTACTAAATATAAAAATGACAGCTCTCTAACAAAAAGAACAGCCTGTATCTAATTGTTTAAAAAAAATGAGGAGCGTGTCAAAATAAAAAAAAATGCAAAGGGGCGGTAAAGTTCAAGAATCAGTGACCTAGGCACGAGGCACAAAACAAGCGTCTGTAGCTATAATATACACAATCATTATTTCTTAGCAAAAAACTTATTTCACAAAACTACGTTGTTTAACGAAGCATGAATATAATGTTAATGTACAGTCATAAGGGAAAATCAGAATCAAAGAATTTGCATCTGTGGTATAAAAAAAGCATGTATTTGAGCTCGAAAGCGGTATTGTGGTCCATATTATATTGTCCTCAGTCTATACATATACTGTAGAGTCAAGATAGGCTAGTGGTACGACCGTTGACTAACAAGCCAGGGGTCTCAAGTACGAACCCAAGGCGCGCACCTCTGACTTCTCGTAAGTTATGTGCGTATTATAAATTAATTATCACTTACTCCGTGCCTCGGAAGCACGTACAGCTGTTGGTCCTACGCCTGATCTCTCTCCGGTGGTGTCGGATTGCCGTCCCATCAGACTATGAGAGTGAGGGAATAGAGAGTACACTTGTGTTTGCGCACACATCCAACACCCACATTTATTGATGTTTTATTTTATCTTTTGTGAGGTTACAAAATAAAACTTTTTTTTAGGTAGGAATTCACCTTTCGATTCAATTTATCTACTAAATACGGTGCGGTTCTAGCCCCACACTCATGGGTGCAGTCTGTTCATCATCAGCCTGTATAAGTCCACTGCTGAACACAGGCCACCCTCAATGCGCGCCACTATTGTGCCCTCATTGGAGGTATTTGCCCATAATCGTCACGGTGAGCAAGCGGGTTGGCGATCACAGTGGCAGATGATTACTAAGCTGTTACACAGAAGGGTGTTGCTACCCTCCCGAAATTTTCCCTTGTCGCTTCTTTCTGAGAACGTTCTTACGCGGGACGAGTAGGGGTGGTTCTATTCTTAAGCCGGAAACCACATGGCGGGTGCAGGCAGACATACCTATATTACTTTTCAACATATTTCTATGCTTTTCAAACACCACAACTTCTCAATTGAACACACAGAATTTCCGTCTCATCTTGGGTTTAGATCGAGATTGGTCTCAAGTCTCAACGCTTGACCTGTGATTTCTATCACTACATAGTATAAAACAAAGTCGCTTCCCGCGTCTATCTGTCCCTAACTCCCTATGTATGCTTAGATCTTTAAAACTACGCAACGGATTTTGATGCGGTTTTTTTTAATAGATAGAGTGATTCAAGAGGAAGGTTTATATGTATAATACATGCATATTAGCGTAACCGTGCGAAGCCGGGGCGGGTCGCTAGTTTATTATATTTGTGTATGTATAAGTAATTTATATAGAAGGTATTTGTGTAGTTCATGCTAGTAAATTATTTAAGTTAGTTTTCCCGTTTAAGTAGCTTATTAGGGCATCTACCATTGGTGCCAGAGACCCTCCTCTGGAGGTGGTGCGGCGTTGGCGCAGCGAGGCCCAGGAGGCGGTGCTGCGTCAGTGGAAGGCACGGCTGGCGGTGCCGAATCACGGTCTCTGGACCATTGAGGCGATCCGTCCGCATTTTAAGGCTTGGCTAGGGAGACGGCACGGCCGGCTCTCTTTCCGCTTGGTGCAGGTGTTGTCCGGGCATGGTTGTTTTGGGGAATACCTGCATCGAGTGGCGAGGCGGGAGGAGACCCCTGTCTGCCACCACTGCGGATTCGCTGTGGACACAGCCCAGCACACTCTCGAGCAGTGTCCGGCTTGGGAGGTGCAACGGCGTGCCCTCAGCGCGGCCATCCGCCAACAGGGCGTCTCGCTGTCGGCCATAGTGCGAGCTGCAGCCGACAGCGAGGAGTATTGGGAGGCGTTCGCGTCCTTCTGCGAGGAGGTCATCTCGCAGAAGGAAGCGGCGGAGCGGGTCAGGGAGCGCGATGCGCGGGCTGACCCGATCCGTCGCGCGCGAAGGGGCAGGCGCAGGCGGCAGTATGCCGCCTTGCACCCACCCTGACAAGAGCTGGCGGGCGGCTGATTCCGGTATGCCGCCCGCCTTGCCCGATGTAGGGGCGAAGGCCTTTGAGCGTGTTGGGGCGATGTCCTGGACCTGGATGCCAGGGACATTGCCCCCCCGAGTGCATTTTTGAGCGGGCCTACAGGCAGGCACTGGACGGGGCTGCGAGGCGCGTTTGCGGTACCCGGACCCGTCCGATACAGTGCTAGGAACACGCAGGGGGGAGACGTTTTTAGTGGGTGCGAGCCCCACATAACCGTATGTCCTCGGACGTGCGGTATGCGGAAGGCATTTTTTACTCCCCCCGGCCACAAAAAAAAAAAAAAAGGGCATCTACCATGTTTTTATCTCTGAATCACCCAAAGGTCGACTGAGAGAAAATGCCTAAGTTCACCTTGTACACAGATTTGTACAAAGAATAAATAAATTAAAGGGTTATAGAAAAGATACTCAAACAGAAAATACACAAGCATTAACTATGATAATATAATTATAAGAACCATAATTTGATTTATTAAACAAGTAATAATAGATTTACAAGTGATTTATAAAACCATCTGGTATAAAAGGGTCATACAAATTTGAACGACAAGTTTGTAATATTTCAAAATAAAATGCTTCATTTTATTTTTCGCATGATGGAATGGTCGTGTTCTGATCTTTTTTGCATTTGTCTGGTCCACACACCTGTTTGCAGAAACAGTCGTCTCTTGGCGGATCTGGTAACGAATATTAGAGGATTAGTAATAGTAGTAGTAGTAATAAATGATTGCCTCGTAGGCCGCAAGTATATTGGTCTAGTGATCCTGGGTACGATCCGCGGGTCGGGCAAAGAGTTGGGATTTTCTATTAGTAAATTCTCAGTAGCAACACGGAGTCTGGGATTGACCCTTAAGTTTACAATCAATATCAGTTAATAAAATAAGAATAATTACCTTCAGTCAAATCGTCATTGTAGTAAACTAATATGGCTGGTATGTGCATATTCTCCGGAAGAGCAACTTTGCTAAATCTGTCCCGTTCGTCAGGGATTCCGTTTTCAGCCAGCGTCTTCTTGAAGCAAAGTGGCTTGCCTAGATACCGCCAAGTGTAAGACAGATAGTGGCGATTGTGAGGCAAGTATCGTATCATTATCTCATAAATGGTTTCTTCCGAACATACTTCCAGCGTTACTGTGGACCCTTGCAAAGATTTTAGTGTTAATATCACTAAGTATAGAGACCTCGCGGACTACGCGGCTACAACCACGGCCTATGGCCTCACAGACTAGACTAGGTTAATCAGTACTACTTATAAAAACTAAATGATATAGGTTCGAAGGTAATAGAACGCGTGATTATTCGCCTTGCAGTACCTATTCTACGTACGGAACGTATTCAATATCTTTTTTAAGCGACGTTTTCTCTTCTTGCTTAACTTACTTTACGGTATGGATATGTATGGAAAGGCTTATACAAAGCCTTTTTACGAGCAAGTATAATGAAAAACATCTTTACATTCCCGGGGCATATTGGACATTAAAAAGTCGAATATCAGCCATGTAGCACGTGAGACATGATGCCCCACGTGCCCTCCTGATCAGAAGGTCTAATTAACTAAATGTCCAACAGCTCAAAACGTCTAATGAGCAGTAAGACATTAACAAAATGTCCATATAGCAAAACGTCCAAATATCAGATGGTGTGATACCTAAAAACGTAAAAAAGCCGTTTTTATTAACTTACCAGTCAGCGTGTTTGTGATCCTAATTGGTCGAGTTCTAGCTGTAACTTTTCCTACCACGTATTCATCACTCCCCCACCAAGGTTTTTCCATAGGACGCCACCTGGTGGATGGGACCACAGGCTGGCGGTGGCCAGGACCATGCAACTTAAATGGAGTCGACGACCCCACTATGGGATGAGTGTACTTTATCCACTCGCCATTTTTAAACCAATGGCTAAGGTCTTTGCCAGCGTACGCCAAAATGGTCATTGCCATCTGCAAAATACAATCACAATTCAAATTGGTCGAGAATTTAGCGTTAGCGGAATTTACAATACATTACTTACGCCTAAACTGGGACACTATATACTTCTTCTTCCTCGTATGGTTGATGAACAACCTGGTGTCAAAGTTTAAACCACCCGTAGGCCTTTGACATTGCTCTACAAACTGTCGAAAAATCTCTCAGGTGTGCTGGTTTACTCACGATGTTTTCCTTCACCGTTTTAGCAAGTTATAATTGATTTCTAATACGCACATAAATCGGAAAAGTCAGAGGTGTGTGCCTGGGTTTCGAATCTACGACCTTTGATTTGGAAGTCTGACGGTCATACCACTAGGCTATCACTGCTTGGCACTATAGCCCGGAGAATGACGTCAAGTCTCTCCCTGCCAGCCACATCATTCGGTTTACCAAAGGCTAATACGAGGTTTATACTTACAGATTCGATTTTGTGTACTCACCCTTTTTTCATCACAATAAACAAATCCTCGTTTAAAACAAGGGCAGTACTCCACACAGTTGTCACAAAACCAGGTTTTAATGGGGCAGGAGCAGGATTTCTTGCATTTACAGACCTTGAACTGATCTTCGAGCCATTTAGTGAGGTCGTACACCTTCCCATTAAGAGTAACCCAACAGTCGGCTGCAATGTTATGTACTGCCACTTCAGCTGGTGTGTACCACTCCTGTATTGTGTATCTCATGATTAAAATGATCTATCTCTATCTGATTTCAATTCCAATATTAAGATAGAGATTCCATGGTTAATTCGATATTTTATATTTACAGAAACACCAAATATGACATTAAAACAGTGTATTTTTTATTGTTCTTATAGGCTCGATATTTACAAAAAAACTCTTTTGTAAAAATGTTTTAATTTTGTAAACCTTTTTGGTCCTTGCTTTTTAAGGAGGTAGGTGCGGCTTACCAAAAGGTCTTACTTTAGAATCATTGGTGATTTTGATAACTTTTTATATACAAAAATCCTTAAATTAACCAGAATACCACGAGCCATGGTACACAAGTAAAACCTAAAACACCCGTCTTTTCGAGAACTGCTGAACCGATTTTTATGGTTTTTAATCCGTTGTATTTATCTCCGCCTCGAATAGCGGAATAAATATTAAAAATAATGGAATTATACCCTACCCTAGGGTAGGGTAGGAAAGGGTAGGGTAGTGTAGTGTAGTGTAGGGGTAGGGTAGTGTAAGGAAGGACAGAATAGGAGTAGAGGTAGTATACTTACTACCTCTACTCCTATTCTGTCCTTCCCGTGAGTACACGGGTACAAAGTCGCGCCGGGCAGCTAGTTTTTAATAAAACATACTAGGTACTTATAGTCTGTAATGTTCTTACCCGTATTTATTAAATATAAAATATGTAGGTACTATGTACAAAATCAATGTCAGCTCATAGCTTCTACTAATATTTCATTAAAAAAATACAGTCAAATTGAGAGCCTCCTCCTTTTTTGAAGTCGGTTAAGAAGTAAGTATTAAAATGTACCAAAGGTTAGTCGATTCACATTAATCTTTCTTAAATTCATAGAACAATGCGAAACCAAAAATATTGTTAGCATTTCTTTTTACACCTTTCATTCTTCTCCATCCACTTGGAAATGGCAACGAGAGTCACTCTGTTAACGGCGCAGTTGTGATTATGACTAGTTTGCACCAGATATAAATGCGATTTTCCTATAAAGCTGAATGCTTATTGCAAAATCCTCAAATGCATATTTACACCTACAGTTGTATAGATTATTTGTCATCACCACCACCACCATCTTTGTTACCATTTTCACGAGGCGCGAAATCGCTATCTGTGCAGGTATTCTGAATAAGATCATGATAGGGTCTTACATCCGTGAAAACCACTATCCCTTCTGTACCTTTGTTTATGGCAAAACTGCCTATTCCAAACACTTTATCGTTTGATACCAGCATTGCTCCAGAACTTACGCCTTTGTATTCGTAATTTCTGATACAAAAAAAGCGTCCCCATTCTCTTGGAATCCATTCGTCGCAATTGTCAATCCAATGCCTTTCAACTTTAACAGTTTCAAGAGCCCAATATGTATATATATCCATGTCAGTTTTAACAGTAATTGAAACATATTTAACTTTTCCACCTAAATAATCGTCAGGTTTTGCGAGGTCTAATTTGAATACACCCGGTTCACTATTAAGCGGCTGTTGGGGCTTTTCCGGAAATACGGTCTCCGCATGTTTTCGTATGTCTATAGTTGCAAATTTAACATCTGTGTCAATTCTTAGTACCATCAGGTCGTGAAGTGGACTATGCCTGAGATCACGACCATGCCACAACGATTCTTCAATGTCTTCATCTGGCATATACACTACTTGCCGTCCACATATAACTCTATAAAGTTTCTCGTGGTATCCAACTCTACCATCAGTAGGATATATTGTACGCCCACTAATCATTGATACCACGGTTTTATCCAGGTTTTCCTCAGAAAGTACAAGTTCTCTAAAAGGATTATATGATGTAATCATTCGATTGGCGTCTATCATCACACCAGGTGATATCAATCGCTTAAGATGACGGGTTTTCTCTTTAATACGCTTAGTAGAGTCGTGATTATAATAAGATATATTCAATACCGCAAAGGTAACAAAATCAAAATAAGGTTCATTATCAACGTAATTACACACAGCATGTTTTCCCCAATTTTCAAAATGGTCCGGTATTTGAGAGAAAACGGAATGGTAATAGTGAAGAAGGATGCATAATATGATCACAATGAACCTGAAAAATAAAGATACATTATTATACTTTGGAAATATTAACAGTAGGTATCTCAGGAGTATTATTGTGAAAATTGCAAAGTAAAGTTCAAACCAATGATTTAAAAAAGACTGACTTGGATTTCGGATCTGCGCTCAAAAATGTCCAATCCGTCCGCAAGAGGAACAAAACATACTATTTGTAGCGTACATGGTATTCATTGCGTATATGACCAACAACAAATAGAATATTGTCATTTAGCAAGCAACAATTGGCTAATTTTATACAAGAAATTAGGCACACAATAAGAAATTCATACGCGCTGCCAGGATGCGAGAGAACGTTCATACAAATTTTAATAAAAACAACTTTTTATCAGAGACCAAAGTATTCAAAGATATTGTTAATATTTCTATGAAAGTATTATTCGCTCCTCATTTAATCAACAATTTTACCCTGATGTTTCAAAGTTTTGCAGCCTTCGTGGTTGCAGGGAGGGTAAGGGGCCTGATTGAGCATCATAAACAGTTTTTAGGATTCCGATTGTTCCGAAACCCTTAAAAACGGAACCCTTATAGTTTCGTCATGTCCTTTTGTCCGTCTGTCCGACTATCACAACCATTTTACGAAATATATCGGGCCTCAAAGACATGTAGATTGTAATATTCACATCGATAAACCTTAGATTGTTCTGATTACCTCTGCCTTATGGCACAGCTAGGGTAGCAGTAGATAACCCGCAATAATGCATGTCTCGACCATATTTTTACTAAAAGCTAAGCAAACATAGTGACAGTAGTCTGTTCCTCATCAGTTACGGGTTACGGACCATATAATATGGTTATTGATCGGATCACATCTAAGAGTTCTAAAATTGCCTCGAAATAAAAAAACACATCATCATCAGCCTGTATTAGTCCACTGCTGAATATAGGCCTCTCCCAAAGCGCGCCACTATTGTGCGCTCATTGAAGGTATTTGCCAATAATCGCCACGCTGGGCATTTGGGCAAGCGGGTTGGCGATCGTACAAGCAGATGATTACTATTACACAGAAGGATGCTGCTGCCCATCCACCGGATCTATCCCTTTGTCGGTTCTTACGAGACACCCGCAGGATGAGTAGTGGTAGTTGTGTTCTTAGGCCAGAAACCACACGGCACGTGTAAAAAACACATGTAAGTAAAGCTCAATTATAATGCCATAAACATTGAACTGCAAAATAATAATTGGTCTGGAACTGCAAACAAAATTTATGGAAATCGCGAGTAAAACTATAATAACTGTGTCGGGTCGTCCGATTCCCACAAAGTCGAATGTGCGTCGCAAGATGCGTTAGCCAACAGCTTAACGTGCTATCCAAGGCACGGAGAGTGATAATTAATTTATAATACGCACATAACTAACGAAAAGTCAGAGGTGCGCGCCTTGGGTTCGAACCCGAGACCTCTGACTTGCCAGTCAAACGGTCATACCATTAGGCTATCACGACTCACACAGGTAGAAAGCAACATACAAAAAATTCCTAACCGTAGTGTAAGGTAGGGTAGAGTAGGGGTAAGGTAGGGGTAGGGTTAGGGTAGGGTAGACTAAGGAAGAGGTAGGATAATCACGCGTACAAAGTCGCGCCGCGCAGCTAGTATATTAATATATTTCTCCCTTCTTTATTTTTAACTAGCGACTCGCCGCGGCTCCGCACGGGTGCAATATACCTACATATAAACCTTCCTCTTCAATCACTCTATTAAAGAATAGATAGTTGCGTTCCGTTGCGTAGTTTTAAAGATTTAAACATACATAGGGATATAGGGACAGAGAAAGCGACTTTGTTTTATAGGTACTAGGTATATATAGTGATTTGTGCGCCCACTGAGCGACCCCAGAGAAGACGGTGGCAAAGTGGTCACATGCTACCGTGCACAGCGAGGCTCAGGAGAGACCCCTTTACAGTCTCTCCGGGGATGTGCCTAATAGGCGTTGCGCAGTCTCTTAAGAGGACCCGGGATCTCCCCTCATGTGCTGATTGTGATCACCGGGGTGGTTTTAGTGAGGTAAGAATCCCACACTCCCCGGTCTCTTCCCCTGGAGGCCGGGTGCCTTTTGAAGGTTTCCCCTCGTAAACAAAAAAAAATAGTGATAATGTTTTTAACTTACATGTTGTTCAACTTCACTTAAAGACGATCTGTCAATCACAACTGATAGTAGATATCTAATCGACAACGCTACTTATACCTGTGTAATGACTATTTGGATTTCAATGAATTTATAACTAGATGCCAAAGATTCGTGTTTTGTAAATATTATTTTCCTTTGAATTCTGATGATGATTTGTCTAATCTATCTCAATCATGTGACCACTCCAAGAATTGTTTGATATTGTTGTTTGAATTGTGTGAAATTACTTAGGTAAGTAGCGTCTTATAAAGCGGTTTGTTTTTTAACAGACTTCAAAAAAGGAAATTCTCAATCCGATGCGTATTTTTTTTTTAATTTGTACACCGATTGCTCCGCGATTAATTGGCCGATTTAAGTAAATTTTTCTTTGTTTGGCACCGACTTCAAAACGAATGTTTTAGTGTTATTTCAACCTTTTTAGTGCTTTGAAGTCTGTATTATTTTTGTTTTTTTCATAAATTATTAGGTAGGTATTCAGTTTAATTGTTTGTTAATGATCTTTGATTCTATAAGAGAAACTTATTAACATATTATACAAAATAGCTACATATACATTTCTGCCGTGTTGTGCTACTTACGTACTTAGCTTAGGCCTATTGACAAACATAAATCTTCAACATCCGATGTAATCCAAATACCTACCTAATCATCTATAGTGCACCTACTACAAACAATTAGTAGGTACCTAGTGCTTTTGTACAGCATCACGACGCTCAGCATTGAACTATCGACTTAAGGAGGAGAAGTGCTTTTGTGTATCAAGACAACCATCGCTAGGTGAAATCAACCGGTTAATTCGGATTACCACCGCGAAATAGATTAGAAAGAAATGTGTGCGTGGAGCAAGAGCGCTGAATAACTTAAAAAATCGTACCTACAGCCTTTAAACATATTACGTACACATTTATTTATTTATTAATATTACAAACGTGTAGCAAAAAATATAGATATATGGTTGGTAAAGTACTGGTTCACGAAGATAAAGATGGCGCGCATTGCATTACGTTCGAGCTTATTCGAGCTACGATACGAAGAACTATAACTCCTTGGTCCGGCCGTATTACACATCAATTTTTTCTGGTTGTGCATTGTGAGATAACCGTGCAAAGAGTATAATAATATATAAGGGTATAACCGTGCCTGCTGCATCTCCTGTACAGGAGACAGAATGTAAAAACTCCTCAAATCCTGAACTCTTGGAATAACAACACCAGCAAGGTTAGTTTTCATCTAATGCTGTACCTATAAATTCAGTCAGTGGCAGCTAATTCTCTTGCAAATGCTATACTAAACTAATTTAGACTCTTTTGTATATCTCTTTCTAACAGAGATCATTAGAAAAGGGTAGATAGATTTTTAGAGCTGTCAAACTAGTCCATTTGGGTAACAATAACGAGAAAGTCGGCATGTCATAGACCTCATCTAACTTCACATTAAACTTTTAACTATAACAAAGGCCATCGCATAATAATTGATTTCCTTTTGTCTCATTTTCAATGTTTGATGTTTGCAAGGGCGTAGAGCCGTAGACTAATTTGAATTTTGACAACTCTAATTTGACAGTTCAATCTGCTGTTCTATTCCGATGGGGTTTATTAGAAAGAGATAGATATACATAGTTCACACGCCATTCAAAAGAAGTGAAGTGAGATATGTTAACAGTTAGACTAAAATTAGTTTAGTGTGATGTCCAGACCAACCAGCACATCAAGCTACTACAATTAGTCAAATTTTTTTAACAGATTTTCAACTTTCTCGCTAAAGCATTAGGTTCAAAGTTTATTGGCAAAATTTTACATTAGGAAAATTTTTATGCGCCTGGCACGATCTTCAAGGATTGCGCCTAAAACTTGGAAATGGTGGTAAGAACCTGATCTGGTATTTTCGCCTACTCCCTAGAGTTTGCGCCCTGTGCCTGAGCAGCGCTGGTACCGCCCTAAACAGGTCTCTGTAAACATTTATACGCTTGTTTTAGCTTTTTTACTAGCTATGGCTGATGACCTATCGGCAAAAATTTGAATTTGAATGATAAGGACTGGGTCATTCGTTATTTAAATTAATCGATATGAATTTGAAAATATATTTACTATTCTCGTACACAAATTACATCCAAAAAGCCCCAGATATGTGTTTCCGCGTTCAATAGGACGAAGTGCTTCGAAAAGCGCACGGATTTGTTGCGCTAACTCTCCTTCCAAACGAGTGCTCAATTCGAGTCCAAACATAGGTTTGTTGATTAGGCTTTACAAATTCGTGTTCATTTCAGAACATATTTCAGTGTAGCTAGGCAGTACTTTCTCCTGTTGAACACGGAAAAGGAAATACGCATCCAGGATAAGAAAAAATAGGTACTTACCTACTTATAATGTATTCATAATTTGACTAGATAGGTAATCTAATTGAAAAATACTTTATTTCTTTATTAAATATTACAAAAAACAATTACCTACTAAAAGCTAACCTTTTTATAATTTCGAATTTTTAATTGATTAACTAAATTAAAAAGTTATAAAAAAAGACAGGTAAGTTACGATGGTTCACATTTAATTTTTACATGTCCTGGTTCAGTGGCTTTAGATAAAGGTAGTTTATAAAACAGCGCTAAAGCATCCTTTTTAAAACTTGTAAGTACTAAAAATGTTCATTAATTTATAATTCACAAATCATTTATTAAACTGGCAACATTGTCTGTATGTCTATACATATGCGTGTGTGTTCAGTCAGTAGCTATGCTTGTGTGTGTCATGAGGCGGGCTGGTGGGGAGCTTGGGATAAATGCTTGACTATGTCTACCCAGTCCCACCCGCGTGGCTTCTCCCCCGCTCTCCCTATTTCTGCTTTGTCCCACGCTCTTCTTTTCTGTGCTTTTGTTAACTGTTCTTTTTTCTCAGGTTTCTTTGACGACTCGGTCTGTAAAGAAAAAGAGCACAGTGAGGAACGAGTCACAGTGACAAACCAATCACAATGATAGAAGAGTCGCAGTGACGAACGAGTGGCAGCGATTAACGAGTCGCAGTGACAAACGAGTCACAGTGAGTGGCAGCGATTAACGAGTCGCAGTGACAAACGAGTCACAGTGACAAACGAGTCACAGTGACGAACGAGTCACAGTGACGAACGAGTCACAGTGACGAACGAGTCACAGTGACGAACGAGTCACAGTGACGAACGAGTCACAGTGACGATCGAGTCAGTGACAAAGTACTCGTGGTCACGAGAAGACTGCAATGTCATTCTGAATGAACAAGTGTAACCTACTCGAGACGTTGGGATAATAAAATAAGAAGGTATGTGCGCGTTAATTCCCATTTTATACGGGTTTTAATAATCATGCAATGCGAAAGTTCAAAAGTAAACTTCTTTAAAATTAATCTTGTACTAGGCAGTTACAGTATTACAGTAACTCATTGGAACTGACCTGGTCTTCTAAAACTATTTTCTCCACTCTGCTTGAGACTACAACCTCCTCAGTCTGTACTGCTAATACTTCTGCTACCCTCTCCTTGAGACACTCAAACAAAGTATATGTCATTGCACACCCGACCCATTGATCCGCTTCTGCGTCCACTATACTCAGTATTTTTTCTTTTACTGAGGGTAATCTGAAAAAAGGTAAGTTTTTTATTTACTAAAAGCTGCTTATTGGAGCTTTATGTATAAGAGGATTCTATTTGTCCCCCCATGTAAAGTTTGTCAATTATACATAGTTTTGGCACAAAACTAAAAAGTTCCATCTTATGCTCTGAATAAGTGATTTTGCCACTCCACCAGGACAGTAACCTATAAACGCTTGCAACACTACCCCCGCGCGGAATTATTAAAGAGGCGGGGCGATTATACAAGGGGAGGGGCGATTATGGAAGGTAATGGTATGCTGATTATATTAGATGTTCAGTTCTCTTTACTGGTCATGCAAATTACAACAGTACGAAATACTGTTGTGAGAGTGTGATACTTAAGTAGTACCCTAATCATGTTGGCCTATCCATACATAGCTCTACCACATCTAACCAAGAAACAATTTGATTAAACAGAATAAATTTAGGGACTCAGATCCCACCCTAACCAAACCGGCAGTGGAACTATGTCTAAGAGGTGTAGGTACTTACAAAGACTGATTGTAGAATATCTCCATATTAAAACTGGGTTTGTCTGTCGGATATGTTGGCCCCCACTTTATCTCCAATATGAATGACTTCTCTCCATCAACATACTGAAATTAAAATTAACAAACAAATTTTTGGCAAATTTATTATGAGATACACAAAACATAAAATTTCTTAAATGGACTTTTTCATCCTGTCGCTTTCTCTGCAAAGAGTAATCAGAGTAAACTTCCACAAAATTAATGTTTATGCGTAAATTTCTACATTTAGGTATTATGCGTAAATTTCTACATTTACGCATAAACATTAATTTTGTGGAATGTGGCATTTTGATTTTCTTCATTTCAGATTTTGTGACATTTTGTGACATGGGGCTTTTTTTCCATAAAAATTTGGAACTCAAGAGTTCAAATTGCATGCTTAAATATTTAAACATATCCAGTAACTATACATACTGCCACTCAAAGCGAGATCAATGATGATTTGATGAATAATACTAATGAGTATTATTAATATAGTATAGTATAGCATATAGTAAACCCCCCCTCTCCCTAAGCCAGAAGTTGGGTAATCTATGCGGATTGTATCTCTTAGCAAGTCTCATTATGATCTTTTAAAATAACTCTAATATTAACTATACATATAACTATAATATAAAACTATATAACTCACCTTGTATTGATAAGTTGTTGAATCAACTTCTTTGAAATTATCATCTCCTTCATAAATAGACTTCAATACTTCTATTTCTTCAGCTTGTTGTTCTGCATCATCAGACATTATTAACTATGCTAAAACAAACAAAAAACAAGTTTATAGATTTATGTTCAGAACATAGTTAGATATTATCTTTCATTTAATGCAAAAAAAAAAATGTTTAATCCATATCCATATATTATAGTGTTTGTGGTGGTAGTGTGGTACTGCAGTGATTATAATGAATAACTGTGTTTAGTTAAGCAGCGATTGATGCAGTCAGCCCATGGATGTGTCACTATTTATGGAGTTTCATTGGAAGCTGGCCCTTGTTAGATCTGACCAACACAGGTGTTCTTTACCATAGACCACAAAACCCGTTAGTAGGTGGATTTATCATAACATATTTTTTTTACAATAATAACTAAAAAAAAATTAAAATCCCCTACACAGAAAAACCTTAATTATGTTTTAGCTTAGAACAAAAACAAGAACAAAAATAGACTTACCTAAATAACAGGTGATCTTTTAAAAGAGAAAGGATTTTATTATTTTGTACAGCCACTCTTCAGGATCTGGCTGGAACTTAAATAAAAATCAAGGATGAATCCAAACACGTTAGTCATTAGATTTTATACTATGTTACTTAGTAAATTTCATTTCACATGGGGCTGCTCTGTTAAAAAAAAAATATAAATCAGCTTGTAACTGTACCACTGCAGGGCAAGGGCCTCTTCTCATACAGAAAGGGATCAAGCATTAATCACCATGCTAGCTCTATGCATGTTGTTGTTAAAAAATAGATAAAGAAAATAATAAACTTTTAGCAAGCATTGCTCAAAGTTATCTTTTCCAATCAATGGTCTCAGATTATCAAAATAAAATTTCACTAGAACTGTTTAATTCTTTCAATATTGGTACTTTGTATGTACTGTGCATGAACATGGACTACAAAAGGGCATTTTCAATAATCTGGAAGCGATTTAAATGCTACAAATGAAAATTAAACCAAAATAATTAACTTATGAAGTTTCTTTTGCATCCTGGCTGCATGTAAATATAGATTTATGCTTGTCTGTATAGACGACTCACTTTCGGCGCCGTTTATCAGGTTTCAATACACAAAATGTTGAGGGGTATATTTATCGTCCTAAAATCCTTGCATACCTATTGTTATATGCAGACCACTTAGCCTAATAGACAAATTGCCTCTTTTGATGTATATTTTGTTATTAAAGGACAAAACTAGGTACATTATTTTACGTTTTTTACGACATCAGCCATCACAAAATCTGATTGATCTCTATGGAAACATAACCTCAATGTAATTGAATACCGCATTATATCGACGTGAATGCGTGGCCCGTAAAATCATTAGATGTAAAATTTTACTGGTAAGTAAGTAAATTAAAACAATATTAATAAGTAATAAATGATATAACTATCTAGTGTATTATATTCACCCCAATTCTAAGAAAAGACAAATTTAAATTTGAATCAGTAAACACAAAGGCACTTACCGAAAATTTAATTATACAAATGCTGTGAAATAGAAAATTAAAAGCCTACTTTTCCACACTTCCTTGATATTTTCGAGTCTCAATTCCAGTCCAGTTGCAGTTTGCCAAGTGCCACAGATGGACCACACAACAGCTGGTTGTCTGTCAATGTCAAAACTGGATTTGACAAATTCCATACGTTTGTAAAGTTAGTTTTAGTCATTGATTAGTCCTTTCCATCCCTTAGTACTGAACTCCTGACTATAGTAATTAAAATTAATAGTGCACTAATGTTATACCATGGCAATAACACGATGATTCGTTAATAACATAATAATATTATTTTTATTACTAATACTACTTAATACAAAAACAAAGAGTATAATTATTATACTCTTTGTTTTCATCATTTTATTCTTTGTTTTTGGTCTGACTGATTGACGTCAGTTGTCAAATCACTAGTCAGATCAAAAAGTACGTTATTTGAAACTTTGACTAGTTTGAAAAATAAAGCAGACGTAATAGTTACTATACAAATTAAGTTTCAAGATGAATGTTAATAAGTGTAATTGTAAAGAAAACCGCCCGCCTACTGCTGGCCGGTCTGGTTGCGGTTGTAACGTAAACATAAATAAATTACCTATGGACAGTTTTAAAATACCAACTGCTCCTGTAGGCCGTCCCATGGGCTCTAAAGTAAATGAAAACAAGGAACAGCATCAGCTGGGCCAAAATATGGGCCCACCAAAAGCTGAGGATAAGAAGAAGTCATGGTCCCTCTCAGATTTCGACCTTGGCCGTCCACTAGGTAAAGGTAAATTTGGAAATGTGTACTTAGCTCGCGAAAAAGAGTCTCACTATGTGGTTGCACTAAAAGTCCTTTTCAAAAGTCAAATTTTAGATTCAGAAATAGAACACCAGGTGCGTCGAGAAGTTGAGATTCAGTGTCGACTTCGACACCCGAATATTTTGCGCATGTACGGATACTTTCATGACGAGAAACGTATTTATTTAATTTTGGAATACGCCAAGCATGGTTCTTTGTATAAGTTGTTGAAAGAACGTGAGCGTTTTGATGAGAAGACTGTAGCCATTTACATTAGAGACTTAACTAAAGCTTTAGTATATTGTCATACAAAGAAAGTGATTCATCGTGATATCAAACCGGAGAACTTACTTATTGGTCACAACTGGGAGCTGAAGATAGCCGACTTTGGATGGTCAGTGCACTCTCCTTCATCAAGAAGAATGACACTATGTGGTACTTTAGATTATCTGTCTCCAGAAATGATTGAGGGTAAACCACACAGCTATGCAGTAGATATATGGAGTCTTGGAGTACTTTGTTATGAATTACTTGTTGGCTTGCCACCATTTGATGCTAAAGATTCTCATCAAACATACAGGAAGATTAGATATGTTATTATTAAATATCCAGATTTCATATCGGACACCGCCAAGGATTTGATGGGGAAGTTACTTGTGATTAATCCTGAGCAAAGACTACAATTGACCCATGTGTTACAACATCCTTGGATCACTGAGAATGCTCCGGAAGGTGCACAGCCACCAGCATTCAACCCTGAACAGAAGTAGTAGTCATTTGTAATAATAATTGTATGATTCTTTGATTAATTTAAAAGTTCTTACTATGAAATTCTTATTATTATGTAATTTAGAAAAAAAAATACCTTACTTAAACTTAATTCAATGTTTTTATTAGTTTTATTGATAGGTAGTTTATGAATAATTATGGTACTTTGTTAATTATCAAAATTTAGCTCAATGCTCATAATGGTGTTAGTGTTAGATAGCTTTAAAAGTAAAAAAAACAATGACTGAAATTTATCACACAATGTTTGAAGACAATCATGTTATTAAATGTAAATAATTTTAAATACATAGTTTAATTATAATTACTGTTTTTTATTTTTATTTTTGTAATACAAATCAAGAGCATATTTATCGAAGGTTGGATCTCTTTTCACTACAAAATGCCAGTGAATTATTTCTCCAATGACACAGATTGCACTCAAAAAGTATCCTATGGCTAATGCTATAAATGCCCCATAAAGTTTCTTCAGATTCATAAGAGCTTTGACTTCATCTTCATTTGATTCTAGAGTTCTAATTGAATGCATTGCATCGTTCAGCCATTTCTCAACCAGACCTACTTCTACAACCCTCATGATATAAATATCAGCCAAAGGTTTCAGAGGTGAGTTTTTATGTAAACCAATTGATATTGGTATGTTTACAACACAATCTGTCATTATATGTAAATCGAGATTCCTTTCTGCATCATTTTGGTCAGTCTCCTCTGTCTCATTAAGTGAGATATTTTCCTCCTTTGGATTCAAGTTTGAATTCTTTCTTTTAACTCTGATATACTTCAAAAAGTCAGAGTTATCATAGTAAGCATAAACACCTTTGGCGACTTTATCAGCAGCTTCTAGAGGATCTTCTATAGTTTCGAACTTTTTGCCTATTTTCTGACCGTATTCATCTAAGGAATTCTCAAAGAACTTCTTAGTTTCGGTTCCCCAACCACCGCAAGTTACTTTACTGTCGACTAACTCCCTCAATGTGTCTATAGTGACCCTTGGGGCTGGGTTTGCTAGTATAGCGGTCATACTGGCGCGGTAGGAGACCACCAGTAGTATGCAATACAGCCAGTACCACCCAGTGAGAAGCCTAATAGACCAGCCAGTAGGTAGCCTAGGTAAGGACACGACGAGCAGCATTCCGTATGTGTAGAGGATGCTGTTAATTATTTCTCCAAACAGGTACAGGCCGGGTTTCGCGTCTGCAAAGCAAATAATGACGTCAGTTGTGCAGGGTTTTGTTGTTTCAAGCAATCAGTTAGTGCATTCCCCTTTGTCGTGTTTGTAAGTAAACCTGTCTTGATATTTCCGTTTATTTTTCTTTTTTACCTTACTGAAACACTTAGATACCACATTAGATTATATATCACATTTCTACATTATGATTAATAACTATAATTTTAAAATTTTATTCTAGGTAAATAGTCGGTGAATAGTTTTTGAGCGTTAAATACGGTAAGGTTAGCTATGAACTCAGCCCCACATCGTCCACTTCTGGACATAGGCCTCTCAAGCTGCTTCATCATGGGTACCTATGTAGCTAGGTTTAGTTAGGCAAAGGGTTAATTCACGGTACCTAATTGCACCAGGGAATTTCCCGACAAGCTATAGGTACCTAAGCTATAATGCTTGGTAGCGAGCTAGCTGGCTAAGTACAAGTGGTCGATATGAGAACCTACTATTATCAGCATCAGGCTTTTTACCAGACATCAAACTCGTTTGGACTTTCTTGTATTCTTGAAGATTCATATGATTTTTAGCTAGCCCGTAGAAAATGGTCCCCGTTATTAGCAACACGAGAAGTACCGCTATCCACATGTACAATCTGTAAACAGTACCTTCATAAAACAACAACTTAAACAGACTCACGCCTGTATTCCCTAGAGGGTGTAGGCAGAGGTGTATGCAGTACCTACAACCACGTTTCGCAGTCTATAAGTCCCATGTAATAAAGGGCGAGCTTATTGCCACACCGGGTACAATTCCAGACTCCGTGCTGCTACCTACTGAGAATCTCCTAATGGAAAAACCCAATAACACTGGCCGCACCGGGGATCGAACCCAGGAGCTTGTGCTCAGCAGTCACGCTTGCTACCATTAGGCCAATGAAGCAGTCATAAAACAACTGCTTTTGAAATTGCATTTTTTTTAAATATAGGCAGGCTAAGATCATGAATAAGCTTCATAGACTAAAAAAAAACAAAGTTTTCTCCTACTTGAAGGGCAGAATCAAAGTCTTCCAAGAGTTGTCAGATAAAGCTTCTGGAGTCAGGAAAGTCCAGCACTGTGACGTGTAAGGTATACTCAAGTCTGTCAGTTCCAGGTGGTATGGGGTATACTGAAGGTTCCCTAAGGCTATATCAGCCCCACCATTCACCATCTCTCCTAAAAGGCCAGAAAAAGACCCATTTGATTGCTTTTGACCCCATTTGTGTTGTTCCGCGTTGGCGGCTTGATAAGGTTTTGGTTTAAAGTTCATTTTTTCGGCCAAAGTGTGCATGATCTGAAAGGAAACGTTCATTTGATACACAGCTTAACCATAACGAAAGGCAAATGGCAAAGGATCAATGCAGACAGTCCTCATTTGACTTGTTAGCCAACTGTAACATCGCAGTTTAGATGTGATCTTTGACTCTTTGTGCAATACAGAATTTCTGACCGTCAAATGCAGACCGTCTGTATTTCCCCAGAAATACCCACTTCAACCTCAACACCACTAATCTTGTTCGAAACATTATTCTTTACAACGACAACCGAAGGTACGTGGTCCAAATACACGACATTCAGCACCTCTCCGTTCAAGTTGGTAGTTTTATCGATGAACAAAGGTCTGTTGTAGTGGAAGTTCTCATTCTTCCATATATCCACCCTTCTTGGTACAAAAACACTTTTTATAGGGTTCGGGAACGGGACAGTAGATAGTTCGAACCAGGCCTTGCTTTTGGCGACCCCGGATATTTTTTTATGGTACTTTAGAAATATGATGTTGACGATTCGACGCCAAAGATAGTGCAGCTCGCTATGGAATAGGCGGAAGTCGTGGAGCATTATAAACTTCGCTCTTGTGTCCAGGATACGGTGTCTGCAAGATCAATAAAGAGAATTAGAGAAGATACCTATCTAAAGTCTCATCGAGTCTCTCAACCCACACTAGGTAAACCTATAGGTTTTCTTCTGCCATTCATCTCTCTCTCAGTTTCCATCATGTCTTTTGCAAAGGCACTCGAATCCTTCCAAGAATACTGGAGGAAGATAACCTGCTTTTGCCGATCGAAACTTACCTATCTCCAAATTTCAATAGCCGAACTGCTTGGAAGCCGTTTGCGAGCAGAATGACGTAAACGTTACATCCTTCTCTCTTAGCTGCCCTCAAAGACTCTAGAGTATCGAAGTTAGGTGACAAGAGATCCTCGTAATCTTCCACGACGGTCTTAAATAAAACAAAGTGTTAGCCATTTAAAACACACGTAGTAACACCTTGATTGAACGAATATTGTCAATTTTTAGTGAGACGAATTATCCTACTGCTGGGCCGTGGAGGCCGCTTAGGTATAAATACAAATCATGGTAACAGGGAATAAGTCTAGATCTCTATTCTACCACGCTGACGAGGTGTTGGCACAATAAAGTCAGCTTTGTGAATTGTGGCCATGTTATTTGAAGTTTCTTCTTGTTCTTGTCATGTTTGCGGAAACTTTTTAATTAAGACACCATCACAAGCAGTGCTGCGCCGTCGTAACTAGTCATTTATGCGCCCGGTGCGAACTTCTTTGACGGCGCCCATGCATGACCCAAGACTTGGGCCTGGTTTAGTCAATACCTGAGCCTGACGCAGAGCGGATAATGCGCTCGTGCTCGGCTCTCTAGCGTAGATGCACCTTATAAAAATTAAAGAAAAGGAATCTTCGTACCAAAACAAACGGCACAGACATGGTTCTCCTGAACAGTGGTCCACTAAACACGTTTAAATACACTTCATCGCATATAACAGCGACACATGTGACCTCATGTTTTCTTGTCACGATATTCAGTAAGTCAATGAGAAGGAACTCCAATTCTCTGCGGTCGTGAATGTATTTAAGGATGGAAAACGAGTCAGGTTTCACACTGAAATTAATTATTAGATCATTAACTTATATTAGCCTCTAAATCGGATTTTACAGCAGCCAATTTTATCGGAGAATTGCCAATACCCAAGAGTTATTAAATTACAGTGCACACATACATACAAAAACCCTTTTATATAAATCGATGAATGCACAAACTGCACACAACTGTTCGCGCAAACTCAGGCGCACTATATTCCTTCCTTCACTCTCATAGCCAGTTGGGAAGGCAATTCGACACGATCGACGATCGGAGAGATCAGGCGCAGGATCAAGACTTTTGCGTGCCTCGAAGGCATGGAGCGAGTGATAATTAATTAATAATACCTCCCTACACACTTACGAAATCTGAGGTGAGTGTTATGTGGATTCAAACTCTACTCTGATTAGCCAACCTTTAAAAATAGGTACTTAAACAATATTTAGAAGACAAATATTATAAGTAATCAGGGTAGTAATCAGTAATTATTAAGTAAAATGACGAATTAAAACTTACGTGACAATTAAAATTCCTATAACTAGTAATTTTAACATTTTTTAAACAATACTTTTTCCCACGATAAACCTAGGTACATACTACGTCTGCCTAAACCAGGGATTACAGGCATGTCGACTAAAAACCAAATCTTATTCTCTAGCCTTTAATTTACGAAAAGGTTACCCTTAGGTACGAATTAGGGTCAATACACATAAGTAGCACATTATTTGATATTAAACTACTAAGGCCCAATTTCACCATTCCAGTTTAATAAAACTAAGTTCAACCTTACGCAAATTTCAGTTCTGAACACAAATACACGCTTGAACCAAGTTTTTTGTTTGCAAACTCGTAGGTACTAGGAACGCCTACTGTTTTATTTCTCTACTCTAGATTTCCAGAGTAGGTCCATAACTAAAATGCTAAGGTTGAATGGTTGATTTAGAAAGATTTCTTGGTACTTTTTAAAAATCAACACTAAAATTCACTTCAAATCTCAAAAACGCGCACGTTTATTTGCGCATTTTTTAGAGACGACAGGGTGCCCAAAAATTGCTCTATTTACCTCAATATGGATGAACCCTTATGAGTAGAATTTAAGTTTACAATTCCTCCGTACGAGCTGCTTGACGTCTCATTATGTATGTAAAACCAATCAAAGAAGCTAATTTGATTCCGCTCACAAATTGAATTTATACAATTTTCATAGCATTAGCATCCTTGATAAAATGTTGAGTGTATTCATTTCAATTTGAACCTTATAGGTACCACTGAAGGTACTAGAATTTAGATCACATAATACCATTGTATTAGTATTGTGATTGGCTTGGTCTGTTAAGTATCTACTATAATAAAGGTTATGAACTTGTAATTTATTGTTGTAACTAATTTTGCGCATTTTGTTGTATAAAAAACTGACAGTGGTATTATTGGCTAATACGTAATGGCTAGGGTTGTCACAGGATGTAATAATAAAGTACACACGATTTTTTACAAGCTTTTATTTAGTTTCGCCTGTCTCGTTGCCTGTAATCAAAACGTGCAAGTTAAATTTGATCCACTTCCCGGTTCTGATTGAGCTGAAATTTGGCATGCATGTATAAATCGGATGACAATGCAATATTATTATAACATAGAGCTGATCTGATGATGTTGATGGAGCTGGAAGGTGGCCGTAGGAACTTCGTAATTAAACGACGCAACCCCATCGAGTTTGGGCTCCTTTGATTTGTCTTGACGAGTACTTTTATGGTTAGTAGTATGACCTGAATCAAATTAGTTACAAATAAAGGAACTCTTCAACGATCAACAGCACATAGGGCAGGTGACCCGGTTTTGGCCATTTTAAGAATTTTGTAGACTTTGAGGCTATATCATTTTACAGTTTTTGTTATCACGGACATATTTCTTGTAAAAAGTGACTAAATATACAGTGGTGGTCACATAATTAAAGACACCTTCTATTTAGCTACATACAACTATATTTATAGTATTAACAATGAGAAGATAAGTATTAATTCTACTTTAATTACGCCTAATCCTTACATTTACGCCTTATTATTAAAATGAAGACAATAAAAACATGTATTTAGCAATAGTTGAGACCTTATTCATTTTTTAAATCTATCACAAACTTTTTCAATAAGCTTACTGCTGGTCATCTAATTAAAGACAGTTTATGTTTAAAGCTCCAATTTTTTTTTTCTTTAAAAACACCTTCTTATTTTTTTTTATTTTGCCGGGTAGTAAAAGAAAAACACATTTAAACAATATCTAGCTTAAGTTTATTTCAAAAGTAATATCAATTTGATTATTTTCATCGAGCTACTATGGGATAAAACAGAAGTTGCGATTTCTCTACTAGAAACATTATTCAGAATTTTTATGACAATGGTTGGTCATATAGTAATATTGCAAATCACTTGCGATGCTCTAAAGATATGTTTATTAATGATATCAAGCATTTCAAGAAATTTCATATAACAGAAAATGTATCTAGGAAACTGAGACCTAGAAAAAGAACCCCACGTGAAGACTTAAAAGTGATATTATTATCTAAAACAGCACTCGGAGCTTATTCGTTTGGAAGTATTTGGTGCAAGAGGATCGAGAGGTGTGTCGGCAAGAACAATCAGAAGAATTATACAAGGCAAACTTATTTGGAAGAATATCTCGTAAGGTGCGTACTTTTAAAGAAGAAAAATATCAAAGCAAGATTATAGTTTGCAAAAAAACATTAACACTGGACTGAACGTGAGTGGAAAAATGTACTATTTTCGGATGAAATTAAAGTTAATATGATTAATTCTGACGGAAAACAATATGTGAGATGTCCTCCGAATAAAGAAATGGATCCAAAGTATAGAAAAAAAATAGTCAAACATGGAGGAGAAAAAATCAAGTTTGGGGCTGTTTTTCCGGACATGGTGTTGGACCTGTCTGAAAAATTGAAGGCAATATGGATAAATTCCAGTACAAGAATATTTTAGACGAAACTATGTTACCCTATACCGAGGAAAGTCTGCCGGTGGTTTGGACTTTCCAACAGGACAATGATCCAAAACACACAGCAACAGTGGTTAAAAACTTTCTATGGAGCCAATTAGTAACGTCTTTAGATTGGCCTCCGTATAATCCTGACATCAACCCTATTGAAAATCTGTGGTACCATGTGAAGCAATCGTAACCACAAAACCTACCACTAACATTCATCAACTTTATATAGCTTTTATAGAAACATGGGAGCAAATTCCAATATTAACTTGCAACAAATTGATCTCTTCAATGCCAAAGCGATGTCGGGGTGTTATTGCTGCTAAAGTACACGCGACAAAATATTAATAACTTCACTTAATATGTCTAAAATATGTCTATAATTTATTATTATAAACATCGTTTTATTATTTACAATTTTCGTTTTTGTCTTAGTTAATTAGTTAGTGTGTCTTTAATTAGTTGGCCATACTTTTTTCTATTCAGACAGATTGAAATATGGTTAAACCGAATAAAAATGTAGGATGTCTCAAGTTTATTGAATATGTTTAATTTTAACGTCTTAAAATACCTAAATGAATGATTTAAATACTGTTGCAAGTTTCTATTCTGTTTGAAATAAAAATAAATAATCAAAAATCTTAGTCAAGTTAATATCCCCTAAGTGTCTTTAATTATGTGACCACCACTGTATATAGATCTAGCCTAAGGATACATTTTTTTTCATAATGATTCAATGGAAAAATAATCCTGTAGAAAAGAAAAAAAAAGGGAATTTGTGCCATTTTTGGCCAGATTTACCCCATTTCTGGCCACAGTCATGTGCCAGTTCTGGCCATCAAAATTCATCAAAAATAAAAAGCAGATAATTCAAGAAATAAAATGTTTATTCGAAAATAGCATATTTTACGACCAACAGTCTTTATTTAGAGAAAAATAGCTAACATTATATTGACGACAAATATGAAATATAATATCTCAGCTGAAACTGTACTGGAACAATTTTCTTTTCACGACATCGATTTTTTTAGTATTTGGTTTCGATGGAGGCATTATAATCGTAACTCTGAAAATTAATAGATTACTTATATCAAAATAGCTAAGTAATTAAGTTGAAAAATCACCATAAAAACTAAATGGCCAAAAGTGGGGTTCTACGTGCACCACTTTTGGCCAGTCATGTGGCCAAAGATGGGAAAATTCATTTATTTTGGCTCCATTAGTGGCCACCTCTCCTATCCTCACTTAATAAACAAATAGCGATAAAATATCATTAGTACCACTTAGACAGTGTATTCTTTATGAAGGATTAACATAAACATTAAAAAAAAAAAGAAGAATTTAAAAAATAATGATTGATTACTCACCCGCTCGCCTTAGCCTTTTTGCTAAGACTTAAAACAATTTACGCTCGTCAAAAAATAATGACTTGTTGGATTGAAGTGAAGTTTGACACATCAAAGCTGGCAACGCTATCAGTCTTGCCAATATTAGATATTTTTATTCCCGTAAACCATACAGTAATATATTTGTCTTTGCCTTAGTTATAACGATTTGAAGTTCTAAATGGCCACAAAGGGGTCGGTGGCCACAACCGGGTCACTTGCCCTACATTAAATTTTTGCATGTACCGCTTCGTTTAGTTTTATTATTCCAAAATAAAAGCTTGGTTAAAAACGTTGTTTTTAAAACTTATTTTATGTGTATAACAAACATCTATAAGCACCTCATACTATTTTTTAGTCTTTCTGTAGTCCGGTAGAGAGAATGTGCCGTTTGTACAACGAACTGTTGCTTAGTTATAGCGACTAGACATTTTTGATCAAGGCAAAGCATGTTACGTCAGATGTCAGGCAAATATTGATAACTAGCTAACCCTACCGTGCCTTCGCTCCGTAGTTCTAATTTAACCCAATCGCAGCGCCTCGAAAAAAAATTATGTAGCCGAAAAATTCGGAAAAATAATAATTAACGCGTACCTAAATATTTTTTTCATTTAGTGAAAAGTAGCTAAGTACTTTACCGGTTTTTTTCTTAAGCCAAATCGTTACAATAATATCGAAATGGCCCTTTAAAAATTAGGATTTTTACTCGCACATTATTATATACGAATATTAAACATTAAAAACTCAGATTTTCAAAAATAATTCGCCTCCCTAGTACGCGACGAGTGAAGCAAACGATAGCGACTTCTAATTTTTCCTGTGGCTCCATCTGTTGTGGGGTACTGTAACATCGGAACGTAAATGAACAAGTATCACACCGCTTAAGAATATATTTTGTTTATTCCATTTAGTTTAGGCTACAACACCGTTTTTTTTGTAGAATTTAGTCTTTAATAAGCTCGATCGTTAGAGTGATAAATTAGAATATGAAACTAACTATGTCAACGTCTATTTTAATGGTATATAAGCGCTTGCTTGGTTGCCTGGTTGAACATAAGTACACTATTTATTACAGTAGGATTTTAACATTTTTTAATAATTTTATTGACTACTACTCTTTGGAATTGTCAGTTTGTATACTTGGGACTTGCAGCCACAATTCATCTACCTATTATTTAGTTAAAGGGAAGAAATATTATGCTTTTATTTTAATGTACTAGTATAATAGATAGTTTTGGAGTCGGTGCCAAGATAAGCGAGTTTCAGATTAAATCACGTTTCACATTAATACAAATAACACGTTTTTGTGTTATTTATACTTGGCTTAAGTTGTAAACAGCAGCCTTAGCACAACTTTTAATCAGAAAATGCATTTAAAAATACAACTGAGTTTTACCAAAAACTTAATTTGGTTACCACTGCTATATAAAATAACATTTGTTAATTTTTTTATAATTATTTTTAATATAAAGTTGTGCTAAAATTGTTTCAAAAATCGGTTTTAGGTATACCTACTTGAAACATAATTATGTGGTTTAATACATATTAAAAAGCATAGTTTATAATAAAACATTTATTGTATAAAACCCTGTACAAAATATATTTAACACCACCATTAACAAAAATATAAATTTGTATAAATATAAATATATGTATTATGCTTTACTTATACAATAATATAATATTACAACAATTCTTATTATACTGTCTCTCTATGTAACTTTTTGTTCATAAAATACGTACTTTAATCATTTTTTTTTAAATTGGAATGTAACTGATTGTTTTCAAGTACAAAGATATGTGATATAAAATACTGAGGATATATTATATTATAATAATATATATATTATACACTTGTAAACAACAGGCCATTAAAACGGGCTACAATTTCTTAAAAAAGAATAGAATGCTTATTTAATCTTTAATCTTAGAATAAAAAAAATCTATAAAATATAAATCTGCAGAAAACTGCATAAGACACCTCCATAATTAAAAAATGTTAAGCTTATTTAGCTGTGTGAGTTCTTGTAGTGTATATTCGATAAAAAAATATGCCTAACCAAATTATTATGCAAATATATTATTATATCTATGATATAGAGTAACATGTTTCTATAAGTAAGGCCCCTAATCGAAACAGCCTAACGGATTTCCATTGCATATAATATAATTGAAACGTCAGGACTTGACTAATTGTCAAGTCCTGATCTTTCGAGTGCCTTGCGGCTCTCGTGGTCGCAGGCAGACTGGTGTCAAGCGTCTGAACAGTTATATAAAATAATAAATATAAAACTTTATTTAGTAATTTTGACCGTATTATGTGATTTTTTTTTATTAAATTAATAAACAAGTAAATAAATATTTTACGCGACGAAAATCAGTATAAGGTTGTTTTTTAAGTTAACCGTGCGCGGAAGTTTGAGACAATATTAAGGCCCTTAATGTTTAGTTTTTTTTTATTTTTGTTAAGCGTCTGAATAAAATGTGATAGCCTAGTGGTGGTGACCGTTGACTGGTAAGTCAGTAGTCTCGAGTTCGAACCCAAGGCGCGCACCTCTGACTTTTCGTAAGTTATGTGCGTTTTATAAATTAATTATCACTCTCCGTGCCTCGGATAGCACGTTAAGCTGTTGGCCCCGGCTGTCAATTGTAGATCTTTGACAGTCGTTACGGGTAGTCAGAAGCCCGAAAGTCTGACAACCAGTCTTACCAAGGGGTACCGTGTAACCTAGTACCTGGGTTGTGGAGGTCTGATAGGCAGTCGCTCCATGTAAAACACTGGTATTCAGCTGCATCCGGTAAGACTGGAAGCCGACCCCAACATAGTTGGGAAAAGGCTAGGCAGATGATGATGTCTGAATAAAATGTGTTAATATAATGAACATTTAAAATATTTTTTCTTAGGCAAGCCAAGCTTTTAGGCTTTTAGGCACGTCACTAGGTGAGTAAGTGTGATTTATCTATGCGCTGTACTGTTTGAAGGTGGGGGCCACAACCGCAGTCAATGTTATTTGTTAAGAGTATATATAATTGGCAGATTTACAGTTTGGATGGCGCGTAAGTTTGCCAGTAAACAACGTCTCGCCACCATTCAGGTCGACACATAGACCCTGGGTACGTCATCACACTTGATTGAATGTGTTTGTAAGCCTGGAACAAAAAAAAATAAAGATTAGTAAGGAAGCGTTATGTACAGACGCCAGCACAACAAGCTAATACAATCTGTCAAAAGTCTTTAATTGATTTTCAACTTTCTCGCTAAAGTATTAGGGTTCAAAGTTATTCAATTTCACGAGCAGATTGACCTTCTAAATGGTTTCACATAATTTATATTAAACGTTGTACAGTGTATTATGACTTCCTGACGATATCTCCCAAATCTCGATAGTTCCCCCCCACCGAGCGTAGACCCCTTTTTTGTGGCCGGGGGAGTCACAAATGCCTACCGCATACCGTAATCCGAGGACGTACGGTTATGTAGGGCTCGCAGCCACTAAAAACATCTCCCCCTGCGTGTTCCTCGGACGGGGCCGTACAAGACCCCTGACAGTTCAGTCCGCCACTACGATTGGGGTTGTTTTTAATGTCCGATACGATGGCTTTTGTAGCAGTACTGACCTCGCCGTCACTCATGCCGAGCACGGACTTGAGGCAGAAGTCGGGCGGCGCCAGCGAGTCAGCCAGCGCCACTGCATCGCCGCTGAGCTGTCCGCACGCGCGCAGTATACCGTCGCGGAGGAACGTGCCTTGCGACCCGCTCAAGTAGCCTCCCTGGGAAAATAATAAAAAGTAAAAAGCTTTAATTAATTTATAAACATTTTTAAAGCATTATGCAAGAGCTAAAGTTCAAAATTATGTAGATAGTAGAATCCATAATAGAGTCAGCAACGCCCAACTGATATCCCTTTTTTTTGTGTAAAAGTGAAATGCGTCTTATGCACACGGTCATGCTTAGGGAGACAGTTATGTCAGGCTCTCCGGCTAAGGAGTGGTTTAAACTTAGGCCAGTACCTTTAGAACGAATTTGTAAGCTCGGCAAATACTTTTTTTTTACGTAATTATACCTGTCTCTGCCCTTCCCAAGGAGTAAAACTAAGACAGTTGTATTACTTCTCAATAAAACGTACAGTCATAAGGCTACAGAATGTTTATATAACCAACCAATATAAATAAAAGCTTTAATAAATTGGATTAAATTCCTTTGAACGACAACATGCCTGATCAGTTTACCTTATATTTAGTGCTATGACCTAATAGATACTTACAATGTACAGGGTGCCCATATGCTTCTCCAGAAGGAAGGCTCCGTACAAAGACACCAGCTTCAGCAGAACATTCTTACAGCTGACGTCATCGCACTCCAGCGCTGACTTGTAGAAGTGATTCAACACGTAGTTCTGGAAAGGTAATTTATAATTTACTACTGATGGCAGTTACTATAAATTCATTATCACTCTCCATGCCTCGGATAGCACGTTAAGCTGTTGGCCCCGGCTGTCAATTGTAGATCTTTGACAATCGTTACGGGTAGCCCCGAAAGTCTGACAACCAGTCTTACCAAGGGGTATCGTGTAACCCAGTATCCGGGTTTTGGAGGTCTGATAGGCAGTCGCTACATGTAAAACACTGGTATTCAGCTGCATCCGGTAAGACTGGAAGCCGACCCAAACATAGTTGGGAAAAAAAAGGCTAGGCAGATGGTAGGTACTATCGCGGACACGAACGGTGTACCGCTTTGCGATCAAAATGCTTTGAACGATGCTACGTGCGTAGGGGCTAGCGCTACGTTCGGACACCGGGTGAAGTGATTCTAACCTTAAGAGTGGCGCACTGGCTTTGTCCACGATAATACATCAAGTCGTTGGAAAAAGCCACAAAAAGATAAAATTATAAAAATAAACATACTTCACCATAAACAATGGACAACGTAACCGCATTAAACGATTGCGAGTCGTTTTTAGCTGAGAAGTTGTCTTTGCCTTCACTCTTCAGTTTACTGACTTTCTCTGCCGTCATCTTCAGCATGAACGCTGTCAGCCATTTGTAAGTGTGGATGAGATCTGGTGACAAAGTTAAAAAAAAATCAGCCTATCAAAATATCCTGTTTGAATTTCGGCCACTTAAAAATAAAACTAGTTAACTAACACATAACATAACATGACTCACGCCTGTATTCTCCAGAGGGGGTAGGCAGAGGTGTATGCAGTACACCCACGTTTCGCCGGCTATATTTTAAGTCCCATGTAATAGGGGGCGAGCCTATTACCATTAACCGGACACAATTCCAGACTCCGTGCTTTTTCGTGGCACGGTGCAAATGATAACTAATTTTTAATACGCACATAATTATAATCTTATGAGTTTGAACCTGGAACCTCCGAGTTGCCAGACAATGGTCATACCAGTTGTTTACGTTTTATAAACTCTAGGCGCAATCGCTTATTTATTATGTAACATTATAGTACTAAATCTACTTACTGCTGGGCTCCACAAACTCCTCAACACTGTTCCACGAGCACTTCTCTTTCAGCAACTGGTCTACATTGTTCAGGAACTCCAAGCTCCCTAGGGGAGAGTCCTCAGGTTTGATGGTGGACCTTCGAGCCCAAACGTTGAGGAGCCAGTTGCTGGTTTGCTGCAGAAGGAGGCTGTTCTCCCCTTCGTATGTGCAGTTGGCGTCGTTGTCGTTTCGTAAGTCACCGATAGCTGCCGCTAATGAGGGGACAAAGGGACATTGTTAATAAGATTATAATACCAAAAAACTCAGCTGTTTCGCAAAAAAAAACTAGTTAAAAAGAAATAAAATAAATCAGCCTGTAACTGTCCCACTGCAGGGCAAAGGCCTCTTCTCATACAGAGAAGGATTGAGTATTAATCATCACGGTAGCTCACTGCGTGTTGGCGATTTAAGACTATTATGTCCAGGTTTCCTTACGATGTTTTCTATAATGAAACAACTTTTTAAACGGATGAAATTCGCGTATTTATTTTTCTAAAACATGTTTTCTGGTCAGTGGTGTAAGACACCAGGTTTGAACCCACACCCACGCGTTTGCAAAGCGTGTCCGTAACCAATGCGCCACCATGATACTTCAAAAAAATTACAGTTTTTTTAGTTTTAAAACTAAATCCTTACCTTTAAGATAACCATGTCCCCCACAAGCCTCCCTGCAGTTCTGAATACCGTCGCGCGACGTCCATCCAAACATCGGCTTCACGGCTGATGATAGGGCATGCAACTCCATGCCTTTCGCTGCTGCGTTACTGTCATCGCCTGGGAGAGAAGGGGGGGGAATAATAAGCAAAGTTAGACTCGCACATACCCCCAAACACACCCCGACATTTAGGAGTGTATTTATAAATAGGATATAAGCCTAGCAACACGCCCAGCACGATCTAACATTGATCACACCGATGGGTAATTAACTGGAGTCAATCTTAGTATACATGAATCATGACTATTTAAGTGCCTAATGGTCTACCTACATGAATAAAAATATTATTCTGATTTGATTTTGAATTGGGTTTAGAGTTATTAGCGATACCCATCGGTAAAATTAAAATTACAATCCCCAGTCCAACTGAAAGCCTTATCCATCAATGCCATATAAATATTTATTTTTAAAAGCATATTTTGATTAAGGTATATATATATTTTTTAAAAGGCTAAAGCGTGGCTGACGCGGCTAATTACATAGATTTCTCAGATTACGCTTTTTACGCAAGTTAACAGCTAGAATCTAGATGTACAAAAAAATACAACCATTAAGAAAAAAAAATCTTATTTTTAAATAAACTTACCGATAATGTTGCTTATAGCCATGTTGATATGGAGTTGACTTAGCCAAACTGAGAATATCTTCATTGCGTACGCCGCCGCCAGGTAAGGGAGCAAGCGTATTTGCTAGAAAAGACAACAATTTTTGTACTACATTCATATTGTACATTCAAATCCTTATTTTATTATGTTATTTGTTATTTATTATATATGTTACTAGCGACCCGCCCCGGCTTCGCACGGGTGCAATATACATATAAACCTTCCTCTTCAATCACTCTATCTATTAAAAAACCGCATCAAAATCCTTTGCGTAGTTTTAAAGATTTAAGCATACATAGCGATATAGGGACAGAGAAAGCGACTTTGTTTTATACTATGTAGTGATTATAATTTGTTGTTATAGATGTGTTTTTTTTTTAGTCCGTTTTACGAAGCAACGGGTCAACGTAACTTTTTGCATATTATACAAGCTGATAACCTTCTGTGCCATATTCAGGGAGGTGGCTATCACTGATACTGAACACGAATCAGTAAATAAGTCTAAGAAAAAAACACTAAAAAGCTATAAATAACACAAAAACATTAGTTTCGGAGTCGGTCTTACCTGTTGCTGATACTCCAGTACTGGAGTCTCTTCTGTAGAATTTTCAGGTCCGAACTGTTTCCTCACGGCTGAATACCTGATAGCAATCACTATAGCCTTCTGAAGGTAGTATGTGGATATCGCGGTGATGTGCACACGCCCACCTGGAGATTAAAAAAAAATTAATGATTTATTTCTGTAAGTAACTCTTGAAAGCTTGGTGTAACTGGATTACAATAAACTTTTTAGTTATAGAGAAATAGGTATAAAGGATACAAAAGGAAATCAATGGTCTGGACTAAACTGTCTGAACGCGCGCCCTTGCGGGAATTAATGACTTAATTATCAATTTTATAACATTTTTAAATGCATGTAAAGTTTTACATTGATTTTAAGGTCACTTTCACCAAATTCTTTTAATTCTAATCAACATTTTAAATATTATTATCCTTATCTCTTGTCTCCATTAATTTAGTCTCTGAAATGTGTACGGCGCGCGACGCTCAAAATCAAACATTTATTGCATTCCACAATCTAACACTTAGGTGGTAACTTAAAATTATTGAGATCATTATGGACCCTGTGGGGCACAGCAAAAATAGAAGAGAGTTCGCTGTTCGTAATTAGCTTACCAGATAAAATTCCCAATGCAGCCCCAAATCTCTTGTTGGGGTCCCTGAAGGGAGTCTTATAGTCTCCGTTGTCGTCCACGCCTCCTAGCTTGTCCAACGCAGCCTCCTTGGGCAAGTGGTAGTTGTTGAACATGACGAAACTGTAAAATGTTATCAGTATAATACTATCCATAAAGAAGTAAGGGAATTGACGTGTAAAAGGTTCGGATGAGACGGGAGGAGAGAGATGTTTTTAAACGGTTTTACTTAGCTTGACCTATTTATTATTTGGTTCAAATTTAGTAATCGATATTTCACCGCCTTCCTGTTGACAGATTGATTTGATATTTGGTACACAGCTTTAGTTTAGATGACAAAACCGTTTTACGTAAAAAAAAATTTTTTTCTTTATTATTTGTGAATAACCCCCGACAAAAAAAAACCCTGTTACTTGTAACTTGTTAGAGATAATACAACTCTTTTGTTTTCGGTAGTGGTTAATAAATATATTTTTTTAATAATTTGTTTCTCTCTATCAATGGATGGTATCATTATAATCAGCCTATCGATGTCCACGTTACATCGAAGGCATGCTAGAGATCTCTTTGTTATATTAAGCACCTTTTATACATTCTTTCCATGTTTTTGTTTGGTTTTGTTTATTATTCTTTTTATTTATATTTCTTACCGTCAGGTATTTATTTCTTTCAAATATCTTACCCATTGTCAACCCCATTGAGTCCAATCTTCTCGCCAAGATCACCTACTATTACTCCAGGGTACGGCTTCAAGGTCTTAGGGTCTCTGATAGGTACAACAAATGTATGCAGGCCATGGTTTTTCCCCTTTGATACTAGCATAGCGTATACGATGGCGTGAGTTGCACATTTTCCTGGAAAAATAAGATTTTCTTGTTTTAATACTGACTTGTATTAAGACCTAGAAGGCTAGAAAAACAATTCATTTTAATTCAACCTGTTATCGAGGTGTTATATGAAAATATCTATGATATTTTTACCAATAATTGGTCTTGTGCACCTCTGGTAAAATCTGATCATTTTTAATGTATCATCACAGACATAAAACGCGCTTTTTTCCCATACATATACATACAAAAACTCCAATGAACGTAATTCATATATGTATTTTTATAAAACGTAATAATTCGCTGAAAAGCCTTATATATTTTATAACTATTTAATCTTAGAATTTAGATAATATGAAGATAAAGTTGTCTTAGCACTATTAAATAGATATACAAGACTAGCTATTGCCCGCGGCTTTGCATGCTTTACTAAAAAGACATGTGACGCTTTCGAAACGTTATTGTTATTTTTTGTTTACTATTCCGGAAGAATAGAGAGAGACATATGACATCTCACCAATCACCTTGCAAACTTGTTCTAGTCCCCCAGATCGCCATTTTGTGACGTCACATCTGTCACTAGGAACAGTTTTTTCAAGTTTTTCATCACATTGACTGCTATGACATCATAAAATGGCGATCATAGTTGCAAATTCTATTTGTACTGTTGAGTTAGACCACGATGATAAACTAATACATTATAAAAAACTTACCTAAGGACCCGACCCAGCACTTAGCAGCTTCAAAATCAGCGCTATGCATAACAAACTGCTTCTTCTCAGGGATGTACGTCGCTGTTGTCCTCATTCCTTTAGCATTGGATCCATGAGACACTTCTGTCAAGGCAAAACAACCCCCAATCTTGGCCTTCTCCACATCCTCAATGATCTTGTAATGGTGGGCCTTTCCATTGCCTTGAATAGCATTGCTGAACATCCTGAAGGTTAAGGAAATCTTCACGGCTAAAGAGCTGTCGAACATGAATAGGGCTTCGCTTTCCGCTTGGAATGCTTTTGGGTCTTCTGCTATCTGCAAATATGGCACAGTTTTTATTGAACTCTATTAGCTTAGTTGCCTTTATGGCCAGCTGACACTAGCAGGATGCCTAAGTATTTTTTTACTTTAAACCTTTTTTTATCGCCCTTGTAGTCGCCGGTCCTGCGACTGCGTGAGCGTCGTCTCGAAAAAGTGTTTGGGGTAACAAAATAAGGATTAAAATTCGTTGCGAATTTCCTCGCGAGCATGCATGGAGGAGAACGAGACGGCGACGCATGTGCTACTAGGTAATGCCCAGAAGACATTACAGGGCTAAGTACTTCGGAAACCCAGGCACTCTCCGCGAGGTGGTTAGCAGCATTAAGAAGCTGTTAGCATTTCTCGAGGAGTTAGGGTAGCTCGAATAAAATTTTGATCCCACCGCAGAATACGCGCTAAGACGTGGACCTGCGGAAAACAGCCCGCCATACCAATTGTTGCGAATTTAACGTCAATCTTCAATATCCTGAGTTTGTGACGAAAAATCAAGATCAATTGCAATAGTATGGCTTAAACAACCTCAGTCAGTAGGTGACATAGGCAATGCATAAAAAAAATTGTTATTGATTGACAGACTAATCTAAATTATTTTGTTTGCAATTCTTTTTGAAAATAGTATAATTGAACATGACCATTTACGCTTGATTATTTTTAAACAAAATGAATATGTATTCAGTTTTTATGAACTCTTAAACCGAGTGACAGTGCATGTCTAAATGGTAATTACATTGAAAAATATGTAAACTTAAAGAATAATTATATTTAAATTATTCAATTAATCAATTAATTATTGAAATTAATGTTTTTTTTTTAATTTTAAACAGTTTTGGATTAAATATATTGATACCGGAAGTTGAAATAACGTAAGGGACATTTGACAACATGTCCTTTATAATGATATAAGTTTATGACCCTAATCCTAATAATATTATGAATGTGAAAGTTTATAGATGTTACTCCATCACATATTAACCGTTGAACGGATTAAGATGAAACTTGGCACAAAAAAAACAGTCTGACTTCCACATAGACAAAAGCTAGTATACTATGAATTACAGTATAGGTACAATATTTTTACCTTTTCAAATGTACAAAATTTTTCATTATAAATGGTGTACATTCTCTTGATTGCAATTTGCCTCTCCTCGTCCAGGACTCGTGTGGCTTCTGTGTGTTTGAAAAGAGGATGGCTTTCCATAAAGCTCCAGATGTCATGCTGTAAGTTAAAAAACATTTAGTTTCTTCAAATTTATTTCATGAAACTCCTATTTTGTGAGACACTACATGTCTCCCGCAAATTTTTCAGCTTGAAATTGAATTTTCTTGTACTTCCTGTAGATGTTTTGTACTTGCACTACAAGCTATTCCGTTAATTTTTTAACAAAATTGAAACTTTAGACCGTATAAGATGTTGTAAAAATTTATAAAAAATAACTTAAGTACTTACCTTCAACTTTAATGTGTTCAAATTCTCGTAAACTAATTTCATACGACGCCAATCGAAGGATGCTTTGTTTCTATAATTATCTAATTGCCCTCTTGGTAAATCAGGCAGATACTGCTTTAATTCTTCGTCTGTTACTTGTCTTTGCCCTGCCATTGTACTTTTAAATTTAAAAAGTTAAAATTTAAAAGGTTTATCCTTACAAACTTTTGCCTGTGCCCGTTATCGGCCAACAATATCGCGAATCGCGTCTGTAGTCACGCACCTTTGAACTCAGTATATTTAATTCAGGGTACAAAAGTCAATTAAATGTTAATAATCAATTTTATATATTGTGATACGGTTATCGGCACTATTAAATAGTTAAGCCTTTCTTAACATTATAAGATAAGTTTTATGCGCACCCAGAACCACCGTTGTTAGTTTATTTAAAGCTAATAATCCGATTAGCATAAGTATTTTCAAGATAATTTATCAACATACGAAGTGATCAGCTGTATTTCTGGGACCACAGACGTTTGACAGTTTTGGATTGATGTCTATATTTCTTAAACGTCAAAAATGACAGTGTTCTAGAGTCATCCAGTATTTGGAAAAAAAACTAAACTAAGTATAATATGAATAATCGACTTTTAATCTGATAATAATCAAGGCTACAGCCAGGTTGTAAAACAAAAAAAATCTTTTCATGATATAAGAAGCTTAAATGATGGGTAGGAATTCTTTGACACCTTTGTGTGACGTAAACGTCACTGAATCTAATAAATAAAAGTAAAGTAAAGTTTTCGAGTTTACAAAATTCGGGCATAATAAACTTGTAAGTTGATTATCTCTAGAGCACCTCTATACATTCCAAATTTCAATAATGGCTCGTTGTCAATCTTGACATTTATCATCCTTGTTAGCGTTTCAGTAAAGGTTTTTAAATCGCGAATTGTATAGCATTTTACATCTGCTATCACTTTTTTACACGAACGGTATCCTTATTCTTTTTCGATACGATTTTCACATTCAAACCGGTGCAGAACAGCCGTCAAAGTCAAGTGAACTGTTGGAATTTCCAACAGGATTTGGAATTACCGGAAAGTTACAGAATTTGTCAACAACCGTGTGAAAAGTATAAAATCTTTCGGTTAACTAGAAAATCTTGATTGAAATGGACCTGGGTATGTATTCAACATCCAACTTGCTTTTATTTTTTTGTAAAATATAAATACCGACGAACTGAATACAAGTTTACAAACTTAGAACTTTTACAAACTTTATTTCAAACATGTTATTATTTTACCAAATTGCCCTTTCTGTTTCACCATTTGTCAATCATAGTTTTATCATACATATCAAATAAAACTAAATTAATCAGACTTCATTAACAGTATTGTAAGCAGCTATTAGTTATGGATACGTTAATAATGAACTTGAATAAAAAATTAAATAAACGCTACGAAAACTATAAATTAATTATAAACTATTATAAATTATTTGTAAATTAGTGAAATAATATTGAAGAGGTTTATCAAAAGTACCTACCTATAACATTTAATGTAAGTCTATTTGTGTCCATCAAAATAAATAGGTACTTATGTGGGAATACGACAGGAGAATTATTGAGGTAAAATAAAACTAGCATGTGTCAGGATTAGCAATCCTAACCATCCTGAAATGCCTGGGAGTCTCCGAGAAAAATGTACACCTTCCGAGATCCCGGGATACAATATTTAAAGGTTTTCCCGGGTAAGTGGGTTGTGTTAGGGGCTGAGTCAAGTATGTTTTATGATTTTCTTAAGGTTGGAAGGTTCAGGGATTTTTTTTTAATTATTAAAAAAATCTTTAAATACTTAAAACGAAACAGAATATTACCACTACTTATTTATTTTTAAACATGTAAATGTAATCTGTAATCTGCCAATCTGGAAGGCATTGGGGAGGCCTATGTTCAGCAGTGGATGTCTTATGGCTCAAATGATGATGATGATGAAAAGTAAAATGACTGGAAAATTGAATCATAGCAAAGAATCATTCCTTCAAACATAATAGGAATATTAGAAAATATTATGTGCCTGCAGATGCTGCAAATAAATTCAGTATTAAATAGAAACTTTTTCTTTATTTCGATACAGGTCGATATAAAAAATATATATAAAAGATGATGAAGATAAATCGACATTAAAAAAACGCTATAATTAAGTTTCCAATAGAAGCCTTATTTAAGCATTAACTTTTTAACCTTTGAACAATACTTTGCATCATGGTTGCATGTAGCTATATATTCCCTATTCTCGGATCTTTAACGAATTAATTAGAAAAAAAAAATCACGAAGGCGGCCTGCTTCATCATGATAGCAGCGTCGGCGCAGCCTCTGTCACATAAGAAATGTTCAATTTATGTTTCAAGAACAAAAATTTATTATCAGTATGTTTCTAATAAAATACATTTTTGTGCTTAAAACAAAATTTTACGTAATGAATTGTTCCTACTTACTGCTTACATAAACGGTTTTGCAAATCGCAGTCTACACTTGGGTTCGTATACTGCATGGGAAAAATATTTGTGTGATCTACAGATATATCATATTTTTGAATCCATCATCAGGCATTCAAATATTCCCGGGAAATCCCGGGAATAGTATCTCGAGACCAAAACCCTTATAATTTCAATTTTTAAATGGGACCACTTTGAAAACCCGGTAAACCCTATTGAATAAAATAACTAGGTATCATTAACATCTGGTTACATAGCCGGCGATATCGGGACAGTTAAATTGAGAAAATCCATATCTTTTTAAAAACGACAGAGATCCTAATTTACAAGTAAGTAGGTACGTAAAATACATTAAATTGTAAACACAAGTTATGGTACAAGTAGCTAAAACTTCGATCAACAGCTCTTAATGCAAACATTGCAACGAATTGATCCAATACTACATAAAATCTTCATTCCAAGTACACAATTTAAAAATAAAAAAAAAAGCTGCAGAGACACTTAAAAAGCCAATCTCGAAATGGAACCAATGCAATATGCACGTAAGCTATTAACTCAGGCACATTAATGGAGTCTGTGCAGAGTCGGACCGATCGGACCACCACCCCGCTTGCAATAAACCACCCCTTTATAACCATGCAAATAATTATTATGCAAAAAGTTGATTTTGTTTTTTGATTTCTCAATAATCTGTGCGATTCCACATTACCAATATACATTTATATCGTATAAAAAAAAATTAGTTCCATTTTTGTCGTTTGCCTGTTGTTCATCATCATGATCGAGTATTTTTTTTTTTCAAGTTTATAAAAGATTCGAAAAGTCCCGTTATATGATATTAGGTCTTCATAAAACCAGCTTCAGCTTTTTTCAGCGAAAGAAAGAAAGATCATGTGAGAGTATGAACGTCGATTTGTGACATAAATAACAGTTCCCTTTTGATCCGGGTTTTCTACCGGTGTTTCTACTTCTGTGAATCGGTAAATAGGCTTTCCCTCCCGTTAGTGCCTGGTTTTTCTAACTTTTCATACCTATTCGATCATAGACAAAAGACCCGTTTTAGAAAAATAAGACAATATTTTTTTTTACACTAGCTTGTTTCGTGGTTTTTTTTCCCGTGAACTACAGTGGTTTTAATTATTTTTCCGGGATATAAAGTCCCATATCAGTCTCAGGTAGTGTCGCGGTCGCCAAATCTTTTTTTTAAAATATTGGGACTTTCCTTCATGAAAAAAAGCACTGAAACCAAAAAGTCGGGATGCAGAAAAAATACATAAAATAGGTACTTACAATCTTTTTATATATTCAAAATCACACACCTTTTACTTACTACTGAATCAGGGTAGATTTTTTTTAAAGTCCTACTAAAAAAAGCGGGATTTTGGGCGTCCCGCTCAGGGTGCTTCCGGGACGAGACGTTTCTTGAGAGGGCTAAAAATCGGGACATCTGGCGATACTATTCTCGGTCGTTATGTGATAGGTACGCAAAAAATCACGTGAATCCGTTGATCCGTGAAAAAGAAAAAATTAGCAAACCGACAAACTTCTGCTTCATTACTTCCACCAATCTGCCTATTACCTATTCTATGTTATAAGTTCGTCACCGGAAAATTATTTTTCAACGGATCATACAGACCGGATCTAAAGGGAACTACCCAAAAACAGCGCTGCGCATTTTGCAAAAGAATTGCTGATTGAATCGTAGCTATTGTCTTATCTTCGCATGTTTTAGTCGCGCCCCCAGGGATACAAAGCAAAGCTGAAAACATTTACATAAATATATTTCCTTAGATTCGAGTTTGATTTTTAAAATGATGTAGTGGCCAGTTACTTTGTCGTTGGTTTGACGTCATCATCCTAGTAATCCTATTCTACTAAATATTACAATACCCAACGTAATCCTATTCCTACTTTTTTTTATATAAGCAAAAAAATAATAATATAATATAGTCTCAAACTTTCGCGACCACGAGTGCTGCAAAGTACTCGAAACGTCAGGATTGTATTATCAAAATAAAAACGCGAATTATATCCGTTAAAAAGTTGTTTCATTAAATAATAATATATTTTTTTAAATATTATAAACATGGGGTAAGCTTTTGCCAAATCCGAGGACATTTCCAAAATCCGTGGTGATTCAGAATTTGTCCAGTTAGAAAAATTCAATAAGTAATTTTTTGTCCAACTTCCTGGAATCAAACCCCATAACTCTCCACAGACGCGCCTGTGAACATTAGTCCATTAAGATGTTCAGTTTATTGTCATTATAGTCATTGTTCATTATAAAAAAAACATTTAACGGCTATATGCGTCACATTAAAAAAGTCTACTATTTATGTGTTTTGTGGACTGTCCATGAAAGGGTTAAAATTAAGACTCAGTCAATCTTTTCGCCATAAAAAATCAGATCGTAAAGACCAATTTTCTGCACGTTTCCCTCTTTAGTTACAAAAATGACTTGCTCACTTTGCCTGACCAGGGAGAGGTATAATATAATATAGCTTTTTCACGTGTAACGTGAAGGAACTTTGCTGCCACTTGTGGTCCGAGCAATCGCGTTGATAGGGTCGTCAACGGATATTTTGCTCGACGGGAACAGGCGTCTTGGATTACTAAAAACAAGACATGAATACTAGTGGACCCTATCTTTTTCTTACGTCATTTTTCATTATTCTTTTTTTGAAACGTATTAAAATATTAGCAGTGTTTTTCGACAGTGTTTAATACGAGCATGTTATAATATTATTATTGTTAATGAAATCCTTTCAAACCTAATGAGTATTTTTAATTTAGAGGTTATTATTATTTCCCTCTCTTACCTCTTTTGTTCGTTGTCAGGTATATGAAGGTACATGTTATGTTGTTATAAAATTTCACCTCATAAGGCTTGGGTTTGGATTGTATTAACTTTCGCATAGCTTGGGTATGTTTTTATATCTCCAGGCATGACCTCAACTCATTGTTCCTATTGTTTAATTTAGCTGATATAGTTTTTATGTGAATTGTAACGTGTTACTGCCAATGTTACATTGTCGTATTCATGTAAGTAGTGAAGATTGTAAGGAAACGATCGCTTAGGATAAAATTGAGTACCTAGCTGATTTTTTTACTATACTGATGCATTTCTGGGCGAAAATTTCTCTCACAAATCGAGATATGAGACAGAATCAGCTCCTTAAGTTAGGTATTAGGTTTGTTTTCACTTCTCGTTCATTCGTTGAAAATTATTAATTTCAATAAATATTAATTCAATTAAGCCATCAAATCAGATTAAGGACTATCAAATCAAATGGTAGCCAATTGCGTGACGTGCTTTTTGCAGCATCGAAATATTAGTCTTTCGAATAAACATAATGTCTTATCCTTGTTTCGTTCATCCGAAAACACACAAGAGCAGACTCAAAACTTAAAACTCGGACCTGTTATGAGCCATCTCATAAAATATTACGTTTTCTAAACCAAGTTTGTTTTATTTTACTGGGCGGACGTGTATCTTGTAACGGTCCAACCGAGATTTTCTCCAACCCCACAAAGCGTTTTGGTGTGATATAAGTTTATTTTATTGCGAAATGTTTTTAAAAACATTTTTGTGCTAGACTGTTGCTATAAAATTAAATAAAGGGAACGAGAATGGCGATGTTAATTTTAAGTAAAATTTAGGTGGGAGTTAATATTGCATTGTCAGTTCTGATCTATGTTTAAAGTATCAATTTCAAGTCTAGATAATCTGAAAGGTAGTTTAAAACAACAAAGTTTTAACCGAACAGGCAAGACAAGGAAAGAGAGTTAGAAAGTTAATAAAAATGTGGTGTAGGAAAAATTTTGTAGAGTGCCAATTATAACAGCGATATTAAAGACCTATTTCATGGAGATGTCTTACTTGGAAGATTACCAAAAACTAGTAAACTACAGATCTTAAACAATGGTCCTTATGTTCTTAAATATCTTCAGCTACATTGACTTCGACATCTCATTCTCTCATGAGATATAATAAAGATACAAAAATATTGGTGCTCACTGCCTTCCAGACGTCGTGTCCGCGTCGTATAATCTTAATAATTTATTGTAATAATCATAACTTAGGTTGGCTCTTGGAAGGCTCTAAATATTGTTTTTATTATCTACGTTTTGAGTACTACATACTACTCACTCACTTATTGGATGTGGCTTGTAAGTCATGATTTCTTTATTTTCTTAATTATAATTTGTTAACTAAGGTAGGTAAGTGAATGTACATATTTGTACACCTCAAAGGACCGAATTATTTGAAGTTTCAGGCCACTAATTGAAAACTAAGAATAGTAATTCAATTTTAGTTTAAGCACACTTTAAGAAAGTGTACTTTAAGTTCTATCTATGTGGTTAATTCTAAAAAATGAGATCCTAGTCTCAAAATAATTGTCTTTGGATGTGAATGTAGAGTACATAATATACGAGAACAAATAGAATTCCTGTACCCACTCCACTTGCGTGTCGTCTGTACCCATCGCACTAATTACTGGAATAGTTGAGTACCTCGTTGCAATTGTTTGTATCCCATTCAATAGAATTGGAATTGAAAAACCTGTGTAGTACGAGGAGGGGAAAATTGTGAATAGGCCAATCACCGTGATTGATTTGTACTTCACGCCTGAATAAATTGGACTTTTGTGGTTACGGACATTTTGTTTGTATTTACAGGTGTACCTACCTATCTATCTGCTGTTGATTTGATGGATAAATTAAAACTGTTCGAAAGTCTTTAAAAAACTTTGATTGACTAGGTTACGTATTCAAAATTATGAATGATTTTCAAACGTTCGTTTCATCCTTAAAAACGTTGTTTTTATTTACAACTTTTACTTACTTAAAACTTATTTTATTAAAACAACGTTTTTAACCAAGCTTTTATAGTAGAATATCAAAACTATATAAACTAAGTACCTATATGCAAAAACTTGTGTCTGTGCTGTTGACCGTTGAAGAGTTCCTTTATCTGGAGTTAATCCTGGATGTCCATTCAAATCATGCTTACCATAAAAAAGCATTGTCACCAATGAACTAACATAATATAAAAATTTAATTCCGTAGAATAAGAGGAAGTGGATCTAATTCAGCTTTCAAGATAAAAGCTTGTAAAAAATGGAACCACGAGGGTGGAGTGGTTTCAAATTCCAATTTATTATGAATTAAACGTATAGTTAGCCTACTAATTTGTCAGTCTCCTGCCCATAAACTACTCGTAACTATCTCTATGCAAAAAATCACGCTGATCCGATATCTATTAAAACAAACACACTTTCGCATAATTTATAACATTAATAAATTGTTTCCTATCTTATGATGTGAGTTGGTATAACATAAAATATAACACATGGCTGTTATGAGCGAAAATGGATCTGTTCGTTTTATAATGTGTAAATATATTTCACCTTTGCGGTGGTTTCACCATTTCTTGGTCCATTATACTTTAAAATGCAAATTGAAGTGAATATGAATTCGATTCCTATAAAATTCTTCTCAATATCTATCTTTTTGCGTTTTTCCGTCGTGTTCAAGCTCTAGTTTAGTCTTGCATTCCTCAGTACCTATTTGTGCGGCAGGGGTGGTGCACGCCCTTCGCTGCCAAGTTTCCCGCCAATATGTACGCGAGAGGTAGGACCGCGTTCGTTTTATGAAAATATTTTTATTTTTATTCACGAAGTTATATCCAATTTTATTGAATCCACGATACTTTTCATTTTATCATAGAATTTCTTTTTTAAAAATTAAATTTAAGATCAATAGAATTTGTTTATTTAAAAAGTATTAAGAAACAGTGTTATTGTTTTGTTTCGAAAAAAGCATTTATTTAGTTTTTTTTTGTTTCAGTTGTAACGTTGGTGCTAATTCTCGCTTACATAGAAAGTATACAAAGTTTTGGTAAGTTTATTTCGAATAACTTAAAATAACTATTTTTTAAAAATAAATATAATGTTTGCTGTCTATTCTTTACGCAAATAATTTCTGACAGAAATATTTAACAGAAATGTCGTTAAACGCTTGATTATATTATGTGTTAATTTGTAAATAGGTATATTATTTGAGACATATTAGAAATTGAAACGCAATTAATTATATTTTTTTATCTAATTAATTTGTCACATAGGTACTTATAATTACGATCCATATTTTTAGATAAATCTTTAGTAGGTATTTTTTAAATACAATATACTTATTAATTAATCACTAGAAAGGAATAATTGGACATTCTGTTCTAAGAAATAATATATAAGTTTTAATTCAAAAAGATTTTTTTTAAGTACTTATCAGATTTTATAACCGGTAACAATTATAGCTACTAAATTATTTTAACAAACCCTGTTTTTTACAAACGCTGAAATTGCGAAAAAAAAATGTGCTGTTTCATACATTTCTGTTCACGTAACTCAACAAAATATATGAAAGACCAGAATTTTTTAGCGGTTTCAGGGTTCGTTCCATAGTAAAAGTTGTTCATAATTATGAGTTCAATGACCCTTTTTCGGGATGCTTATGATTTAAATTTCACCCTGTATAAAATAAACAACATACCGATATAAATTTCTGAAATAGTAGACATACATATTGGCGTCAAGTTAAAAAACATCTCGGCTGCTTTGCATTCGCGACGTCGATTTTATTTCCGAACGATTAATCGCACTTCAATTGATTTGGAAGCACCACGCGAATAAATCTCGCTTTGATATCGAATTTATCACGGGATTTTCACGTTTCATTGAATTCTACATCTGAATATCTGAAGGAGTATGTTTTCGTAGCTTGAAGTTCAAAGATATTTAATTATGTTGTTGAAATTTATTAGAGTTAATCATGTGTGAGTCCTTGTGTGGGAATGGAAATTAGTAATTTTGTTTATTATATGTTAGTGTTATTCGGAGTTACTACAATGTTATTTATAATAAATTATGCAGATAACGAATCACTATTACTGCATATTATAAAACAAAGTCTGTCTGTTCGCGATAAACTCAAAAACTACTTTACCGATTGTCATGCTATTTTCACCAATGGATAGAGTGGATCTCGAGGAAAATTTTATTATATAATTTGTCAAGTTTTTATATACATTGGCTAAAATATAATGATAATTGTTGGAGCTGTCGGAAAAAAAAATCCGGGAATAGGACCAAAATTTCATGATTACTTTTGGTCGCGATAACCAATATCCACGTGGGTAAAGCCGCGGGCATCAGCTAGTATAAAATAATTTAGAACGGTTGCAAAAGAATTAGCTCCATAGCAAGCTTGCATGCATTAGTTTGCACGTGAACTCATTGTCAACTCAAAACTAGTTAAACAATAAACCTCTGGAAAAGGATACGTGCTCCACATACAATAAATATGTCACATTAAACTAATCCACCCCTGAATATATGATTACATCCTTGAATTATTTAATTAGAGCTAGTCTTGTCGGCATGTCGATACGCGGGTTGAATTTAAAACAAAGTTTTGGACTGTGTCATTAAGATAATTGTTTATTTATGTTCAATTGAAGGTTCAATTGTCATGATTGGATGATTGACAGGAGACAATTTCTAGAGGCTTTGAGTTTCCTAATACTAGATGCCTATACTGAAATTAGGTGTTTTAGCACAGCATTTTGAATTGGAACCCTAATCAACAAACACAATTGCATTTGCAAATTGAGAGGGTTTATTGTACAACAATTCTAAGTCAACAAGCACTATCTCATCAAAACTGACGATGTCCAAGACACATAAGCCTTCATTTCCCATGGCAGCAGACAGCGACAAAGTTATAAGCCGGAGTGAGGGTATCTTGAATAATTTATCAGCTGTGTACTTAGACAACTAACTTGTAACTTATGGTAACTTATGTTAGTACTTGCAGTCTTTAGAAATACTTGTGTCACGTTGAGGGTAGAAGAATAAAACGTGAGGTATCTTTACAAAGTAACAACGTCGCTTTATGCCGTCTATCTGTCTCTCTGTATGCTTAGATCTTCTAAACTACGCAACGGATTTTAATGCGGTTTTCATCAATCGATAGAGTGAATCAAGAGTTTTATACATACAACAATTGGACCCGGTAGGTGCCGTTACAATTTGCGTGCGTGGTACAATTTCATCAGCTTTATACTTAAAGGCAGATAAAAGCTTATTAATTCTCGTAACGCTTTACTTATTAATAATTTGATATTTTAAATAGCCTAACATACTTATTGCCTACAGTTAGTTCTCAAAGAAAACTCGTCTTAGAGTTAAGCACACTTTTGTACCTACTTCGCCAACAAGATAAAAAGTGAAGTTTCATAACAAAGTTATGATGTAGCCTCAGAATACAAAACAATAACGAGAGAAACCGCAAACGTGCAGTGAAGTGTACAGTCCAGTCGAGTTAGCCTAGCAGTATGACCGTTGACTGGCAAGTCAGAAGTCTTAGGTTGGAGTCCAAAGCTTCTTTCCGTAAGTTATGTGCGTATTACAAATTAATTATCACTTACTCCGTGCTTCGGAACGCCTGTAAAGTGGTTGGCCTAGCGCCTGATCTCTCCGGGTCATGTCAGATTGCCGTCCCGTTCGATCATCCGTGCCGTCATAGTTCGATGAGAGTGGAAGAATAGAGTGTGCACCTGTTTTCGCACACACTTGTGCAATATAATATCTCCTGCTAATCTCCGTTGAGATTGGCCTCTGTGACCTTAATTCGGTCACGAAAACATTATAATTTTTACTGCAAAACAAATCTGCCGTGCCTTTCCCTATTATATTATCAGCCCTATTGTTACTTGGTTATTTTCATTTCACAACTAAAGTGATCGTCACCTTTTTACCTATCCTTTTCTTTCATTATTATAGACAAAAGAAAAAGCTTATTAAAGGTCTTACTGTCTTTTGGAGATGGTAAAGCGAGCTGTCAATCCTTGAGTCAACAAGTCTTCTGATTTTTTCTGTATTCTGTGGTCGAAGAATTTTCTCATGAATTTTATCTTTAACTTTAGCTTTTACAGACTACATAGGACCACTTAAAACCACCACCAGCTAACGTACGAAGATTAAAGTAAACTTTTCAAGTAGAGTTAGTACAAGCTTTGTTACGTCACAACACTTATTAAATCGCAGCGTTGTCCTTGCTTAGTTCTGAGGAAGGGGTTTTTATACGGATAAGATTTATGCACGGCTTTTGACTATGTAATCTATCTGCTTTTAATACTACAAAATTTGATTTCAGATTGTAGTTTTTAATCCAAGCTTTAAATGTATATAAATATTGATACGGCTTTACTCACGTATTGTATTCGGGGAATGCCCGACTAGTTTCGAACTCAAACGGAGTCCATTTTCAAGAGCGGGTGTACGCGGCGGCGTCGCGGAACTAGTCGGGCATTCCCCGAATACAATACGTGAGTAAAGCCGTATCAATATTTATATATTAGTATGACTCACGAAAGTTATTATTCTAAAATAGCTTTAAATGTAATCCTTGTCTTCTCTTCATCCATTTCCATAGGGGTCGATGATAAATAACGTCAGGGAAGATTAAAACATGATTGTGGATTCAGCAGAGTATCGAGGCATAAAAATTAATTGTTCTCTGTTCAGAATCTTCTTGTCATAAGCATAACCATAGTGCAGTGGTGTCGTTTCCAGCCTAAGAATAGAACCACCCCTACTCGTCCCACGGGTGACGTAAAAATAATATTATCAGCCTGTATTAGTCCACTGCTGAACATAGGCCTCTTCCAATGCGCGCCAGTATAGTGCACTTATTGGAGGTATTTGCCCATAGTCGCCACGCTGGACAAGCGGGTTGGTGATTGCAGTAGCAGATGATTACTGTTACTCAGAAAGATGCTGCTGCCCATCCTCCGGATCTTTCCCTTAGTCGCTTTTTACGACATCCGCGGGATTTATTCTTAGGCCGGAAACCACACCAAACTATCCATCTCCATCTATCTATTTCTAGCTAACTCTCTATCTCTCTCTATCGTAGACATTTTTATGTTAACGATAACAAAATAAAATACCCCGCAAAATTATCGATTTATATTGATAACATAGGCAGTAACAACTATAAAAGTTTATGAATATTAAAATATAGGTAGCCATAAGGAAAACTATCGAAGGAAAGGGTTGAAATTACAGGGTGTTTGTCGTAACGACTTCAAATTGTTCAGAGTTTGGAGCTAACTTATAATTTCAGTCTTTTAGACAGTAGTTATAGATTTTGTAATAGATTAGTGTTTATTATAAAACTTTAGTAACTATTTTTTAACTTATTATTTTACGAAAGGTCGATAAATCTATACTTATAAAACAGTACCGTGACTGACTGACTGACAGACAACGCACAGCCTAAACCGGTGGACCTAGAGACTTGAAATTTTGAGACAATATTCTTTAAGTACCCTAGGGGTGCACTAAGGAAGGATTTTTGGAAATTCCACCCCTAAGTGGGTAAAAAGGGAGATAAGAGTTTGTATGAAAGTCCGTCATTTTTAAAGTTATATGTACGAAACTTGGTATTCAGCTTTTCGTTTGTTAGATAAAAGACGAGCATAGTTTATTTTTTTCAAATCTACCATTGAGTGGATAAAAAAGGGGGTGAAAGTTTGTATGGAAAATTCGTTATTTTTTAAGTTACAGATGTAAAAATTAGTATTAAGCTTATTCGCTTAAAATAAGAAAGACGTGTATCAAAAAATTTGGACTTTTTCCCCCTAGTAGTAGTAGTAGTAGTAGGGTAGGGGTAGGGTAGATGTGAAGTAAGGTAGAGTAGGAGTTGGGTAGGATAGGGGTAGGGTAGAGTAGCGTAGCATAGTGTAGGGTAGGGTAGGGTAGATGTAGAGTAGGATAGGGGTAGAGTAGGGGTTAGGTATGGTAGGGGTAGGGTAGGGTAGGGTACAGTAGGGGTTGGGTATGGTAGGGGTAGGATAGGGTAGGGTAGAGTAGCGTAGGGTAGTGTAGGGTAGGGTAGAAAAAGCGTAGAGGTAGAATAATCACGCGTACAACGTCGCGCGGGGCAGCTAGTCTTTCATATAAATGGACGATTAGACGACTTGATTTCAAAAGTTTGATATAATAACGCCTATTTTACTTAACTAATGGTCCAGTCAATGGTCGAAATTCGACCGTATTAATTTTTTATTAATTTTAGCTTTCTGCTTACAGCTTTCTTTCCCATATAAACTACTATGCCAAGTTTCAGACTCCTCCGTGCGCGCAATATTCTTAAAAAGGAATCCATAGTTTTCGCTTCACGTATTAATATATAGATTAAACCACTTAATTAACATCACATGAAGCAAAAATTCACGAATGCATAGCATGCATTCCATCCTAATTATGAACACGATAATTTGCATGCATTGAATCGAAAGCATCCTAGTGCAGGCGACAATTAAATCAATTGGGCCGTATTACCCGATAAGCCATTCAAAATCATTTGATTGTGGCCCATTTACACACGCTGTCTAATTCGGGAGCAACCAGTGAACCAATTTCGACCGAATATTAATTGTTACGTGTTCAATTCCATTACATTTGAGGATTATTGTAATTCTAGAGCTTCTAGTTCCTTGTAAATTAATTTTGCTATTTAAATTACAAAGATAGCTACGATTAGAGAAAATAGTTGTTTACACAAACATTTTCATAAAGTATTTATGCAAGTTATGGTAATACAAAAGTTAGATCAGTTGTCAGTATTTTATGTAGGTACGGACTCCCTTTAGCGACTGTCAAAGATCTTCATGACAGCCGGGGCCAACGGCTTAACGTGCTTTCCGAGGCACGGAGCAGGTGATAATTAATTTCTAATAGGTACGCACATAACTTACAAAAAGCGCGCGCCTTGGGTTCGAACCTGAGACCTCTGACTTGCCAGTCAACGGTCGTAACTCTATGCTATCACTGCTTTTGTGCCTTAAAGTTTATGAAACTAAATATTATCGTTCCCCAATTAATCTAATAATTAAAATATTCTAAAACCTGTTCAAAATATCCATATCCTGCCAAATCACATACTTTATTGACATACAGTGGATTTGTCTAAATCTAAAAGAATATGTTTGCACAAAGATCGTATCTTAAATAAACTTAAATCTGATAAAAGGTCCTTTTGAACACTGAGCGAGTTCACCATTTTGAACTTATCTAAACTACTTTGTACTTTGTTTATCGAAGGTTTATATACTTTATATTATTCTGGCTTTCCTTATCTTGTCAGCTTAGTGATTGAAACATTGTAGTTCTAAGTTTAAGATGGTTTAACCCACTGACGTCAAAACAAATTGACTCAAAACTACATCCTTATCTAGCGGTCCTTCCGACCTAACTTCTTTTGCCGATTGTACACTTCTTATGTTAACTTGTGTACAGGTTTAGCCACAAAAGCCTACGGCTACAAGGCTAAACTTTAAGACTTCAGACTCACTCATATATTATTTATTGGACATAAAATCTGATGCTTACACAAATAATTTTTATGTCATGCGACATATTTTATGATACGATATGATTAGGTTTGTGAACAGAATATATAAAGAAACGTCTGTAAGATACCAGGCAGGTTATGGGAACAACGTGTAACTCCCGATTTCCCCTTGAATTAAAGGGGAAAACATAATAGATCTGTCGTATTGCATGGATCAGAGTGTTGGGCCACAGAGGAAACGGATGAAAAACAATTGCATGCAGCAGAGATGAGAATGTTGAGATGGATGTGTGATGTAACAAGAATGGACTAGATAAGGAATGAGATAAGAGGGAGTTTAAAAGTGGCGGCAGTGACTGAAAAGTTAAGAAGTAATAGTTTATCGTGGTATGGATAGATGTGGAGGAATGAGCGACATGTGAGAAAGGTTTTTAAGTATGAATCTGAATGAGTTATAACGGTAGAGGTAGAACAAAGAAAAGATAGATGGATATAAAAACGATATGGATAGGAAGGGAGTAAGAAGGCAGTGACATCAAGGCTAATAAAGATGAATGGAAGAATATACCTATTGCGCCGACCCTAAATAAAGTTAGGACAAGGGGAGGAAGTTGACGATGACGTCTATATGGTACATAATTGATATGTCTGCTAACTATTGTAAAGAAAAGCTGTCAAAAACCTATGTTTAAAAAAAAACAAAATGCATCGCCAGTACGTAATACTTATTGTTTCATAGCTTTTGTCCATGATTAAGCTGGGATTTAGTAAATGACATTACTATGCCTTGATATAAAACTTTATTTAAATCCAGGACGAAAACAATTACCTCGTAGGTTTATATTCAGCAGTTTATGTGTGATTTATTAACAAAATACCATAATATTATACAAAGATATTCTCATTTATACCATTAGTATAAATAAATACATACACAAATCGTAAATCCAAGCCTTCCACACGATCCAAACTATACTTAAGTAAGTCTTAAGTATTTATTCCAAGTTAAACCTAGTTTAAGATCGACCAACACATGACAAATAAGAAAGACAAATGACATCGCCACGTTGCCTGAGAGATTAAACGGGCCACACGTAGTCTATAATAAATTGAGCAGTAAAATTGAAACCAGGATTGGGTCTCTGAGGCCTTAGAAATTCGAGTTCGGCCCCAATCCTCTGGATGGTGCGGAATCCGTGCGATGTGATACAGAATAATTGATGCCTCTCAGCGCGAGCACTAGTATCTGGAATAGTTTGAGAATAGTGAAGAGTTTTTGTTGATAAGTGATATCAATATCTGTTTAGTGTGTGCTGTATTAGGAATATAATGGTTTCATGTTCTGTAGTGGATAAGTGATTGAAATATTATTCTAATACACTAGTATTATAGAGGTTCAATTTGTTTGTATGTAAGGGCAATCTCTAGAATTACTATACCGATTCTAAAAGTTATAGAAAGGTAAAACCCTGATTTTTTCCTACCAGCTACCAATAGGATCGTCCAATAAAAAAATAAAATATTCAGGTTCCTTCATAATACAAATAAATCTTTTAACAAAATTGCTAATGAGTGTGCAGATAGGCTTCAGCAACAACCCTTTAACGAAACATTACGACTAGTTCATACAAAAATAATCATAAAAACAGTTGAAGGCTTCAAATAAAACGGAAAAGGATTTGTAAAAAGGAAAATGTCGGGTAATAAGAAATAATTTGACGACGGGTAACGGAAGATGAATTGAAAGATTTGAGACGAAGCACCAATTAAATTTAAAAAGACCTTCGTTTACAATTTATGTTTTAGTATAATTAGAAACAGTTCAGTTTAAATGGCTGATAAATATAGAATATAATTTTCCGAACTTTCCCGACTTGAACTCATCATTAAATTAAAACTAAAACAGGTATTAATCGCGTCATTACCTTCAGTTGACCCGTGACCACGGCTGGTGCAAATCAGCCAAACCGTCGGAAAAATATAATTACACAATTAAATCAAGGTAATGACGCGATTAATGCCTGTCTTAGTTTTTAATTTATTTATGAAAATCAGTTTGATTAAATAATATTTTTTTTATACATCGGCGTTACGATGCCCATAATAATTTTAAGGAAACTAAAAAAGGTAGAGACACGCAAGCGGGGCTTTATTATTATAAAAGGTACACTGTAAGTTTTATAATCAAATCTATACACATGAGTAAGTTTGTCTGTTGGATCACAGGTATTCTTACTATATCGCTTATTTAAAACTTTTTAACTATGTTTATTAATAATATGTATAGTATATAGCTTGGATACTCGCCGCGATGTTTCTCTACATTTTTATGGGAGGGATCATTATAGACTTTTTTACTCGGTGCAGAGATCCCAAGATTAAAAAAAAAAATCTTCCCCCCCCCCCCGCATTCCTTGCTTGTCTTTAGTTTCGCAGGCTTAGATTATGTTCTCGCGGACTCCTAGTGGTCCTTGGACCACCGGGAACCCCTGTTCTACCGGTATAACCAACTGGGCCTTCATTCAAATTCACTAGAAATTTAATAGATACACACTGATGAACGTTCTTTTATAGTTCATCACGATTTTTTATGGTCTACCGTTCTGCCGTCTCGCTGTTCCACAGTTTCACTTGAGAAAATTCAAAGTGAATACTTAATATTATTAACATTTTAATAATGTATGTTGGTAAGATTTTGAAATCCTTTTTAATTGGTTTTGTACAACGTTGGAGGGAAAAATAATCCAAAAGAATTCCAAACAGATATTAGAGGCAGATAATAGAAAATGTACATTTATAGTGTTACCATGGCTACCATAGAGTATTCGGTAAACTAGAGTCGGTGTTAAAATCCCCGTAGGATTCGATGGAGCTAGTCTATTTATGTGACCGTTCGCGCATTATTGATAAACCTCTCAGTTTGCACCGTGACGTGACGACGAAAAAGTATGCAGCTAGACTGTGCAACTAAATCCTTCGTTCCTTCTATAAGAGTTTAAATAAAGCTAAAAGAAAAAATATTAAGTAGTCTATGGCCCATGGAGCATATACAATGCTCCATGCTATGGCCTTAGATATTTTATCGAACGCACAGATTTAAATAAAGCGGTCTGGTTTTGTCTGTCTGTTTTCTGTGTGTTTTCTTTTAAATCACGCAACGGATTTTGATACGATTTGCATTATCATTTAAAGAATATCTTCTGGAAAATTTATACATGTAGATACATCCATGTCACATCACATACAGAACACCCGTATGAAGCCCGGGCGGGTCGTTTGTTTCTTATACATATACATAATGTATATTGTATATGTATAGCGGTATAGGTTTATTGTATTGTTATATGTTTGTGGTATTTAACACAATTTTAGAGCGTTTAATAAACAGTGGTAAACAAAAGTATCATCTACGCTTTTAAACCTTAATTCAAATTGAGAATTAGCTGCGTACTTTTGTTGAAATTCAACGGCTGACTGAGGGATCAGGGGCTCAAGGGGGATCGCTGGGAAGCTCTGAGTCTGAACCGAACCATTACGAACTACCCCCAATTTAGAAGGACTTGACGTAACAGCTTTACGTCAAACGGTTTCTGTTTGTATAGGCTTTTTACTAAAAGTCTGTTATTTGATGATAACAATATATTTAAATTTCAAAGTTTTTGTAGAAGGAAAAAATTGATGAATCGAGCTAGATTTGAACCTGCGAAGTGCGGCCAGGTTAAAGCCACCAGTCGTTCTGCCAACTAAGCTATTCGTAACTGCCCGTGTTATCGAAATTCTTTCCTACATTTAATCATCTCAGATGGTAGTTACATCTTACATCACCTTTTATGAAATTCTGCTCCTAATTGATTTTTTTTCTACAAATATTTAGATCATCAAAATGCTTCATAAAATGTTTACCTACATGTTTGACAAAATATTTTTTAATAATCCATCGGTTTTTTTAAAAGTAAATTATACAATATACCACACTGGAAAAGACAACAAAAATTCTGTCGATTACATTGTGTAGGTTTAGATTAGACAATGAAAAACTTTTAAGTTATTTATTCGCAAAAGAAGTGGATAGGTAAAGAGTTTTTAGCACACTTAATTCTGTATCTAGAAATGCTCCAAAACCTTTTAAACATTCAAGACTCGAAGCTATTTAAGTTCCAATTAATTTCGTTTCTATAAACGACTAACTTAAACAAAAGCAGAGTGCGCTAGGCTTATCTGTACACGCCACTGTAAATGTAGATACCAAATTATTCATCAAACAATACTCGCGAAACTTCTAGGTCTCTATGACGTTGCAGCGAGAAGGAGTTCGCGCAGGAACAGTTAAGAAAACAGTACAAATGACACCTATATAAGGTCTTACCAGAATCATCATCTTCATCAGCCTGTATTAGTCCAGTGCTGAACAAAGGTCGATCTTCGGCTATTTACATCCAGCCTCTACCAGGCACTTTTCATAGGACCTCGAGGTCGGGTTTCCCACACTACGCTTGCCCATACGCGATCTCCGTTCCAGGGGCCCGATTCACGTAACGATAAAACGTCTTAATAGAGTGGCAGTATAATGACAATAGCATTATTTTACGTCTTATGGTATTCCGCAAGTACTTTTTGAGGCCAGTGACACAATGGCAATAGCATCGTGTCAGAATGGTCATTTTTGGTAAAATAGCAGAATTACCCCCCAGAACACTTACTCCAACGATTGTCGATTCTGCGACAGATGTGACCAGCCCAATTGCCACTTCAGCTTGCTAATTCGAAGCCCTATGTTGGTTATTCTGGTTCCACGGCGATATCTTTCGAAGTCTGTCCGGCAGAGAAACTTACCAAAATAGCTTTTGCAAAATGTTGATACTGTGACGCTACTTGACTCGTTTTCAATACTAACTTCAAGTTTGGCGGGTACTATCAACGCTCTATATACTGGAGTTGAGTGATTTCTTTTAACAAGCAACTGCTCCCTTTAAACGTCCTTAAGAGAAGTTCTTCCGAGCGCTTGGAGTGCGCTAAATGCAAGAGAAATTTGATCTTAATTTTAATACTACTCAATTAAAATTAATCGGTCTGTAGACCATACCTATACTTTGAATAGTAGTTTTTATTAACATACAACATACATTTTAACGCAAAAGTAGAGCATTAAATTTCCCGTTAACCCTCGCATTTCAAGCATAATTTTTCCTAACCCTTACGTTATCGGTTTTAAGGTAATACGTCTTGCGGTTCGCCTGGGGACGTCATAAAGTCGAATGCGATTTTAATGTGTCGCACCTCAGGTGATCGCAGGATTTGCATTATTCATGATGCTCTTCCAAATTGATCGATCTTCACTCCTATTTGGCTTAGAACGGGACTTTTCGAGATTGATGCGAATTTCAAGACGAAATTAAATATTGAAGATAGCTTCACGTTTAAGATTAGCGTTTTAGGGTTATCGAATTGTGAGTAATGGTAACCGAAGTTCTGTGTGCAAGAGACGAGTGGAATATGATTAACTAAATAGGTACAAAAATCGAATTGACGAGGCCGGAGTGGCTCTTTTTTTTACAAGCTTTTATTTATTTTCACCTGTCCCGTTCTCAGTAATGAAATCTTGCAAGTTAAATTTGACCCACTTCCCGGTTTCCGATTAAGCTGAATTTTTGCATGCATATGTGTATTGCGAGACAATACAATTTTATGATGACATGGAGCTGATTATTGGAGAATTATGACTATTCATATGTGCCTAATGGTCTACATTTATAAAAATATTTTGATTTTGGAGCTGGAAGGTGGCCATTAGGAGCTCCACAATAATACGACACAACCCATCGAGTTTGGGCTCGTTTGATTTGTCTTGACGAGTATTTTTTTATGGTAAGCATCACCTGTTCCAGGATTAGCTCCAGATAAAGGAACTGTTCTACGGTCAACAGCACAGATACCTACGTTTATTTTTAATATAAGTATACTAATACAAAAGCTTGGTTAAAAACGTTGTTTTTTAAAAAAATATTAATAGTCTGAATTTAGTAATGCCTTTACCGACGCTTTCTGAAACGTTTAATGCGCATTTTTCTCTTCAGCTACAGCATTATCAACGTTTCATAGCCAAATCATTACAATAACTATTATTACGTAGTCAAGTGTTTTTATGAATGGTTTCTCTTACCATACGTGTTCGAGCACACTGTGAGACCTCATAGTAATGTTTGTGAATGCGGATGTTAGTTTTATCATACTTGAATTATTCATGGGCTTTTGGGAGAATGCACCATTTACTAGATCGAAGTTTACTTTGTTGCTGGCGAGGTGATCCTTGCAAGTTTTAATGAGACATTAGGTCTTTTGTTCAGCATTGGTTATGTAGGATTTATTTGTGGAACAAAAATGCGTCAAAAGCTTTTATAGGGTTGAGCTATTTTCCTGCGATTGTTTAAATCTCTTATGGATCTCTTAATACAGAAATTTTATTGTAATTTTAATTTTTAATTTAAATGTACCAAATATTGTTTTTAAATGCAAAATTTGTTACAATTTTTTCTATGGGTTTATTACTGTAACTTTGTGTGATGTAATATGTGCCTGAAAATAAAAAGATTTTATTTTTATTTTATTTATTTATTTATAAAGCTGAACAACCTGTTGTCAGAGTTTAAACCGCCCTAGGCTTCTATCATGGTTTAACACACTGTTGAAAAATCTCAGGTGTGCTGGTTTCCTCACGATGTTTCTCTTCACCGTTTTTAGCGAGCGATAATTAGTTCCTAATCAAGCAAACATCCCTGAGCAGACGATAATATCTTGCAATTAAATCTATTAAGAAAAAGAAAACTACAATGACAAATATTTACAAGTTACAACTAATAAATTTTACATTAACAGCTGAGTACCATTTAGAATTCAAATTGACACGACAACATCACGTTACCTAATAATGTCCCGCATATATCTCCATCAGTAACCTGTAAATGAAACCTAATGCCTTCCTGATGATTGATGAGCGCCGGCGGGTTGTTATCAATGGTGTTGTGCGCTATTTGTCATAATTTGACGGTATTGACGGTAATGTCTGACGGTGGCGAAGGGTTAGGCCTCTGCCTCGAATTTAGCGGGCAGCGGGGCGGCGGCGGCGGCGGCGCGGGCGGTCACCGTTTTACTGGAGCGCACCGCTCGTTGCCCGCTCCCGCGCCGCTGGTTTTCGAGAACCGTTCCATTTGATTATACGCATAAGATCCTGCCGCTCCCGCGCCGCCGCCGCCGCCGCCCCGCTGCCCGCTAAATTCGAGGCTGAGGCCTTAGTGGGGTTGTTTATTTGGTGTGTTGTTTTATTAAGTGAACGGGTATAATAGCTATTGGGTGTTTTACAGTCATATCCTAATATTATGATGTGCTGAACGGATTTAAATTATCTTATTAGATTTATCGTACCTACCGATGAGTTTATGTCCCGGATTAAAACGAAAGGTTATACCTACATGTTATCCGGAAATTCTGCGGATATAGTCGAAGACAGATAGTTATACCTTTATTAAAGCGAAACCACGTGCGATAGATATTCCTTCATTTCATACGTTGAAGTAAAATATCGTGAAGATTGAAGGTGTTAAGCATGTGCACTACATGATTATTAATACGAACCTAATGTCGTAGTTAAAGGTGCGAGCTTAGGTTATAACTTAGAACCTTTGAACTTGCCATTCCACTTTCATACCACTAAGCTCATCTACCTAGCCTTTTTCCCAACTATGTTGGGTTCGGCTTCCAGTCTTACCGGATGCAGCTGTATACCAGTGTTTTACATGGAGCGACTGCCTATCAGACCTCCACAACCCAGATACTGGGTTACACGATACCCCTTGGTAAGACTGGTTGTCAGACTTTCGGGCTTCTGACTACCCGTAACGGCTGTCAAAGATCTACAATTGACAGCCGGGGCCAACAGCTTAACGTGCTATCCGAGGCACGGAGAGTGATAATGTTTATAAAACGCACGTAACTTACGAAAAGTCATAGGTGCGCGCCTTGGGTTCGTACCCGAAACCTCTGACTTTCCAATCAAAGGTCACCACCACTAGGCTATCACTAATGAAAGTTCATAATTAATTTTAATTATAAATAATGTTCATTCATTCTTGTTACAGATTCTAGGAACGTAGTATTTACGATAGTGAGCCAGCCTGAGCCCTACCACGCCAGTGTAGCTAAACGACTCAAGCATGACATTGACAACCAAATCCAACTCCTGGAAAATGTAAGTGACCTAACCTGTACATTAAACAATGTGACTTTTTCAATGTCATATGTACTTTCTTAGTTAATCTAAGACACCTCTGATTAAATGTGAAGGAAAACATAGTAAGGAAATCAGGACTTAATAGTCTGAAATCGCCAACACAGTGAGCTAGCGTGGTGATTAATGCTCAATCCTTATGAATGAGAAGAGGCCTTTGCCCTGCCGTGGGACAGTTATAGGCTGATTTATTATTATTCAATGTAAAAAGAACTTGATTTGAACTTTTTTTCACCTTAAGAAACCTGCCACCAATCTCTATGAACTCCCCAATAAAAAGTTGAATTGCAACGATCGCTCTTATACCTACCTATATTTATCTCAAAAATTACTTACTCCACCCATTTCACCGTTTAGCGCCGTCCAAAAATACACGTAACTCACGAAGACTTCCCCGCGCCTGGTGCGTGGACCATCCTCCCCTTACTGTCCCCTCTGACGTCACAGTACAAAAGTAGTAACGTCAGATGGGTGCTGTTTGTGGAGACCCATACCGCGGTGAGGTGTGACAAGCTGATTCAGGCGCTTGCAGCCGCCGATAAACAAGAGGTAATGGAAATTACTTCATCATCCTCTTAGCCTTATTATTCCCAAACTTTTTTGAGGTTAGATTCCAATCTGACCAGATGCAGCTGAATATCAGTTTTCTATGTAGCGACTGCCTGTCTGATCTTTGCAACTCAAAGGGATACGATGTTCTAAAGTTAGATCAGTTGTCAGGATTTTATGAGGGTACCGACCACGAAGTTCATGGTACCGACTCCCGTATCGTAGTATCGTATCGTATCATATGTCAAAGATCGCTTGTCGATGCTTTCCGAGGCATGGAGCAGGTGATAAATAAATTATAATACGCACCTTACGTTAGTACTAAAGTCAGAGGTGCGTGCCTTGGAACCTGAGACCTCTGACTTGCCAGTCAACGGTAATACCACTAGGCTATCACTTCTTTAGTAATGGAAGGTAGGTAGTGGAAATTGCTTTTTCTTGCTGTATGGTTGCTGATCAACTGCCTAGGATTAAAGTCAATATTTTTCAGGATGTGATGTGGATAGGCTACCCCCTCAGTGATGAGGAGCCTACAATTATACACCACTTCACTTTCTATGAGGACTTGGAAGAGGAAGGAGGGTTTATGTACCCAAACTTCGCCAGTGGGTTCGCCATGAGAATAGAGCTGATGGAAATGTAAGTAAAGGAACCATTGCCTGTGACTTTGTCTACATAGTATTCATGGACATAGTCTAAGTGCCAAGTTTATCATTATCTGTTCAGACGTTGTGGTTTTTTTCTTTTGCTATGAACAACTTAATGCTAGGGACAAAGTTATAAACATAATCATAATATAACATAGAGTCATGCCTGTATTCCCCAGGGGGTAGGCAGAGGTGTATACAGTACACCCACGTTTCACCGGCTATGTTATATGTCCCATGTAACAGTAGCCTATTACCATTATCCGGGCACGATTCTAAACTCCGTATTGCTACTGAAAATTTCCTAAAGGAAAAACCCAATAACACTTTGCTCGACCCCCCCGGGTCGTATCGTAATCGTACCCAGGACCTCCTCCTCAGCAGTCGCGCTTGCTACCACTAGACTAACGAGGCTGTCATTAACATTACAATCAAACTAAACTTTTTAGATTACTAAAGCAAATAGAGAGTGGGCAACGGAGACTGGAAGCGGACTTCTCAATAGACCCTGCATTCGAGCTGGCGCAGTTGGTGTACGGGGGCGGTACTGACCCCGGGCCGTTGTTGACGCCAGACCTCAGCTTTTGTATAGTGTCAGGAGACAATTGCGCCACGTACCCAAGACAGTTTCATACATGTGTGAGTATTCGTTGAAAAGAGTTTAAGAGCAGATATGTTTTTTTGTATCTTGAGTCGTTGAAAAAGTTTTAGCCTTTGCTGACGAAAGTAGCCTCTCAGAATTTTTTACACCGTATTAATAATCCACGTAAGCGAAACAATGAAAAAAACAATGAAACTACTTGTCTGTCTGTCTTCAAGATACTCAAACACCTAGATACAGAAAAATATCCTAAACTTGACTACCTTATTAGAACAATTTTTTGTCGAGTGTTTGTCAATCTCAAAATCTTTGACCTTCATCCTCAAACGCCAAGTTATCGGCAGGGCAGTGCCATACCTGAGGACTCCATATTCTTCGCAGTGAAGACCTGGAGCGGGTTCCACTCGTCCAGGGCAAGAGTCGTGAAGAAAACTTGGGGAAGACACGTCACAAACATTATGTTTTTCAGTGATAAGGATGGTAAGAAAATTGGGAACATGAACTTTCCTATAGACTGTCTGCAAAGATTGTTAAGTAGACCATAAGAATCTTACTACCTTGTCCTAGATTCATCTCTCCCAGCGGTGGACACAGGTATACCGAACAGCAAAACGGGGCACTGCACCAAAACCGTCACCATATTGAAAATGGTGCTGAAGAGGATTCAGAACAGACCACATATTAAATGGATATTCTTAGCTGATGATGACACTATCCTAGGGTAAGTATGTTTGGATTTTACCGACTAGCAAAAAGGAGGAGGGGAGTTTTTTTATATTTGTTAGCGATTAGTCCGTTCCGTGATTAGTAAGCCAATTTGAGTGCATAATTCTTTTTTCATTCAAAACATGATCTGATGATGAACTTTGAAGATACAGAATGGATCTCCTCATCGGACGATAGCAATTAGCAAACCTTTTGTAATAACTAATTTAACCTTGTTCGTTTGTGTTCTTTATAATATAATCGACTTCCGACTTCCGAAAAAGTGTAGTTTGGCTTCCCCCAAAGTTATTGAGCTGCTTTTTCAAATTTCTTATTAAATATTTATATTCAATCTTATTTTAGAGTTCAAAGATTATGTGAAGTGCTGAGTTGTTACCGTGGTGGTACTGACTTCACGGTGCTCGGAGAAAGATACGGGTATGGATACGGCAAGAGGGAAACTGCAGCTAAAGGTCAGTTTGAATTGAGTTTTTCGATCTTGTTTTTTTTATGGGTATAGGGGGCAAAGTACAGGCGGTTTGGGATGGTAAGTGATCACCGCCGCCAATAGGCACCCGTAACACCAGAAGCGATGCAGGTGTGTTGCCGGCCCTAAATGAGGCAATATTAAATCCAGCTGTACATTGAGATTGTCTGAATTAACTGATTGAGTAAAAAGCACATACTTAATGTATTTACTAGGTAATATTCAAAAAGTGTTGATGTTTTTCTTAATGGTCGGGAACCCTTCCCGGGGAATTCCTCTTGCACCGATGCGCGCATTATTTCCTGGCTGATTAACGAAATCACTACTTTGTGTAGTAAAAATAGGAAATCCCAGTAGATTTCCTTAATTACTTCAAGAGTAAGTGTGTACCTGTAGAAGCAGCAGTAATGCTAGTGTGCACGTCCGGCAGGCTACGACTACATAACGGGCGGCGGCGGCACGGCGCTGAGCGTGGGCGCGGCGCGCGCGCTGGCGGGCTGCGCGTGCGCCGCGCTGGGCGCGCCCGACGACATGACGCTGGGCGCATGCGCGCGCTACGACCACAACCACACCATGACGCACTCGCCGCTGTTCCATCAGGTAATCAAGTAAAAACATTCAGCTATTGTTAGCCTACATGGTGGGTCGGGTAACTATCGGAGCCAGGAAATCTGTCTAGTCTAATGGTAAATTTCACGTCACCCAAAGATCATCCTCAAAAATTCACTTCAATTGCAGGCTCGTCCACAAGACTATGCTCGCGAGGTCCTAACCCGGGACCGTCCGGTTTCCTTCCACCGCCACTCGTCACCAGAACCAGTGCGGGTGTATGCGACCTGGTTCCAACACGATGATCTGGCTGTTAAGAAGATTAGGAGAAGAGATGAGCTTTGAAGATATAGAGCTCTGTTCTGAAAGTATTATTTTAGTGAAATATGTATAAATTAACTTTCGTAATGGTGCGGATGATACAAAAATCTCTGTTTATATCTGTTACTTTTTTTTAGGCTCCAGTTCCACAACTCATAAGTCCGTTAGAACTCATAAGTCTGTCATAACTCATAAGTGTGTCATAACTCATAAGTCTGCCATAACTCACAAGTCCGTTATAACTCATAAGTCCGTTATAACTCATAAGTCCGTTATAACTCATAAGTTCGTCATAACTCATAAGTCCATCATAAGTCATAAGTCCGTCATAACGCGTTACGAATTAATAAACTGAAGGAATCCGGACAGTTTTGATGAGATAAAAAATTGCCTTGTTGTTTCACACCTAAAATTATACGAGGAAAGGTTCTTTTATTTTAAATATGTCACCCGCACCATACTATTTGAAAAATAGTTCAGTTTAAACTGATGTTAAATATTTATGTTTAGTAATTTTATCGTCACAAACAAATGTTTACGTTGTATTGTATACGACTTGTAGATGGAAAATATTTCAATGTTAAATGTTTTAGAATAATAATCAGTTGAAAGAAAATACGTACATAAAAATCAGTGCAATATTATGTTAAATTTGTATTTTAAAACTTATTAGAAACATCGGTTTCAATTGCCTTGAAAAAAAAACTACATAATTTGCTTAGCATAATGTACTATCGCGGACACGACCGGTGCATCACTTTGCGATCAAAATGCTTTGAAAGATGCTACGTGCGTAGGGTCGAGGCTAGCGCTACGTACAGACGCCGGATGCAAGCGATTCTAACCTTAAGAGTGGTGCACCGGCTTTGTCCGCAATAGTACCAGTTATCCAGTTTATTAGATTTTATAAAAATAAAGGAATATTTTAAAAAATCCAATACGAAGATTACATCACAAAAAACGCTTAATTAAAAAATACCTCTTTACAATTTAATGCATTTATTAGAAATAATATTTTTTTTGTTAAGGCGATGCTCTCTTGATAGCTTAGGTTTATTTTAGGTACTCATAGACTGTATACAATCTCTCTGCCATACACCCCACCACCCCAATCCGTTACTGTGTGTGTGTCAGTCTTTTCTCGAATATTATGTAAAATTTGTTATTCAAATACTCAAACATTTATTGCATTCCACAATATAACATTTAGGTGGTAACTTAAAATTATTGAAATCATTATGGACCCTGTCGGCACAGCAAAAATAGAAGAGAGGATATTCCATTTTTGTTATTAAATGTGTTGTAATTAATACAAATAAAATTGAATTGAATGCTGAACTGTATCTATTTGGGACAGCCACTAGGCATACTTAAATTATATTTATCATTTCATTTTTTTAAATTATTTTATTATTTGTATGCTTTGTGCCAAATTAACTTTTATTATTTTTACTTTTATTAGTTACCGTTAATGTGCCGATCATAATACCAAGAAGCAAGTTAAGATGTATACCAGTATAAAAGATTTAGTCATTAATTAGTTCATGTCTCTTATACTTACTTATTTTAATTATTGACATTATAAACTTGTTGAGCAGCGCCGCGGACGCCGTGCGTTTATTAATTTTTTAATTGTTGTAATTTTGCGCTGCTTAATAGGTTACTGTTACTGTTAGCTTACATCATCCCACTGCTGGGCAAAAGCCTCCTCCCATAATTTCCACACCTTTCGGTCCAAGGCTATTGTGGACCATTGATCGTTCGTCTTGTCTAATTCGTCTCGCCATCTTCTACGTGGTCTGCCGCGACGCCCGCGCCGCGCCGGCTCGCTGTGTCAGGGCTCCACTTTGTGGTGACTTTAGCCCACAGCTCATCAGGCATACGACAGACGTGGCCAGCCCAATCCCACTTAATAGGTTAAAGTTAGAAAATCTTTTCATTTTGCTTTATTAATCCTTACTCGATACTGATGTAATATACCTTAAGTACCTATTAATTGTTTTAAGTAGGTATTGTTAAGTAAAAGTACACTTTTTGGACGAGGGTAGTCCAAGTGTTACAACACTAATTTAGAGCTCCTATATTTTTAATTATTTTAAAATAGTTAACTATATATTATAACAAATTAAATGTACTAAAAAGTTTAAAGTACCTTTGATGCACTCACTGCATTTATCACTATCACAATATCACTAAATAATTATTAAACAATGGATCTATATGCCAAGCTGTCGGACACAATGAAGGAGCTGTCATCCACTTTTCATGGTCGTATGAACCTGTACGAAGACGATCTAAGGGCTGCTAGTAGCAATGAGGCGAGCCACAAGACCATAGCTAGTCTCTCACGTGAGTTCACTGAATTTAAGGGATTAATTTGGAAGACTATGAGTGCTCTAAAGACCCAAATGGAGCTGCTAGTGTTGGGTTTGGATCGGCATGAGATGGCTTCTCGTAAAAAGGTTCTGCTGCTTCATGGCCTCGGTGAGGAGAGTGGTGAGGATACTGTGTCACAGGCTGTTAGCACACTAACGAAGAGACTAAAAATCGCTAATGTTTCTACAAGCGACATAGTAGCCTGCCATCGCTTAGGAGCACCTTCTACCAAGACTCGCCCACTCTTGATCCGTTTCGAATCACTGAATTTACGTGGCGAGGTGTGGCGTAGCAAAACCGAGCTCAAGGGAACCGGGCTAATCCTGTCGGAGTTTCTAACAAAGCCGAGGCACGACACATTTGTTGAAGCTCGTAAGCACTTTGGTGTGTCACAATGCTGGACGTCAGAGGGTAAAATTGTGATCCTGCTGCCGAATAAGGTGCGTCGGAAGATAGAGTCTGCGGAGGAACTGCGACAATTAGTGGCTCAATTCCCAGCGGCAGTGTCGGTGACCGAAAAAAATGCAGTTGATCCCAGGGCGACAACCCCACAACCGGCTGGCAAGACGACATCGATTCAGGACAAAAGGTCACGTAAACTGGCGAAATGATGGTACCGTCATATTCATTTTCTTATTATTCTGTTTAATTTTAATTTCGTGACGGTCAATGTTATTTTACTTTTGATAAATTTTGTCAATCAATATTGTCAAATCAAATGTCAATATCATTATTATTGTCTTGTCAGTTGTCTGTCACTGTCACCTTATTCGTCCGGAAATTGTTTTTTTTTTTTTTTTTTAAATATGTTTGGCATCTAGTGTTTTCGCTACATTATGTAAGACCGATGAGTGCATCGAGGTATGTCAAAAAATTGAAAGTTTTTACTTAATATTAGTTTGTATTTAGTTTATGTGATAGTATTACCTGTGTATATATATATATATTAATTTTATGTTTGATAATGACGATAGTTTCGTATCTTGTTCTTCTTCTTGTGCATCCGATGAGAGTTTTGCTAGTGCGTTTAGTGATGACGATAATACACATCTTCGCGACAAACTTTCGGCAACATTTTCTTGTTTTAAAAATTTTTTCAATACCGTTCACATAAATGCTCAAAGCGTTCCAGCCCATTATTCCGATCTATTATCTTCTTTTGATTCTACTCTTGTACATGCAGTTCTTGTATCTGAAACCTTTCTCAAACCTGTGCTCCCTTCTACTCAGTATGCGTTGCCCGGATACAAGCTAGTGCGTAACGACAGAACAGGCAAGGGATATGGAGGGGTCGCCATTTATCTCCGAGGAGATATCACGTTTAAAGTGGTTGATCAGTCTCCAAGCGATTATTCAAAATTTGCTGAACACCTTTTTATTGAAATTGATTTCAAGCATACTAAATTACTGCTTGGAGTTTATTACAGCCCGTCCTGTCAAATTGATTATTTCTCTTCCCTTGAATGTAAACTCGAAAATCTCTCTCCTCTGTATGATCATATTGTTATCCTTGGAGACTTCAACACTTGCTTACTTAAAAATGATGTGCGTAGCCGTAAACTCCTGTCCCTTGTCTCTTCAGTCAACATGCATGTTCTTCAACTTGACGCCACTCATCAAGCCCCTCACTGTACCCCTTCTCTTCTTGATTTAATTCTTGTCTCCGATTCTACGAGAGTAGCCACGCATGGGCAACTTTCTGCTTCTTTTTCCTATCACGATCTCATTTTTCTTTCTTATAAAATACGCTCTCCAAAACGCAAACCTAAATTTCTCTTTCTTCGTAGTTTTAAGAACATTGACCTGGAGCGTTTGGTGACTGATGCGGGCATTATTGACTGGTCTCCTGTCTATGAAAGCAATGATGTAGACTCTAAGGTTGCTGTATTTAATAATTTATTGTTAAGTCTTTACGATGTGCACGCTCCAATTAAAAAAGTGCGAGTTAAACATCTTCCGGCACCTTGGCTAACTGATTCTATCAAAAAGGCGATGTCTGTTAGAGATAGAGCTAAAAGAAGGCACAAAAAGTATCCGACGGATGAGAACTGGACACTCTACAAAAGTCTGCGAAACCGTTGCAGTCGTATGTGTAGAGATGCAAAAAGACGCCATATTCACAATTCAATAAATAGTTTCAACACATCTCAAGTATGGCAATTTCTAAAAAGTCTGGGTATCGGGAAAGCTGCTAGCGGTGAAACTCCCGAGATAGACCTTAACACCATCAATAGGCATTTTTCAAAATCCCCTGTTGCTATTGATGAGAATCTGAAATTGTCTACACTTAGCAATCTTTCAAATCTTCCTCTTCCTGATTGTAGTCCACTGAATTTTAAACCAATTACAGAACATGACATTAAGAAATCCTTAAAATCCATTTCCACAAAAGCTGTGGGTGATGACGGCCTTCAACTCCAAATGTTCCTGCCAATCCTAAATTCTCTTTCCCCTGTTTTAGCTCACATCATTAATCACTCGCTAATAACAAGTTCTTTTCCCTCAGCCTGGAAGAAGGCCCATATACTGCCGCTTCCCAAAGTACCCAATCCCTCATCAGTTTCCCAATACCGCCCCATATCCATTCTACCTATCCTCTCCAAAGTTCTAGAGAGCGTTGTTCATGATCAACTGTCTTATTATCTCTCTTCTAATAATCTGCTAAGTCCGTACCAATCTGGCTTTCGTCCTGGTCATAGCACAGTAACGGCTCTTGTTAAAATAACAGATGACATCCGGCTGGCCATGGAGAACAGGTTGTTGACCGTATTGGTTTTACTGGATTTTAGCAGTGCATTTAATTCAGTTGATTTTGACATCCTCCTAGGAATCCTATCCTCTCTTAATATGTCACCTTCTGTGATTACGTGGTTTGATTCTTATCTTCGGGGACGCTCGCAGTCGGTTCGCTCTGATGAGGCTTTCTCTGACTGGTGTGACCTTGCTGCGGGTGTTCCCCAAGGTGGCGTCTTATCTCCTCTTCTTTTCTCCGTTTTCATAAACGCTGTCACACACATTTTAACTTCTCACTATCATCTCTATGCAGACGACTTGCAGTTGTATCGTCACTTTAATATTAGTGAAATTACTCAAGGAATTGATGGGATCAATGACGACCTTGAGAAAATAAGACAGTGGGCTAAATCGTTTGGTCTTTTATTAAACCCTCAAAAGTCGCAAGCTCTCATTATTGGTGGTAGATATATGACTAACCTCTTAAACAACCGTTCTCTGCCATCAGTAATATATGACTCCATCCCAATAGTCTATTCTAACAGTGCCAAAAACTTAGGTGTCCATATTGATGAGAATCTCTCTTGGAATGTCCAAATCGCGGAAGTAAGCAAGAGGGTCTATTCTACGTTTCAGTCACTCAAGCGCCTCCAGAAGTTTCTGCCTATTAAAACTAAAACTTCTCTTGCTCAGTCTCTTCTTCTTCCTCTCTTAGACTATGCTGATGTCTGCTATCTCGACGCAACTGAGGAACTTCTCAACAAACTAGAACGTCTGCAGAATTTGTGTATCCGCTTCATTTTTGGCCTCCGGAAGTACGACCATGTGTCGGAATTTCGGTCCAAATTGAAGTGGTTACCAATTCGACAGCGTCGAGACTCTCATATCCTTTCTCTCTTATTTTCTGTACTGCATAATCCTAAGTCTCCTATATATCTGCGTGAACGCTTTCAGTATCTTGTCCCTAGAGGTAAACCTTGCCGTACTGCATCCTCTCTGTTACTTAGTACCCCTCGCCATACTTCAAGTCGCTACGATGGGTCGTTTACTATCCGTGCTGTACGTCTGTGGAATTCTCTTCCACATTCTCTACGTGATAGCTCTTCTTTGACTGTCTTCAAGAGAAGAATAAAGGAACATTTTTTAGCAAGTGACTTATAAATAAGTATGTATTTATATAAGTATTTATTTTAGAATATGTATGTAGTAAAATATGTGTGTTTATATAATATATTTATTATAATTATCATTTAAGTATGTGTTTTAGATTTATTATTACTATTGTGTAATTTATTCTTTAAAGTTGTACACTAGACTCTGACCTCAAATTGTACTTAAAACCTCTATCGCTCAAAGGTTTGCTGGTAGAAAACTCAATTGTGAGTTAAGCTCGCCTTTGTACATTCAATTACATTAAAAATGCAGTGTAATTATTTAAGCTATGTGTGCAATAAAGAATTAAATAAAATAAGTAACATATCAGTTGTGTACTTTCAATAAAGTTTAATATTTTTATAGAATATGTTTTTATTTTTGATCTCAATAATCCCTTATGTAAAATTGTAAATGTAGATTTTTGCTAGCTGCAAAAATGACGTCATAAATGATTACGTAACGTATGTAACACTATGAAGAGATACATACACTTACAGCTTGGCAAAAAAGAGTCTGGATAAATTGAGGGCGCCTTTATCCTACGATGGCCACCCCACATACCACGACTAAAAGTGACAAGATACTTGATAATTTTAGTCTTCAATATTTATCAAATTAAAAAAGTAAATTGAACATATTTAAAATTAAGAAAGATTTAAACTTTATTTGTAATAGTCATGATCTGGTAGTAGTTATTGTACAAAACAGTAACCAAATTATATTTAGGAAGATTGTACATTGGCGGCAATAACTACCTACTTATATGTAATATAAAGCTTGGTGGCTTACTCTGTGGGAGATCTAAGTAGAATAAGAAAAATCTGACACGCAATGCATAGTCCCATAATGTAAGTAGTAATCGCTATCATTCAGACTCTTGAGAATGGTCTCAAGAGTTAGAATTATAGCGAGCCTCTCAGTGAGTCAATTATGGATTGTGGATTATGATAATAAATCTTCATTATCAACAAGGGAAATTAAATAACATGTTTCATTTTAGATTTTATTAAAATACAAAAAATTCAACGTCATCACCATCAGCCGGAAAACGTCCACCGTTGAACAAAGGCGTCCCCTATTGAACGCCACAACGAACGGCAACTTGCAACATAAATTAAAATCATCAAGTTCTTTCTTCGGGCGACCTTTTCGGTGTTTTCCAGGTGTCGAAAAAATACTCTTACTTTTTTCACCTTCATTGACAATTGCTCTGATTGTATTTTCAGATTTACCTGAAATAAACAATAATAACTCTGTATAAATTCTATTCATATGTTTCAAGTATCAATTTAAACAGTTTAACTACACGTGATTCGTAGAATTACAAAACATAACCTCAATAATGATTTGTACACAAGACGACAAAAACTGGTGGTATAGCTATCAGAAAGTAAATATAACGACTTAATTACATTCTAGAAGAAAAAATGCATGGACTTTACCTGTCATTCGAGCAGTTTTCAGGTAAACATTGTCAATTTCAGACAAAATTTGTCCGGCTTTGCTTTCGGCCAAACATCTTAAGAAAACTTGATATTTAACAGATCTTCCACTACTGCGAACGGTTTTATTCATTACGAATAACTATATCAACTATTATTATGTAAGAATATCACTCACAATTCACACGAATCTTTTAAATTTTAAAGAAAATTACTCGCAATACGTAAAGATGACAAGGAAGCTACTTGTAGTTGACAAATAAAACAGTGTTGTCATTATTATAATTTTTTAGTTCCAACTGTCACCGCCTCAGACTCTTTTTTGCCAAGCTGTACCAAAACATTTTTATAAACATGTGAATAATAAATTAGCCTGTAACTGTCCCGCTACAGGGCAAAAGCCTTTTCTCACACAGAGTATAAACATACGAAAATGCGTCCTAAATAATTGTTCTCTACCCTATTTTAAAAATAAAGTACCTACCTACATAAGAGTACCTATACCACCCCCTAACCCTTTAAAATCAACCTTATTTACAAACTCAACGTAAAGCCGAAGACGTTTTCCAATAAGATACGTCATTAATTAAGGCCTTGTTCTGGCTAATGGACGCATTGAACAGAATGACTTGCGAACTAAAGGCAAGTCATGCCCCTTAATAGACAGACTTGCATTACTCCGCGATCGCGTAGTCATCTTGTGAGCGCGCGAAATTTTAGACAAGTGTGGACAAATAACTGTCGCACTATACAAGACTGTGTTTTTGTTTGATACTAATAGGTACAGTTTGGCAAGGGTCTGGGAAAATTGGGGGCGCCACTAGCGCATTTTTCATACTAGAATTCAAAATTACAAGTTATTTGGTACTGACATATTTCTTTGATGATTTTTTTCTTATAAAATATAATTAAATGAATCACTTTTAAGTTATTTTAGTACTGACTAACTTGGTTTCGATTCGATGTCGATTTATATTTTTGGTTCCAGCTGTCACCGCTTCAGACTTTTTTGCCAAGCTGTACAAAATGGTATTACTATACTTTATGGGTAGACGTCTCGACTACTAAACTAAATTAATGACTATCATGTCGCTAGTTCGTTCCAGAGAGTGTCAGCAGAAGGCGGAGGCACTATGATTTTGTTAAATAACAAATATGTTCATAGAGAGCGACGAGATATTTGCGACCTCTCTGTTGAACGAATCTGCGAGCTCGCATGTGCAGAGACGGAGGAGTACATTATCTTGTGTGTATACAGGCCTCCTAATTCTAAAACCTCACATTTTTTGGAAGTTATGGAGGATGCCCTCCGGAGGATAAAAATGAACAAAAACATTATAGTATGTGGTGATTTTAATATTGATCTTTTAGTAGATACCACCGCAAAACTAGACTTTATATCTTTATGTAAATCATTTAATTTAAATTTTAATTTCTTTAAGCCAACTAGGGTGACAAAAGATTCTGCTACATGTATAGACAATGTCTTAACCAACTTTAAAATAAAAGGTAAAAACCTTATATCAGGGGTTCGCTCTGATCATAAGTGCCAGATTATTAAATTAAATCATAAAATAGTCAATAAGCACAAGGCGATACAATGTAGGTCACTAACAAATAAATGTCTAGAAAAATTTAAGAAAAATTTTGAGGTACAGCTACATACATTAGAACCACACTATGACGATCCTAATATGATGTACAGTTCTTTATTTGATGCTATAAATAAAGAATTCCAGAAAGCATGTAAAGTCAAAATAATAAATATTAAAAATAAGGTCCCTTTTAGTGCCTGGGCAACCCCAGGTATCAGGCGCAGTAGAGACATTATGTACGACCTATACGATAAAAAATCCTATACCCCTAACAATGACTTTCATATTTACTTACGGAACTATTCTAGAATTTTCAAAAAAGTATGTCAACAAGCTAAAGCTACTTTCATAAGTCAACAAATTAAAAAATCAAAAAATAAGGTAAAAGCAACGTGGAAAGTAATAAACACCGAAACTGGTAATCGTAGGGCCACTGATAGTATACCTGTATTAAAAATTAACGATAAACTAGTTTCTAATAAATCGGTGGTTGCTGACTATTTTGAGCAATTTTTTACAAACATACCCACTGAGACTACTAAATGTCTTCAGTCGTGTCCAGTAGCTGCTGAACTACTTTTAAAGAAAAACTTTAAGTTTAATAGCACAACTAGTTTCGAATTTAGTTCTGTTACATATATTGACATTATAAAGGCATTTAAAACTATAGCTGTTAAAAGTACAGAGGACTTGTGGGGATTATCAATTAAAGCCATTACGCCCATAATAGAAAATATTGCGCCAATACTGGCATTTATTTTTAACAAGTGCATCACAGACGGTATCTTTCCCGACCTTATGAAGCACAGTAAACTCGTACCCATTTTTAAAGCAGGGTGTCAAAATGACGCCTCTAATTATAGGCCAATATCTGTGCTACCTGCCCTAAGCAAAATATTTGAAAAATTAATACTTAGCCAAATGCTAACGCACTTTAATAAAAATGAAATCTTGCACAGTAAACAGTTTGGATTTACTAGAGGTCGATCTACTGAAGATGCCGGTTCAACTCTAATCAAAACTATCTTAGAAGCCTGGGAAGAAGAGCGGGATGCTTTAGGAGTATTCTGCGATCTTTCAAAGGCCTTTGATTGCGTGGATCACCGCACTCTTATTTTGAAACTAAAATATTACGGTATCCAGGGTAAATCTATTGATCTCGTAAATTCTTACCTGTCGAATCGGGAACAAAGGGTGACAATCGACAACGTTACCTCTACTGGCTCATTTGTTAAAATGGGAGTGCCCCAGGGATCAATTTTAGGTCCATTTCTATTTCTCGTATATATAAATGATCTCCCTCACATGATTAATGATACCATGACAAATATAGTCCTGTTTGCTGATGATACATCACTCATATTTAAAATTAATAGGAAAGATAGGAATATTGTTGAACCAAATATTACACTTAATGCATTATCAGATTGGTTCTCTGCTAATAATCTTTTACTTAATGCCGGAAAAACTAAATGTATCAGATTCTCGGCACCTAACGTAACCCAAATAGGTACAAATATAAAACTAGATGGGAAAATGTTAAGCCTAGTTCCCTCTACCGTATTTCTCGGTGTCACTGTAGACTGTAAGCTGCAATGGGGACCTCATATAGAGGCACTTGCAGGTAAACTGAGTTCGGCTGCGTTTGCTGTACGGAAAATACGACAGGTGACAGATGAGGCAACGGCTAGGCTAGTATATTTTGCATACTTTCATAGTATTATGTCGTATGGTATTTTACTATGGGGATCGGCAGCGGATGTCGACACCATTTTTATATTACAAAAAAGAGCTATCCGAGCAATTTACAACTTAGGCCCAAGGGATTCACTTCGTGAATTTTTTAAGAAGATAAATATACTTACATTCCCATCCTTGTATATATTTCAAAACATCTTATACACTCGCAAAAATATAACTTCCTTCCAAAAAAAGAGTGATATTCACAAACATAACACTCGTCATAAGGACAATCTTGTGGTACCTGGTTATAGACTTTCTAAAACTAAAAACTCATTCATGGGTAACTGCATTAAGTTTTACAACAAAATACCCTCTATAATTAAGGATCTACCGGATGCTAGGTTTAAAACAGTTATTAAAGGTATCCTAATATCAAAGGCTTACTATAAGTTGAAGGATTACATTGAAGATAAAGATGTGTGGCATAATACTCCCTCCTGCACACTGCGACCCACTAGCGCTGATTGAACTTTACTAATATTCAAAATCAATTTTATTGTGCTTTGACATCATATTGAATACTTATTATAGAATAGGTACTTAATATTTTTGAATACTCCGACATGTATTTGTATTGCTTACTATGTAAGTATGTTTGTAATTATGTGAGCACCATGTAGTCCTTCCAACTTAGTTTTTATTAACGTGATGATTGCTGTACGGCTTGGGTATGTCATGCTCACAGAAATGTTCTGATAGCGGTGGCGTTGTGTGTCGGGTCGTTTGATTCCCTACAATATGGTTGAGTTAGGCGATGGCTGATGCATGCGTCATACTCGTGAACGGGTGCCGTCTGTTGGGACTGGTCAGCTCATAGCTGTTACGGTAATTCTATCAAAAGCATAAATATATTTAAGATGTACTTGTGTTTAGTCGACTGATATTGTTCTCACATAAGACCTCAGAACAATGTAACCTAAAATATTATAAGCCATTTATTTAAAAGAGCAACCATGGAGTTTCTTGCCAGGTTCTTCTCCATGAAGGGTAGGCTGCCCTAGGAACTGGCAACTAGAGTCACTCTTATAACAAACAATATTAGAATTATGACTATTCATAAGTGCCTAATGGTCTACATGAATAAAAATATTTTGATTTTGATTTTGAAACCGATTTCATACAAACTTTACTCGGTTTAATAAAACAACCTTTTAATGGATTGGTCGCGTAAAAATATTTATTTATTTGTCAAGTCCTGACGTTTCGAGTGCTTTACAGCTCTCGTTGTCGCAGGCAGACTACTCGGTTTTTTTATCGATATGTCGTCGACAAATTGTTGAATTCATCATTTTAATTATGGCATCGTTTGTTAAAGTTCCATAGGTATCCTCACGTAAAATGGATCTTTGGTCTTTAAAAACATTTTTTTTCCAAAATGTCAGTTTTAAAATTCGAATCGCAATTGTTTTCAGCATAATTTTTGGAAACTTAACAACGATAACAATAATTTATTTGTGAAACATGCGATAAAACACAGAGATCGTATTTTTAATCGACTCAAAGCTTGAATTCGTAATCTTTAATTGAGAATTTCTCATGACTAAAGCACAAATAAAATACGCATGTATCGTTTATTCGTCTCCGATGAAGATTAGTATAATTCAATAATTTCATCTTTTAATAGCAACCCACTATTTTAATGGCAACACTCCTAAAATCTTAATTTTAGAGCGTTACGGCACGGTTCGCCCCTATATATATACTCTAAGGTTCGCCCAATCACGAAAGCGAATTTGACTCTCATGTAAATCCTACCAATTACAGCCGGCGGCCGTAGCACTAGCGCCACCCGCGCAAACGCATCGTGATCGGACGAGATCGTGCGAATAAACTTAAGGAGTAAGAGTGCAATCCGCGCCTTGCCGCTATTTTATTAACTCTACCGTCTCAAACACTAATAAAAAACACTGTGAATTGTGCATACCTTTAAATAAGTGACTATATTTCGGAATTCAGTGTATGTGTGATCCTATATCATCATTAGTCACAATCGACAACAGCTCACCACTTCGCCGGCCGGCAGACCAGTGGAATCTCCAAGCTAGCAGTGCAGATACGGCAAACCAGGTAGGTGATTTGCATTGTATTCGTTGTCAGCCGATTCCATAACCGTAACCAAAGATATTAGAAAGAAGTTCACTTCTTCTTTAATATTTCTATGACCGTAACGCTTCCTTTATATCTCGTAATCAAGTAGGTATTCCAACTTGACTCCAGACGCGACGAACCACCACACGTAATCTTAAAACTAGGTTTCGCCAGAATCGTCAGATTTCGTCAGATTTATAAGTCGTATATATTTATAAGTCGTAAGTCATGTGAAAATGGTTGGTATCCTGGAAATAGAAGGGAGGAAACCAACCTGAAAAATGTTTTTCAGCACTCTATAAGAATATCAGAAACTTAGGGTAGGTATGGATTGTTAAAAATCTGATAACAAGCTGGATATTTGTAACGCTGCACTGCACGCTGATGATGTAGGTATGTAATCTGTTAGTAGGTACCTAATACGTGAAGAGAAGATTGTGGATCCGTTTTTATAAAAATTTTGCGCGCACGGAGGAGTGTGCAACTTGGTAGAGCAAAAGTTTAGGTATACGTATGGAGAAGTGCAGCAAGCTAAAATTAAAAAACAAATACAGTGGAATTTTGTCCACTGACAGGAGCATTATTTGTAATAAGTTGACGCATTCGAAGTGGATTTTTGCCGAAGAAAACCTTTTTGCATCATGTAGGTACCTACCTAATATTTTAAGACTAATCCCGAGGGTATCTAAAGGCCCCATTTAAAGATTTTGAAAGCGTTTAAGCTCCTATAATCAGTAAGTATTCATATAAAATTAATGATCCGTTCTAACACGCTAACATAGCGTGTAATTACGCGAACAATCTTCAAAAGGCTTAACATGCTATACCCCTAAATTTCTGAATACCACAGATTATATAACATTACATAACTTGGGAACAAAATATTATTTATTCTTGGTAAACTTTTGGCGGTACTTAAGGCGAAGCCGTGAAGTTGGCAAGGGATCAGTGCGGGTCAAAGCGGGCAATTTGTCATTCGACACGCGATACCCACCTTAAGTACCGACAACACTCTAACTTCACAAACTTACATTTTTCATTACCCGAAACTTTTGAGTGCGTCCCTGTGGAATAAGAAGCTGCCAATCAAAATTCTGTCTTAACCCCTTGGAATAGGGTTCTGTAACTATGTGGTTGTGGGGTTGTGACGAAAGATTTTTCTCACTTTCAGAGTGTTCTTATGTACCAGATGTACTTATGCATTAATCATAAATATCGAGGCTTTTGAGAGTTGGGAGTATAGAGTTAGCCTCAAGGGTTGTGTTTAAGCTTACTGCCTAACTTTGCAGGCTTAGACAAAGAGCTGACATTTTTGTTTTGTTAATAAGTAGGTACTTACCTAGTACCTACCTGAATATGGTAATAAGTACAGACGATCCACCGATTAATCTAGTTAAGTAGTTTTTTGTTGTTTATTTTTAAAATGTTTTTATCAGTTAATTCAATTGATTCAATAACGATTACGATTACGGTTCCTACAAATGTCACAGACCGGTACCTACTGGGTGGGAGGTGGGGGGTGCGATGGGGCGATGGCCCAGGGCGCCAAATTTGCAGAAGCGCCGAGGTCTGGTGTTTCCTGCCTCTCGTGCTCCATACCCTCAATACTGTGCTACGCCAGGAAAAAAATAAAACTCATATGTGGGCGCTAAAATATTTTTGCCCAGGGTGTCAGTGGCCCCAACGCGGCGCTGCTGCAACAGATGCACAGATACACACACACACCTATCCTCTTTCGTCCGGGGTTAAAAACAGGCAAACTCAGTAAAGACTGCCCGAGAGATATATACTTATAAGAGATGTGATCATCTAATTAGGTAGTTAGCCACAGTTTTAATTAAATAACAGCGTTCAGATACTGATTTACTGCGGTCCCAAAATTAAACAGATAGATATCTCAATCGTACTATTTTGAGGGGTTAACATTAATTATCTTAGATCCAATATCTCTATTTCGGTTTTGGGCAGCTGAGGCATTTGTTATACAACGCGCTGTGACATCGACATTGCAGTTTTTTTTTTCGTGATCTATTAGTTAGGTTAGGTTAGTAAATAAAGTAGTAGAGGGAGCTCAGAATTTTAAAGAGATCTAAATGCCTCTAGGTAAAGCAATTAAACCAACCTAAAGTAGCTAAAGGCGGCCCTAATACCTAGGACCCGGGTCTAGGGCGTTGCTTGGGGACAAGCTAGGGACTAGCTGGATTTGATTTCGGTCATTTTGGGACGTGTTAATGGCTACAGTCTTAGCCAGGGCTGTCATAAGCAAGGGTCGGGGAGTGGACATAATCAAGAGTCGGCATTGGGTAACGTATACAGATAGATACCCTGGCATTTAATTATATTCACGAAAATAAAAAATTTTGTGTGACATCGAATCTCAATCAAATTGCTCATGTCATTTAGCATCATACCTGCTATGCGTCCATACCATCATTGATAATTTATCTATGGTCAATGGTCACATAACCTTCGCTATGTACTTTGAGACTACAGTAGGTAGGTACGCTATCTTAAATATGATAAACAAATGCAAGCTAGCATACAATATCTCTTTATAAAGTTGCTAATTAACTTAGAAAATAAATGGCAAGTTCAAGAAAATTAACCTGTTGAAGAAAACCGCGTGTTCAGGGCGCATAATGAAGTGACTAACAGCGTTCATAAAACAAGCTAGACTCGTGACTCGTGTGCGGGTTACAAGAAATAATAGCTTTTTATTTGCAACGAAAATGCAGCATGGAGCTATATTTTCGTTGAAAATAAAGAGCTGGTAGGTGGTAGAGCTATGTTTTAGGTAATAGAGCCAAGGGAAAATGGGACTACCCTGAGATAGATCGGTGTATGTCACCTTAGAGTACCTACCTATATAAGAAAATATAGAGTGATAACGTCAACAATATTGCCTTGTGCGGAACGTAAGCAGGTCTCACCATTGATTGTTAAATTTTGTTTTCGGTAATTGTCGGTTATTGTGATGAACTTCGTTACGTGCCCACAGCGCCCAACGGCAAAAGAGAGAACCTGAGTGTCCAAGACAATTTTAATTGACGTGTTTATATTAATTAACGCCTACACATATAAACAAATGTCTGTTTCTTCTTGAGATGTACCAACCATAAATATTAGACTGTGTAAAGTTATTTTAGTTTACGTGTTACGTGTACAACAAAACGATCGATAACTTCTAACGTTTGCCGAATGCTTCAAATATGGATTTATATATTAACCGCGCTTTTATCGAAGCGCTCGTAGAGAATTGAGGAAATGATAAAGTCTTGGTCACAATGTTCACAGGTCACATTAAATCTATGTGACTTAATAGTTTGACATTCTACAGGAGAATGATTAGGCTTCATAAAAGGCACACTTTGTAAATAAATAAAAAATCGGTCGGTATTATTTTTGCATTTTTTTTTAATTTTCAATGGCACATTACCATCAAAGGGGGAGGCCATATTTACCCTTCCACCACTTTTTCAATAGTCGGTTACATACAACAAATACAAACAGAGTGAAATTTGTTGTTACGAGAGGTTTGCTAATGTCCGATGAGGAATTCCGTTCTGCATCTCCGAAGTTCATCATCAGATGATGATAATATTTATATGGGACTAATCGGAGAGTGAATTACTCAAATCGGCATGTATTATAAACCATAAAAAACGCATATAAACTTTACTAAATACTGCATAAAAAACATTAAAAACCGAATTTAATAAAACTTAGTTCAGCCCTACGTAAACTGTAGTTCTGAGCTCAGTTAAACGCTTGAACCGAGTTTAACTTAAATTGATCGCGCTTAGTGTCAGTGGTGAAATCGGCTTTAAGGGACACATAAGTAATCTAGTTTTATATATTTTTTTAAATAGTAAAGTTGAACCCTTAAACCACAGCCTAACTTACATGCGGTTTGAAGAACACTCAAACGAAGCGAGGCTCTTTGAGTCAAATGCAAATACAGCAATGGTTTTCTACCAAATCGTAAATCAGTCCGAAGCTGAGAGCTTCGAGAACTACGTGTATTTCCATTGTGAGTCGTTTACTGGTAAATTGGGGAATGAATTTACGTACGTATTTGAATTGAAAGGAAAACGCAGAGTCAGATGTACCATGTTTATGTTGCCTATTTAAAATGAAAAGACTGCTGATTCTCTTGTACATTCCGCTAAACTAATTTTAGTCTAACTGTATCTCTTTCTAATAAACACCATCGAAAAAGAACAGCAAATTGAACTATTAAATTAGAGCTGTCAAATTAGTCTACGTCCTTGCAATTTACGTGAAATTAGACGAGACCTCTATGACATGCCGACTAAATTCTCGTTGGTATCACGCAAATGGACTAGTTTAAGAGCTCTAAAAAAAATTTCTATCTTTTTCTAATGATCTCCTCGATAAGAAAGAGAGATAGTGAATCTAAATTAGTTTAGAGCGTGTGCAAGAGAATTAGCACCATTATCCCAACAAACACATTTTCATGTAAAATGGTTGTTAAGAACTCACCATAAGGCTCACACTGTAAAAAAGTTATCAGATCTCATGTAGAGCCAAGCTTCTAACTCTACACGCCCTAACTCTACAAGCCATAACTTCACAAACTTCACGCCTTAGTCAAAATATGATGTGGCTTGGCCATTTCGCTACATCCACATAGGCGTAAGGTGAAAAATTTATTCACTGTTCATTACTTTTCTGTTATACTAGTTCTTGTAGTAACGAAACGGCCATGCCGTGTTTTGTTTTCATAGTCCGATGCCCGATGCATGTAGCAACGATGGGACAGCAATCCGACACGACCGGAGAGAGATAATAGTAACTAGTCTCTCGTTAATAGGTAAAGAGAGAGTACGAGAGAGTTAGTCATGTTTTATTCAGTAAAATACATAATACTTATATAAAATCTATTACTCAACAACGAAAGGGGTGCACAGGAGTGAAGCACGCGTACTTGTCAAAAATAAATTTTCGCTCTCAAAGTCGAATGTTTCAGATTTGTACTCCAATTACAGCGAACGTAAGTCTTTGTGTCATATATGAAAGAGAGTGTTTTTTTGGAAAATAGGAACAGATTTTTTTAAAGAAGCATGTTTTGTTTATTTGAATTGATAGGTTAGAAATAGAGCAAAGTCTTTAGCTTAAACTTAGAGAGAATGATGGTAGTAGTTTGATACATTTTGGTGTTTATCCTTCATCCAACACAGTCAAAAAAAAGTAGGTAAAGAAAGTAAGTAGCAGTATAATTTTAAATCTTAAAACATCTATAAATTATCTCTATCATAAATTAAAATAATCATGGTTACCTAAAAGAAAATTGTTCTAAAACATTTCAGACAGGCAAAAGATAAGAATTATTTAAAAATTATTTCAAATACACTCTCCTTTTTAGCATTTTACTTTTCTTATCCGTAAAGTGTGCTAATTTACAATTTTATGAGAAAGACGGGATGGCAAAGGGAGGCCGGGGCTAAATAGCACAAGAGCACTATTAAGGCGCATTTAGACTCTGACTGATTTTCCCGTATTCTTTTTTGGTGTTGAAAATAAAGACGGCTCGAGACATGTTTCGAGAATCTTTCCGAGTGCAAATGCGCCATAACACGGTCCGTCCGAAGTCAACGATGCTGGGTCCAATTTATTTTATTGCTCTTATATCGCGCTGTTTCTTTCTAGCCGCGGCCACTCGTAAACATGGGATCTCATTTCTGATACTTATAAGAATCCTTATTTCGACGTTCAATGATATTTAAACGGTTGAAGAAAATTGGCTTTGCTGTATAATCGAATGTAGAAAGATAGCTACGCAACAATATTGCTGTGAAATTGCTGTGTATAACTAACATTTTATATGGATTATAAAAAGAATTTTGGACCAGTGGTCATAGGACTCTATCATTATATTGAAGTCAACATCATGAATAATAAATTTATATACATAAGCCTTCTCCAACCCTCGCCCCATACTTCTCAGAAAAAAAATAAAAAATGCAAATCTTTGTTTCTGACGAATGTTAACCCCTCGCGGCCACGTCTTGTCACTGCGTCAATAATACAGAATAATGCAAAGCAAATATTTTAACAATATGTCAAGTAGAAGTTGGCAGTTTTTGCCGGCGGCCATTTTTACCCCTTTTAATTCAACTTCTTTGTTATTAAAGCCCTTTGTTGGACAAGAAGCAGTATGATAATACTGACTCATCGTCATCATCATCAGCCTGTATAAGTTACTGCTGAATATAGGCCTCTCTCAATGCGCCACTACTGTGTGCTCATTGGAGGTATTTGCCCATAAACGCCACGTGGGCAAGCGGGTTGGTGATCATAGTAGCAGATGATTGCACAGAAGGATGCTGCTGCCCATCCTCCGGATCTTTCTCTTTGTCGCTTCTTACGATACCAATGAGACGAGTAGGGGTGGTTCTATTCTTGGGCCGGAATCCACATGGCAAAAATATTACCTACTGAGTAATTCTCATTAAGTTTTTCTAACTGAAATTTTCAGTAGCAATATAGAGTCTCCGGATCTGTGCGTCCCGCATTTTGGCACAACAGGGTATTTTCTGATTATTTTTCGTACGCCAACTTCATACTTGATAGACTATATCTCGATTCCGGGACAATCCTGTGTAAATACGTCAGGATATAAAAGGATAAAACCTCCATATTGTGTGATATTGGTATGAATTGGGGTCGGGACGTGTCCATGAGATCTCAATTTAAGTATATTGTGATCATTTTGACTACGTATTAAACGTAAATAGGTATTATTTCTGAATCCTTAGGTACTCAATATATATTGTAAATTGGAAAGACTTTTTTATTTAAGTTCTCTCCTTGTGTGTCAGATTGTCGTCCCATTAGACTATGAGAGTGAGGCATAGAGTGTTCCACACAGCAAAAAAAATGTTTGCTTCTTCATACAAAGATCGTCAGCTGATCGGCAAGTTTGTATGGGACGTGAATTTTTTTTTCTTGTAGTATCGTGGACAAAACCGGTGCACCACTCTTAAGGTTAGAATTGCTTGCACTCGGCGCCCGAACGTAGCGCTAACTCCGTCTCTACGCACGTAGCTTCGTTCAAAGCATTTTGATCGCAAAGTGGTGCACCGTTCGTGTCCGCGATAGTACCTATGTATTCTAAACTAATGTTCTACAAGTCTTTCAATCTGCTCTCACTATTTATGTATCACGTTGTAGTTTTAGAATATTCCACGGAATTTCAGAGCCTCTTCATAATTATTGTAATGAAAGAAATACCTTCCATGTTCCTAATAAAACAGTGTTAAAACATGATAGTAAACTGCGTGTTACTCCGCCGTAACTAAATTGTTAACTGAGGGTTAAATTGTACGCTTAAAAATCCACAGGAAAATGTAGAGAACTCGTTAAACACTAGAAATTGCTTCCGGTCAGCGGCGGTGTTGTTTCACTTAGGTGCCGTAACTGTTAGGGTTCCGTGAACTGAAACTTGATTAAGGTTTGAAAATTATTGAACGTCGGGATGGGTAATTTGTGTACAAGTTGTAAGAGCATCCCTAATACGATAATAATTTTAAAAAAATATCCTCACCGAATTTCAGCCAATCTCCACGGAGATTAGCCAACTACGTACAAGTGCACTAGTGTGTAAACATAGGTGCACTCTCTATTCCCTCACTCTCAGAGGGGACGGCAATCCGTCACGATCGGAGAGAGATTTCGAGCTTTCCGAGGCACGGAGTAGGTAAGTGATACTTAATTAATTTATAATACGCACATAACTAACAAAAATCAAAGGTCGCTTTGGGTTCGAACTTGAGACCTCTGACACGTCACATAACACATCTATCTATTGGAAGACCAACAAAAACTCACGATTTTTAGCTCAGTTTGCAATGCGATTGATGGAGCAGGATTTTTCTATCAAATTCAAATCCCGCTTGTAATCGATTTTTTCTTTTTATATTTGGAACTTTATGCTCGCTTTGCATTTATTTAATATATGCTTTATAAAAATGTTACTTACTAAGTATATATTTAAAAACAATTGCCTTATTACTGTTCACCTACAGAACCTCAAGCTTAAAGAAAATATTTCCTTGGTCTTGTCAGTTTTCTTTTATTTTTAATTCTCCGCTATTCACAACATCAGCCCGACAAGCGACGTTTACCGTGTTTTTTACTTAAAATAAATTGCTGACTCTCAAACTATAAATCATAGTTTATACTATCTTGTTCTACTGATAAAGAGTAATAAAATGTTTGATAAAGAACTTGTGGTGTTGTAGCGTGTTGGCAAATTTATTGTGTGTGGACTTTGCGTGTTTCTGGGTCAAACATAATATAAATAATGTTCTTGGCTTTCACGTATTAGGAACAAAAAATACTGAATAGTATAGGAGTTACGAATAACTTTGTAGCAGAGCAACTAGGACTAAGGATTTTACCCCCGTTTTTTCTAGGTCTCGGTTTCCGCTCGTAATCGATTTTTTCTCTCAAAACATTCGAAATACACAAAAATTTCGAAGTTTGCAATTGCAAAAATTGTGATGCGCTTACTACAGCATTTAAGTTTTACTTATAAGATATATAAATTAAACAGCCTGTAATTGTCCCACTGCAGGGTAAAGGCCGCTTCTCCACTAATCTCCACGCTAGCTCACTGCGGGCTAGCGATTTCAGGGTTTCCTTAAGATGTTTTCCTTCACCGTTAGTCAATGGTGTCTTAGTTTAAATTGTATATTAGATACATAGATTAGCGCTCAACTTAACATAAAATAATTCGATTTACTTAGACGAAATACAAATTTATACAACTTTACCTGCAAGATTAATGACGTGTCACCCTAAGTTTAAACTTAGCGAGTTGCTTGTGCTTGCATATGACGCATTGGCTAACTTAGACAGGGTTTAATTAAAGCAACGTGAACTTCATTACGGCTTGCGGATTAGAATGTATTGGATGGTTGACATCAGTTTAATTGGAAAACCTTCTTTTATAGACAAGTAGAGGAGTCTAGATCTTTCTTGGGGTTTTTTAGAGGTTCAATAATAGATTCAATACAAGTCAGGGGTTAAACGATGTATAGTAAACTCATCTAATTCTGTTGTAAAAAGTAGGTATCGACTTAAAAAGTATTAAGCCGTGCAGCACAGACTTTTTAACGTCATATCCTTAAAGCCAGTCTCCTAGCCTACTGTTACTGTAGTTTGATCATCCCACAGTTTATCAAAATCTAGGTACCTACCCTATTTCCTTCTGTACAAAATTTTTAGTGGACCAACTCAGCCATAGTATAGGCACAGAACATAAATCATATAAGGTTTCTACTGTGCAAAAGAACACAGGACACAAAAAAATTGTGTGCGAAAAAGCAAGTTATTAATTTAAACCATCAAAAACCTAAAAATGAGACAAAAAGAAATCAATTGTAACGCATCGCCCGCGCCGGTGTACTTGCGGTAGTTAAGCCTTGACGTTTAATAAAATTAAAACAACAACGGCGCCATCAGCTAAATTGTTTGCTTCTATCAACTCAATTCCTAGTCCACACCACACGTGGTCCTAATAGGTTATAGAAGGCACTCTCCTTAATTAATAACTAATACACAGGCACAATGTTTGCACTATCGTATAAATCGACGCACCCGAGATAACACGACGAGATCGGAATATCTGATTGTTTTGGATCTCAGAGAATTGGACCCTGTTAAACGGAATAGATCCAACTAACAATTTTTGTGAAATTGAGTTAAGTATGCCACGAGAATCTACAAATCGAGTTTTATCTATGCAGAAAAGATCCAATCGATCTGATGACTTTGCCCTAACAAAACTTAAATTGTACAAGTATACCATCACATAGGTCAGGATTTCTGAATATTGCAAAAAGGTACCATGATGCCAAGGCACGGAAAATGATAAAAAATATTTTTTCTAAAAGATCCAAGTTGCGTGGTTCTTTAAAGAAAAAATATTTTTTGCCATAGTTGTGAAACCACGCAGATTGGATCTTTTTTGCAAAATTATTTTCCCGATCCTTCCAATAATAATGCTGGACTTTGTGGTACATATTAGATCCAACTAACGTTTTGTTAGTTTTGATTAATGGAGATTTTAAGTTCAGAAGTGAAAACAAAAATATCAGGCCAAGTTATAATCATCTGGTAAGTTTTAAGTATTAGGACACTAAATTCTGAATATTTTAAATGTGGTTTTACCTTACTTCAGCATATAGTTTTTCTGTAATTCATGAAAAACTCCCGTGGATCCTTTATGCAAAATCCTTAGATAAATAATTTGTTTTTGGTATCTCTATGACAGGGTGAGTTTTAATGAAAATCTGAAGTATTTATAAAGTATTTATTGACAAAATCTAAAATAAAATTAAAAAAAGACATACTAATATTAATTTTTATTTATTCAGTAACATTAGCCATACCGACATCTTCGTATTCAATCTCAAAATCAGGTACTCCTGAAAATCCGTCTGCATTATCTTGTACAGTGTTGTCACTTGTGAGATTGTTATAAGCATCTTGTGGAATCAAGTGCATAAGGCCAACCTATTTCAGTAGCTTAGCTCAATAATATCAAATCATTGAGCTAAGCTACTGAAATGGGTTGGCCACAGTATTTCCATCATGTCTTGAGGTATGATGGAAATACTGTGGCCAACCTATTTCAGTAGCTAGATAAGTACATTATTTATCTCCCTGAAGGGTACGTGGCAATAATGAGCTCTTACAAATAAAACCTCTTCAATTCCACAGGATGCAAAGTAACAATTTCCTTGGATAAGCAAACTAGAGAAAATTATAAACAAACAGAATAAAGTTTATTACTAGGGAAAAGTCTCTTGGCTTAAAACAAAAGAAATCTTACTTTTAAAAAAGCTGTTTTCTTTATTTATGAGGAGCAATTTTGACGATAATAATAATAGCCTCATTGAAGTAGACCTCTTTAGAGCGGTCTATTATAATTTTTAAAGAAAAATACTTGCGGTAGGTCACGCTTCATATCGCAAAACATGATGGAAATACTGTAGCCGACCTATTTCAGTAGCTTATCTCTACAAGAGACCTCTCTAAAGAGGTTATCAATGAGCTGCTTCAATGAGGCTATCATCCAAATTACTCCTCATAAATAAAGAAAACATCGTTTCTTTTCTTTTGTTTTAAGCCAAAAAACTTTTCCCCGGTAATAGATTTTATTCTGTTTGTTTATAATTTTCTCTAGTTTGCCTAATCCAAGGAAATTGTTACTTTGCATCCTGTGGAATTGAAGAGGTTTTATTTGTAAGAGCTCATTATTGCCACGTACTCTTCAGGGAGATAAATAATGTACTTATCTAGCTACTGAAATAGGTTGGCCACAGTATTTCCATCATACCTCAAGACATGATGGAAATACTGTGGCCAACCCATTTCAGTAGCTTAGCTCAATAATTTGATATTATTGAACTAAGCTACTGAAATAGGTTGGCCTTATGCACTTGATTCTACAAGATGCTTATAACAATCTCACAAGTGACAACACTGTACAAGATAATGCAGACGGATTTTCAGGAGTACCTGATTTTGAGATTGAATACGAAGATGTCGGTATGGCTAATGTTACTGAATAAATAAAAATTAATATTAGTATGTCTTTTTTTAATTTTATTTTAGATTTTGTCAATAAATACTTTATAAATACTTCAGATTTTCATTAAAACTCACCCTGTCATAGAGATACCAAAAACAAATTATTTATCTAAGGATTTTGCATAAAGGATCCACGGGAGTTTTTCATGAATTACAGAAAAACTTTAAGCTGAAATTAGGTAAAACCACATTTGAAATATTCAGAATTTAGTGTCCTAACACTTAAAACTTACCAGATGATTATAACTTGGCCTGGTGTTTTTGTTTGCACTTCTAAACTTCAAATCGCATTTACTCAAAACTAACAAAATGTTAGTTGGATCTATTCCGTTTAACAGGTTGTAGTTCTGCTATTAACTTATTAATATTACTGCCTAAATCATATAATAATTCTGTTATTAATAAACGAAATTAATTCGAAAATAAAATCTATTCTATGACAGTCACACACAGACTAGTCAGCAGTCGCACTCGCTATCACTACAGTTTAGTGGTAGCACGAGGTCCTGGGTTCGATCCCTGGGTCGAGTAAAGTGTTATTGGGTTTTTCCATTAGAAAATTCTCAGTAGTAGCACGGAGTCTGGAATTGTGCCCGGTTCCGGGGCTCGCCCCTTATTATATGGGACTTGTAACATAGCCGACGAAACGTGGGTGTACTGCATACTCCTCTTCCTACCCTCTCTGGGGATACAGGCGTGAGTCTATGACATATTATAGATCTGTTTATTCTAGTACTTGGTAGATATAGTAGCCACAAGAGTCGATGCTTAGATTGATTACTGCTTTTGGCGAGACTGTTAGGAGAGCCATGCTTGGCATATTATTTTATACCCTTGTAAATAAAATAAATAATAATAATAAATAAGCCAGCTTGTAACTATCCTAGGCTTCTTCTTATATAGTGAACTTCTTCGTATCTAACTCACTGCGCACAGAATTAAGTCCAGGTTTCCTCACGATGGTTTTCTTTACCGGTAATCAATGGTGTTAGATTAACTAATTTTATGAATTTGAAAAGTCATATTGATAGATATATGCCAGATTCTAACAGGCCCTTGCAAAGCGGGTTCTTAACCAATGCGCCACCACGATACTGAATTGTAAACTACTACTTACCTTTTAATAAACAAACAAACAAAAAAAAACAAAATCATACATCCTCCCAATGCCTAATCTCCGAAAAAAGCTTTCCAATTGAACCAAAATCGAATCTTTCACGTTACCATTATTATAAGGTAAAGTTATTAAATATTGTAGCTTCCACCGGCTGCCGGCGCCGGTCCGGGCAGCGTATAAACAACACTATTGACACAATAAGTGCGAATGATCCAGTCGTACCCGGGGTACGAGACCTGAATATTGGATGCCGCGAGAGTGGAGTGTGGTTGCATTGATACACGATACGTCAAAAGAATGGACACGAAGTAGCTTATCACAAATAGGTTTAAAATCATTTATTAAGTGCGAAAATTTCTAAGAATGATTTTGGCAAATAATCTTCTTCTTCTTGTGCTTCTATATCTACGAGCATGTATGTATACTTGGCATAAAAGTTTATATGGAGAAGAAGTGGAGAAAGCTAAAATTTATTTAAAACGTACGCTCGAATTGACCTTACCATATAAACCACATTGTTCTTAAGATTAAATAAGACCACATTTGTTTAGGATAATTATTAAAATTAATTATTATGACTATTAATTTTGGTTAATTGTTCTGGAACTTGTTGTTATTCCAACACAATTATTTGGATCATTATAAATTTACCCTTCCTCCTACTATAAATGATATCACGGTTTAAAAAAAAAAGTAGGTACTCTAGGATTTCCTCAGATTCGAAAGAAAACGAATTGCTTATAATGCTGGGTTCAGTTTCGAAGATCTGGGTTCATTTTAAGTAACGGGTTTTAGATTTATAAAAGAATGCAATGGAAACCAACCCAAAAACACATACAACACAAGAGGAATCCCAAACGAGCTTTTAATATTACCTCTATGATATCGTCTAGAATTCTCTCTATGTTGCTTATTTATTTCTGATTTACACCTTCACACATTCAACCTTATAATAATTGTATAAGAGCTATTTTTGAGTGCTGCTTACCTCCCATAGGGGCAGCTACAATCCGAATTGAATATCCGAATGTGATATAGTAACTTAACGAGGTGAAAACGACTTTCTTGCGTGAAAATTGTAATAGGAATTTTCCGTCGCGCACTTTTATATTTTTTATTGCTTTTATGTTGTCCGGTTTAATATATTTCCTTTAATTAAACAGTAGTTATTTATTAGTAAGTTTAAGATAATTTCTTTGGGATTAAAGTATGTCTCTGGCCCATAAACTATGCAAATAATCACGAAAGTCTTATCTGCGCGAAAGAAAAGACAAACTAAGAAATCATCATAATACATTTTTGGATTAAATATTTACTAGTACCTAGTCCAATCGATGGTCATAATTTTACCGATTATTAATTTATTTATTTAATTCTCTATGTACAAATAAATGTGTACAGAGGCGGACTTAATGCCTTAGGCATTTTCTACCAGTCAACCTTAGGGCACAGATTACTGGTAGTGCAGAGATAAGCGTGGTAGATGCAGATATATATATTTTTTAAATAAATTTTAGCTATAAAAGCTTTTACTACGTCGAATCTCACACCACACCGTAAAACCCAATATCCTTAAAAGGGTTCCAAAGTTTCCAATGCTTTACGTAGGTATTATAAACTAGATACTGGATATTCTCGTCCGGTATAAACACCGCACAAAATGACCAAATTACAAGCCAAAAAGAACCTAGAGAAAATTGATACCGTTCTGGCCCATAAGACCTACAGGTGCGCTCCTAAAATACTTAATATTGTGGTTATTCAAAAGCTATACAAGTCAGTTTCGTGTGGTTTCCGGTCTAAGAATAGAACCACCCCTACTCATCCCACGGGTGTCGTAAGAAGCGACAAAGGCAAAGGTCCGGAGGATGGGCAGCAGCATCCATCTGTGTAACAGCAACCATCTTCTACTGCGATCGCCAACCTGCATGCTCAGCGTGGCGATTATGGGCAAATACCTTCAATGAGCGTACAAAAGTGGCGTGCATTGGGAGAGGGCTATGTTCAGTAATGGACAAATACAGGCTGATGAGATGATGATGACCCAAGTCAGAGAGAAGTCTTGCCTCAAGATGTTTTTTTATGATCCTCCAGCTACCTTTACTTGGAACCCCAACAGTCTTAGTCTTGCCACTGTTTTTTGAGCCATGAAATCATCAGTTATACGAATTTTTGTTTTATTATCGTGATGATGACATAAATTTACCGCTCAGTTTCTTGAGCAAACTTGCATATCAAAATGTCGTGCATATAAACCGCAGATTTAGTTCAGAATTACAACCGATCAGTCAGTGTAGACACGTTAAACTTCACTTCCGAGTAGGAGCTATGTCGTTAGTTTACTTATACACACTGAAGAGGAAATACCAGCCAGTATGGAGTGAAATATTTTATAAAATGTTAAGTGTTTTGGAACCATTTTACAGCAATCACACATTTATAAATTTGGAAAGTCACAAGTGTGTAGATAGATTCTCTAAATATTTTTATAAAGTATTTATGTTATGCGTACTACGCAAACACTAAAGTTAGAATTTTTTGTAAAAAGGAGAAAATGATTATTAGTGGGATTTGAATTTGAATTGTTTGAATTTAGAATTGAATGCTTAATAAAAAGACAAATAAAGGCTAGTGCGAAACTGGCCTTTCGAACCGTCAAACACGGAGAAATGAGACACAAAAGCGCCGGCGTCCTTGCGATAGTTAAGTGGTAGTTTATACAAAGAAATAAAGCAACAAGTTTTTTCCAATCCTCTCCGTAGACGAAAACTTTAAAGTACTTAGAGTTAAAACTTTGTAGCTACTGCCCAAATCTCTCTAACTGTAAGTCTGGCTAAACTTGGCACACATCACTAGAAGCCACAGAGAGTGTTTCAACTAACCGATTAGGATTAAAACCGTTTCGAACTTCAAGTTTCAACAAATGTTGCATTTGTGGGGTTTTGGGAGCTCACATTGTATTGGATTTATTTATCCTAGGTAAAGGTACCTACCTTTAGGTACCTGTAGGTACTTTTACTGAGAAGGATTGCGCATTAATCACCACGCTAGCTCACTGCGTGTTGACGATATTAGACCATTAAGGCCAGGTTTAATTATAGAGTTCTTAAGTAAATAAGTAACGAATACAATACAAATATAATAGTTCGTTTATTTTCGTTCGTTCGTTAGTTTGAAGTCAGTTACAATTGTTATTATAAATGAGGGCTCGAAAAAGATCAACTGAATGTTCTTGAATACCATCATGATGATGATGATAATAAATGGAGTCGGATGAACACTGAATATCAGCTTAGTATTGGATATACAAAATGTTAAACGAATTTTACGAATTTGAGTCGTGATAACCTAGTGGTATGACCGTTGACTAGCGAGTCATAGGTCTCAGACCCAAGACACCTCTGACTTTTTGTAAGTTATGCGCGTATTATAAATTAATTATTATTTACTCCATGCCTCGGAGAGCACAATAAATATAATGCTTCTAATTTCCACATAATTTGCCCGACGCAGTAATCCAACCCAGGGCCTCGGCTTCACTTGATCATTAGACCTGACAGGTTAATTTATAATGACGGGCAGCAAACACGATGGTTGTCTCAATTCAGATTTATGTAGTGTCAAATTGTGAGAAGGATAATAGCACGGTTCCCGGGTGAGGCAATCCAATCGTGGACATTGAAATATTGATTTAATTCAGCGACTGAAAGCGCATTCTTTGATCACAAGATTTAGTTTCTGTCAAAGATTTATTGTTTGGTTTCTGAAATTTATATTTGTTAAAGATAGTTTTCAGTCTATCGATATATAATATAAATGCAGGAGTTATATTTTTAAATGCTCTTTTTTATATTTAATTAAAAAGGCATGTGTTTAACCAGGAACCCACCTGATGGTAAATGGTACAAATTATCTGGGACATAAATTATCAGTAACTTTACAAGAGGTGGCGAAACTGGCACGTTTTTTTTAATTAAGAACATTTTTTCTGATTAAGCAGTTGATGAATAATCTAAAGTATTCAGTATCACTAAGTTTAAACCTCTGATTAGTTATTGGTTATTGTTATAGGCCTCCGTTCAATTATTAATATCCTACTATAGTTTTTTTTATTTTCATCTTTGGAAAATTTAACTCTCTTACTGTGGTACCTTAGCATTACCACTTAACAAAACCTGAATATCCGATCCTTTCACAGAACAAACTCCATTTATGAAATCATCGATATAAACAAAGGAGCGACCTAAATCAATACACCACATATGATTTCCATTTGCCTAAACATATTTTGAATATCAGCCCAGTCATGCCGAATACCAATACGGTATGATTTATATGATCTTCGTGTTCGAAGTGGCGCCGGTTGTGACAACTTTATGTAGTTGACGGTGCCTTTGTTTTGTAGTCGGTACCACCCTGTGAGGTCCCCGTATGGACTTATGAGTTATATTGCTTATTGTGAATTATTTTAGGCTTGGATTGCTTCAAATTAGAACCCCTTGAATGTTGCTGATTCAAGAACATACCCAGTTTTTTTTACTAATTTATTTATTTGCACACAATATAATGCAAATACAAAGACAAAAAGATCAGGACGATATTCCTAAGCATGCTCATCATGACTAAATTAAAACAAAAATCACAAGAGAGTCCTTTATGATCTCATTTTTAGACGTAGTCGGGTGACTACAAAAAAAAGGAGGGTTATGATTTTAGCAGTCTATGTATGTATGTATGTATGTATGTATGTAAGTTTGTTCATCTGTTCCCTCGTAGCTCCTAAACTATTTGTTGTAATTCAATAAATAAGGTGTCTATCGATGCGTCTTAATGGTCTGCGGGTTATAGGATTTATGAAATTTCGTAAAATCAAATAAGGTGGATTTTAAAAATAAATTAGTCAGCTCGAAAAAAATAAAGTTAAGGTAAATTTATCGTGTTTGATATCAAATGGAAGGTCTTGATGAGCACATTCAGAATATGTATATATTATCTATATATTCTGGACCACTTCTTAAAATATCAGGCTTCTAACTACCCGTTACGACTATCATAAATATATGTGATTATAACACTGCATACAATGTGAAAACGTGATAACAATAAATATTTACTAATTAAATTAAAGTTTCTACACATCACTGCCTATTAAATTATGATTATATTTTAAAATAATGTTAATTAAATTGAGATTTCTTTTTCGTAACTAGATGGCGTTGGTTTGCGGTTTTGTGGAAGTAAGTAACATAGAGTTAAAAATACCTCCTCAAAAATCCCGGAATCGTAAACATAACAATTAAATCCCGGGATTTTATTAATATGGACTGGATTTTGACCTATAGTTTTTATTAGAATTAATTTTGTATGTAAAATAAAACTCATTAATTTAACAGTTTTAGTATCGAACTACTTAAGTATTACATTATCTGTTACCGATGTCTAAAAACATAATAAAGACTTTTTATTATAATAATTATTTAGTTCATATGTATTTAAAACGTTAAATTAATATTTTGGAGAATTTATTACATGTTTTAACACATGTTTGCTTATTAAATATAATAAATTATTTAATAAGAAATTTGAAAAACAACTGATACGGAAGGGATTCAAACCCACGATCTCCGACGTACCGTGCCGACGCTCTAACCGCTGAGCCACCGTATCCCATCAAAATCAGACGAAATTTCAAATCTCTTTCTACGCCTAGGGCGTGTGGTAATATCTATCGGTGCCTTCTAAAAACTGCAAAGTTTAGATCACTGAGTCGGATAATTAATGTATTCCGTTCGATATTACCACACGCCTAAGGCGTAGAAAGAGATTTGAAATTTCGACTGATTCTGATGGGATACGGTAGCTTAGCGGTTAGAGCGTCGGCACGGTACACCGGAGATCGTGGATTCGAATCCCATCCGTATCAGTTGTTTTTTCAAATTTCTTATTAAATAATTATACGTAAAATTAATTTCTTATTTCCCGGGAATTAATTGTAATGTTTATGATTTCGGGATTTTAGAGCAGGTATTATCAACTCCATGTTACTTACTTCCTCGAACTTTAGGTAAATGTACTCTATCTATGATGATATCCCACAAAAAAGGTTTCATGTGTACTTATACAGCTTGGCAAAAAAGAGTCTGAGGCGGTGACAGCTGGAAATAAAAATAAAAATCTTAAATAACTACGTTTGTGAGTACTAAAACAACATAAAAATGATTCATTTGATTAGAATTAATGACAAAAAACTCGTCATAGAAATATGTAAGCACTTAAAATAACTTGTAATTTTGAATTGTAGTGTGAAAAGTGCGACAGCGGCGCCCCCAATTTTTCCAGACTCTTTTTTGCCTTCTAAGAACTTCTAAGAAATATATGAGGCCATGTTTTAATAGCTCGAAGTCGCGGACGACACCTTTGAAATAAATTTAATTTAAAAAATACATGACATTGACTAAAGGTTTGAACCGAAGATGACAGTTAAAGAAATCTACCTATTTATTAAGAACTACCACATTCTAAAAAATTGTGATTAAAATGAATTTTATTGGTTTCTTTACCACTAAAAATCATTGAAAAAAAATATAGTATAAAAACTAAAACCCGACTACTTAAAATCTAAAAACAAGCTTCTTAGATTTGAAATAAAATTCTGTAGTCGGAGGCCTTAATGTATTATAGGTAAATAGGTACCTACTAGATAATCTTCCAAGGGTAAATACTTTGTAATTTGGTGGCCTCCGACTACAGAATTTTATTTCAAATCTAAGAAGCTTGTTTTTAGATTTTAAGTAGTCGGGTTTTAGTTTTTATACTATATTTTTTTACAACTTTCATATTATATTATTTATATCGATGGTGGTGTTGGTATATTAATTACCTAACCTACCTACCAACCAAACTAATATTATAAATGCGAAAGTAAGTTTGTTTGTTTGTTATCTTTCACGCTTACACCACGGAACCGATCACCCTGATATATTGCATATACGTTTTCGGACAGAAACGGACCTTTCACTTCGAAAAAATATTCCGTTTCCGAGGAAACAGCAATAACGTTCTTATAGATGACAAACTTCGGAGATACATAACGGAACTCCTCATTAAACGATAGCAAACGTCTCATTAAATTTCATTTCACTTTGTTTGTTTGTGTTGTTAATAACTAACTTCCGAAAAAGTGTTAATATGACACTCAAAATTAAAAACGATTACTAAGCACCAAGAAGTTAAAGGACGAATGAATAATGAAGTTAGAAATAACACAAAAATATTAGTTTTGGAGTCGTTCCTAAGGTTTAATATGAAACTCGCTTATCTTTTCACCAACTTCTAAACTATAAATATTTAATAAGCTGACATGTGCTAAAACATGTAAAAAATTCACAAAAAATTCTAAACTATGTTGTTATACATATAGTTATACATTAGAATAAAGGCATAATATTTCTTCCCCTTAACTAAATAATTGATGAATTGTTGCTGGTTGTCCCAAGTATACCAATTATAACAATGCCTAAGAGTGGTTAATATAAATAAAAAGAAATTTAAAATCCTACTGTAATAAATAGTCTACTTACCTATCTTAAGTTCAAACAGGTAACCAAGCAAGCGCTTACCATTAAAATAGACGTTGACATAGTTAGTTTCATATTCTAATTTGTCACTCTAACGTTCTAGCTTATTAAAGACAAAATTCTACAAAAAAAAACGGTGTTGTAGCCTAAACTAAAGGGAATAAACAAATATTTTTGAGACGAGCGGTGTGATACTTGTTCGTTTACGTACCGGTGTTACAGTGCCTCTCAACAGATGGAGCCACAGGAAAAATAAGAAGTCGCTATCGTTTGATTCACTCGTCGCGTACTAAGGGGGCGAATTATTTATTTTTTCTAACCCTATTTTCCATGAATCTTAATTTTTAAAGGGCCATTTCGATATTATTGTAACGATTTGGCTTAAGAAGAAAACCTGTAAAGTAGCTACTTTTCACTAAATAAAATAATATTTACGAGTTTATTTTTTCGGCTGCATAAAGTGCATAATATTTTTTTTCGAGGCGCTGCGTTTGGGTTACATTAGAACTACGGAACGAAGCCGCGGTAGGGTTAGTTAGTTATTATATTTGCCTGACATCTGACGTAATATGCCTTACCTTATTTTTTAATTGAATTATGCCTTGATCAAAAATGTCCAGTCACTATAACAAGGCAACAGTTCGTTGTACTATCGCGGACACGAACGGTGCACCACTTTGCGACCCAAATGCTTTGAGCGATGCTACGTGCGTAGGGGCGGGGTAGCGCTACGTTCGGACGCTGCGCCGCGGGTGCAAGCGATTCTAACCTTAAGAGTGGTGCACCGGCTTTGTCCACGATAGTACAAATGGCACATTCTCTCTACCGGACTACAGAAAGACTAAAGAATAATGAAGTGCTTATGGATGTTTAACTTCTTCTACACATAAAACAAAGTCGGGTTATTTACAACTGAAGTTACTAAACTGTTTTTAACACGAGAACTGCTGAACCGATTTTCGTGGTTTTTGCTTTTTTGGATTGGTCTCCCCCTCGAATAGCAGTATATTAAAATCAATGGAATTGCACCCCTTAGGGTAGGGTAGGGTGAGGTAGGGGTAGAATATAGTAGGGTAGCGTAGGGGTAGAGTAGGTAGGGTAGGGTTAGAGTAGGGTAGCACGCTAGCGCTTACTAATAGTAATTCTAGTTCTAAGGGCACTTGAGGAAGAAAATAGAATGAGTAATTAGAGAGTGCATCTGTGTGTAGTTTTGTGAGTAGTTGGCTAGTCCCCGTTGAGATAGACCGCCGTAACCGAAATTCGGTTTGAAAGGAGAATGTCATTATTAAATAAACATTCTCTACATCCTTTGTATGTTCTTCCGGGACCGAAGCTCGATTCAATTCAGTACTAACATCAAACAATTAAAACTATTCGCAATTTCAAAGGTCTTAATAACGACTTGTGGTACATAAGACCCACGCTATTCATTGTAGAGTTAATTACCACTGTTTGTGGCGAAGGGCGCGAAGTAATCATGGTCCCTGAGACCCAAGTTTATGTTTGGGTTTCTGTTTTATTCTTTATGCTGCATACGGCTGTCAAGGGTTAATCATGTGGATTGCTTTGGGTTGCTCTTTGGTACTTTATATAACATAGTGTTGGCTGTTGGCGTCTTAGGATAATTATTATGCGATACTTACATTTAGTATATTGACATCTAATAATACAATTAACAATTATCTAATCACACTACAGGGTGTATCCGAATTCGTGTAGTTCCCTTAAACGGTAGGTTCTATTGCTGATATAGATTGGCCCTGCACAGGTTTTAGCTTGCATAAAAAATAAAAATAAAACTTCTTTATTTTTACTTGCCATAGGTACAGAAAGTCATAATATCACTAGGTAATACGATTTTAATTAAAAAACACTGACCAAAAAATATGAACTTTACAAAAACTAAAAAATTAGACCGCGGCACTTATTTTCCTTACCAGCGAACGGCCGGCTGAAGTAGTTGCGCGGGCGCGCGGGGAGTGCTGGCGAACCGAGCGTTGAGCGTTGACCGCAGCGCGGGCGGCCGGCGGGGTCAACGATCGATGCTCAGTTCGCCAGCACGCCGCTCGCGCACCTACTTCAGCCGGCTGTTTTGGATTGGACGATTGGATTGGATAATTAGGAATCAACTCCACTCAACTGAAAAAAAACATCGTGTTGAAACCAGCACACCTGAGAGATTTTTCAGTGGTGTGTAAAGCCATGTCAGAGGCCTACGGGCGGTTTAAAGGTTTAAACTCTGACACCAGGTTGTTTCTTAATCACAATAAGAAAGAAAAGACTCTAAGTAAAACACAGGACTCGATAAGTAGCTAAAGCTATGTTTTCAACTCGATAAGTAGCTAAAGCTATGTTTTCAAATTAACTAAGCTAAACAAATCGGCAAATAAAAATCACAAATAAGTAAATTTATTCGACCTATCTTAACCCGATAAGTCAGTAGTAACTTAGTATCTACACCTACCGAGGTTAGTTTACCTAGATCTGGTACCTAGCTATAAGCAAATCATGAAAACTGAAAATGAACCAAATCGATAAGTTCCTAGGTACCTACGCCCATAACAGCACACGCAGTTGTTTAATGTTAACTTATTCAGCACAACACATTTACATACCAAAGAACCTTTCTAATTCCATTTTCATTTTACATTAACTTTCCAAGTTTCTACCATACTGCGTTAATTATTCAGTCAATAAAAAAACAAAAATTAGGTAATAAAAGAAAATACTTGATGGATAAACGGTCAGTTTATCCCTCTTCTGGCCTATTCTACCTTCCGACAATCTCCCGCCATTAGGTACTCACACTATCTTCATCACGTTTACAGTTAGGTATCTACCTACTGCGCTCCCGGGCTGAAGTTAGTAACGATCACGTAACGATTCACGACCGGCGCGTCGTAGTAGTACTAGGTACAGTACACATAGGGACAGAGGCATTTCTAACCGAGCAAGTTCGAAGAAAATCGATGCGAATCTAAGATCGATAACTTCAGCCTAGCCGTGTAAGTCTGCGCCTACTGTACCTACCTACCTATGCGAAATTCAATTAACTTTTACGGACTTAGCTTAGCTTAGCTTTAATCAGAAATTATTCTTTTAAAAACACCATCCGAGTACCTACCTAACAGAAATTGAACCTAAACCCCGGTCAACAACTTCATTTATGACCATTAGCCAATAAAATAGTCTTACATATCTAAAACTACCTAGTTAGGCTTGTTCGTTTTAGGTACGTTTGACTCTTTTATTGGCTAACCTAACTATCTAACCAAAAACGAAACACGAAATCTTCACGACGAATCTTCTACCACGACATGGAGATAGGGTGTACCTACCTGCGTCTGATAGGTACGCACAACACAAAGTTACTTAGGTAAATTAGGTATTTAATTTATGAAAAAAGATCCAGGAATCGAACACGATGGCCGTGTTTCCATTTTTCCCATCAATAATCAAAGGAGGTAAACGTAAGTCTCGAATTCAACGTTTTCGGTAGTAGGTACCTACTGTGGTACTGGTGGTCCATTTTCAGTAGGACACGGTGAAAACATGAACTTCTTATTTCATCGGTTTAATTGATTACGCAAACAAATCCAATGAATTCTGAAATACCTACTCAGGTAACTAATCTAAAAAACCAACCACAAAAACTTCTCACTCAAAGAAGCTAACAATAAAAATTTTACTCACGGCTAAAATAATGAAAGGTCAGTCATTGACTGATATGAATAATTATTTGATTTTGTGATAATTAGTACATAGGTAGTATAATTTGAACACAGCATTAACTCATACAAACACAGTGTAAGTAGGTACCTTAAAATCGCACTAGCTAGTCAAATAAAACACCACACATCACGATACTCGGTAGGTTTAGGGTACCTACAGGGCTTAACTACCGCAAAGCTTAGGATCTTTAATAATTATGTTGGCCTAACTGAATACTCACGCTCCTCCAAGTTCCTAAAATCCCTACTCGCACCTAAAATCTCACACTCTAAAGCCGATATAAACTGTCACGCTGCAAACAACCCTCAATGGCAAAGAACAATTATTTTTTAAATTACATAATATCTTTTTTTAAATTTTAGGTACTTACCGAATAATGAAGTAGGTAGGAGGTCAACGATAAAGAAGGCTCAGCCTTATTGGGCCTATTTTATACCATTTCCACAATAATTTCCTTCTGTGAAAAGAACTAAAAGGGGAGCACATAGCACTTGCTTTGCCACACCACACCACAAGTCTACAACACAGAATAGGTATGTTTTCGTATTAGCTACCAAGTTAATTAAAATACCACAAAAACTCACATCACTGCACATGTAGATTCACCATTAAATTCATAATGTGTAATTATTCTACAATTTACCTACATTAAAACTACAATCTTCGATAATACACTATCCTCGCGCACATAAGAGCAGAGTTGTTAGTTGACTGTCGATGTCGACGTAGGTACTCGTACAATATCTACTATTCCAACCGATAAGTAGGCAGTCTAGTAATAAAAAGCTAATTCAGTTAGCTCTCGATTTGTTAGAGCGGACATACCTACCTAATAATTTCGCGATGTGCACACGTATTTCGCGATGTGTACGTCCCAGCAAAATGATGGCTGGCTGTCGACTGACCAGTGACCAGTGATTTGCTTACATTACATACACGTGGAGTGATGCAGTCAAAGGTACCGCCATCATGGCGGCACCTTTGACCGCCGCGGCGGTACGAGGCATCCACAAAGCGTCATGCGGTCAAAGGACAATAAAAAAGCCGCCCTAACATCTTTTTCAAATCAAAATGATCTTTATGCACACGCAATAACTATTAAATTCGTTTGGCACTTATTTTTGATTAATAAAATGGATTTTTTTAACTTAATCGAAACTAACAACATGTGTATGTGTGTGTGCGCCTTGGCACGTGTAAGTAGTACACGAGCAAGTAGATTGAAGGTACCTAGGTATTACGGCTTGGGAAGTGCAACGGCGCGGCGTGCCCTCAGCGCGGCCATCCGCCAACAGCAACAGAGCGTCTCGCTGTCGGCCGTAGTATGAGCTGTAGCCGACAGGGAGGACTATTGGGAGGCGTTCGCGTCCTTCTGCGAGGAGGTCGTCTCGCAGAAGGAAGCGGCGGAGCGTGTCAGGCGGCAGTATGCTCTCCTGCACCCACCTTGACGAGAGCTGGCGGGCGGCCTGATCCCGGTATGCCGCCCGCCTTGCCCGATGTAGGGGCGAAGGCCATTGAGCGTTACCCTAGCAAGTAGCAATCGATTTCCAATGTCATGGACATGGTTCTTAGTAACCACACAAGCTTATTTTATTTACTTATAAAAGAGTTCCTTAGGTAATTCCGTCGTGACTGAATGTCGAAGAAAAGTATGCAGGTAACACGACGAAATAACATAGGTAAACAAAAATAAAAACAACTAAAAGTAAACTAAATAACGAAAATTAAAACGGAAAAAATACAAAAAGAATAATTTACGTCCCTCAGGATCGAACTTGAACTTATTAAATCTCAGTCCGCCTGGTTAACTTAGAGCTGACTCAACCGACAGGCAGTGCGCCGAATATGTGGATCTGTTCGTAGGCTTCTTTCTGTCAGTAAGTGCAACCACCAAATAAATCTCTGCCTGCCTACCGTATCGGCTGCTTGCATTCGATTCCTAGATCGATTTTGCTAAGTAAGCACACATTTTGTGTTGTTTGATTGTGTACCTATCGGACAAGTCAATGTCGTGGTAGTGGGGTGATATTAACGAAATATCATTTCGTGTAGGTTTTTGGTTAATTAAATAGGTACCTATTACTTATGTTAGTTCCAGGTTTGTTTGATTCTGTCATTGCCTAATGGTCATAAACGGGGTAATTGACCGGGATATTGGGTTCGATTCCTGAGTCATTCACAGTTAGGTAGGTACCTACCTGAGGCGGTGGCTTTTTAACAAGAATGAATTAGTAATTAGAAATGCAGCTACCATCGATGTCTTGCGTTCGATTCCTGGATCGATTTTGCATTGATACTTAAGCACTTCACTTTGTGTTGTTGTGTATCAGAAAAGATTAACGGCAAGGTCGGTGACACCCCCGCCCGCCTACCGCGGCGCCCGCCCGACTCCCGACAGACAGTGTGACTCATACGCACGCGCTATCGTGACGTCTGTGTTGCTTTCCCGCGCAAGCGCCGCCGCGCCGCGCCCGTGTCACAGAATAACCGAATTCGGTTATTCTGTGCCCGTGTCACCCGTGCGTGCGTCATGTTCGATTTCAGTAACCGCGAGTTTTATGAGATGGTGCGAGTTTATCTCCTAAGTGGTGAAAGTTTAGCAGCAGCTTGCAGAATGTATGAAAGTGAGAGTACCGTGGCCGGCTAGGTCCCCGGACCTTACTCCCGGCGACTTTTTTCTCTGAGGAGAGGTGAAACGCCGAGTGTATGTGGACGAGGTCCAAAACTTAGAGGACTTAAAAATAATAAACGTGTTTAATGAAGTGAAAAATGAAACTAGTGTACTTAACAAACTGAATGACAATTTAATAAAACGTGCACGTTTATGCCTTGAAAGAGGAGGCCTTCATTTTGAACAATTATTAAAATACTGTGATTAGTGCATTACACGACATGTCCCCTACGTGTACCTAAGAAGAAGTACAGAAGTACCTAAGCATTTAATTTCAATTTATCATAATGCTTTATTTTCTGCATTTTGATGGTCCTAAGCCCATGAAAGTATGAAGGAAAAATTATGGAATCACTTATCAAGGTCAGTGACTGCCTAAACTGTAAAAGACTAATTCAAATGTGATAAATTTAGCGTTTAGTAACCCGCATAGGTACCTAGGTATGTCGGCGGTCGCCGGTCGGCGGCCGGTGCATCGGCATCGTGCGAGCGCATCAGCGCACAGCTGATTATCCAAGTACCTACGTAGAACGCACGCGCCGCCCGCGTGGGCCGATCACCCCGCGCGATGACAATAAAATCAGTTTCAAAATAAACATCTTTCGCATGCAATAACTTTATTTTTTAGTACTAAGACGTATTAAACTAAAAAATACGAATTTATTCAAATTCGTTAAAGTTTATTTTTTCAAAGTATCCGCACTCCTTAAAAAGTCTTCCTGTAGGTATTATGGCACAAGTCTAAGACACAACGGTCGCTATAACTTGATACGGGATACAAGTCGCCTCTAATTTTTTACTTTTGGTTTGAGAAAATGGACGATTGCGAGCAAATAAGACAGCGATAAACTTGTCAAGTAAAGATGTAGGTAGTGACTCAAGTGAGTGACGGTGGAGTGGTGGCTAGTTCGTAATGGTTGGTAGGTAATGGCGAGAGATAGTAGGAAGCAAGGATAGCCAGTCTGTCAGAGAACAGAGATAAAGGTAACCTAAAATTTCGTTTGTTTCATTATGTTTTATTTGAATTAAAATTAACCGCATAATTAAGGCAGCATGATAGAATAAAACATTTAGAAAGGGGTCAGTATCATTTTAGGCATGGAATTCTTTAGCATTTTGTTAAGTTAATTTGATTGTGTCAATGACTTGTCAGAAAAGTGATCGTTAACCAGGGAACGGAATTCGATTCCAGGGTCATGTAAAAGTGCTAGATTTCGCATAAATACCTACACAAGTTTCTTTGTTGGGCCCAATGTAATTTCGTATTTTGTAAGAACATTTTGGTTGATACTTAATAAGTTTTCATTAGTTTGACTGTGTCTAGTACCTAATCGCAAACGTCGTGAGTGGATGTTCTCTAAATGAAGGCCTGCGGTCCCAGCGCGGCGGCTACTTATTTAAAACCATGTTGCCCCACGTTTGCCCTTCACATGATATCACTAATAAAACCAGATCAACTGGACCGTAGTATCTCTGATATTAAAATCGTCTAGTTCTACGTAAATTGTAAAGCCAAGAAGTGGTTGAAACATCAGCTGGCCGGGCGCCACGCGACGAAAGTCCGAGATCGTGACCTCGACGAGCGCGCTCGACAACGCGGAACGCGCGTCGCTTCGCCCGCCGCTGCGCCGCCGCCGCCGCGCTGTGTCAGTGACCCCACGGCCGCAAAAATAAATATCCCATCCCAAATTTTTATTATTTTTTATTTTAAGTTTTTTTATTAATTGTTGTTGGGGTATCTCTTAATGGTTATAATGAGGGAGAGGTTTGATAGAAAGAAGGTCACTTTCGGATATATACTTTACTGGTACCAGGTACAAATACAATATAACAATAACTACATAATAACGACCTAACTGTATGGGTGCGGGGAGACGACTGCTGCGCCACGCTAATATCGCTGTGCGCCTTATACAAAACTAATGCGTCAGCAGTGTCCCTACAATATTCCCCCCCTTTTAACAAAAAAAAAGGAACTTTTTTTTTAAACATTTCACAAAATAATTAACTTGCACACAATATAATTACGTTGGACCTTTAAAAACATTTAACATAAACAAGTAGTGACAATCAGTCTTTAAGCGGAACTCTAATATAAACAAATATCTCATGTTACTGGAGCGCTAGTTCACACAATGCAAGCTCAACAAAAATACGATAGTGGTCGATACGTGGGACAAATTACTTACAATGAAATAATAACTATTCATAACCGAAACTTTAGGTACAATATTCTACCAGAAAATAATAAGAACACATCACAAATACTTTAAATTCACATTTCTTAAAACTTAACTGCTGCTCTCCATATGACGCTTGTAGATAAAGCTATTCGTACGAAGAAGCTCATTCATGTCATTCACTGTCCTCGGAGTATGCTGCGTGTCTTCGTCCTGGTGCGGAATCTGCCTCGCCCCCAAGTGTAATACGCCTCGACGTACGCACTGTACGATTGAGTGCCGCCGCCGTATACTGCTCCGGAAATGCCTAGCTGCCCGTGCCATGGTCGCTCGTGTCAGCAGTTCTTGTGTAAACGTGTCCTGTATTCCTCTCAATTGTGTGTGTCAGGTGCAGTTAGGTCCATAGCCCTCTTGGTCACAGCAAAAAGGGCGAGTCGTCTCCCGTAATTACGTGTTCAGGTTACCTCCATAAGCATCCTCTGCTGCCACGCTGCACATGCGCTATTTGGTTTCGCTGTCCATGCGCACGTGTGTCGATGCCACGTTGTTCATCCAAGCGCGTGCTCGATTCTCACGGTGTCATCGCTGAAAGCTGCGTATCCAGTGTCGAAGGGTCACCAATGTTGGGGTATCTCTTTATGGTTATAATGAGGGAGAGGTTTGATAGAAAGAAGGTCACTTTCGGATATATACTTTACTGGTACCAGGTACAAATACAATATAACAATAACTACATAATAACGACCTAACTGTATGGGTGCGGGGAGACGACTGCTGCGCCACGCTAATATCGCTGTGCGCCTTATACAAAACTAATGCGTCAGCAGTGTCCCTACAATTGTTTTTAAGTGATTTAGGCATCAGTGGGTAATAATAAGACTATCTGAACTTATTGCAAGTCAAAAAAAGGAAAAAATATTTATGATTTTTAATCAAGCTAAAACCTGTGCAGGGCCAATCTATATCAGCAATAGAACCTACCGTTTAAGGGAACTACACGAATTCGGATACAGTATATAGAACTAAAACTAAAAATAAAATAAAAAGATAAAAAACTTAATCTAAAAGACTGCTTCCAGTGGGCAATGTCCCTAAAACGCTGGCTGCATTGCCACGTTGAATGGCAATGCTAAGCCTTTGAGCTAGATATAGGCCAGCGTTTTGATCCCGAGTAGCTTCGACCAGACGCCCCAATAGTTCTTTAAACATTTTTCGGGCTCCCGGCCCCCACGACCCCAGCTTCTCGACCCCAAAAGGCTCAAATAAGGTAATAGGTAATGTTTGTTACTCTAGCACGCCAAAATTGCTGTACCTACGAATTTTAGTAAATTAATTAAAATGGATACCTATATGTATCAATTCTTTGGTCAAATAATATAAAAAACATTTATGATATATATAAAAAAACATATTATTACATATAGGTACCAAAACAGGCTACACTTCAAGGGGCAAAAGATTTAAAAAAACGGAATTCTTTATGTAAGTTTGTAAATTATAATAATTTTATTACTTTTAAGAAAACATCACGAGGAACCGTACCTACCTCATTAAGACAGATTTAAACATAAAAGTAAATCATTAGGCATATATAACTAGATTTATTACGATTACAAAATTCATAATTTTTTAAAAACACCAAACATGTGTTTCTGACATAAATAAAAAAAATACCTTTACTGTATATTTTCCTGTAAGCATTCTTTTTTAAAAATCTTATTATTATCAGATTTATTTTTTACACTAGAGCTCTAATAACATTTATTTAATTTGAGATCTATTACACCGAGTTTAATTTGTTTTGCTTATTAATATTATCAATTTCTTTCTGTATTTTATTTCTTTCTTTTTCTATGAAAACTGTAGTATTATTTTCTAAAGGGTTTATTGAGATTTTTGGTTGCTGTTCAAATTCGTCTTGTACTTTGTCATAAGCCGCATCTAATCCGTTGGTGAAATCGGTTTGCAAGCCAGAAACATCGTTCAGAGAATTTCTGATGTCAATTAATCCAGTTCCATCGTTTTCCATATTTCCATTTCCATTAGGTTGTTGTTTCTTTGTAGCATTACACCAAATTTTATTTAAAGCTTCATGTAAATTTAAAATTGTCTGCTGGATTCCACTTGACGAAGTGTTATTTTTGAAGAAGTATTTCTGTATGTTTTTTCTTAGTACACTTGTATCTTTATCAAAGGTAGGTAAAGGTTTTGGCTTATATTCGATTTGAGGAGTATCACTGAATATGAAATGTTTTAATTTTGTGAAACAATTTTTCATTTTGTCAAGCATACGACTAGTTAATCCTTTGGGGTGTGTCTCTTTATCATTATCGAACATTGAAAAGATGCTTCTTACTTCTTCTCTTACTGCTTGAGATATATCATGTATTTTCATAGATGCTTTACCTATTAAACCAGGTTCCGTAATTAACCGTCCTGTTTCATTCGTTTCACTTCCAAAAATAAAACTTTTGCCATAATTCAATGCACCACTGATGTTAGATTTCACTGTGGTTGTTGTATTTTTAATTGTGCCAATAAATCCATCTATTAACCCACATTGTGAACTACATATTAATGTTAAGAACAATATTAACACGGTACATTGCTTCATGTTTGCAAGGCTCACTGTTGTTTTTACTTATTATAATTTTTTGACACAGTTATTTAATAATTATATTAAGCAACGATACCTCTACGTTTATAATTACTAATAAAGTGTAAAGTCTAGTTGCGATATATTATTTATCAGCTTGACCTCTAAAGATTTATCCACTACAAAGTAATTAAGTTCAGTAATTTCACTCGTCTCTTAGTAATACATAAAGAATTATTTTTTAATAGTATTTAATATTAAAAAGGGCGATTCTCACACAACCCGCTCACCGCCGCGGAGGGAAGAGGCGACGAAGCACTGAGGCAGATTTTCTGATGGTGCGCCATATGCGATTTCTGATGGAGGCGGATAGCGCCTGTCCGCGCTAATGCGCTTTGATTAGTTGTTTCTTAAACTTTATAAACACCTTACATTGCAATGAGTAAAAGAGGTTTTTCTCAACACAACACACCCAGTGACCCGCGCGGTAGTTTTGTGTCTCGTGTGCCAAGCGCCGCCAAGGCGCGGTAAGCCGCGCGTTGTTCCGCGCGGAGGAATGGAGGTGACGAAGCGCCGCTCTACAGACCGCTAAACCAATAAACAGATTCGGAATAATCTTTTAGAGTTAGAGAGCTACACTGACAGATATTGTTAATTACAGAATCGGGTACAGTAAACACCCTAGATGGAGTATAGCATAGTGGTTTGATTAAAATCATTCAAAAACTTGCTTGGTTACAATATAATTCCAGAAGTACATACGGACAGAATTTAGGGATTCTTGTGTTATTAATCCCAGTTGTTATTATTTTATTTACACACGTAAATTAACTTGAACTTTAAACTATATATACTATGATAATAAATATTAATAAATAATAATGATAGTAAATATTAGCATGTAGACGTACAATTAAGAGTGTTATCAATGTATAGAGCGTACTGAAGGTAAAATAGAAATTGATAGGTTTATGATTGTAAGTATGAGTTTTTTTTTTAATAATGTAAAGGCATAATTATGTTTGATCGCGAACCCACCTGATAGTAAGCGTCCTTTGGTTTACGATGGAGCCCACCTGCCTTTTAGCAGTTTTTAGTGAGTCGTCGATTTTATGATATATATTATTATACCTACTCAGACGTGACTTCGACGAATTCGATACTTCGATAATTCGAACAATAGTTTATAAATTTACTAGAGAGAAAGAAAAAATCGATAACGAGCAGGACTCTGCTTGGAATAAAGTAGGTATAATTAGTGCCAAAGTGCTCTGTAATGGTTAGTTTTTAAGGTTTTTAGTAGTTTTAGTTTTATAAATACCATGCAAAAGTTTCGAATTTTTAAATCAGCGCGTTATGGCACGCATGTTTGGACCAAACGGTTGCAATGAGTTCATAAATGTACCTAAACTTGGGTTGGGGTTGTGCTCGTAGTACTTTAGATAGTGATCTACAATCCTTCTTTTATATACTTGATATACGTAATTTAGAAATGTAATAAAGCGGTGTCATGTGAAAACCACCTTTACAATATTAAGTACTTACAAGTTAGGTATTAAAAATATTTATTCCTTATGTATTTACAGATACGAGTGAAATTATTGAACTGCATTACGTTGTTGTGGATCTTTAAAAGTCAAGCTGATAATGTCATTTAAGTAATTTTCCTAAAGCCAAAATGTCCCATTCTGTGCCAGAAACTGCATACCTACAATCTTTGCATAAGATAAGTTTATTCAAATCGTATGGAAAATCTAAATCTTTTTCTACTTTCTTTCCGACTCCGGATCTTTTAAAATAACTTATCTAGATTCACCCGAAGCGGGCGCGTCTGGGTAGAATCCAGATTCATCCAGTCTATCCAATCGTTTCAATTCGATTCTCGATCAAGCTGGGGGTAGGTAAACAAAGCTAGTGTTTCAAGCAAGTATATCTTTATTTCATTTCCGCTTTGCAGTCGCGCCCGATCAGACAGACAGACGTTTGAAACAACAAGGCTAAGATTTACGAATCTCAATGCTTTGGACCGTTAGCATAAAAGTTTGGATTTTTTTTTCATCATTATGCAAAAAGCTTTTTGCTTTTGCTTACACTTTTTAACACATTTAGGTTTAATAGCTTCATTTGGAACTTACAAAAAAAGCTATCTTGGAAGGCGATTTTAACCTTCTTCTAATTGTCGTATCGATTTGAAACTGCAGGTTATTTTTAGATAGAATGCGTTTTTTCTACTTAAAACTAGTTTTTCCTAAATGCTTTTAACTAAAGCTCAATAATGGGGGTGCTCCAAGTCCCGACTTCGCTTCGTACGCTCTTTTACACTAGTCGCCGGAGCCCCGCTTCGCAGGACTATTTCCTAAGTTGTCCGAGTCGGGGTGCCCTAAGTCTCGAGCTCTTTGCGATCCCCCTTCCTTACTTAGTATAAAATTGGCTCATTCAGTATGAGTGTCAACTAGTTGTATCTGTATACCTAAATCAGTTGTAATCAGTGGTAAATTTTAGTTTTGACTAGGTATTTTTAGTTTTAACAAAGTCATTTAGTAAAACCTAGGGCTAACGTAAAACGGGTTTTAACTGTGAATTATAAGAGTATGTATAATCAAGTCAAAGGTACGTGCCTTGGGTTCGAACCGGAGACCTCAGACTTGCCAGTGAACGGTCATAGGCTATCACTGCTTTTACCAAAACGATCAATAAATAAAATAATGATTATTAACATTTTCTCTACTATCTGTACCGGTTAATTTAATCTGCGAGCGCTTGCATCGCTAGCTAAACCCTCGCGCCGCCGGAGGGCGCTAGTGTCCAATGTACAATACCATTTTGTAATTTGTGTAAGCCTTACACAAACACAACACAACTTCGTGCGTGTTTCTCAAGTTTGTCGACATTTTGGAACTGTTTGTGGCTAAGTAATTGATTTTCTACATGACTTTGAAGGAATGGATAAAAATGTGTAAAAAATCAATCTTAAAATCATTTGATACTTTTGCCGTGTCTTTCACCAGTTGTCGGAGCGCTCTGACTTTTACATTGCTAAGCGATTAATGTAAGCCGCCTCTTCGCGCTAATTCGTATTTCGTATTTATATATTCTTAATTTTTACTTAAAGTTATTTTTAAAAGTAACTTAAACTAAAAATTTATAAATTTATTAAATGTATGAAAACTTGGTCCGATTGATCAGAAATTTTTGTTTTAACTTTGTAATCCTATTGTAATCTCCGTAATTTGTTTTTTTTTGCGATTTTTCATTAATATAATATTTTGTGATTTTATATTTTCAATATGCGAGCGAGACAACTTAGCTCGGGTCGGCGCCTTAAAAGGACTAAAAATAAAAAAGATTCTGTTAAAATTAAAAACAAAAGTTTATTAAGAGTTCATTTTTTGGTAAATGCAAAAAAAATATTACCGAGAGACAAAACAACCAAAATAAAAACTATTACACAATTTTATGGCATCTTAACGATTTTAGTAATAATTACTTATAAGTAGAAGCTGTATATAGCATAATTATAAATGTAAAAATAAATAATTAAAAATAATTACAAAATGTAACAATGCTTACGTTTTATTAGTGGACTTGGCATTTTTTCACAGAAATTAATAAAATATTGATCATCCCGTAATTACATATTTTTTTTAAACAATTAAGTCTATAGTGTATTAAACAAATTTTTTTCACTATTAATAGCACAAAATATTTAATTTCTACACTAGTTTAATTTCATAATTTGTATACTTAAACTGTTATTAAGTACATTTCAAACATTAATTAATTATATTTTATTAAAAATACGATACACTCTTTTACAATATTGTTCTGTGAAAAAATGACGATTTTATGTTAAAAATAATATAGATCTAGAATATTTACATTAATATAATTAATTTATAGTAACTGGCAGTTTCAGAAGGCACTTAATAATTTTTTTAGGAATTTATTTATTTTTATGCAAATTTATTTTTTAATAAGCTATACGATATGTATTGCTAAGGCACTCTAGGTAAATACTACATTCATTATTTAAAAATATGTACCCATTATTTCTTATACTTAACTGCAAAAGCGACTTAGTAGGTATATTTTAATTTTGTAATTTTTAATGCTATAATTTACAATAATTATTTATTGCTATTATTCAGAATTTCGGTTTATTTATTTTAGAAATTAGAGATCTACTTTAATGGCTATTAAACCCATTTAAATATAGAGATTTGAAAACATCGTGATGAAACCAACACACCTGAGAGATTTTTCAATGGTGTGTAAAGCCATGTCAGAGGCCTACGGGCGGTTTAAACTCTGACACCAGGTTGTTAATCAACCATACGATAAGAAGAAGAAGAATATAGAGATACTGCCTCCCAAAATATTTTCTTTATGTAAAGTGACATTAAACGTAATTAGTAACATTAAATGACCTCTTGATTTAAATAACAAAATCAAAGATGAATCGAACAGGTGACATTTGATCAAACTTCTGCTAAGTATAATCTACAAAATCTAGGAAAACTTAGTGACCATAATTTTCGTGACTAAAAATTCATCTATTCGATACATTTTCAACAAAAATTGTGTTATCTACAGCTTTAGTAAATATCTAGTTATTAACTAATTAGATCACAATTCTCAAAAACTTTCATACATACACTCTTTTTACATTTATCACACGACAAGATTTAATCTTTCATTAATTTTAATCTTTTAGACATACCTAAATTTACGTTGTATAAATTATTATTTAAAAATAATTATAATTTATACAACCTGAATCTGTAACACCTCGGTTTATACATTTTACATTTTATCTTTTCTAATATGGCGTCCGAAATTAATTGTAGGTACCTATCTTCTGACTAGTTATATTACTATAATGGATGCACCTATTAAAATGTAGTAAAATCTTTCTTAATCTCAGTAAAAAGACGTGAAAGTCAACCTACAAAATTCGTTAAGTCATGAGGTAAAACTATTGCATTAAAGTATGCCTTGTTCACAATCGATTCGGACAACCTTCCTAAGAAGTTATAATTTTTATTTTTATCCGAATATAAATAAATATAAAAATTACAAACCAATAAATAAATTAACAAAGCGCCGTGCCCATTTCTGTACTTCCGTAAACAGTATACAGTTTATGACGTCACTTAAAACTTATAAACCATGACTTTGTGATGTCAGTATCTGTCAAAACTAGTGGAGTCGCGACTCGTGACGTCACTGGCGGCGTCGGTGGACGAGCTGTCGGCCGTGTCAGGCGTGTCGGACGTGACGCCCGCGTCGGACGTCCCGCCGGTGTCGCTCGTCATGCCTATTTCGGTGGTTGGATATCAAAGATGTTCGTCGCGACCGTTCAGAGGTTGTCGCTCAGCGTGGTCCGAGGGTCGGTTGCGCTTGAAGAATCCGCACTGCAAATAAAGGAAATGGTCGATTAAATAAAAATGACAACTATCTATGTTATTAATTAGCAAAAAAAATATAACAATTTGAAAAAAGAAATAATTACTTAACAAACGAATTATAAAGATAAAAAAAATTGACAAGAAAAACCTGCTTTAAAAAATAAAAACGAAAGTTTCTAAAAGTTACTTTGTAAAGCGCAAAGATCAGCAGCAGCAGCAGTAATGCCCCCACGACGGCCGCCAGCACCACCACCCACAGCGGGATGGAGCCGCTGTCCAGCGCCTCCAGCTGCGGCGTCACCACGGTGTGCGCCTCAGCCGTGCGCCACGCCGCGTTGGCCGCGCCGGGCCGCCCCACCATGGGCAGCCGCGTCACGCGCGTCGTCGCCAGCGTCGACAGGATCACGGCGCGGTCTTTGGAGATCTGTGCGAGAAAAAGCGGTTTCAAAACTGATATACGATCGAGACAGATCAAAATATCCCCTTTTCTATTGAGAACCTAAAAAAATATTCTTTTACTGAACTAGGAAATCTTCCCATACAACAGCTATTACAACTACGTTCGAGTTACATGTGCGTATCGACGATAACACCAACAGTTCTGTATCATCTTTCTGAACGCAGTAGTGAAGGCAGAAACCTGTACCGAAAGCCCCAAAAGTGCACAGTATGGCAGTGTAAAAGAAGGTTTTGTCTCTTATAACGATAGAGATTAACAGATAGTATCGCATATCATTGTTTTTATATGCATTTAAACCAATACAAAAGAGACAAAACCAAATACATTCTTTCGTACTCTCCACGTGCTTTTGAAGCGTACTGTAGGTACATTTTTGCTCTTGAATAGGTACATAATGACTCACCTCATTGAGAACAGATGCGTTGATCCTGGATCTTAACGCGAACCAGGCCTCCTGTCCCTTCACCATCCGTCCTGTAGTACATCTGAGCACTTCACACTTGTACTTCTCTTCGCATTTCTCCAGAATCTTCTTTAGTTCAGGATCCACCTAGAATTAGAACAATATGGTTAGATTGTTGCTTTGAATCTAAAACTGAGAATTAATATAATAATTATATTAATTCTTAATAAACCATATCAGAGGCCTTCAGGCGGTTTAAACTCATCAATTATACGATGATGATGATGAATAAGAAGAAGAGTCTTAATATTTTGGCTTTGGGTTTAACGTCATCTTTGAGAATTGTCATCAATTTTGTTTTGTTTTCGGCCAAAGCCTGATTTTCTATAGATTTTTTTTCATTATACATGACTGGCAGAGTATTAGACAGAAAGTTAATTGAAATCAGACTACTATAAATGAATATCAGAGATGATTAACGGAGAGAAAAGGCAGATAGAATAGTAGAGATGGAAGAAGGTCGATCTGTACTTAAGTAATAGATAGTATTCTTTGATATTAGTAAGGCCGAAGATAATGATGCCGATGATGGAGATAAATTACAAAGAGAGCAATGAACCAGCTATTTTATTGTAAGTAGGTATAAAAGACAAACCTCATTTTCACGCTTTCGCCTGGTGTTTTCACGTCTCTCAACAGAACTGGAACCACCTGACGTACTGTACGATGTGTGGCCGCCTTGAATATAAAGATAATCGTGTAAATAAAAAATTAAAAAAACAAGCATGCTTACTAAATTAAATAGGTATATCTGTCTCATCATCAATTTAAAAAAAGGAACTGGTTTTAAAAAACATACCTGATGACGAAGAATAAGAGTATCCACTGCCACTTCTCTGGTAACTGCCTCCACCGGTCTGATAGCTTGCACCACCACTCTGGTAACTGCCACCACCAGCTTGATGGCTAGCGCCACCATTCTGGTAGCTTCCACCTCCTGTTTGGTAGGCTCTATCTCCAGACTGATATGCCCCACCACCAGATTGGTACGTTGCTCCTCCAGATTGATAAGTTCGGCTTCCTGATTGATATGCTCCACCTTCACCTCGTGCTGCACCAGCGGCAGATCCTGAGCTTCCCTGGCTTCCAGAACCAGTTACATCAGCAATGCCATATCTAAACTCATTATCCGGATTGTACGCAGCATAAGATCCGAAACCTTCTAGTTTGTCTTCTTCCTCATCACCAACTACGGTCACACTTGAGGATCCTCGGAAGGAAGAGGAACTAGCTTTAGATATATCAGGGTTAACTGTTTCAGTCGTAGCCCAAGAACCATGAACGAAACCTTGGGCACCTTGTGAGGATCCCCTTGATCCTTGACCATAGACTGCGGAACCCTGGTTATAATTTCCAGATCCTTGGTTGTAACTTCCAGATCCTTGAGCATAGCTTCCTGATCCTTGAGAATAACTACCAGATCCTTGAGAACCTCCTCGCCATGCTCCTTCAGCCTGACCTTGAGAAGCTTGGTTCACACCACCTTGGTTAGCATATCTGGAATTATCAAATAAAATATTTTAGTTATCTTATCAATCATAAAATGCTTACACGTAGTAGCTAACTACAATTCGGCTCGACCGGATGGTACTTCACGACGCCATGACGTAGTAGCTGTAGTAGTAGTAGTAGTAGACCAGCGTGTAGTAAAAACAGTATGTTGCCATGTTTCATACATTGAATGACGATTACTAGAAACCCAACCCCCCTTATAAGGTAGGAAATACAAAGGGGATACTCCTGGTACAACGGGGATTGCTTAAACTCGTATCACTCAAAGACATGAAATCTCATAGGAATGCTCTTAATGAACAGATTAATCATAAAATTCTCGCTAAAACTTACACATTAAAAGAGCTGCCCGCTTCTCCTTCGTGTCCAAGACTTCCATATTCAGTACTAGTCTCCGTTTCTGATATAATATTGTGGTGCTCATCGTAAACAATTGTCTTATTCTTCAACCTCACCACGTGGCCTTGTCCATACCCACTTCCGCCAAAGCTTCCTTGTGCATTGCCTTGGCCATAGCTACTTTGGGAGTGACTACCTTGGCCATAGCTTCCCGAGCTAGCGGCTACAGCTGCAAGGTTTTTCCTGATTTGTTCCTGTTCTTCAGCAGTCAAACCTTCCCCGTATGAGTTAGAGTTACTCCATGTTTTGTTATAGGTGTAAGTGCCGCCAGATCCACCTTGGCCTAATTGTCCGCCAGCTTGGCTTCCACTGAAATGAGAGCCTTGGCTGCCACTACTAGAGCTGGAGCTTCCACTGAATTGGCTTGAACTACCGCCGTAGTGACCGCTGGCACTGTGGCTGGTACCAAATTGGCCGGAACCTTGACTGAACTGACCACTTGATCCACTACCAGCTTGAGAGCTAGATGAATCTTCCCAGTAAACTGCAAACATGATATATGATTATTGTATTGCACCAATAATAACTTTACTACAGTACTTATATAAAAAAAATACTTGGTTCAATACAATATTAATAGTTTATTACCTTGACCGTAATAGCCTCCACCTCCACCTGAAGTTTGTGATGTAGTGTACAAGTCACTGCTCATCATTGCTGAAAATACATTACAGGTTAATAATACAGGTATCTTGGCCTCACAAAATAGGTATTAACCAATAAACTTGATTTGACTTGGTAGTCCATTAAACCTCTTTTCTATAGACTAGATAATCAGTCGGCATATAATAAAAATAGTTAATTCATTAAACAAAAAAAAACACCAATTTTAAAAATGAACTTTACCTTCTTTCTCTTTGGTCAGCAGGAAAGCGTAAGGGTTCTGAACGAAAAGGTTTTCAGTATTAATATGTCTTGGCATATCGCATTTCACGTTGCCAAGCCATTGTGGATTCACCAACATGTACATGAGGTTTTCGCCTGTAATGTAAAAAATAAGTTTAAAAAAATATTTAAGTACATCATGTCTATGCTTTTGCAATTCTGCGCGACGGAATATAGACGAGACAAGTATTTGTATGGTATGCAAATATTTTAACCGATACTGAATACATTGAATATACTGTCGATTAAGTTTTAGTTCAGTTCAGTGATAAACACCCTGCGCTGTAATAGACCGGCAAAACGGCATGGCAAAGAATATTTTATTCTTGAGAAATAATGTTAATCCTTATTTAATTCCCACTTGTCATATATCATCATCATGTGTATCGTCACGTGCACGTATCAATCACGTGGCATGGCTGTGATAAACAGGCTTATAGGTAAAAGAAAGCATTAAGATTTTTGCCTTCACTCAGTCTTTTTTACCGTTTTCCAGTAATGCTAGTGGTTTCTGTAGCTAAATTTTTTTTTGTTTTAAAAATACTATAAAAAGTACGTTTAAATCTCACCATCAAGAGTCTGATAAGGCCACATAAAGTATATTTCCGTTTCTTCTACAGTGAAAGGTCCCTCGTTCTTAATGTTATACTTGTGAATCACTTGTGGACCAAGTTTGGTGTCATCCTTGATGTTTTCCGTTTCATAAAGCGATGCATTATAGTGAAGTTCAGGAGGGTCTGATGTTCTGTAATGTAAAAATAAGTTTATTTAGTAACGTTTACGTCTGGCAATATGGTCAACTATAATTAAATCATCCAGATATACAAGATAAAAAATTAAAGAATGAACTCTTGAATTTTTTGACTACATAGTGAAACAATAAAATTTTGAAATGTTGTGCCTATGATCATGATATGATGAACATTTAGTATTTATTTAAAATAACGCTCAATTTTGAAGTAAAACCCAATTACATAAATTTGCCGATACATCATAACCAAATCATGTGTATATTAAATTTACAGTAGGAATCGGAATTATATAGTTAAAAAAGGTGCCTTTAATATACAATAAGGTTATCATATCTATCTGTGCTCTATTTGTCCTTGTGTCAACCATAAATAAAAATATATAAAAAAGAAATAAAACGATGTAGTTAATACAAAAATTAACCCACCCAATAATAGAGAGCTGTGCTCTAACAATGACGCCAATGTTCATATGCATGTTGTTATCATACATGGTGCCTTGTTCAGGATTGGTAGAGTTGGCCTCCATGTCGAAGCTTAGAGTTGTCACGCGCGCGTCTACTTCCAAGATTACTCGGAAGTTTACCTGGAAAGGGATTTAGATTAGATGGAATTGTTTTGTTGATGGCAAAACGTTGAGGACTAATATTACTAATCTTTGAGTATCTTCTGGTAAGATATACTAATCGCTCTATAAACTACGCGACCTGTTTGCAGTGCTAAAACTTTCCTTATACTTAACGACCCTGTACATTGGGCGACATCTGCCGATCTACTGATGACTGGATGCTCATGATTGAATTATTTATAGATGTCATTGCTATCACCCCAAGACTTGAAATAGACACTTTAAGTAAAGAGAAATTTACATCAATTGGCAGAGCGGCTTTTATGTCTAGCCAAAAGGTAGATAAAAAAACGTCCAAAATCATAATTACCTTCTCTCCACTAGCCATAGGGTTACCTAAATCACACTTCAGTGTACTGTTGCCTCCAGCAAATCTGTTAGTAATTGAGCAGTATATGGGTGTTTCAGCATTGTCCTTTTCAAGACGCTCCATCTTGGCGTATGTGACTCCTGAAGGAATGAGCAGGTAGTATGCAGCTTCGAAAGCATCCTCTCCGGAGTTCTCAACTTTAACGTCAATGTTAACATTTTCGCCAGAGCCTAGTAGGTAGTGGATAGTTGGACTGTGAATTAAACATTAATAATTAAAGATTAGTCAAAAATATTATTAATACCACATTGATAACAGAAAATTTGTTGTAATAAAACAAATGATGTTAATTTACTTTAGTATTATACAATTTCTTCTCTTGATTTATTATTTCGTGACCACTTCCTTATTATAAATATTTAATTTTATTTAGCAAAATCAGGTATTGTACTTACGTAGTAGCAGCCATTTTAAGATCAGGAATACAGATATTATCAGGTCCGCAGTTCTTCTGAATATTGAGTGAGTCAGCGTGCACGATGCTCCTTGTCTGATCCAGGACGGGGGGCACAATATTACCAGATGGCTGAGACACTAGGTCGTAAGACATCTTTACTTCGATCGGAGTCAGTTTGTCGCGAATCTCTTCCTGAAATTCAAAGAACGGTCAATTAACCTTTGAGGAACCTTTGAATATTAAGAAAAATTGGTAATATCGCATCGGTGTCTACTAAAAATGCAAAGTTTGGAGCACTGAGTCGGGATACGTAATGTATTCAGATAGATGTCGCCACACGCCCTAGGCGTGTAAAAGAGATTTGAAATTTCGACTGGTGCTGGTGGGATGCGGTGGCTCAGCGGTTAGAGCGTCGACACGGTACGTCGAAGATCGTGGGTTGGAATCCCATCCGTATCAGTTGTTTTTTCAAATTTTCTTATTAAATAATTATAACCTTTGAGGGTTAATGTAAGGGCAATGACAATGATAAAGAATGAATAAATAGCTATTTGATATTACATTTTTCAATATTCTAAAAGAAATTATGAACTCACGTCCAAGTACACAGTGATATCTTTGCACTCTTGTTGTCCTTGTGTCAGCAGTATTTGCGTCTTGTACGTAGTCTCTCTCGTCTCTGCTAAGAACAATCTCTTTGTGGTCTTCTGTCGCGAGTCCAAGTCCAAAATCACCTCGAATTCTGGAAATTGATGGAAAAATCATTACTATTGTATCGAGATTGATGTGCAGATTTCTTGTTTTAAAGTAATTTAACAACTCTCAGAAAATGCTTAAAATTAGAATTGATTCTGAATTATATTATCTAAATTAAAGCAGCTTTTTTTGTGTGATGATTAGTCCGTAGGTAGTTTATATATTAATAACTTAAAATTTTTGCTATTTACTTATTCTGAAACTTGTTCTATTTCAACGTGATTTTTATCTACGACAATAACATATTTTTGTGCTGTCACATACACAACTAACATTTATTTTAACAATTATTATATTTACAATTTAGAAATACCAAGATCATCTGGCATTTGTCTGGCATTTGAAGTACTATTTCAAATGAATGATAAAATGACATTGAAGTGAGGATGGTGGCTAATAGACATGAATGGAAGAAGAAAACCTATAGTGCCGATAAAGAGTAGGTACAATTTGGACAAGGGCAGGAAGATGATGATGATGATGATTAAAGTGTGGATGGTTTGTAGCTTTACAGTGCCAATCGGAGCTACTTCGACCACTCACCGAAATAGCAGATATATCCCTCCGCTAGGAAACAAACAAAACATTAAGACTCGATTGTACATCATTGATGATTTAAATTGATGAATGATTATATCCATGACGTTGTTAAAACTAAACTAGAAGATAGAACATTATTATCATTCTCCTGCCATTCTTTTTTCAATGTTGGAGAACGTTATGACTTTATTTTTATTAGACATGCAGTTGTTTTATCTTCTCTTGTTAACTTTTACGTTATCCTTCTATTTCCTTCTAATTTCTACCTCTACGACTAAAGCAATTAAAATTAAATCATTAAGATAGGATTTTGAAGTTTGTTAAGTTTGTGAAGAATATGATATACAATATTATTTAAATTGGATGAAATTCATAATGCCAATTATGTATAGGTACATAAGTTACAATTGAAAAATACTCACTTATCTGCTGGTCCACATTCACTCCTCCATATGTCAAACAGAACATGAGTTGCGCACACGCAACCGTTGTGCCGTTCGCAAGATGACACTTCTTGTCCGTAAGCGAGATCAGTTTGCTATCACCCAAGAACTTCACGTCAGCTGATACTTTGACAACCGGACGGGATCTGTAAAAAAAAACGTGTTGCATTCGGGGACTGCCGCGGTAAAGCTATTATATAGCATTTTTTATTAACTTATGCAATTATAATTATTTATTTATTTTTTATTAATGCAGTCAATAGCTTATAAACTTAATACAAATCACGTCTTGAAAAATCTAAGCAAATAATTAGTTTTCGAAATTCGAATGTTTATATTTTTAAATGTTTTCTTTTTTAATGTGTCAACATAAAATATAACTTATTTGTTAGTAAATAAGGTTTTAAACACTTCTGCAATAAAGGGTGTTAGGTTTTTTATTTTCGTTACGGAATTTCTTGATTCGGTCGCCGCACTCAAAGCCCGCGAAAAATCTATGCAATAGCTTATAAACATCTTTTTATTACTGGTACGCTTTCAAACTTTACATTTTCAGATGATAAGCTGGTGATGAAAAGGTTGCCATTCTGGTATTCTTGCTGCTTTAGAAAGTCGTTTCCATTGTCTATTTGAGTTAAAAAACGAAAAGAGTAAAAAATATAAGCCCACAAGACAAATCAACTTACTTCAAAAACACAACACTGTCAGATTTGTAAGCACCAACTGCCAGATCCGTGTAGTTGTTGTTATCCAGATCAACTCCTCCAGAGAGCGAGAACCCGAAGGTGGAGAGTGTCGGGGAGATCTCCTCAGCAGTGATAGCTTGAGAGTATTTCTCGTGGATGCCATTCTCACTGCCGTGGTAGATGTAGACCACACCGCGGCCGTTTTCGCCTCCATATGGAGCGCCTACCGCTATGTCTGAAAGTGGAAACCATTTTGGATTACTATTTTCAAATCGAAAGTGAGTAGGTAGGTATGCATCTCAAAGGCCAGTGTCACCATAGACTACAACACCATTTACCATTTTTTTAGACAAGTCTTTTTCATATAAATATTTAAATTTGAAATTTGAATAAACAACTGACACGGCCCACGGGTAGGATTGGATGAGAGTTGTTTTTTCTTTCTTATTAAATAATTATATTTAATAAGCTAACATGTTGTCTTTTTCATGATAAAAAAAATACAATATTACAAAGTTTCCACCATCAAAATTTAAAAGTAAATCAATAAGTACTTTTTTTGTGCGATGTATGAAAACTATTGATAGTACTTCATTACAGCTTTAAAATTTAAGTCAGTTAGCAACGTTTTAGGATATTAGTTATTATAATATTGGTGCTATGCACACGCTTTAAACTAATTTAGACTTACTATCTTTCTTTCTAACAGAGATCATTAAAATAGGATAGAAGATTTCTAGAACTGTCAAACTAGTCCATTTGCGTGATATCAGCGAGAATTTAGTCGGCATGTCATAGAGGTCTGGCCTAATTTCACGTAAATTGCAAGGACGTAGACTATTTTGACAGCTCTAATTTTATAGCTCAATTTGCTATCCTTTTTTAATAGTGTTTATTAGAAAGAGATATAGTTACTAAAATTAGTTTAGCGGGATGTACAAGAGAATCGACACCGTTGTCGTAATAATAATATTAAAAGTCAAATTTTTACCTCCAAAACCATCGTAGTTGATGTCTCCAAGCGAAGTTACTGACAAACCAAATCTACCCCGAGACACTTCACCGGTCCTAGCATGGCTCCTTGTGAAAGACTGAAACAAAAATAACATTAATTTACTAATAATAAAAAAGTCTGCGATGGACTGAGTTAAAAGATAGATTATTAGAAATACAACGACTATTTTACATTATTATTCATTTATGACTTTTTATTATATTTTAGGTAATACTTGAATTTGTGACGATTTAGATGTATAACATTGGTAATGCTTACGCGATCTTTATCTTGATAGATAACATAAATTCTTCCGTGCTCAAAGCCGTCAGCCTTGGTCCTGGTAAACATAGGAGCACCAACGATGACATCATCAAAGCCATCGCCATCAATATCGCCGGAAGCAAGACTGTATCCAAAGTAAGCACCGATTTGAGAACCACTGATGTTCTTGATGTTTTGTAACTCCCAAGTGTACAGAACCACCTGAAATTTTATGAAGAAGAGTGTTTAGGAAATGTTATTTACGACAACTTTTTGCAAATAGAAAAGGCATGATCAATCGCAAGTATTACAATATAAAATAATAAAATGTTTATTATAGACTTATCAAGCAGCGCAAAATAAAATAATTCAAAATGAATGTTTGAGCTCCCAGTATCTGCTATGCTGCTCTTGTTGAGCAGCGTAGCGGATGCTGGGAGCAACAACTAAAATCTTAAAAACCAAAGTTTTGCTTGTATCTTAAGTTAAGCTTTTATCTAAAAAAAAATATCTTTAGTTAACTTCGGTAAAATATTTTTTTTCTGTTCATTTAAAACTAAGTGCGATCTGGCGAGTCTTATGAGAGCTCACGATAGGAAATAATTCCTTTTTCTGGGGTCGCCGATATCGAAATCGATGATGAATTTAATTTACTAGCACCTTGCGCATGCGCATACTAATTACGCCATAAAGAAAAAAATCATACCAATCCTTTTAATCCAGCTCCTCTAGGCACTCCAACGGCAACACTCTGAATACCTTGACCAGCGAAATCACCAACAGTTATGGAGTAGCCCATGTATGAGTCATCGTATCTAGGACTAGATTCAGGAGTAGCAATCAAGGCAGGGCGACCACTCGGCGATTGAGTCATCAATTGTCCTAAAATGGGAATTATCTTCAATTAATTTAGGAAACTTTAACTATGAATGTGAATTCTCATCTGGACGTTTAGGTTAGAAAGATTTTGTAGATAAAATAACTAGAAGGAAAACAATTGAATAATAATTACAAATATTCTAAGGTACCACTTGAGTAAAGTTGAGTAAGATAAGATTATAGAGAAATCGTCCAAATGAAAACAAATCATGTTTAATACATTAAAACAGCACAAAACGTCAATCATTCGTGTACAAATGTTTCATGATCTGTCGTTAGATGATGTTCAAGCGATCCAGCAGCCAGACAGAGGCAGTCTCATGTGATGATGGTTTAACCTCATTCATATTGTGTTTTATATTACAGGCGTTTCTTTTAGATTATTATTAGCATACTTAGAACCAAAAAGGTGTGATCACACCATATCAAGCGTGAGATTCAGGGATATTTTAATATGTTATATATCACCAAATCCTGGTTACAGCGACCGCATTAATGTACATAATGGTTTTTTTTTGTAATCGCTTTGATTAAACACAGCCTTTGCCATAATACAACAATCCGTCTTTAAGAATGACTTATGGTTGTATTAATTTTCTTTTACTAAAAAAACATTTGGAGTCTTAAAAATAATTTGCTGTGTTTCGTCAGAGCTAAAGCCAATGACATTTTCTAGTTCAATATTAGTTCAGTTTTAAAGCATGGACACTTTTGCAGTTACAATATTTTTTAATTTATTAATAAACACCTATATAACCCGTATGTATATAATAGGTACCTTCTACAAAAATGGGAATAACCATTCCTATATACACAGATTCATCAACATTCAAATTATAATATTTATCCAAAACAATATTCCGATCATCGACATGCTACAGTGATGATTATGTCGGGGTGTATAATGTATTTTAAAGTCCTTCAATCTAGGAGCTTCGTGAGGTAGAAATATTTCTATCTAGCAAAAAGTGATTGAAACTATAATAATATCATCCAACTAGGCAAAATGTTAGCACAAAGATATGAAATGGATAAACTACGATCTAATTTTTCGTGCGCAACATTCGTTATTATATCTACCTCTAATAGTTTTTTTTTATAGAAATTAATGGTATCTTAAAGTTTGGAAAGTATGGAAGGTATTTGGAACCCAAAGGGTAACCTCATAACACCATGATTTGAGGAAAGCTAATGATTCGCTATTCATTACATATATTGTGAAACTGAGTTTACCAAAATATTTGCAATCAATAGCTACGAGCAGTTTCTATTTCAAATCCATTTTTTTTGTTCAAGTATATTTTTTTTTTAATGAATTTATTGAAAATTTTATGTCTCCTAAAATCCAATAAAATTTTAATGAAAAGCAAAAAAAACATTTCAAAAATCTTTAGTTAGAAATTACTTAATTATAGCAAGCACAGTTAGCATTTTTTTTAAACATCAATGTTATTGCGTTATCAAGCTTATGATTATACTCGAACAACAAAAATGTAATTTAAAACAACTGTCCATGTTTTCAAGGCGTTGAAGGATTAGGCGATTTTAGGCCTTTCTAGGTTATTGTTAAGAGTTAAGATGTCAATCTGGCGGTACGTCTGGATATGTTTACCTTCTTCCGGTATTTTCGGCATATAGTAGAAGAACGATTCTTTCGGATCTATGGATAACGTTCGCCCTGTGAATAATTTTAGTGTCAGTTATCATTTCGATATTCCTCTCCAGTATGGGAGAATGCACGATTTCGGTGTTTTTAATGTCATCATTTTTGATATTTGAAGCCAGTTCATTGACTAGTTTCAATCTAGACTTAATTGCTTCATTAACTGTACTTCTTTTTTTCTTCTTTCTATTGAATTAGTGGAAAGACAGCATGAATCGTTCGTGCCCAGCTATTTTCTATAATTTTAATTCTAAATCCAAGGATGTTCGAGTTAATAGCAAACCATGTCTACTACGATTTCTTTCTTCACCCATGCGCAGTACTTCTACGCAGCTACTGATCTAAATCGGAGCTATCAAAATCTTATGCACTCAAATTAGGTTAGCAATCGCCATTTTTATTGTATGCAACGTTACCTTGCCAGTAGAAACTTCCGGGAGCACCCATGAAGAGTCGTTGTCCATCCTGAAAACAATAAAACTCAAATTAGAATCACCATAGATTATTATTTTTATTATTCTCATCCTAGAAATCCTTATGTCTAAATCTACTTCAACTCTTTTAGGCATATATTATGTGGCATTTTTTCTAGATCCAAACACTATACTCCAAATACTTCAAAAACAATAAAACTAGCTAACATCTTGTTAAGTCGCTCCAACATTTATACGATCATCAAAGTGTTTTACGATTAGAGACCTTTTATGTAGACACTTATGGTAATGCACGACCCAAGCCCTACCCTGCTCTAATTGCACACAGGATAGATAAAGTGCATCAGTTTATAAGTATGTGATGTCATTCCACTGTTCGACATTCGAATGAAGTGACCGCTGATGTGAAGTTTAATATGTAAGACTTTGCGGGGATTAATAAATCAGGGTTGCAAGTTTTGAATTAATTAAAAAGTTATATTTTCTTATCAGTATCGTACGTTTTAGGGAGACATTAAATTTGTCTCGCTTTTAATCTCCGGAAAGGACAGAGACTAGTATTATGTATATCTCATCAAAACTATCGGTGTCCGTGCACGTTCTATAGTGGCATAAATATCTCTAATTTTGAGATATACTTTTTTAAAGTTACGTTTTTCTTTACAAGTACGATTACTAATTCGATTAATTTTTGATAGTAGGTATAACTCTTGATTGTTAAAGTTATTATTTTTAATTTTATCCATACCATTCAAAAACTTATTATAAAAGGCAAATTTTGATGTTGTGTCTAGACATCCATCCAGATATCAGTATTATGTAACTATTATATTGTTCTTTGTAACTATAGATACTTTAAGGATTATAATAGTTAACGTGTTCCATAATTTTTTTGGTCGCTTTGTCAACCCGGGGCGGTTTGTCACAAAACTATGTGAGTGTACAAAAACAAAACGAGGTATCATAATATTTTGTTACAGCTTCTGTTTAGTGATACGTTAAAGGATTCCTCAGTGGTGATGATAAATTCGGAAGTATAGTTGAGTGTGAAGCGATAAATATGGGGCCAATTTTGGAGAACCAAATGAGGTTTTAGGTCATTACGGAATACGATTGCCTACTTTATTAAATTCATTAATTTTACGTTTAGTAGAAGTAAGTAATAGATTTTAATGCTTGAGCCCACAAATTGTCAGCTCAAAATGTTTTTTTTTGTAATTCAATATCATCATAATAATTATATCATCTTCAAAACCTGTATAATTAGGTACTTAATCTCAACCATTAAGACCATAATTATTCTTAATCAATTTATTAACCACTTTTACAATAAATTAATATTACTTATAAAGAGGTAAATTTTGTATTTTTAATATGCAATCTCTGGAAGTGCTGCACTGATTTAAAAACAAAATTCTCAAAAAAAAAAAGTTATCCTTTTGTAATAAGGAATAATCCAAAAGCAACACGAATGAGCTCACAGCCTTGCAGGCAAAGCGCTAAACCCCATTCAATAACAGTAAGTAAATTTAAAACTTGTAACCATTTTGTATACCAATGCTTGTACCCCATTTAAAATCAACCCGCTACTCCTACACCGTGTACCACACCCCCAAAAGACAAAAACCAGACATCACAAATCGGTGCGTGTGAACGTGTCAGATAAGCCGCAAAGGCTCAAGTGCTCAAGTTACAACGCAAGAAACTTCTTAAAAAAACGTGTAAACAAGCATAAGTAGAGTTACGATCTAGTAGAACCCAGTATGTTTCGTGTTTCTTGCAAATTTTGTAACTTTGGTATGCGCTTGCGTTTCAAGTAATACAGGGTGTAACAGATTAAACGCAGACCTCTCATGAGGTGACTCAGCTTATGAAACTAAACAACATTTTGTTTTACGAGTTTTCGAAATTCGAAAAAAAAAGATCTTTCTATGCAACTGGCTGCGACCAGCTGACAAAGTAATGTAGTAAATGTCCTTTTTTTGTCGTGATAAACTTGTAGTCCACTGACCATTGACTGGTAAGTCAGAGGTTTTAGGTTGCACCACGCGCACCTCTGACTTTTCGTAACTTATGTGCGTATTATATACTTGGCCTTGCGCCTGTACCTACCTACTTAAATATAATTTCATATATTATTCTTCTTTTCCATTTTTCAATTAGGGACTTGATCTAGTATTGTGCTATCTGACCCCTATCTTAAAGTTATTAACATTATTTGTTATCGTTATTATTAAAGTTTCCCTTACCATATTGACAAAATATTATGTCTTTATATTTGGAAATTGGAGATCTTAAATGAAATCTGAGCTCTATGTTAAAGATTTAAGGTTTCAAAAAAAGTGTTGACAAAAAACAAACTCAGTTTATCCTTAAACATATGGAAATTCAGTTCAAACCAATCGCAATTCAATTTACATCGTACTTTAGAAACTAAATACCGGACCGCAAAAGCGAATATAAATATGTAAATCCGAATACATAATACATAGGCCGACGATAACGTACCTACACAAATCTGTCATGGCGATAAAAAATAAAATAGTCATTCATAACCCGAAAATGGAGCTGGCTACCCTAAAAACAACATAAAAGCCTAGTCGTTTTAGCATTGAATCAGCGTACGCAAGCCAATGAATAAATATGCGCGCGCACCATATACAGTAGGACAGCGCATGCGCATCGAGTGTCACCGGAGGGCAGAATGTCAAAACGTTGTTACGTTGGTGACTTATTTTATACTACGTTGAATACCAATACGGTGAATTGGACAGTGTATAAATTGATACATGTGTAAACCCTAGTATAGAATCTAGTCCATAATTTGGTTCCAATGCTAGCTACTATTCGGGTTTCTGGGTATTAAAGGAGAATAAGGTTTTCAGAATAATAAACAATTGTCAGGGTACTTACATATTGTATTTCCAAATACTTACTACAGTATTTTAACACCGAAACACTTTATTACACTGCACAGTGATATATTATAATCTTTATTACACAGGTACACAACAGAAGTATAATCCTCGACACTCGAGTGTTAGTTGTAGACTGAGCTCGCAGGAATGGCACGATTACCAAAGTGAAGTTTCTCCCACCAATAAATAGAAACGTCAAACCAATGTGTTCGGATTGGCTAATCGTGTCATTCCCGATCTCAGTCGATATTACAAAGTCAAAACAATACTTTTAATTTTGAAATCATTTAAAAGATATAAAAATATTTAAATTATTATATTAGTAAATTACTATTGCTAACAGTCGGCCATCCAATCTACATTTGTACGACCTCGTGCAAAAGAAACTAAATTACATGATTTTGTCTAAAATTTCATTTGTTCTCAAAAGATGAAACAAAAGATACAAGTTTTAAGTCTAAGTAACTTTATAATGTGATTACAATTATGAAAATGTTATTGTTATTTATTAAGTATATTATAGTTATGTTTATTTTAAGCAACTGTAAACTATCATGAATAATACATTTTGAGTTCAAATTATGAAAATACGGCAAACAATATTTACAACAATAATAGGTTTATTAACAATGATTGAAGCCATTATGGCAACACAGTAATACACAATATACAATCAATAAAAATCATAATTCTTGACATTATTGAGCATTATTTCATGGCTCACAGATATACATTATGATATACATACATACGAGCATTATTTCATGGCTCACAGGTGTGTATGTATATATGGGCATTATTTCATGGCCCATGGGCGTTATTTCATGACCCATTTTACATAATTAGGCTTTATTTCATGGCCTGAGCTGACCTAATAGACATTATTTCATGGTCTAAAGGTCTAGCTGAAATGATTAAAAATAACAATAGTTAACAGCTTGAAAATGAAATGACAAAAGCACTGAAATTAAAATATTTAATTAGGGCAAAATACTATTATTAAGAATTAGGCTTAAGTCACCAGAATTATTAATTATCACTATCATTACCGGAAGACTCGTCATGCGGCCTATTAAAATTTAACCAAGCCTTTATTTTGTCACTTGCGACTACTGTCGAATAAGATCGATTGGATTTGCGTGTAAGGGGAGTATCCTCAATTTGATACCTATCAAAATCATAGACTTGAGTTATCCTATATGGTCCCTGAAACTTAGGGACAAGTTTTTTACTATTCCCTGTAGCTGGAACTTGACGTTCAACTCTCACAAGATCACCTACTTTATATTTGGGTGCTTCAAAGTGTTTTGAGTCATAAGTTTTCTTTTGAGACTCTTGCTGGGAAGTAACATGAGAGTTTATTTCCTCTCTAATTTGTGTCAAGTCCCGGCTGCTAGAAGATTGAGATACATCATCTGACAGTTCAGACACAATCCTACAGTCACTTGAACCCGATGGCCTAATGCCGAATAACGCCTCAGATGGTGTTCGATTTATCCCCTTGTTGAACGTATTGTTCATACCCCACTGTACCTCAGGTAGATGCTCATCCCATTTATTTTCAGGCGAGCCAACAGACTTTGCCGTCAAAGATTCAACAAGAGTTCTGTTGTAACGCTCCACCTGTCCGTTAGCCCTTGGAGTGGATACAGCATTCAACACGTGTTTAATGTTTTTGTCGCTCATGAAGTTTTTAAAGCTATCGCTAGTAAACGAGACTCCCCGATCGGTTATTACCCTTCGTGGAACGCCAAACAAACCAAAATACTCACGAAAGACCTTTATGGATGTTGCAGTCTTTGTGTTCCTTACGGGTTTTAAATATATGTACCGAGTAAACGCATCAATCAATACTAAAATGTACATATTTCCTCTCGCACTACGAACAAAGGGGCCAACATGGTCTGCGTGGACAGTGTCGAAGGGGATATCAACTTTTGGTATAGGGTGTAAGGTACCAGGTTTCTTACCTCCTGACGACTTGGAATAGGCGCACTCTAAGCAAGAATCTATATACTTCTTTACAAAGTGACGCATCTTAGCGAACCAGTATGTTGCCTTAATACGATCAAGAGTCTTGTCAAGAGCAAAATGGCCGATGTCATCGTGGTTTTGTTTCACGATCTGCCATCTTACACCCTTCGGTACGACCCACTTATCACCATCACTAGTTATCCTGTAAAGCCTATCGTTCTTTAACCTATAATTATTTTTAATGTCAATGACGTTGTCAAGCTGAGGATCTTTAAGTATGCCTTTTATTCTTTGAATCTCATCGTCTGCACTTTGGACTGTAGTTAGCCAATCAGAGTCACTAACTACCATAACATCATGAACCTGCTGCACAGGGTTCCGGCTTAATGCGTCGACATGAGCCATACGATGACCAGCTCTATATTCAATGCAAAAATTAAATTCTTGCATCTGCTCCCACCATCTAGCAACGCGTGGAACCATGTCCCTCTTTTGAAAAGTTGCGCGTAATGAGTTGCAATCCGTAATGATTTTGAAGTTAATACCCACTAAATATACGCGGAACTTTTGTAACGAACAAACTACGGCAAGCGTCTCCAAGTCGTAAGACGAGTAATTTTGTTCTTCAGGCGTTGTCTGCCTACTAAAGTAAGCGATCGGCCTAAGTACATCGTCTTTATCCTTTTGCAGCAAGATACCCGCCACTCCAACCTTACAAGCGTCGGTGTGGAGCTGGGTCTCTGCATCCGGATTGTACAAGGCCAGTGTGGGACGTTGAACAAGCTCTTTTTGTAATTGGCGGAATGCAGATTCTTGATCTGTACCCCATGTCCATTTAGTGTCCTTTTTTAAAAGTTTCGTAAGAGGCTTTGCAATAACAGAAAATTGTGGGACAAATCTACGGAAAAAGCTGGAGAGCCCAAGGAACTGACGAACATTGTGCTGGTTCTGAGGAGTTGGAAACCGTTTAACGGCCTCCACCTTCCTTTCACCAGGACGGATACCATTGGCAGAAATTTCAAAGCCCAAATAATCGACCGAGCTACCGAAAAAGAAGCATTTTGGAAGCTTCAACGTGAGACCTGCATTGGAAAAAAGTTGCAATACTGACTCCAATCTTGTCATTCCTTCATTTATATCCTTTGAAGGAATAATCACATCATCCAAATAGGCCAGAGCTTCTTTGTGTCTCAATGGCCCTAGAACCTGATTCATGATGCGTTGGAACGTAGCCGGTGCGTTTGCGAGGCCGAATGGCATTCGGTTGAATTCGTAATGACCATCCGGCGTCACGAACCCAGTTTTATGTCGGTCTACTTCTCGTATCGGAATCTGATAATAGCCCGATGCAAGGTCCAGCGTCGTGTAGTATTGATTACCTGAGAGAACATCCAGCTGGTCGTCAATCAGCGGCATAGGATAATTCTCCCGCACAGTTTTCTTATTAAGAGCACGGTAATCAATACACAAACGGAGTTCACCAGTTTTCTTCCTAACCACTACAATAGGACTTGCATACGACGACGTTGATGGTCTAACGATGTCATTCTCCAGTAATTCAGAGATCATCCCTCGAACTTTCTCCTTTTCACTAATCGATAGACGATAGGGCCTATAAACAACAGGTTCATTATCTTGAAGAGCTATAGCCATCTCGCCGGTAGTTGTGGTTCCCAACTCGGAGAGGTTGAACGCAAAACAGGATCGGTATTTATTCAGCAAGGCAAGTAGTTCAATTTTATGATCGGAAGAAAATCCATCTTCTAGATTCAAATCAGATTCGGTTATTGACTTAAGAGAACTGTTAGCAGTTGAAGAAACACTAAGGACCTGCACACTAGACTCCTCTCGAGCTACACGACCACGAGCTATCAAAAAATCTTTAGGTAACACTAACGGCGAAGATGAGACGTTACTAATCACGATCTGTCCTATTCCGTCTTCTCCTATTTGAAATAACCCTGCGGGTACCGAATATCGAATACCATTTTGAAGACGAATACTCCCATCGACAAAGATATCACCCCTATATGGTTGGTCTGGATGAACGTCTACGACTGCAAGCCCCGTGACCTCAACCGAATCTTTGCAAAACAAACTTATTTTGCTGTTGGAGACAATATCCTGATGCTCGAGCTCAGAAATCTCCAAAGAATCACTAGTTTTTCGTATGATTATGTGTGGCTGCTCCGTGAATGTTTGTCCTATTAAGAGCGGCACATGCATAACATCATCTGCAACTATCAGCAATTCGAGGTCAGCTTCTACAGTATCTATCACAATTTGAACTTGCTGTTTTCCAATACAACTAACAACTGAATTGCCGAAACCTCTAAGCACTGGTAGATTGTCAACCCTAAACTTGGAACCAACATTTTTAAACGTTGACAGCCTAATCATTGAGCATTCGCTTCCAAAATCTATGAACGCTGTAATGGCAAAACCATTTACCGTGGCAGTTTTAAAATATTTCTCATTGGATCCTGACACCACAGTTGTTATTTTTGTAGAATCAGGCGGACTTACATCACCCCTACCCTCTACGCGCATTACATTTTTTTCGTCAGAAGTCGTCGGTAGTTTGGCATAACACTGTTCAGTCTCGTGACCTATTCTATTACATCGATTACACTTTTTAATAGGCTGAGTGCACTGCGATGTAACATGACCGTCTTTCTTGCAATTAGAACAACGTGTCGGCCTAGAGTTAGAGCTATGTTGGAATTTCTTTGGTTGATCTTTAGTTAATTTACGATCGTTGGTCAGCTTTGTATTTCGAGCATTACGTAAGTACGAAAGCAGTTTGTTCGGATCATCAAACTGGGCCGCCTCAGCACCTAATCTAACCGAACGGTCATCGATGCCATGCAAAACGCATTCAACTGCACGTTTCCCCGAAATACCACACCTATTGATCAGTGCCAATTTGTCATAATAATACTCTTCCAGAGAGTCGGTGAACCTAGCCCGTTTGGCCAACATGTCGCTCAACATTTGGCCGTAATTTTCTTCAGACGGGAAGGTGGCTAATAGCTTTTCCTGCCATTCAGCCCAAGTAAACAGAACAGAAGGAAGACCCTCGTACCACCTTTGAGCTATACCCTTTAATTTTGGTAATGCAAAATGGATCAATTGCTTTTCTGACCATCCATAAATAGTCGCACACTCATTGACCTTATGAAGCCACATAGTCATGGTCTGTTCTCGTTTGCTTGGATCAAACTCAGGTATTGTATTGTTAAGAGACCCTAATCTTTGTAAGCTATTATTAGACATAGATTTCAAAACCGTGACAAGATCATTAAGAGTGGATACATCCATTTGATTTGACTCACCAGTGGTCTTGTCTTGCGCGGCAGCAGTGCTAGAGTGGCAGTGTGCTGTTGGTTGCACGTCGCTCGCCACGCTGTGTCGTGAGCAGCAGGTCATACGGCCGTGTGAGTGGCCGTCTGCACGGCTCGGTGACCGGTGCCGGCGACGACCCGCAGGGCTGCGCGAGCGGCGGTGAGAACTCCGCGAGCGACAGCTCCTGACATCGCTGCATAAGCCGGCCTCCGGGAGATGCGGTCGCCTACTAACCCGACTACGTGAGCGGTGGCGATCCCGCCCTCGATGCAGCAGTTGATCACCTGAGCAGCGACTCAAGCGACCTCTTGAACGGCGGCTCGAGCGGCTAGGCGAGCGACTCGCGTGCCGACTACGAGCTCGACGCCTCACGGGACTGCGTGATTGTCGATTGGAAGCAGGAGATCTTGTTGGATCCGTTGGGGTGTAAACAACGCGTTCTCGCTTATGACCCTCCATGTATGTCTGTAAATGTAAAAATATATCCCAAAGAATTCATTCTAACAAAGGGAGTAAAAAGTTATCATAACAAAAAAAAACATAAGCCAGTAGGTATCGTTAAAAATAATTGTTTTCAAAATTGAAATACTATTTTAGCAAACTACATTAAAGCATTAGCACAGTCATCATAAAAGAAAACATTATAAGCCAAAAGGTACCGTTGAAATAATTGTTTTCAAAAATTGGAATACTATTTTAGCAAACTACATTAAAGCAATAGTACTGTCATCATGAAAGAAAACATTATAAGCCAGTAGGTACCGTTGGAATAATTGTCTTCAAAAATTGAAAAACTTATTTCATCAAACTAAACTATCAATAGTACAGTATGCAATTAAAAAGGCGGAGCCATACCGATACACAATTGAGGCGTAGTGATTAAAATAGGTATGTCAAACATGTAATTTAAAATAAAGGAGTGATAATATTGTATTTGAAATATTGAAGGGAGCCTAATGAAACCAACTATAAGCGCCTTAAATACCAGTATAATTGGTAATTCACGAAGTTGGAAGCACTTACAGCACGGATACGGATACGGATTCGAACCCCTGTGTTATTTTAAAGTTGCTACTACTATTTCAATTTAGAGATCATCAAATACGCCCTTCAATATCCAGAAACCCAGGAAACATGTCCATTTAATAATAGCAGTCAATACAGTTGACTATTTTTATCATTTAAAATAAAAGAGGAGAAAAAAAAATACCCACAGTAATTTAATTATTAAAATAGGTGAAAATTACATTAAGAAAAATGGCCAATCCAGGAATCTTTATCCCACTTCTGAGATGTAAACCCTAGTATAGAATCTAGTCCATAATTTGGTTCCAATGCTAGCTACTATTCGGGTTTCTGGGTATTAAAGGAGAATAAGGTTTTCAGAATAATAAACAATTGTCAGGGTACTTACATATTGTATTTCCAAATACTTACTACAGTATTTTAACACCGAAACACTTTATTACACTGCACAGTGATATATTATAATCTTTATTACACAGGTACACAACAGAAGTATAATCCTCGACACTCGAGTGTTAGTTGTAGACTGAGCTCGCAGGAATGGCACGATTACCAAAGTGAAGTTTCTCCCACCAATAAATAGAAACGTCAAACCAATGTGTTCGGATTGGCTAATCGTGTCATTCCCGATCTCAGTCGATATTACAAAGTCAAAACAATACTTTTAATTTTGAAATCATTTAAAAGATATAAAAATATTTAAATTATTATATTAGTAAATTACTATTGCTAACACATGTATTGCAGGTGTTATAAATATCATTTTTTTTACTTATTGGAGGTATTTGCCTATAATTGCTACGCCTGGGCAAGTGGGTTGGCGTTCGCAGTAGCAGATGATTGCTGTTACACAAAAGGATGCTGCTGCCAACCTCCGGATCTTACTCTTAAACTTAATTCATAATACATATAAATTATAAACATTAAAAAAAATAACAATCTAACATTCCTCCGTGCACATAATACGCTTAAAAAGGTGCATAAAGTTTTCTAACTCATTAATTTATAAATATGTAAGAATAGTGATAATTTATTATAATATAAACCATTAAGAATATAACACCCCTTTAAAAATTAATTTGAAATCCGCTCCGCCATTTAACTAGATATATTACACCGTAGAAATATATTAAACTGAAATCACTGTAACAATGACGCTTGTATTAAAGAAAACTATAAAAGGTTTACCTGCCAGTAATTGAATATTCAATTAAACCGAGCATAAATATAAGAGGCGTTTAAAACGCCATGAATTTTGCATTTACAACCTGCGATCAAGTGCAAAAGTTTAAACTATAATCAACCTTTTTGCGAAAGGTTTAGAGTCTACATTACTTCAAAATGTTCAAGAATACAGCTTCCTTTGTTCGGAATCTATTGTAATAAATGTATTAAAGATGTAAATACTTATAAAGACAGGTTATGAATTTTCAAAGGCGATCTTCGAAAACGAAACTGATTTTAACGACTGGTATATTGAAAATTGAAAGTTCTAAGAATCTAGAAAATGTTTTATAGCATGAGAGTTTAATATGGCAACACATAGGTATCTTTTTAAGTTAGGTGTGTTCTTATTAATAATATTTAGTTAAGTAGGTAAAAAAATAGTTCGCAATGAATCGTAATGTAATAGCTCCCAAACCAAGGCAAAAAATTACATAAGACATACTTAACATTAAATTTTAAATGTTAATCAAAAAACCTTTCATTGTCATACACATGCCTTCCAACTTTTGGTAGCCGGCGCAGCGCGTGCGCATTTCTGCGTCATTGCCGCGCATCTTACTGTTTACCGTCACAGTTTATTAAAAACCGTTTGAGAAATAAATTTTTTAATAGATAAATATTTTTCTTGATGTCGTTGGTATGATAATGACGAAGTGATTTCCAATGTTATTCAGATTAGTTTAAAGGGTATATGTTGACATTAGTTTCTTGACACTACTGTCAACATAAACCATAAAAATCCTCTTGGGGGATAACAATAGGATCACTAATATTGGTTTTTGATTTATAAATTGGGGAACTATTATACTCGCTGCGCTGTTGCTTTAAAGATCTGCCAAATTTTAGGAGGTAATAGGGTCAATAAAGCTGAACAACTTTCCCTAAGAAACATAGATCGAAATATGAAAATCGAAAACTTTTCTCACAGTGACAGGTCATGTGATTCACTTTTGTATGAGAAGTTAAATTTGTTTTCAGATTTCGACCAATATTCTTCATTGGTTAATGGCCCACGGGCTGACTCTTGTCAACAACTCTGCCAGTGTTAACTAAGGACGGCATCAATAAAGACTTGCAGCCCGTCGGATTTTTAAATACTTCGTCTGACTTTCAAACTTTAAATTCATCGACCATATTAGATACTATTTCTACTTTGACAGCTGTTATATCCTCTTTTCTGTTGTTGGCGTTGACTTGATAGGATTGCATCTCATGCCTTTGATAATATCTATCTACTATAAAAAAAATACTTCCAGAGTTCCGTAGTAGTCTTAAACTCCGCAAAAGTCCTGAACATATCGATTTCCCGCGTTCGCGCCGCCATTGTCTGCAAATGGCCACCGCTTACGGACGCGTTCCAAAACCATGTTTGTAAACTACAGGAATGTTTGACGTGGTAATGTTGAGAAATTGAGCTAGGTTTGCCGCGGAAAAGTTTTTAATATAGATAAAAGTTTCTGATGGTGTTTTTGTACAGGTTTATTTTTACATTACGCTGAAGATGAGTTTAGTATATTCTACTAAATTTTGTATCTTAAAAAAAAAAGATTTACCTACTCAAATCGGCCTACTTATAAGTTATCATGGGCTAATTGGTGCACAAACATATGCATTTCGATTCACTCTTTTTTTGCAAGTCTATTAAAAAGAACTTACCATGTCGATAAATTTAGTCCAAAATAAATACCTACTTATATATACTTATAAGAAAACCCGTTACTTGTAGTTAGCTCGTTAAATTTAAATTATTCCTCTATTTATATTCATAAAAACCCTTATCTGGTAGCCACAGGTTTAATCACCTTTTCAATATATTTATTAGAAGCAAACATTATTGACTTCACGCAAGTATAGAGTACACAAGACGACACATCAAGCTAGACACCCAACATAACTATAACTACGCTATGTAGAACACAGAGAATCGTTGGAAAGGGACTGTGCATCGTGTCATCGGCCAATCACAGCGCGGCGGCGCGCGGCAGCGTTGCGCGTACCCACATCGACGCACTTTTTTTGCAAGATTTCGTGTGATAATTTGTATTCGTTACTATCAGTCATTTGCTAAATATTGCCCGAGTCAAGTGTGTGTAATTATGGCTCCACAATTAACGCCACAGCAGCGGCAGCTGATAATAGTGTTAAGAGATGGTGGCTACACAATAAAAGAAATTGAAAGAAGGACTGGGATTACTGTAAGTATTACTTATAATATATTACTAAAAAAAACTCTGCTTAATAAAGTGAACTCACATATCAAATAAAACAACAAGTATTTTTCATTTCTTATTATTGATCCTGCGGCCTACCTCATGTGGTGACGATTAGGTCGAGGATGGGTCAGAGTATTGAAGTTTAGGCGATAATATTTACGCAGTGAGCTCAGATTTCTATTAGCGAAATATTTATTTATAATTTCCATATATCCGTTCCGTAATTTCAAAGATTTATTTTTTATTTGACTTTACTATATGTAATATTAGTTTAGATTTAGAGACAAATTACACAAACCTTATTTTTGTGCCACGTTATAGTATCGGTTAATATATAATTTGAGTTGTGGGTCATGATGGTCAAGCGGTATGATATTTAACTGGCAAGTCAGAGGTCTCGGGTTCGAACCCAAGGCGCGCACCTCTGACTTTTCGTAAGTTATGTGCGTATTATAAATAAATTATCACTTCGTGCCTCGGAAAGCAAGTAAAGCCGTTGGCCTTGCGCCTGATCTCTCTCCGGTCGTGTCAGATTGCCGTCCCATCGGATTATGGGAGTGAGGGAATAAAGAGTGAACTTGTGTTTACGCACACACTTGTGCACTATAATTGACTAATCTCCGTTGAGATTGGCCGCTGTGACCGAAATTCGGTCAGTAGGACATTATTATAATTTGAGTTGATTATCTTTGTTTTAGAGGACGACAATCAATTTTTGGTTGCGACGCAATGAGGAAACTGGTGGTGATCTAACTGGTCACCACCGGCAGCTATACCAGCGTGCCACCACCGCTGAGCAAGATGCCGCCATTGTGGCGTCACACAATAGCTCACCATTTTTAAATACTCAAGCTACTGCCACGCAATACCAAGTAAGTTAACTACTTTAATAAAATAACGTTATTGGATTTTAAAATTATTTTGATCTACCGCCAACTGTATTATTGCTATTTGAGCGCCCAAGGCGCGCACTTCTGACTTTTCGTAAGTTATGTGCGTTTTATAAATTAATTATCACTTACTCCGTGCCTCGGAAAGCACGTAAAGCCGTTGGCCCTGCGCCTGATCTCTCTCCGGTCGTGTCGGATTTCCGTCCCATCGGGCTATGAGAGTGAGGGAATAGAGAGTGCACCTGTGTTTGCGCACACACTTGTGCACTATAATATCTCCTGCGTAGCTGGCTAATCTCCGTTGGGACTGGCCGCTGTGACCGAAATTCGGTCAGGAAGATATTATTATTATATTGCTATTTACACGATAACTAATCCGTTTAAAAAGTTGTTTTAATATAAAAAACCTTAGACAATGACAACTTTAACTTTTACAATTAATTATTCTAAATCTGAGAAAAAGCTTAAGATTTTTAACAAAACTGTTCGTGATCAGTCATTCAGTTTAAGGACTTGTGCCTGATCACAAGTGCAAATGATAATTAAACGTATCGGCGTTTTAATATAAAATTGATCGTAAAATAATGTAATGATATTTATTAAATATGCACTTAAAACTTATACTTAAAACTTATACTTGCTAATCTGCATTCTCACTCGCACATTAAAGATATAAATCACTAATAATATAGTTATGATAAATCCCAAAAAACTAAATTATGGAAAATAACATTACAAAATTTCAGCAAAAATTTTAGATCGGTCGGAACAAGTTTTCATACACAAAAATTGCCTAAAATGATTTTTTATTTTAAGCTATTTTTATATATGAAAACTCCATAACTTGGTTTTTTGCAATTTACTTATCATAACTATGTTTAGTGATTTTATACATAATAAGCGAGCGTGATAGCGGATTAGCGCAAGTAGGCGCCTTAACTTACGAAAAGTCGAAGGTGAGCGCCTTTGATCACCACTCGCGATCGTGACATAAGATTAATGTAAAATGTAAGGTTAGCTATTTATTATAGCTAGCTTTACTGTTACTGTTACTATCAGCCCACATCATCCCACTGCTGGGCAAAGGCCTCTCCCTCTGATTTCCACGTTTTTCGATCCAGGATCCAGACCCAGTGTGGACCAGTTACTATTTGTAGCTAGCTTTAGCTATTTTTAATTTTTTCAGAAAATATATATTTTTTACTCTATTCCAGGTATCAACCCAAACAATCCGGCGAAGATTAAAGGCCGTTGGACTTAAAACTAGGATCCCAGCAAAAAAAATAGTTTTTTCTACTGCTCATGCACAAGCTAGAGTTAGTTTTTGTTTAGAAATGTATAATTTTGATTGGGAAAATAATGTCGTAATATTTGTCGACGAAAAAGTTTTTAAATCCGACAAAGACGGAAGAAAAATTTTAAAGAGGCGAGATAATGAACGATATTTAGTTGACAATGTTATACCCAACAGGTCGAGTGGTCGGCTGAGCTTGGCATTTTGGGGATGGATGAGTTCTGTTGGTCCTGGCGAACTCGTTGAGATATCTGGCCGCCTTAATTCCGACCAATACGTTGATATTTTAAGGGATGTCATGGTGCCGACTGTGCGACTGCACCATCCAACAGGCACTATTTATCTGTGCCAGGATAACAGTTCTATCCATAGTGCCAGAGTAGTTCAGGCGTGGCTCCAAGCTCAGCCGGACATTCAGGTCATACCATGGCCTGCGAAGAGCCCCGACCTCAATCCAATTGAGAACCTCTGGGGGCAGATGGTTCTTAATTAGGATGTATCAGAAGTGCGCAACGTAGAAAACTTGCGGCAATCAGCAATCCACTCGTGGGAATTGATGAGGGGGGATCCTCGTGATATGTGCTGGAATATGGTTACTGGAATGAAAGCCAGGTTGGATGCAGTGCTTGATGCTAATGGTGGTCCCACCAGATATTAACGTGCTAGCATTGGATCCCATCAGGCCAAATATTCAGTTGACCGTTTTCCATCCATACGCGTATTTTTCGGCCACTCACCTTGCACACTTCTGATATAGGAATAGGTAGGTTTCTTCGTAGTTTAAGGTAAATTAATTACGATACAGATTGTCATTTAAATCAAGTTTTTAAATAGTTTGGCGTGATAGTGAAACAAATAGACAGAAAGATATTTATGAAATTGAATATCTTGTAACTTGAAATATTTTTACCAAAATTTATTTCATATAATCTTGTCTTTTATTAAATCTAGTGACAACTATTTTGATAATTTAAATGGTTTCTTTTTAAAATAATAACATAACATACCTATTTTTGCCATGTTGTCAATAATGGTGATTTTAAGTTTTTACTATTTTTGGCTTCTAATCCAGCTTGTTGTTCTATTAATTGTTAACTAGATATTATAAGTCAAGTCCCGCCTAATTAGATGTTTTTCCGAGTTTCTTATTAAATATTTTTATTTAGATATACGACTGATTTAGTTTCCTGTCTTTGATTGATTAGTGTGGGTAATTTTGGATACACATTGCGAAAATCTATGCAATAACTGACTCTAGCTTGTGCAACATGCAAAATATCAATAAGCTTTAAGTAGATAATTAAGTTTTATTTAAAAAAGTTTGTTTTATGTTAAAAAATCTTTATTTTAATATTTACTATAATAAATAGTTGTTTTTTTTTATAATTTCCGTTGTTTTAACATTTCCATTGAAAATCGAGCAAGCTTCCTCTAATAGTTTTATCGAAAATATATCATACAGAATGATATATACCTTATTTACGGGTGTGTGATGTATGGTATAATATCAAATGCTCTAATTTCACTTAAAATAACGTTCCTATAATATAATTTTTATATGCTATAATTTCAAATAACCTAAACTCATATGACCTAATGTTTTATATCATATAATCTTAATTTAATATAATAAAATTTAGTATAACGTTCATTTGACCTAATGTTCTTTTGACCTAATTTTCATATTTAATGGATTTGAGTTAGGTTAGAACTGTGACCATTTAACAGGAAAATTAGGTCAAAAGAACATTAGGTCAAATGAACGTTATACAAAAAGAATATTATACATATCGAAAATTATATAAAATGAACGTTATACTAAATGTTGTTATATTAATAATGAAGATTATACGATATAAAACATTAGGTCATATGAATTTAGGTTATTAGATATTATAACATGAAAATTATATTACTATGAACGTTATTTCAAGAGTTTAGCCAATTCTACAGGCGATATTATATACTTAGTGATGCACGCGTGAGCGCAAACACAGGTGCTAACTCATTTCTGTGCCTTGGGTTCAAACTTCAACCTCTGACTTACTACGAACTAGCATACCTACCTACTTCCAGTGGCGTAGTGTGCCTAGGTGGGGCCCCGTATAAAAATTTATTTGCGGGACCTACTTTTTTGCTTTATTGATTAAATTTGGGAAGGTTTTATTATATTTCACGTCAGGGGCCCCCGTAGCTTGGGGCCCCGTATAATTGATACGGCTGATACGGCAGTAGCTATGCCCTTGCCTACTTCACTACATATTGTTATGAAACAAAGTCCCCGCCGAATTGTCTAGTCTATCTGTCAACGCAATTAACTCAAAAACAACTGAATGCATATTCATACCGTTTTCACCAATAGACAGTGATTCAAGAGAAAGGTTTCTGTGCAGGTATAATTCATTAATGTTTTATGTAATTTAATTGAAATATGACGATGGTTGATTGTTGAAGATGTCGAAAAAAATCAAGCTGATTGGAAGGTTCCATCGAAAATGGTGTTCTTTGAGATATAACAAAACAGTAAATGGTGAAATTGTTCCTCTTTTATAGGTAAGGCTACAGAAAAAATTGCGATGGCCTAAGTATGTCTATCTTCTAAGAATAGTTTACTACACCCATGTTTAAAAAAAATATTACATTTAATTAGGTAATTGGTAATTTAAGCTATTAAAACGGATTCGATATTCATCCTTATCAAATTAAATACGTTAAGTATTTAATGCACATTACAATTGCCCCTTTACACCATACAAATTCAATTAATATCTCACGAGTTATCGCTAAATTAACACTATCGCGCGACAAAATAAATTCAGTGCATAGGCGCAGCGCGGAGCAGATATTTGAAAAATAATAAAACATCCTAGCGACGAGCTCGCTTGCATACAAAGTAATATAGTATACATATAGGTAGTTATATCGTAGAAAACCAGAGGTGAGCGCCGCGCGCGCCGGCCGCCCGTCCGTGAATGAGACGAAAATAACAGTAACATTTCGCACCCTCTCGCACGATTCGCAGCGTTCAACTTCTATTAGTCCAAAGTCCAATCAGTCTAGGTTGATGAGTCGTCGTGTGTACCTAGATTTTAAAACTACTTTAGTGATTGCTGGAACTCTTAATATCCTAGATCTAACAAAAAACTTTGATAGGCAAACGCGTATCTATAAAACTTACAATATGTCTCAAAAACACTCTACCTATCCTAGATCTAACATAAAACTTAATTACAAATGCGTACGTAACTATAAAACTTATAGTATGTCTCGAAAACTGTAATTTAAGTAGACTTTCATTGTTTTTTTCTGGCATTTAGCTGAAATCGAAATGTTTTTATTTGCTTCATCATCAACCACAAACAATCAACCCAGTACTGAGTATAGGCTTCTCTTTTCTGTTACCTCCGCACATTCCACATGTCCACATATGCATATTCATATTTTTCTTTTCAAGCTTTCCACAATACGATTATACTTTTATCAATATAAATAAAATGCACTTTATTGCACACTTTAAGTTAGCATAGCATCCGTGAAGATTGGTCCGCCCTTCGCATTCAGCAACCAAGTGAATCATGGAACGCAAGCGCATCGCACCTATTAGGATTCAACACGGTGTACCAATGAATAGTAATGAATTGTGCTCGTTCGCACCTAGCACCATGGTGTGGACAAATTTATTGGGATATAGATAGACACTTCAATAAAATTGATGCTGGTTGGGTTGATAGAGTTTTATTTGTAGCTATTTTTAACGAGAGTTCACAAATGTTTCGTTTTTCTAATAAAAACGAGCGCATCGCTTACATCAAGCTAAATTCAATTGCTTTTTGAATTGCATTTATCTCGCGGTGACATTGTATCAACCAAAATGAATTGGATTTAGTTCGCGGAGAACATTCAACTTTGAAATTACGTAACAAAAAGCATTAAAATTAGTATGGATCAGGATTCTGTGATTCCTTAGAACTTATTCATACAAATTCACCGAAATATCCGACTTTCTCGGTTTTACACAAAGCGGAAATGTATTTCGTGAATTGTAAATTTAAGTACTTACCTCAGGGTCGTAGGTACTTTAGGTAGGGTATAGAATATCGTTAATAAATATTGGTAACAAACAATGTATGTAGTTACTTATAAAAGGAAATTTTTAAAGAAAATAAAGTACCTAGAGAAAGACGATGAAGGAGTTTGACAAGTAAAATAGAAAGCGGGAGAAATCAAAAGATAAGAGGAGAACGGAGAGCAGCTAATTCAGACAAAAGCTTAGCTTTAAAAACGAAATAGAGAGGACAGAGATATTGTTAAAGATCTTACTAATAAAAAAAACTCTAAATCACTACACAACTTACATCGTTTTAATGAAATAAGCTCAAGAACTGGTGTTATTAACTGTTTAGTACAATAATCACGTTCTGTTCGCGCGAAGATTGCCAACGTTACGTCTATGGTACGATATAGAGTTTTACATTCTAAGAATTAGATGGCATCTTAGCGAGTCGGATGAGGAGGAAGATAAGGATGTTATGGCTATCTGCGGCCACGTGACAGAAATGGACTACATTTTAACGGGTTGCGCTATTTTAATGGGGCAGGAACAGAACAATCCATCGTGTGATCAGATGATTCGGTGAAATATGTTTATTTATTTATTATTAGGTAATTACAACAGGTAACAATCATCCAAAGTACATGCAACAGCTTATTCTATCGAATTTCGTACAGACTGATACCCTTGGGTAATCACACAGCATGCTAATGATTACGTTACTCGGTACATAAGTATATATAACAAATATTAATTATCATGGAAATATGATGTTAGATGCTTTTACTATGAGACTCATAGTTAATTAGTTGTAATTTAGGAGAGTAAATATACTTAGTAAACTATGAATAACCCTCCTTTTTTTGTAGTCGGGTAAAAATGAGCAATTACTTATGTGGTCAAATAAACCGTCGAAACTTGAATGGATTGATCGAAATTTGATTTAGTAGTAGGTAGTAGTAGTATATCGTAGTATAAGTACGAAATACTTAAATTACGCAACCTGAAAAAAGTATAAATAATTGTGGTGACGATAAATCAAATTTCGATCAAGCTATTATCCATTTAAGTTTCGACGATTCATTTGACGGTTCATTTTATCTTAAGTATTTAAAAAAAAAGTAAATTAACAAATACTTAAAAATATTCATGATAAATGTAATGTTGATGATAGGAATGTGTTGGTACTGGTAGTCAGAAACCAATAAAATGGTATTATTTACGTCAATCTGAGAATTGTACCCAACACCTCTTTTCTAATAAATTATGATTCTCAAAACCTATTCAGAGGCGCGTGATACCCATACCAAAACCTTTTTATAAAGCTTGCAACACCAAAAAAAAAAAGTTATATTATACTACTGTGGTGACATTTATCACCTTTTTTTTTAAAGTGAGAGGCAAAGGCGACATAGTTGTCAGCTTTATTGTTATTTCTTCAGATAATGGTAATTAATTGTCTGTTTGTTTGTGTTTTGAATTTTAATCGATTTTAATTTTGTTTCACACGATTACTGCTGAAGATTACGTACGCGTTGATGTATTGTGAAATATTTTTTTATGCGACATTTTAAATGGGATTTAGGGAATGAATTCTAGTTATCTTATCACTGTTTGATGTAGTTTATTATGTGTAAAGAAAATTCAATGTACTATAATTTTTTTTATTTTATTACACGCTTTAAATAACTTTAGATTAGCGTTGTGTCAATAGGCTGTTCCATATTAATGTTTTCGGTTCGATGAAGTAAAATGAGAGAGGTATAACTATATACTTTAATAAGAATAAATCAACAACGTAGCTGTCCCAATGTAGGGCAAAGGCCTCTTCTAATACAGAGAAGGATTGAGCATTAATCACCACGCTAGCTCACTGCGTAAGTCCAGGTTTCTTACGATGTTTTCCTTCACCGTCAGTCAGTGGTGTCTTAGATTAACTAAGAAAGTACATATGACATTAAAAAGGTCACATTGGACATGCCAGGTTCGAACCCACAGCCACGCGAGAGAGATATATAATAAGAAAATTATCCTACGTCATGGACTCGGTAGATTTATGGATATAGTGTGAGTCGAATCATTATATCCTGCAGAATAGTGATGCGTTTGCTATTGAATTTAATTTCCCCACTGATCTTCGCTGATAAGACCATGTTCTGCTGTTAACTTTTACAGACTTGTAGGTACGCAAGTTGCATATCTGATACTCATGCAATTTTATAAGCATTACACCGAGATAGTAACAAATAAAGTCTTGCTTGGTAACCGCTTCCATACTAGGACTCCAAGGGATTGTCCTGTCAAAATTTAGCGGTAAATCTCAATTGTATCCCAAATACAGAGACATAATAAAACTGCAATAAAATTCGCTCACTATTCTTGAAATAGAAATCTTAAGTTTACTTGTTTTATTTTTTGCACTGGCAACAATAAAAGTTAAATAATTCATAAGGAGTGTGCGGCGGTTGCGGGCGCGCATGCGCGTCACGTGTGCGCCTGCGTTCAGCTCGGCGGCTGCGATCACGATGATAATTCCTCTATGGGCAAAAATAATTCTATTCCCACGATCGTAAAATCACGATGTTTTACATGAAAATAGTAGGAATCATTTTTTTTATGTTAAAAATGTGGATGTACATATTTATTTGAAATATTTTATTTCGGTTTAATATTTTATTTAGGTAGGTATTTTAGGTTTCCCGGTTTACCTCTCTTTTGTCAAAGATTGCATCATTGCTGCACGCGAGTCATAACCTTTTGTCTTTGCGGTAATCGATCAAAATGACCAGCAATTACTGAAAACACCGAAGCTAATTTTTCACAAGATGACATACGACAACAATAATTGCAATTTAATATGACCACTTACGAAAATTGAATTAATAACCACAGTTTTTAATGTTGCCAAGAATCGGCGCCGATAAAAAGTCAAGCGGATTTCACTTGAAATAATTGGAAATGGTGAGTAATTGGTGTGACAAAATTGTAATAGTGTAGGTACTGTCAGCAGATTATTATTTTTGTGTGTTGCAACACCGAGAAAATTTATAAATGACAGGAGAATTGAATGTAGAGTAGGTAGAGTGTTTCACGAAAGAAGTCCCGTGAACTTTATTGGAACTAAAATATATATCCTCCTGACCGAATTTCGGTCACAGCGGCCAATCTCAACGGAGACTAGCCAATTACGCAGGAGATATTATAGTGCACAAGTGTGTGCGCAAACACAGGTGCACTCTCTATTCCCTCACTCTCATAGTCCGATGGGACGGCCTTCCGACACGATCGGAGAGAGATCAGGCGCAGGGCCGACGGCTTTACGTGCTTTCCGAGGCACGGAGTAAGTGATAATTAATTTATAAAACGCACATAACTTACGAAAAGTCAGAGGTGCGCGCCTGGGGTTCGAACCCGAGACTTGCCAGTCACAACCACTAGGCTATCACGACTCAAGAACTAAAATATGAAGTATGTGATGAGATTTGACAAGTTTAGTAAAACATGTCGTAGACGCTAGCGCCACGTGGAAGGGAATTCTATTGAAACGGACTATTTTCTAAAAGACCGCTACCAGAAGGCAACGTTCACAAAATGCTGGCTGCATTGCCTCGCTGAATAGCTATACTCAGCCTTATTTCTATCTTTGTCTAGTTATACATGTTTGGAAAATTCAATGCAGCTATAATCATAGTTGAAAACGGTCATTAATTCGCTCTTTATTAAATCGAATAATGTTGAAATAGGGGCCAATCTGTCCCGGCGGATGTTTAAAATTTTGCCTGGAATACGGGAAATCCCGGGAAATACGGGACGACTGGCAACGCTAAATGATACCTAAGTATAAGCATCTTCGACCGATCTACATCCATATTTACATTTACCAAAGCTGCCACAGAGAGCCAACGTAGTATTTCACATAATTTTGCCTCACAAGCAGTACCAGCTTTTATATTATCTGTTGTATAAGACGGTATAACTTCTATACATAATAAGCTTACCTTCGATATAGCTGCTGAGAAACCGGCCTGGCACATGCCAGTCTTGCGCTGACCATGGCTCGCTGCAAATTAAAAATATATCAATTAACAATCAATATGGAATTATGGATGCATTGAACACACTTATACGACAATTTATATACAGGGTGCTCTGCGTCATATAATCATAATGTTTTATGTGCAAACTAAGGTTTAATGTTTACGATACTATGCGACTCACATTTTGATGGTGATAATAAAAAAAAACCGGAGTCTCGTAAAGATTTATTTAGTACTTTTCTGTTTGTACTTATCAAAATAATTTCTGTACCTAGGCAAAAAGTAAATACGCTGATGACGTTTTTGCCTTGATTGTAACAATTTTGAGGTAGAGCCTACAATGTGTTGTACATAGTTAGATATGGGTACAATCGTTACTGGAAAATTTTATTTAGTCTCATAGGTAAGTACTATCAGAGATTGATAACGTATCTCAGACCCATTGCAGAGTAATGAAAAGTAATGTAATTAATAATAATTCGTTATATTGCACAATACGACACATACACATACATAGATACATGCAAACATATAAGTTACTTGTAACATAATAAATAGGTTAAAAGAAGAATCTGTTTGTAAATGAAAATAAATAATTGAACAAAAACTACTATGTTTCTGTTGTAGATATAAAAGTAAAACAATTTTTAACTAAGAACGAAAATTAATAAAAGTGTTCTTCATTCAAATATGATTTTGAATATACAAGCTGTTAACCACCCTGTATTTCGTCAATACTACAAAGGGTTGCCAATATAATTAAACTACAATTCTATATTTAAAAATTTTGTGTCTCCATACTCAATACTGGGTAGATAAAAGTTGCCTTAGTTTTTAATTTCTACTCCTAAGGCAACTGCAAGCTGTATGAGATGGATCAACATTTCATTCATTAATCGTGAAGTGTATGAATTCTACGGGTCGACAAGTGCGTTACACATCGAACTTTACCTCAGGACATACTCACCCTCGTCGACAGATCGGTGCCCTAAACAAAGTATCATAGTTATTTACTCCTGTTTATATTTTATACTTGCATAAAAAAGTATAATAGATCAATGAAAATAGGTAGCACCATATTTGATTATCTAACTGCGTGCGCACAGGGTCAAACTATAGAAATGTATTAATGAATGTTATGTAGTATTGGAAACAATTTTTACAACAAATGTGTGGTCTATGGTCCCATTCACAAGACACGAATCGCAAATAAATATTGAAGTTTCATATTTCAAAAAAACCATCAAATCAAACAATGATATTTTTGTAAAGTAACATGACCCTGAATTTATCGTTTTACTCGGAAGAGGTGTCGTAAATCATGTTCAGCGCTTCGGGGCATTTCGGGTTACTTCGGGCTCGTCACGCTAATTCCCTCGCCACCATTACCGGCGGAAGTGACTCGGTTTTCGCGCGCTTTCGTGCCCGCCATTGTTGCATGATGGCTCCATTGGCGCCCCTTTCTACGCAACTGTGTTGCCATTTTATAGTAGTGGAAAATTTAAACTTTACTAACTTTACTTTGAAATTTCAATTGGAATGAAGCAGAATGTCTGTGAGTCTGTGAAATTTTTTGATGTAATTAATTATGAAATTGAAGTCAATCAGAAAGGACGACTTAAATTTTATTGATAAACACGTCTTGTATCTCTTTTTAATGTTTTTGTATATCTATGTCATGCGTAATGTATATTTAAGAATTATAGTGATAAATGAATATAGGTAAAGTATTTATAGAAGAAGAACCTCCACAGTATCTGGGTTGTGGAGGTCTGATAGGCAGTCGCTCCATGTAAAACACTGGTGTTCAGCTGCATCCGGTAAGACTGGAAGCCGACCCCAACATAGTTGGGAAAAGGCTAGGCAGATGATGATTTATAGAAGAAGAAGAGAATGCACTTGTATATTATTTCTCCCTCACTTTAAGGGAGCAAACACGCATGAAGTATATGAAACCTAATTTCCACCATATCGATAGAGAACATCGTGCACGCATGCTTATTGACATGCGTGTCTCATACACTACATAGTCATTATGTATACATACATGTTCTACAAGGTGAAAATTCCTTAACATCGTGGAGGTCTGGAGATTCGGCCACGAAGCAGGTACCCACTGGATCCCTTTGGTTCAGCTTGGCTGAAACATAGGACACGTAGCGGGGAGCACAAGCCTGTGAACAAAAAACATTTTGTTAGTCAAAAACTTATTTATGGTGTTAGGAAAACAGTCTGTCCGCCAAACAGAAAAACCGAAAGTACAGCCAAGCCAGTTGATTAAAATCGAAATTCTTCAAAAATTAATAATATAATTAGTAGTTTAAAAAAAATCTGTGTTCAAAGCTCGTTTTATTCTTTACGCCATTTCAATGCAAATAGATGGCTTTGTGTTTTATATTGTACCGTGTACGTAAGCTAAATGACCAATCATTACCTAAACATTTATTTGTAATGTCGTTGCAGTCGGAAATCTAGTCTGTCTGGAGGTTCAAGCGAACTAGGCAATAAGCCATTAAAAATAAATAAGTCATCAAAATAAACAGAACTATTGAAAGTGTATCGACAGATTTATATTACCTTGTATAATGTAAATATCATTGACCCTAAATTTTCAGAATATGTTTTATAGTTTAGTTGAATACCAAAATAATATCAGCTGAAAATAGTCCTTGGTTACTGTAAACGTGTGTTATGAACTTGAAAACTGTTCGGCAGTTAATTTTAACTGTAATGTTGTAATAACACGCGTCAGTGCTGTAATCCTTTAGATATAGGGATGGCATCTTGAGGTTTAAAGCTTAAACAATAACGTGTTTCAAAAAAAAAAAATTTGATAGCGTTTAAGTAATATAGTAATGAAAAATAAGTAATCATTATAAAAAGTACACTCTTTAAAAGTCATAATGAAACAATATAAGCTAATGAGTATATAATGTTCAAAAAATGTAATAGTATCACGCAAAAATTAATCTGATCTGATAATAAGAATCTCGTAAAGTATAAGGAACTAAAAAAAAAAATTTCAAACCAAAAATATTTGTCGAAGCTACCCAATTGCTTTTAAATATAAAGCATACGCCTATTAACTTCGACAACCCTAATTCGTTTGGAAATGGAAAGAAAACAGTTGCAAGCGCATGCGTCGAAGTTAATAAAGAACAAACTAACATTATAGAAAACACAACGCCATCTGGCGGAAACCGGCGCGCGTTAATATTAATCCACGTGAAGTATTTTAGTGCAGTCACGTAAATAAACCTTTATTGATATTGTCACCACATTGGATCTACATCGACGGGATATTGACTGCAATTACAATATCCGAGGATATTTCATTGACAACTTTTATTGAATTAGTTTGAACAATATTTTGCAATCGTTTTTGTAAATATATTTCTGGATCGAGACGCCCTCGAACATGAATGGCGAACACACACAAGCGATAAAATATTTTTTTTCATCATCATTATCAGCCTGTATTAGTTTTTGCCCATGATCGCCACGCTAGGCAAGCGGGTTGGCGATCGCAATAGCAGATGATTGCTGATACACAGAAAAATGCTGCTGCCCATCCTCCGGATCTTTCCCTTTGTCGCTTCTTACGACACCCGCGGGACGAGTAGGGGTGGTTCTATTCTTAGGCCGGAAACCACACGGCAATTTTGGTTCACCACAAAATAAATAAAGCGTCGTGTAAGATTCTGATAAACTTAATTGACTTTCTTTCAATATTTACAATATGACGTCAAAATAGGTCTTATTAGGGTCAGAGCGGCCCACTACACGATTTTATAGCCCATTGATAGCCGTCGTAAAGCTTCAGCTAACATTCGGTTTTTAATAGGTCTCGTTGCGTAAACTTACACATTGTATGGCCTTTAATTCATTGGATAATGTTAAAATGCGAAGGTATTATAATATAATAAGCTGTGAATTAAGATAAAAAGTTACATTGTTGTGAAGATAAAGCCTATGTTTGAGTTAAGTATATGACAGCTTCGATGATAATTCGCTATCGTTAAGGGTGATTTGATGACCAATATCAATAGGCCCTTTTGATAATGATCTAATCTGGGAGTTAAAAATCAAGATACTTATTTTAATTTTGAAGATTAGTTTTCTATTTGTTATATCCATTCGACTTTTAATTGCTTCTTTATAACAAAATACTATGTTTTGATATTCGGATCCAATTTATATACCTACATATCTTTTAATTCATAATAATCTACACTACATTTTTGTCGTATTGTCCGTGTAAAAACACATTTTCACATCATCAAAATGACAGCTAATGTAATTTTTTTTTCCAATACCTACTGTGAACTTTATTGCAATATTAAACATTAAATAATATTTACATTATTAAACAATCTATAACAATGTAATTTGAATTTGACAGATAAATTATTGATGCGTTCGTTTTTAATTTAATTGTGTCTGATCTTTGAGATATAATGCGTTCTTCGATATTATCTTAACATGACTCACTAACGAAGGTGACCAATGCGAGAAACATCCAAAGACCGTAAAACCTTTGATAAACTATTGCCGCCCGTGCCATCTTTACACCTCATGGAAAGATTAAGTTATATGCTACTATGATCGAAATCGTTTCTTAGTAAGAAATTTGACTTAAAGAATTGAAAATTTAGAATTTATTGTCCATCTCGTTATATTGGAAATAGATTTCTATGTTAATAGAAAGTAATTTAATAAAAATATATTGCAATAATATCGACACGTCTTGAGTTTGTCTAGCATAATCGATAATCCGTTTTTATTAGACTTTAATCAGAGCCGAAAAATAAATGGCTTCCATTCTCTTCTATTTTAATCAAGGAAGAAGTTATGAGCCTGATTCATGATTATAAATTTACATATTTTAATAGATAAGTACTAAATGTAATTTAATATCTACAAAATGAATGTGATTAAATTAGTTGGTAGTTCTTGTAGTCGTAAATAAGTTAAGTTTAATGACGTTTAAAGGTGAATGGGTGATTGAGTCATGATTGTGAATCAGCTGTTTGCTTTGTCGAACAAAGAGAAAAATTGTTAAGATCCTGAGGCTTCAAGTCCGAGTTTAGTCATTGACCTTTTCTGAATATTCATTTCTGAGTAAGTAGGTACTTTATTTGTTCGCGAATTGTGACTTCAACAATCTTAAAGAGGAAGATATTATAAATACATAAACATTTATATAAAATTTATGCGACTATGCGAACTCTAAAGTTCGAATTTTTTGGGGAAATTCGAATATTCTACGAGTAATAATAAAATTAGAATATTAGTGTTCGCATAGAATGCATAAATACTTGATAAAAAATGTTAAGTGTAAAAAAATGTAAAGCAATAATTAAATCTGAATAGCATTGTATTCTAACTGCAAAATTAGCCATTTTAGATGGATGTAACTACCATCTGAGATGGTTGAATGTAGAAGAGAATTTCGATAACACGTGCGGGGTTACGAATAGTTAGCGACTAGGGCTTTACTCAGTAGGTCGCGGGTTCATCTCGATCGTAATAGATTTTTTTCATTTTACAATAATTTTGAAATAAAAGAAAGAATTATTTTAATATTTTTGTAAATTTTTTACATGTACACATGTTTCTTATTAAATAAACAATTATTTTAGAAAGAATTGTTGAACTTTTGCCCGCGGCTTTGTTCGGGTTAATTTAGAATTTAAAATACAATCATCATTCGAAACACATGGCGCCATTTATTATCATAAGAACGTTATTGATGTTTTCTCGCGAACAATACTTTTTTTTGTGATGAAAGGTACCTTATGTTTTATGTTTCTGTACACCTGACAACTTATATATACCTACTTATATAAAAAATTATCCTTGTTTCTCTCCTTGTTTCATATTCTATGGTACCTACTCTATCTAGTGGGTTGCTACGTGAGACCGAGCGACCGAAACACATTTGCGTAAGGGGAATTCAGTTCAGATATCTATGTTTACAGGAAATCGACGGAGCGCGGCATAATTAACAAAAAATGTCCAAAACAGGAAAATGCGATTATCCTGTAAGACTTGTGGTTATAGTCGTCAACATAATGCGTATAATAATTATTATGCGTATAATAACTAGCGCCCCTGACATCATGATATCAGGGGCGCTAGTTAAAACTGTATTTTTTTCAAAACGATATAGGTAATATAATTAAATTTTTTCATAATATTCCGAAAATGTTGACTGAAATCTAACCAAACTAAACAATATTACTCAACCACATGCTTTTACAAAAAACTTCATCCTTTACTAGCGACTGCTTCCTTTGCCGATTGTAGGTACCAAGAGAATATGACTGTTAAGGGCGTATCAACAAAAAATTATGTCATTCACTGTTTTCAGGGGCTATTATTACGACGTAAGTGTTACAATATAAAGAGGTTATAGTATAAATTAAAGGCAATACATTTATCTCTAGACTTAACGTATGAAAATCATACAGTCCTACAGAATAGTATCACAAGCTTTTACTATCAAAATAGTGGCGCGACTCAAATGCCTAAATTTGAACGCATCAATAACGTAACAACGTCCTTAAAGAGTCATCAACCTCTTAGCTATTTACTCTGTGGTCTAGGCATTGAAGTGACCACGATTTGCAACGTTCACCGAATTCGTCAAGCTACAAACAAAGACTACCTACTTTCCTGCTAATTTCTACGACCTTTTGTCACCCTATCAGCTGAGCTGTTTCTCTTAACCTACATTGCTGGTGTTATTCTGGGATCAAAACTGGGCCAGCAGCCGTGCCAATTGCTGGAAAGCTTGGGCAATCGTTTCTTTCGGTTGGGCGTTATTGACAGGTCTTTTGAAGTGAGATACTTACTAATATAGGACGGAGACTGTTCGGTAACCGATATAAATAAGATTATTTATTGGTTTGGTTAAAAACGCTGCTGTCTATTTTGTTTTGCTTTTAGTAGGTTTGTTTTGACTTACAATGAAATGTGAAGAAAAAAGATTGATGGTTCAGAAAATATTTTATGTTTTTATTTATGGAAGATCATAAAACTGTGTGCTTACCAAAGATTATTGACATCGATATTACTATAAACTTATAGAGAGGAGAAAATGTGTATGTACTCGATAACTACAATGATAGAGAAACTTATTACTTAAAGTGAAATTGATAAGTTGAATATATTTTTCCAACGAATGTTGTCGGGAAAGTAATTCTCGATTGTTCCCACTGCTGCACTGTCAACGTCCCAAGTGGAAGCGAGTTTTAGTAAGTACTTACTTATATAAATTGCTGAAGAAACAGTGTCAATTATTAAAGATTCCAAAGCAACCCCATTTAATTAAGATTACTTTAAAATGTGCATTGTAATTTGTATTATACTCTATTCTCAATCTGTCTCATAGATAGTTTACTTAGATAAATAAATAAATAGCTTAGATTGTACTCTCTGGAATAACAGAGATGTTTTCTAAACTAGCATTTCGGGACGTTCTACAAGAAAAAAAAAAGAATATGTCAATTTCTCCTCGAAGAAAAAAGTCTATCGTCAGCAGCTTTTGTTACAACGATTGGAACTACTGCGTATAAATGATAAAAAATAATACAATATCCCACTCAATTGCGCGTCATAAAAATTAAAAACATTTTAAGTTACCGCCCAGTATTAAGTTACCGAAAATAGGTTACTCATTAAATGCTATGTTACAAGTTTACTAGCGACAATGTTGTGTTGTACTCTGTAATAAGCTCATAATTTCGAAGAAATATGTCCTAGGAGACATTAATAGGTAATAAAAGTTTGCCACAACTTGCTGCAACCTAAATTCTACTAAATTGGTAGTTTCTACAACAGAAGCAACAAATTGCTTGTACTTAAGTGCTGATTAACTTGTTTTATTATTATAACATTAATTTTATAACTGTAGTCAATTACTGTTGTAAAGTAAACGGTTTGATCTTTTATAAAGCGATTAGGTTCACTGCGATAATTATGAAAATTCTGCCGCCATTAAATTTATTTAATGTTATATGACGTGATGTAACAAAAATGTAATGAAACCTCTTTTGTTCAAAGAAATTTCTTGCTTCCCTATTGCCGTCTGCTACGTTTTACTACAAAAGTTATAAACTTTAACGTTTCGCATGTTAGTCAAGCCCTAACGCACCTAATCTGCTATCTCACTCGCACATTGAAGATAGACACATTGAAGAAGAAAATCAATGAAAGTATGTAGTTATGAAAAATCGCAACAAACAAAGTTAAGGAGAACAACATAACAAAATTTTAGCCAAAAATTTCAACTTGATCGGAAAAAATTTTCATACATAAAAATTGTATGAATAAAAAAATATTTAAAGCTATTTTTATGTTATATAAATATTCTGACTATAACTTTCGAAAAAATTTGGTAACTTCTTCTTATCGTATGGTTGATGAACAACCTGGTGGAGTTTAAACCGCCCGTAGGCCTCTGACATGGCTTTACACACCATTGAAAAATCTCTCAGGTGTGCTGGTTTCATTACGATGTTTTCCCTCACTGTTTTAGCAACTGATAAGCTGCACATAACTTACGAAAAGTTAGAGGTGCGCGCCTTGGGATCGAACTCGAGACCTGACTTGTCAGTCGACGGGCATACCACTAGGCTATCAATGCAATAAAACTCTGTGTATGTCCTTTTTGTGCATATTAAAACGACAAATCATATCTCTTCGTAATCTTAGCTCGGCACCATCGCGTATTGTAAATGTCATACAACATTATTTAGTTTGGCGCCAAATAACATGTCATAGTGTTTGATTTACTGTCATAGACAAACGCCTATTGTACACGGCATACGGAACTGTGTCAACTGGCGTGTCAAGAATGAAGCAATAACACTGTTAGAGTGGATTTATTGAGATATTGCGAGAATTTATGGTGTTCCTTCGTCAGTTCCTATTTATTGTGTTTGTTCAGTGATTTTAACTTGACGACATGATAAAAACGTGATTGTCCACTAACCAACCAAATTGAGTCTGTTCACTATATGCAGCCCCAGATCTAGAGGACGGCAAACTGGGGCCCGTGCCCCGGGTGGCTCATTCAGAGGGCAGCAAATCCAAGCTACAAGCTGGCAAACAAATATACTAGAAAGTAGGAAAGACTACTACTTACTACTCAGTTAAACAGCGCTAGACCGGTCTTTGTGGTGTACTTTGCGGAAAGCCTTCCAGCAGCCTATGTCTTATGGCTCATGATGATGATAAAAGTAAAAATATAAGCGGTAAAAATATAGGCGGTGTCATTTTTCAGTTTTTACCCCGCCACAAAAATATTCAAGATTCGGAGCTGACTATATGGTTCTATTCGCTTGTAATTTGAAAATCTCAATCTGGAAGAGTATTTGTTTTTTAACCTAACCTAAACTAACTATTAAAATGTAACATACATCTCTCTATTTTGAAATAATATAAGGTGCTTCACTTTTTTTGCGATGTTAACGGCTTCTACATTTTTCTATATTCTGAGGTACAATCATACAAGCGTATTGTCAAGACATGTGCAAATACTATGTTATGATTCGAACCAGGTGCTACCAAAGTATTATTGTAATGTAAAACGGATACGTGTTGCCTACTCGTGGCTCGTGAGTCAGCAAGATGCATTTGAAATAGATATTATTTTACAATGTCAATGAGTCAAGTGGAGAACATTGTAGATAAATAGAATAGCTTGTAAGATGTACAAGAACTTATCATAAAATCATACTTATAATAATGTCCTTCTGATCGAATTTCCTTTACAGCAGCCAATCTCAATAGATTGGCCAAATACGTAGATAATATTAGATATAGTGCCGAAATATGCACTCTCTGTTCCCTGACTCTCATAGTCCGATGAAACGGCAATCCGACACAACCGGAGAGAAATCAGGTGCAGGGCCAACAGCTTAACGTGCTTTCTGAGACACGGAGTATTCATGATTTTGAAAAGTCTGTGGTGCGTGCCTGGGTCATTCCACGACCTTTAAAATGCCAGTCCAACGATCATACCGCTAGGCTACTGAGTCTCTTTTGCCAAAAATTTACTGGCATTTTGGAGAAGGAATGTCCAGTACGCTAAAAAATAAAAATGAAAAAAAAAGTAACAAAAGGCTTCCGTTGCATATTGAATCCCCTAATTTAAAGTCGGTATCAGCAAATATTTGACACCAAAACCACTTTTTTGTGTTACTAAAGAAGCCGAATTTACACTTAACGGCCGCCTTTGTTCCCAACTTCCCTTCAATGTAAACAACATAAATCGCGACATGCTTACGTGTGAACAGCGCATTCCACTTACAGATCGTGTACACCCGGCCTTAGTGCGCGGGCGCACAATAATCGGTTTTAAGTGTTTGCCGCTTTCGACAACGATTGTTTCGGCATTATCTTTGGGATCGTATCTGAGCTATCACGCCTATCAACGGTATCACGCTAGGTGTAGGGCGGTATAAGTAGAGATACAACTTGTACCTAGGTGAAAGGGCTTGAAGCTTAAGAGTTCTATTGTTCGGATATACCAGTTATAGCGATCTTTAGAAAATGAGCCATTGTCTACTAATACAGCTTAATTTCAATAATTCCATGAAGATAGACCCTTTGGGATGACTTGTAAAATTCATTAATTAATTATCTTGTACTTTACCCGTTAAAAATAATTAAACAAATTACTTACAAGTACATACACACCTCTTCTTTTAAGAAAGAATTGGGTCTCGTTTAGATTACCAATATTATCCACCTAGCCTTATTATTCCCAACCTTGTTGGGGTCTGCTTCTAATCTAACTTGATGCAGCTGAATATTAGTTTTCTACAGAGTGACAGCCTATCCCTTGCAATCGAAAGGTCCTATACGATATTCTAAAGTTAGAACACTTGTTATGATTTATGAGGGTACTGACTCCCTATAACTACTATCAGGTGACAATAATACCAATTAATTACCAGGCTACCAATATGATGAAGGTAATAATGGCATTATCCAGAAGAGAAGCGAAAGTTGTCGAGATATAGAAAGAAATGGAAATTACTTCAATAACAAGAGGCAGATGCTAAGGCTATTTAGCAGAGACTGTTAATAAAATCTTTTATGAATTATACTTAATACGTCCATTAAAATACTTTCCACTATTTTAGAATGCAGCTCTAGAGTATCGGTATTAAACCACAATTATCTGAAGCCTCTAGTTCACTGGGATCCGGCAGGTCCCATATAAAGTATCGCACCGTTGCTCCCGCGCAGCTGTCATTGCAACTTTTTCTCGCACTCTTCCTAAATAGATCGTCGCGGGATTCTCGAAAATTAACTGCATTCAAACGGATTGCGTTTTTAGACGATTGGAAGAAAATGTTGTTGACCTACAGAAGAAAACAGAGACAAACAGAGACTAGCTCCACTAGAATAGTCCCATAGACTATTTACAAGCTTTTATTTAACTTGCAATGATTGATTGTATGTTAGTATGAATTAGAACTACCTCCTCTTAATTTCCACAATTTTTTACATGTTGATTCAGTTCTAATTACTATGCATTTTTATGTTAAGCATGACCTGAATTGACATCCAGGATTAACTCCAGATTAAGAAACTCTTCAACGGTCAATAGTACAAACACAATTTCTTGCATATATAGTTTTGATATTACAATTTAAAAGCTTACTAATGAGTAATGAAATTTTACAAGATGAATATGATGAGATTTCATCCTTTGCAACAAACCCAATGAATCAAATTAAAAAAACAAAGTCGGTAGACTTTAATTATTTTATTATGGATCCAGTAGATAGGTAATTAAGCAAAATTCTGAATATAAGTCAAATCATGAATTTATTGCTAGATTGTTACAATAAACAAAAAAAGGTAAAAGCATAATTCGGGAGCAAGTGATACCTGGATTAAGTCAAGTCATGAGGACTTCGATGCACTAAGAAGAAATTCAAACTGGTCAGTTATACACGACAAAACAATATTGCTTTGGACCTCATACAACCGTTACAATATGTGACAATCACTGCGCAGACGCATTTCGCAGCTATTCTTAATTTAAAAGGAGATGAATCATCATGTCGTCCATATTTAGTGGGTCATTAGGAATGAATGAGTGAACATATTTCAAAATGATTCTGTAATGAACGGTGACCTATTTTCAAACTTTATTTGGAGCTTGTTGACAAACATCTTTGGCAACAAATACCACATAGGTATATTTGGGATTCGGTTGTAAGACGTGCATTCATCCTAATCTATAGAGATGTTGTTATTTGCCTAACTATGATATTATTTGAACTAATTTGAATGTTGTGAAAAGTAATATTTTTGCATTTCAAAAATGATCGCTATTTACATATTAGTTAATGATTATACCTATCTCTCTCTCTCTATCTATCTGATTGATAATATCACTATCTACATATTAGAACACTAACTGACGGCGAAGAAAAACATCGTAAAGAATACCTGGATATAGTCTGAAATCGCCAAGACGCAGCTAGCTAACATGTTAATTAATTCTCGATCCTTCTCGGTACTAAATGAGGCGATTACCCTGCAGTGCAATTACAGGTTATTATTGATTTATTTAATCTACATATTCGTCTCCAGCTAACTTCGATTCCCAATATATTTTTTTACATTTACGACTCTACGCCGCTTCCAGTCCATTTACATCCGAACCACCAATCAAGTTCTCGTCAACATCCTAACTATAGCTCTTCAACGTTTTTCTCGGAGAGTGGTCCCTCTAATTGTACACTTACAGGGCTCACCGTTACTCAATGGATGCGTACTAAGAACGTCTTTAAAAGGACTCTGAGGTTTTTTCGGACTTCTAACTGTGTCTACGAAGTTGGAACGGGCCGTTATGCCATGTGGATGGGATTTGCAGGTATGTGGGTTAAATGTATGTAAGTGATTTAACACTGAGTTGTCTATTCGCAGAATCTATAGAATGTATTGTCTTCCTGGCCAATGTCAGATTGGCGATGTCGGCGAAGTCACACGTTTCGTAATGTTTACATTTATATACTTGAAAGTATCTCTTTTGAAAGGGAAGTTTTGAAATAGAACTTTATGTTTCGATTGGCTTAGGCAGGAGTTTTGGATCTTCTAAAATAATGGTTTTTTGAGATAGAACTTAATGTGTCGATTGGGATTAGGAATAATGATGTGGAATTAATCCTGCATCATTATAACGAGGGAATTACTAATTATCATCCTCTAAATGGCTTTATGAATGTCTCTAACTACTTGATAAAAGGTTCGACTACTCTAGTTTGCTCACTAAGGAATTATACACAAAAGTGATCTTTTTTTATTCAAGAATGTCATCTTCAACCTTCATCATCATTAATTTAAGAGCTAGGCAACGCAGCTTCTTCAAGTTTTTTGAACCTTCAAGGGTATTAATAATCTTCAGTCCTTGTAATAACTTTTTATAAGTTTGGAAGACTTTTTTTATTACATTAGACCTCCCAATAGTAGAAGTTATGATTACATTTCATCAATGTCACGTACACTTCCTTTCTCTATAACTTGTGCTTAATCATTTCTCCAAAGGGCAGAGATAACAATAATACCAGTACCACGAGCCACGCTCTTATCTTTGGGAAGAGGAAATTAGCAGCCAGAGGTCGCCACTCGCCACTATCACCAACAAGTATCTCTGAGACTACTATGGACGTGTTAAGTTATAGTTTTGGTATTTTTTTACCCCTGGTTTTGTAATAAGAGTTTTATTATTATTAATTGTGTCTTTGTAATGTCTACTCTAGATTTGAAAATCCCTAAATTGTAATGCATACCCTTTAACTAATTGCATACCAATCTAGAACTATCACAATATATATTTTCTTTATGGTTGCTGTGACTTGACAGTTGAGAGCCGTAATAGAATCTTTTTCAACACAAACACTAACATTTACAATTCAAAACATACCAATGATGAACATTTTTTGTTTTTTTTTTTTAAACTCTATTGACAGTAGCAAATGGTTTAAAAATACGGGAAACAAGACTACTCTCTACGAAATAAATTGTGTGAAAATGTTTTGAATGCGAATTTAAAGAGTCATCAGCAAAATTCAAACACCAAAACTCCTAGGTTCGTGATTTTGTAGAAAGAAAAAACCGTTACGAGCGAGATTTGAACCAGCGATCACTAGGTAGAGCCCCCAGTCGCTCTGCTATTAAGCTATTCGTAGGGGGTTCGTGTTATCAAAATTCTCAAAATTGGGTCTGGATCACTTTTATCTAAACTAGGAAAGACATATTTCAGTAAAAAAATATTTCGTAATTTGGTTTTAAATCTAACGAGGAGACAGACAGTTCAAAATAACTATATCGTTGGAAGAAATATATTTACATTTCCTTTCCAGCTTTATGCATCTAGATTACCGTCTAAAGAGAAGAAATTAAATCGATTTTATCTTTTAATTGATTATTTCACACCATGCAGGATGCTTGTATCTATGGTGTCTAACTGTAAGTTAAGTCTAAACCCATCGACCACGTTGATAGCGATCTTCACGCCACGGCTGATAATATCGGGTGTAAGTTATTACTGTGCTGTATCTGCCGGGGCATCGAAACCGACACCTTGATCAAATTAGGATCAGCTTCTGAGACTTGGTTGTAATAACTGTATTCCTTTTTTAAAATACCTCTAATTCTTTATACGAAATGGAAGTGCGATATTTAATTTTATTTGTTACTATACTATACCTACTACTAAAGTTTTTTTTAATCTTGTCGATATGGGGATGATCAGTATTTAAAAAAAAATTCGGTCCTACCCACAGTTCACTTACAACCTTTTGCCATTAGTCGGTTTCAATAAATCAACTCAACTAATTACAGTCCTCTGCTGGACACAGAACTCATCAAGCCAAATTTACAAACCTTTTTAAGCCATTTACATGTACTTAATACTGATCCCTAAATCAAGCAATTGCTAGTTATTTTATCGTATAATGGTTACCATAGCAACGCAACTTGTTCAGTGAGGGTCTCTGATAATATTCCAATCATCAAATTCACGCTCACAATATATATAAATCAGCGATCAACATCCCATTAATTACAACTTTCGCCGAACAATACGTTCGTGGCTACGCCCCTTGAACTTCGCGCTACAACATCGCGCGTGCGCGGCACACAATGCGCTAGCGCAGCCTCAACACTCATAGAATAAGCTTTGTATTATGTGTTTTCTCATGATATAAGCTTCATATATTACATTAATTTTTATATACAAGATAAGATAATATATAAAATCTTCTCTCCTCTGTATGAGAAGAGGTATTTGCCCTGCAAAGGGACAGTAACAGGCTTAAATTTGATTAAGATGATCCACACTTCAAATCAATGCACAGAGATTCCTATTAATGCTATAATGTTTGGGACCAAAGCATCTCAGGATTGAGCATTTAAAAAAAACCGACTCGTTTTCGGCACAAGCTCTCAAAGTCAAAACATTAAAAAAAAACATGTTACACACAATTACTTATTCACGTATCCCTATAATTTGGAGTTTTTACAGCAAACAATGACGTGCCAGCCACGCCCCTTGAACTTCGCGCGCTAGACCGCGACGCGCGCGTGCGCACCTCTCACAATGCGCTCGCACTTCGCTGATCAATAGATACTGCGAACTGTGGCTATTGTTGTTTTAACGGCCATCTGAATAGAGCTTTATTAAATAAGTTACTGTAAATATTTTTAAACATTTCGCACTTGCACAAAGTGTAAGTATGATTTTTTAAATTAAACAATTAAATACAAGTCATTTGCTTATTAACCGGGCACATTCCAGACTCCGTGCTGCTTCTGAAAATTTCCTAATGGAAAAGCCCAATAACACTTTGTCCTGGGATCGAACCCAAGACCTCGTGCTCAGCAGTCGCGCTTGCTATCACAAGACCAACGGGGCAGTCTTAAAAATGTATTAATTTAAAAAAATACTTTAAATGACCCACTTCAATTCAATACTTACACAATAAAATTATATTCTATAGTCACCACAGATATAACCCCCCCAGCATAGATAACCTAGGTCTAAAAAGGGTCTAAAAAACTAAAACAAAGAGCTATAAACCGAAGCCACAGTCGCCATAACAATTTGTTTCTGCCCGATATAATAGCAGAGTCCACAGATATAAAGCTAGTTATAGACTATAGACTGAAGTGCCCGACAAATTGGCTGTCGTTACCGCGAATGAATCTGAGCGCAGTAATATTTGTGGTTAGAGAATTCAATGATTTGAAGTAAGACTGATATGGCAAACAAAGATAAAGTATTATTTTATCTTTCTAAGATAAATTGTTAGACATTTGTTTTTTTTTAGAGGTTATAAGAAAAGTTTTGTCCTTTTTCTTGTCTATGGTTGATTATCAAAGTAGGACTTTAGTTTTAGAATCTTTTGTACAGAAATTTTCTTATTAGAATATAATTATTTATGACCTAAAAAAACCGTTCGAAGTTATCTATTAAAAAAAAGAAATATCAATATCGGTTGGCTAGATTTGAAGATATTGAGTAACACACATTTAAAAAAAAACAGACGAATTGATAACCTCCTCCTTTTTAGAGTCAGTTAAAAAGACAGAATGCTGACTTATAATTTGATCAAAAACAATCAATTTTAATTATATTTGCAACACTCTTCAAAGTTTAATTTAATTAGGTGTTGGTGTTGTACCCCAAATGCACGCTAAGATCTCTGATATGATCTATTGTTATCCCCGAAAACCTGGATTGACTTAATATTACTTATTTCAGTACTCTTTTGACCTAAGTAAGTAGGTATTCCATAAAATAATTAAAATACTCGCAAAAACCTACACATATTTGCAACCTAATGGAAAGGCAATTAACACATAATAATTATCCACATCAATTAACCAAGGATCCCCATGATATCTTCACTGCAATCAGCAAATAAAATAGCCAGGTCTATGCCGGTAATGCACACCCATTGTCCTAGCCCGCGGCAACAATAGTGTATTTATTAGGAACAGTTCGTAATGGGCCCCATCGTCACTTAGTAAGGGCTTTTACACACGACACTGTATCCGGATTGCGGTAACATACGACGAAGCATCTACAACAGCGACATCTGTACACGTAGACTATTGGAAGGGTAATTTTAACAACGACACGACATAAAATCAGATTCAATTTGTGCCGTGTGGTTTCCGACCTAAGAATAGAACCCCCCCTACTCGTCCCGCGGGTGTCATAGGAAGCGACAAAGGGAAAGATCCGGAGGATGGGCAGCTCCTTCTGTGTAATTATAATAATCTGCTACTGCGATCGCCAACCCTCCAATGAGCGCACAATAGTGATGGCGCGCATTAGGAGAGGCCTACGTTCAGCATTGGACTAATACATTCTGATGATGAGATTCAGATTTTCCCTATCTTGTCCCCAAGCAACGCCCAAGACCGAAGTCTTAGTCCCACTTAGCTTAGCTGTAGACCCATAAGGTCCCGCTAAAAGTCCGGCTAAATAAATATGAGCTCCTTAGCTATAATTGACAGAGATCATGTAGAAAACATAACCACAGCGCCACCACCACGCGGCTGCTATCCACAGCAGCTGGGTGTCTGCACCTCGTATGTAACCGGCCTAACCTTCGCTGTAAAGCCAAGGGCTTTGTTTTTTAAACGATATCATTAAATCTCTGATATCTGCTAGCCGCTATATCAATTAAAAGCGTGAAGTAATAAGTAGGTACCTACCTAATTTATTATCTCTACAAATTAAAAAGTTCGATTGACATCGATCGAAATCTCTATATTGGCGGCGAAATTATATTATTTTACTCGTGTAAACGCTTAAAACTACATTATTATCTCTAAACATTCTAAAGCTCTAAGGAAAAGGGTATTAACTTTTACTACTAACTAAATTACCTACTAAGCTATAAATGACGGAATTAGCCAACGGGACCGATTTATATTAAGAAGAATCTTCAATATGCACCATAAAACATTTCAAAGAAAATCTTAGTATTCAGAATATGTCAGAAATCCAGAGCAAATAAATCGCAGGAAATGTGCACCTCTCTATTTATAAAGTGGATGCGCAAGCGCAAAGGAAACGGATCGATCTACAGATGAAACGCAAGCAAGGAAACTGACAATAAGGAACTGGAATATAGTAACGATATAACTATTGTTTATGTCCACTTAGATGTCATGGAGATTATAGAAATCTAGTAGATTTATATTTTTTATATCATACATCCTACACTAATTTTATAAATTTAAAGTTTAAAAAGAAAATATTTATTTTATTATTGCACAATTCGTAAAATGAATTAACAATACCGAAAGAAGAAAAAATCACAAAATGATTCTAATTTTAAAATATGTTATTTTTAATGATTTTTTTTAAGTGTGCGAAGATGTTACCCGATTTGGGCTCATAAGCGTATCCCAGCGGATTTGGAATGCTACTAAGCACACAAGGATCAACAGAATATTTTTTTACTTCGGTCCAACCTCCAAGCTGGTTAAGCCGTGGACAAAGGTTATAACTTATAATTATTGAGTAAACAAGATTTATTATACTACTGCAAACAATAATTTCTTATGTAAACCTAATTTATAAATTGAAACCTTATTTAGGTAATATTTCCTTTTTGTCACTATTTTATCACTTAATCCCCACAAACATTAAATGTATTATATTTGGGTTCCAACACAAATTTAAATCTCACTATATTGTATAGCATTTAAAACTCTACCACTAAAATACATAGTTGAAATTCCAAAAGCGAATCTAATCGAATTATCCACAAAAATAACAAGAGTCTTATTGGTTTTCGACTTTATGTCAACAGATTTATGGTAGAGTTTTGTTTGAACTAGATTCCGAGCAAAGGATATGGCAATTAACCACGCAGTCGGCACTTTAGTGATCAGATAGCGATCGGTTGCTATCGGTTCATCTTTACATCAGTCGGGTCGCGGTTAATCCGCCGCAACCGGTTGATCTATGCTAAGCGTTGAGACGTACCGGGTAAAGCGCTAAATGAACGCAAATCTTAAGAGGAACGCCTGAGCGCGCTAAACGGAAACGAAGTTGTTCTTATTTTGAATATAACCCAGTTAAAATATTTTAACAGAATTTAAATGTTATAAATAAGCAAAAAAGTAAACGTTTTTCTTGGATATTTTAATTAATTCTAAATCCATATCTAACTGTTGTATTAATTTTAATCTAGTACCTAATTAGTTAAATTGATCGAAAATTTTGTTGCTCAATTTTTTTTTTATGAAACTTTAAAAATTATTTTTAAATCTTTGTTGCCAGATAGCCAAATCGAGACTTCGAGAGTAAAGGTACTTGAGGAATTTAAATAAAGATCTTGTGGCGTTCCATTTTTAATTTCACGCGAGAAACGAACCAGTACCACAGAATAACCGAACAGAATGAAAGCTTCATACTAAACGTTTTGCGTAGGTACACTACTACACGCGTATCTATGTGTGCGTGACCTGTCACTGACAAGGCGCGCGGGGAGTGCACCGACGCCCGCTCGGGTAGAAACCGGTTTGAGCCGGCTAGCGGCTGGGTAAGCGCACATATTATGTCAGGTTTGCCAGCGCGCAGCGGATAAGACGACAAACGATTTATTTTAATATAAAAGTACATAATATATTTTTTTCAAAATGCCAACCTCATGTACTGTGTGTTTAAATAATGGCAGAAAAAACAAGGGGACTTCTTTTTTTGTATACCCAAAGGATTTTGCAAGGTAACTATCATAATTATCCATACACAGTCATGATGTTTATTTCAGAAGTATTTAGTTACGAACTTATAAGCTAAGTATTATCCAAAATAACTAAAATGCCGATAAGAAGAAGACGAAGATTATTTGCTATGTAGGTATATTGCAGTATTATCTATTTGTTTCGTATTTTTGCTTTAGTAGCCTATGTTTTAGAAGGTTTGTAGGCAAGTAGGTACCAAAGTGTATTTGTTGGCTGTTTTAGTAAGATTCCATTTGACCTTTTCTATTAGATAGGTAGGTAAGTAGGTACTTAATTTACGTATGAAATATTCATACAAGTATGCAATATACTTTTATTAATTAACAATTTGATTAACAAAAAAATGATTTTAATACATTTTTTCATTTCTAACAATTAAATGTAGGTAGGTAGGTACCTACCCCGGATTTTTATTTTCAATAGCCGAGTGACAGCCCTATGAAAATAGGTAAGAATTTTGAACTCATGAATGAAGCTTTCCTTCTGTTCGGTTATTCTGTGCCAGTACACAATACATCACTTAACCAACCGCGGAGAATTAACAAAAAAATAATACAATATTATAATGATGAACACAAGAGAATAGTTTTTAATGAAGTTGCTACAAAAAAACTTAGATGCTTAATAGATATTTTAGGGTTCAATAGAACAGGGACTTTTTTAAATACATCGGTTTTTGAGATAAGAATTTTTTCACAGCTAAGGGAATTGACTATGACTTTATAACATAGGGGAACATTAAATAAGTGAACAATAAGTATATCATTTCATACAATCAGTTCACTAAATTAAAAAGTTAAGTAAGATGATAAAAATATACAGCAATTTTACTTGTATTACGAGGGCAACATTTTGAAAAAAAAAAAAAATACTGTAGTTATTATAATATTATTCCCATTAGATAAAGAATATTATTATTTAAAAAAGAAAATAAAAATTAAAGAGACATAAAGCCACATTGTCAGAAAAGAAAAAATTGGAAAATGGAACGAGGAACCCTCAATTCAAAAACATTCCACGTTTGACAGTTAAAAAAACATGGAGTCGTGACTGTTATTTTGGGGTCTTCTCCTCTTAATGGAAACTTAAGTACCGTGATATTAATGAATGCGTGTTAACTAATCAACTGCTTGTTTAATTTAATTATCTTTCTTTGTATTTAGGAAAAGTAATATTATTTCTTTTAGCGCCAAGCGTTTGGATCGATTCTTAAAAATATATATTTATTTTGAGTACACCATTGATTATTAATAAATAATTTAGAAATACTATACAATATTTTAATTTCTTTTTGGGTAATTAGATAAAATATAAGATAAAGCAAAATTAAATAATACTGTCTATTTATACAAAACTAACTATCTTAAAATTAAATAACCAAAAATACTTTAATCTAAAACATAGCTACCAGAAGGCAACGTTCCCAAAAACACATTTCCGTTCTTTTTTTTTCCTGAGAGACATTTATTTCTTCCTAGAGCTTCTTAGGACATCACAAGGATGTAAGTGCAATATACATTTGCTTTTTATTATATTCTCGCTTGAGCCTTAACGGATAGAAAGCTAGCCTGAAAACCATCAAACATCTGTCCAGCCAGAAGGCATCTAATATTACTGCTAGTACGATCAGTGGACACAAATATCTAGATATAAATATTTAGAAAAGCTAAAAAACACGGTACCCATAAGAAATTGTATCTGGCTAAGCATAACCAAGAGGTTGCAGTAAAACCTAGTACAACGCAGACCTTCTTAGATGGGGACTAATCTCATGTGTGTCTTTGAATCTATTCTCTAAACACAGACACTACCTAATCTTCAGATTTATCTCCTACTAGCTGCCCCGCGCGACTTCGTACGCATGATTATTCTACTTCAACGCCTATTCTACCCCTACCCTACTCTACCCCTAACCTACTCTACCCCTAACCTACTCTACCCCTACCCTACCCCTACCCTACCCTAATCTACCCCTACCCTACCCTACACTACCCCTTCCCTACTGTACCGCTAGCCTACCTTACTCTACCCCTACCCTATCCTACTCTACCCCTACCCTACCCTACTCTACCGCTACCCTACTCTACCCCTACCCTACTCTACCCCTACCCTACTCTACCCCTACCCTATGCTACCGATACCCTACTCTACCCCTACCCTACTCTACCCCTACCCTACCCTACGCTACCTCTACAAATCAAAAACCATGAAAATTGGTCCAGCCGTTCTTAAAAAAAAAAGTATCCTATGTCCTTCTCCTAGCTCTAAACTACCTCCCTGCCAATTTTCAGCTAAATCGGTTCAGCCGTTCTTGAGTTATAAGTGGTGTAACTAACACGACTTTCTTTTATATATATAGATGTCCTAAAGGTACTAATTGTACTATTGGCTGCAGAAGTGCATGGAAAAATTTAAAAAAATATTAGGTCTTGTCTCTGGTGGCTTGGTTTAAATACCTACATATAAAATGATTGATGTGCGATATAATCTATTTATCTCTATTAACCAAGACACAACAGGCAAGACCAAAATATATTATTCCTTCGGTCAATTGTACTGTACCTATGTCCTATTATAGATCTCTATTTCCTAAAGTTTATTTTATGATTTTGGGTTTCCGCAAGAATCTTATCTTGGCCAAATAGTTTTCCTTATTTGGCATAGCAGGTTCCTATTTCCTTAAACGGATTGTTGAAAGACATTTTGTCTAAGATTAATGGAGTATGTCGTAAGAATTTCAGCTAAAAATTGTACCCCGTCAGATATTTAATTTGAATGTCACAAGCAACATGAAACCCAGTAGAATTTTCTTAATTGTTTATGATTCCTTAATAGCTGTTAAAAGATTTAATAATCATAAAACAACTCTAATGATAACATTTTATTTTCGCATTACATACGGCCATTTGCCACAGGTGGCCATGTCTCGCATTTAAAACATAATTTCCTACATTAAAGAGAAATCCGACAGGGAAAAAATTAACGTGAAAATAAAGAAAACATGCCGAAATTTCACATAAAAATTCTCGGCAATTGGAGACAATAAAAAGAAACGTTCTATATATGGCCATGCGAGTCCAAATCGGACGGGTGTAGCTGTCAAGCGACGGCAGCCATATTAGGTGCGCCAGCGCAACAAGAACCCAGGCATTCGACGCTGACAAATCACCGGACAATTTGTTAGCTCAAAAACTTTGCGTAAAGGGTGTTGCGAAACTTTAGGTTAATAGAAAATTTTAAGATGTTTTGAGTAATTCGGTGATAAATGATAAATTGCCAATTGGGATCTTTTCTCAAGGTAAACCAGATATTTGAAAAAGCCATTAAGATACTCATTAATATTGTGTTGCAGAATAGCATTGTTGACTTGTAAATTACCTTCAGATTATTATGTCTCTATTTGTTAAACTAGCGCTTTGCCCGCGACTTTCGTTACGTTGATTTCAAATTTTAATTTTGCCCATTCCGTAATGCTCCTATAGAAATATTTCCATCTTTAAGACCAACAGTTTAGGCTGTGCGTTGTCTGTCAGTCAGTAAAACACGGTTTTATATTAAAAGACAGCAATGATTCAAGATGTACTTCGGGCGTAATTTTAGCTGTCTCCGTTGCGGATAATCAAACGTGATCAGACAAAACAGCTGCAGCGCTTGCGCAGTTTGTAATACGAGCCTATCAAACTGTCGCAAAACGTTTTGAATCACAATTCGCATTTAGAAGCTCGTGGTTTAATTTCTGAATTCGAGATGTCATTTCTGTCATGCATATCAATGCTTAATTATTTCTTTCTTTCTATTGGCTAAGGCGTCACAAAATGGCGATCAGAGAGTCACGTTGTTATTTGAATCGCTTAGTATACAGTAAGTTATAACACCGATCCCACCAAGACTAAATCACTATCATAAATCTTTACAAATACCTACATACACGCGATCTGCCATTTATGTTAACCAAACTACCTTTTATTACTAAATCTTCACTTTCATTCCTATCAATAAACCCATAAAATACAAGCAATAAAACTAACTAAACCGCAAATATACCCAATGGTTAGTATTCAGGCGATAAATATTCATAAACAGGCATTGGGCATAGACAATACACTGTAACTATTTAGTGGCGCATACGCATCAATAAACTTTAGTGCCTTATAAGTAAGTGCCGTCACAGAGTGAAATTAAACAGACGTGATGTCACAGACGGTTTAAGAAATTTTGCAATTTTGAGTAGTCTACAAAGAAAGTTGGTAATGCCTTTTATTTCTTAACACAGTGGTAGTTAAAATAAAATTTGTTGTATAAGATTTAAACTTAACTCACAATTAACTTTACTTAACTTACTTAACATAAACGTAACTTACTTAACTTAAACGTAACTTACTTAACTTAAACGTAACTTACTTAACTTAAACGTAACTTAAACTTAACTTAACTTACACTTAACTATTTTATGGGACGCATTAGAGAAGTTCCAGACTATCATTTTTTTATTTATTACCATCAGGTGTCCCACATGGAAGCTTGCTCTCTGCTAAGTAAGTAAAGCGACAGGCTGAATGCCTAAGTGATTTAATTCTTGTCCCAAATATATAAGAGGTTAATTTTTTAACTAATTAATTTATTAATCTTCAAGTCCTAAGTAAGGTATGAATTATGAAAGAAAAACAGTCAGTAATTGCGTAAATGACCTTTGGGTTGCTCATGCGCATACGCACTTGCGTTGCCACACGTTTTTAAGATATTTTTGTTAACCACACGTTACTCAGATATTTTCGTTAAGATTTTCACAACGATTATGCGATGTTCTTTTTTTAAATTCTATTTTTATTTGTTACGTGTAAGTATGAAGACCTCCTTGAAAACGCCAAAAGTTTAACTAATTTCTTCGAGATTTTAGCTCCTACTAAATTAATTAGCAGATTGGTGCAAGGGAGAGGGAGCCTATTCAGAAATGGGGCAATGAGACAACGGGCTAATGAAGATTCATACTATAATACCTACTCATTTACATTATGTCCCAGATAAAATCAATTGTCATGATATACTGTAGATATCTGTCATAATAATTAATCTCTAACCAGCGCACAGCGGCAGGGCGGCGCAAGCGCATGTCGCCTCCTGCGCCCGTGTGACGCGACAACACGATATCCTGCGATATATCTTAGGAAATTTATTTGCAATTATAATAAGTTATTGCTTGATAGTGGAACGGACTTATGATATGTTGGTGATGAATTTCCTTTACGTGCTTACGTGCATTTTAAGAACTATTTAACTGAATCATAGAGCTAAAATATATAAATATTATAATTATTTAATAAGAAACATGTCAAAAATTATAAATATTTAATTAAGAAATTTAAAAACCAATTGATACGGATGGGATTTGAACCCACGATCTTCGGCGTACCGTGCCGACGAAAAAAAAATGACAAAAATTGACAAAAAAAAATATTTTTAAAAATAGACAAATAAGTAAGTAAGTAAATAAGTTCTCGTAATTTGGTTTAATATAACTATAAATTAAATAATTTAAAAAACGCCCGACACAGAAAAACCTCATATTTTTAGCTAAGAACACTCGATCAAGTTACCTTTTAAATAAAAAAAAAACTAAATCAAAATTTGTTTCGGTTTATCCGTTTGGGAGCTGCGATGCCACACACACACATACACACGTCAAACTTATAAATTCCCACTTTTTGAGTTGGAGGTGAAAAAGAGACACACATCAATTTTGCAAATTCAATGTTTTTTCTTTCTATTTGTAACTTTCGTACATAAACATAAAAAAAATTAAAACATTATGTTAAAATTCAGATAAACGCCTTAATCAAAGCTTTGAAAAATTAAAAATCAAGTAACGTCTGTCGTTTATCGTGAGAAACGTTTTGCCGATAAAAACGAAACAAATTAGTATTCAATTAATACTTATAAGAAAACAATTACGTCTCGGTAAAGACAGACAAGTCCTCAACAAGGTTTATTTTAAATAATAGTAGCAAAAACAAATGGCGACGACAACATTGCAATTAAAAATCAATACCATATAATTTATTGAGGATAAATAATGATTTTGCGTATGCGTAAAGTATGTATGGAATTTAATTATTACTTAAATTATATTTTTTGATCATACTTGTTCTTAAATTAGTACTATTACGTGTAGGAAAAGTGGGCGGTAAATCTCAAATACAACCCTAGGGCGTAATAGATTTTTTTTTATCGTACCATTCATCAAACCATGGTACAAAAATAATTTCTAATTAATTTATTTTACGGCTATCAGGTTGGTATAATAATTATCATGATAACCTTTTAGATAAAATAAATTTAAAATAAACGAACCATTAAATGACCCGACTTATTTGCTCTTAACATCTACCATAAAAAAACTATATAAAATACTCACTATTAAATTCCATAAAAATCTTTATAAGGTCAGTTTAATTATTAGGTAGGTATACCAGCTTTCCTATAGAACCCCATAAAAATAATTTTACCAAAAATATTTATTAACTTTTTAATAGCAGTATAATTAAATGGCAGATAATAAAGACAGCTTTATGTTTGTGTTTACGATTGTAAATGAAATGTGCATCAATGAATGTAAAGTTACATTGATTTAACGACGCCAATAAAATCTGCCGTATATTAAACTGTATTGTATTTAATAATTACACTTATTGTTATTTTTAAAAAGCACTTGGCCAGAAAAAAAAATGCAAGTTATGCACGAAAGCAAGTTCAAAGATTCTGATAATTCTTAACTTATACTTACTTATAAAAATGATATCTTATTATTTTCTATTAAGTACATAAAGAATAAAATCATACTTTATTAATGACAAAGTCGCTATAGATACAGCCTATGCGTTCAAACAATTATTAATTCCTCGCGCGTTTCTGGACCCCATTGCAAATGGAACAAAATGCCTAAACAAATTGCTGCGTCTCGCTGAGAGAGTCAGCTTTTTGCACTAATTCGGCATTCCGAAATAAAAATTCCAACTCCTTAAGAAGAAAACAAAAAATATGTGGTCTCTGGTCGTCGACAAAGGCGTCTACTGACTGATTTCAAATATGGAATCGAAAAAAAAAAACGATCTGAAACCGAGCCGCGTTGTTCGAACGAAGTGCGTGAGTAATACAATTTATTTGCAACATCTGCGAGTTAAATGGTTGCAGCTCATTTGAATTTGAATTAAGAATACCCATTAAAAGCTTCTACTGCAATGTAACGACTTTTTCCTTATTATTTTTTTATACATTTGCACTTTTTTGGAAATAAATTAATTTCTTTACTGAATTAATACCCTCAAATGCTTACCGAAAGGGGTCAAGAAATCCCTAACCCAACCCAAATATTAACCCTGAAATCCAATTTCCCACAGATAGTCACAATACGTCCGCAAGCCATAAAGACGACCCCGTAACCTAATGGTGTTCAACCCTATGGGCCTTGGACTGACCCACTTGCCAAATGTCAACTATGGGGGGCTGGGATTAATGGTGTTTTCTTGACACCCACTGTTTTAGAAACAAAGATTGTAGGAGTAATTCGAAATTAATTAAATTAGAAATCAAACGGTTTATGTTATTAATAAACAATATGGTTTAATGTTATTTGTTTTATGGTATACTTCTGGGTGTTACTCTGAGATAAGATTTACGTCATGATGGATAAAGTAAAATGTCGTCTAGAACTTTTCAGTGTTGGAGATCATAAGTTATATTGGTTAAATGCATTGTGTAATTCCTACGTGAGACTTTATTCCTAATAAATAATAACAGGGTAGAAACTAATATAATTAAAACCTTGACTGTATTAAGTACTTTTCTCAGTTCTACTGCTACTACTAACTGCACCAACAAGATGTCAAATAAATTAACCTAACGTAAAAAACGTTAATCACCATTACAAAATTTAAAATAACGTTTAAAGTTTTAAAAAAATCTTTTTTCTCATCGACACTATCATAGATGACGCAATCTAGGCCGCTGACGTCACATAGGTGGAATCACAGACAAGATAGAGCGATCAGAGCACCTTGACGACATGGCGACAGGGCGGAGCAGGAAGGGTGCGCCGTCAAGACGTCCATAAAGTTTATAGGTCACCGTTATATGAGGTCATGGTATGAAGAAAAGGGCATTTTAGCGAAAAGTGTTTTGCAAGGTAAAAGGAAATGTTTGCGACTAAATTTCGAGTCGATCTAAATAGTAATTTACAATACTCTAGTCAACTGAGATCTTCCTGAAAAAGTGAGCATTTTTTTCCATGCTTTGTAGTTTAAAATATATCATGTCCATCTTTAATTCGTGTCAGAGCTCTATGGTTTTTTAAAAATTAAGCCAGTAAACGAGGCAATACAAAATGAAGTTACACAAAGATAGAAGTTATCGGTACTTATATGATATTAATTCGGAAGAAGATCTCATCATTGAACATAACGTATAGAACAGCAGTCCGTGCACCCAAAATATTGCATTTCAAACGGTGGTCAAACGATGGCCACTCGATAAAAGCGTCCGCCACGCGCCTAACCACCCCACCTAACGTCAAAGCTATATCAATTTATGACGTCACTTCACAAGGAACTTTCCCTCTAGATATAATTACTCTAAAGATTTCATTTATTTAGTCATTGCTGTGCGCTTGCCGGAGTAAAATACTCACCTAATACTAGCTCTTTTACTTCTCTTTAAGTAATAACATTAATTTGTGTGAACTGTACATTTATTACACACATTACAGTTACAGCTTTAAACAAGCTGTTAATAGCTTGTTTAGCAAGCAACAGCGTACTTTTATTTGTTTGTTTTTGCTTCTAAATGAGTTCGTGTGAGACATGTATGCTTATACTCTTTTTGGTTAGTTTTCTTCAACTTAAAACTTGTCTTTGGATTATTAGGTTCGTACAAGCAAGTCGGACATTTTGTCATATTAGCATGTTCGGTTACCACGCGCAACTTACTTAAATTTTTCATTATAAATTATTTTGATAACGCTGCGCCCGCATACCTACTCACGACATACTGTAGGTACATCATTTAGCATATTATAAGTAGTGCAATAAACATCTTCAGCCCGGCCACACGTCTTTCCTTTGCGCTCGCTATCACCATAGAATGACCACGAGTATCACCATGTAGACCATCATATCATCAGCATTAACATCTTCATGTGCGGACCATATAGGCCCGTACATACGTACATCTCGAAGGACCATTATGTACGGGCCTGGTGTGCATGTGTTTTGTGAGTTGTAGTAGCATTTATGTAAGTACGTACCATAATAGCACCATTTCGTCCAGTACTAGTGAGTGTAGCACCAAACCATTGATTGGACTTCTGGTCGATGGGACGACCTTGACGATCCTCGTTGTTTTCTGTGAACAAATAAACATAATATTAAATAATTTAAACATTAAGTTCGCAACAAAATATGGCATTAGTAATTAAAATATTGTTATAATTATTTAATAAGAAAATTCGAAAAAACTGATACGGATGGGATTCGAACCCACGATCTTCGACGTACCGTGTCGAAGATACGGTGGCTCAGCGGTTAGAGCGTCGAATTCGAATTTTCTTATTAAACAATTATATTTAATAAGCTATCATGTGCTAAAAAAAAAAAAAAAAATATTAAAATATTATTTTTTGAAATGTTTTATTAAAATCGGAAATATTAAATCAAATCCCGCTCGGAATCAATTTTTTCTTGGTACAAAAGTTTCAAACTTCTTTTCTTACTTAAAATATTTATGGATATAAAATTAAAATAATTTTATTTTAAGCAATATTAAGTCCGACCCGTGCCCAGGGTAGTTAAACCTCAATAGGTTTGTGGATAAAGATGACACTTCATAAAGTTACAATACCACAAAACTCATATTGCTTACAATTTTTTACTTTACGATTTTTAACAAGTGGCTATAATTTTCTGACTTGGTTTAAGTGATAGTTGGAAATTTTTGTGGAAAGAAATTTATGAATTTTTAAAGTGATTTTTATAAATACTTGCATATCTGCAAAACGTGAATTGAATAGCAATGAATATCCCGCGGCAAGAGCGTACAATATACTCAAAAAAATATATTTAACGTACAATTAAATAATCATTTCTCACGGCATATTTTTAACCATAAATCATATTGTACCTACATAAGAATCTTGGATATACACCGGCACATCGCACTTCTTTCTTAACCTTTTAATAATTTATGACAGTCTGATTATGGGATGACACGTAATACTGAATTAACATTTAATTTTAACAATTTATAACGTGGCAAGTATTTTGATATATCGCTGGGATGGCAATTTTATAGAAATTGGAGATCTTTACTGAAAGATCATTGGGCGAAAGTTGCGTCAGGGTTTTCTGCTGCCTCAAAGTTACAATTAAGTAGGTAACAACACAAGTAAATGAGTAAAATTTTCTTAAATACGTTTATGTTTGTAACTGAGTCAATTACGGAGATGCGATTACGAAATTTTCACATGTACTTTTTTCTAAAATTAATTTATGCAAATTATCAAAATGGGGAAATTCTAGGCAGATGATTATCAAAATACCTCTAACGAAAAAAGAAAATAAATATTTTTCTTACTCTATTATGCAGATTTGATATAACTTAAATTTTCCTAACAATAAACCACATAGAGATTTTTAAATTCATCTTATATGACATGTAACAACTATCATTATTTAAATAAAATCGTAATAAATAAAAGTTTTGACATTTATTTAACATCTTGCAACTTCGGTGCATTCAATTCAAGTGCCATTAAGTCCCAAATATGGCGACTCTTGCAGTGTAGTATTCAATGCAACGATACAAGAAATATCGAGTAATAACTTAATACGGCTCCCGATACATCCATCTTCGAGAAGCGAATTCAATTTTGTAACGAAAATGGCATCCAATGATAAATTGACTTTTAGTTGCGTGCGTTGTGTGTAGTGAGTTTCCATTGTGTCACGAAAAAAAGATGAGGAAAATTATAATATGAAGTGATGAATTTGCAGTTTATTGCTTTTTTGTCCAATCTTATGGTCCCCATGGAAGACGTTTTAGAGCAGGTTAAACATTTTTTTCCTTATTTTAGAGTACATTGTGTAAATATGCACCCTAATATTATTACAATCTAGCTTTATAATTACGCTAATAAGTTATTCATTTCTAGCTTAAAATATTAAAATGTTATGTACTAAGACTTTTGATATAGAAATGAAATATTTCCAACAATCAGGATTGTGCCGAGATTGCAATATTTTCTCTTTTATGACAGCAATCAGCAGGGGGATTACTCTTGAACTAGTATGAACACAATTCCTAAACTATTTTTACTAAGCAAAATGCAAATTCCTAAATCAGACGTTCACAACGTTGGAATGGGTTCGTATATAAAATACGATTTCAATCATAGTTCAAGAGTAACCCCCAGACCACAGATGCAAAATTTGATCGATCTATAACTTTCACCCTAAATCGAAAACGACAATAAATTATTTTGTTAAATTATTGAATATGAAACAGTTGAAGGCGTTCCCAACTCATCCAGTAAAGCGATCCACAGCTGAAGCCAAAGTTAATTCGGAGAGCAGTAATTAATATTTTAGTGAAGGCTATCATCATTTTTAATTATTAACGAAGGAGGTTTGAATAATGACAGGCTGTGTGACCTCCTTTCTTCGACAGAGGTTCGTTTTGATGATTTTACTGATAAAGATTTAGTTTATATGCATCTGGGTTCGGATTTTAAAATTATTATTCTATTTATTTTATTTTTTGTAAAAAAAAATTTAAAAAAATTTGAGTTGGTGTAATGTAACGAAGAATCTTATACTAGACGGTCGATTGCAATACACGGAATTTAAAGAAAAATCTCAGGTACTGCAGGTCTTTTAATAGCAACAAAACTTATGAAATATAAATTTGTAAAGCTAGTAAAAAAATTAGAATATTTTTATATTTTAAAAGCTAGGGTGACCACATTACGTAGACTATTAGGACATTAGCACAAAATCGTCATTACCGTGACATCGTGTAATGACGGCAGTTGTTAATGAGTTGATGACCATTCCCCTCCCCACTTCGCCGCGCCTACACTATGCCCCGCGGCGGCACGTAATCACGTTGGGGTTAGGCTTTTAAACTGATTGCGATGGTACAGTCGTGGCCAGTGGCCAGTAGGATTTAAGAAAATTGATGAAAATTACTCGTGTATTTTGAGTCGAAAATTATAAGCGATTAAGCAAACTGATTTGATTGATTATAAGTGTTTTGGTTTAAAATATTAATTTATGAAGGTTATTTTATACGTACTTATTATTCAAAGTTAGTACAAAACTATTAAATTAGCTTACTTAAAAAAATTAAAATATTTTAGCCTAATGCGTACTTTATATTCATACCTATTAATCAATTTCGACAGTTATTCCTTAAATTCTACTCAAGTTTTTTCAATTTATTATCAAATGGATTAACTCGTCCGCGGACAAGCGTACCATACAATGACACGTCTGTCTAGTTAGCAGCTACTTACTACATATAGAAGCGAAGCTTTTTTATATTTTATTAGTGTACTTACACATTGGACCGGTCTAATGGTCTCTATAATGGCCCCAACACTTACTAATTGTACAGACATTTGTTTTAGAATATATACTTTATGGTATGAGCGCACCCAGCGGTAAAGCTATTTTTAATTTCAATCTTTTAGAATTGTAAGCTGAATGGAATATTATTAACATTTTTAACTGGTAATGATGTGTAATTAAACTCAGCTGGTTGCTCGGTTTAAACTTTTGCATTTTAAGCTGCAGTTATTTATCAACTTTAGTAAGTATTGTTCATTAGATTAGTTAATTTAATTAAACATATAGATTGTGCACTTGCCATGAACAATAAGTTTACTTAGCAATTTAAGCCAATACCTAATTGACTAGTGTGGTTAGTAAAATATCGAAAAATGAGACACAAAAGGAAATCTATAGTTACGTGTCTCAGCTGCCGTTGATAAGTGGTTTTACCTACACATCAAGAATCAGATAAATCAAGAAAAAGTTAATAGCGATTTCATGATAAAGACGTTTACAGAATCAAGAAAAAACAGCTGCAATAAAATTGACTTTAAAAGACCACCTACCACTAAGAAGAAAGACACTTATCATCCACCATAAAATAAAGATATAAATAACAGTAAAAGCACACAAGACCCACTACCCCCGCCCCGTATTTGTTTTTACAACTTAAACACCACCCAAAACATTCATTCTTGATTTTTATCTCTGCCGATACACTTAATGGCTCTCCTTATACGTCGTGATGATATCCCAAGGCCAAAATTAGTGCCTCTCAAAGAAATTATACGCAAGTTAAAAATGACAGTGAATAAAGATTAATAACGCTATTTTTTGTTTGTATGAAGACGTTAAAGATTACAACGTCAATTTCTTAGCTTTTACGGCCGCCATAATTAATGTTTGACAGATATGGAGTCTAATGTGATTGGTAGTTGGCCATACTCGTGCATGTTATCAGATTTCACGAAACGATGGTTAACAGAAACGACGATATTAAAAAAGTCGATGGGAAAATTTCGTTAAGTGATTGATGTCTTAATAATGTTGTTGGGTTTTGTTTTAACTTTGAGGTCATTGCGGTTACGCCTGTCATACCTTGTCTGTACATTCAATTGAATTTGTGATATGCAACAATTAATATAAAAAATAGACTTCCTATTTGGACTGAATGGTTTTAATACACTTGGGCAATGATGCATGTAATTATATATTTTATACTATATTAATTTTAGCCTTATGAGGTATTAAGTCCATAAAATCTACGGGGAAATTGTAACAAGAAGGATGTATTATAGATTAAAATTTCCCATTTACTTGGCGTGACTCAAAATATTAAAACACAATTCTGAAGCTGTATTAATCATATCCCCTTCACCACAATAATAATGTCTTTTTCAAGACATTACACGTCACAGGATAATGTAAATCATTCTAGAACCATTTCCATAATTGCGAACATATTTTAAAAGCAAGCCCTTCGTGACCACGACCGTGAAAAGGGGAGCTATTCTTCCGAATAAATTACAATGACACACGGGTGTATTAAAAAACATTTTTATAACCTTAAAATTACGTTGCAGTAACAATAAAGGTGTTCCCCATTCATAATTCTATCGGAGCGTGAAATAGGAACAAAGCCTCCCGGCAATGATCTGGTCCAATGAGCAAATGTCCGAAGTGTAGGAACATCAATAATAGACACCCTACTTAATGAACGGGATTGAGTTATTGTAAAATTTTATAATACTTTGTAAATAACTAAATATAAATTAATTACAGGTATTTTAGCTTTTGACTCTATTTGATATTATGATAATCGTAAAAAAAGAAAATTTTTAGCTGACGATATGATAGCATGGGCTCATTTAATTTTTTTTTTTTGGGCGTTCACGATTATAAATGTAGGTACATACCTAATATAGTAGTAAAAAAGTAGTGTTTTGATTAACATTGACTAAATTTTTTTTTTTTTAAATTTCAATTATCACGTGAGTTTTTTTAAAATTGATAATTTAGGAAACAATAAATGTGATCTCTCCGTTAGTATCAAATTACAGTCCCATCGGACTATTAGAGTGAGGGAAAAAAGATTTCTGTTGGCGCACACACTTGTGCACTATAATATCTCCTGCAAAGTTGACTAATCTCCGTTGAAACTGGCCACTGTAGCTGAAACTCGATCAGAAGCCCAGAATAAACAATAAATTGATAGAGCAACATAAAAAATAGTTCACTAATTTTAAAGCTGTCAGAAGTAATATCGTGACTGCACGGTAGACCGCCTCGATAGCACCAAAGAGGGACGATGTGTAATAAATGTCATTTGTATCTATTTTACATTTGTTAATGCTTACTGAAGCGCCATGGTCCTTTAAAAAAACAGATAATATTAAAATATCGTTTATTGTATAAAACTATGTGCGGTTATCTAAACACATAATTCATGGTAGCCTATATCAAAGACTCGTAAAAATATTAAAAATATATTATTTAACTTTATAAAGTAGAACCTAAGACCAGACTTTTGAAAAAATATCCTCTACAATATTTGTCAACGATTATCTTTTGCATAAAGTTTTAAATATCGACTTAACATACATTCATATGAATACTGGATGCAGGTTGCTTCCAACCGGCCAATCTGGAAGTTATTGGGGGAGGCCTATGTTCAGCAGTGGACGTCTTATGGCTGAAATGATGATGTCAAAATCAAAATATTTTTATTCATGTAGACCATTTTAGGCACATATGAATAGTCATAATTCTAATATTATTATAAGAGTGACTCTAGTTGCCAGTTCCAAGGGCAGCCTACCCCTCATGGAGAAGAATCTGGCAAGAAACTTCATTGAGAAGAAACTGATGATGATGATACAATCAAACAACACCCTAACTTATCCTGTTCTATCCTTTGTTTATTACCTTGTCACGCCTAAACCACTGAACTGATCATCCTGAAATTTTGCATATACGTTATCAGTTGTACAGAAATGGACATAGGGTACCTTTCATCTCGAAAAAAGTACTGTTCCCGAGGAAAAAAACAATAACTTTCTTTTATTTATTTTTTTATTTATTTATAGACTCACGCCTGTATTCCCCAGAGGGGGTAGGCAGAGGTGTGCAGTACACCCACGTTTCGCCGGCTATGTTATAAGTCCCATGTAATAGGGGGCGAGCCTATTGCCATTAACCGGGCACAATTCCAGACTCCGTACTGCTACTGAGAATTTCCTAATGGAAAAACCCAATAACACTTTGCCCGACCCGGGGATCGAACCCAGGACCTCGTGCTCAGCAGTCGCGCTTGCTACCACTAGACCAACGAGGCAGTCAACTAAGGCAACTTTCTTATGATAATACTAGCTTCCGCCCGCGGCTTCGCCCGCATGATATGTTGATAAATTGTAGCCTATGTGTTATTCTGATGTATAAGCTATATTGTGGTGAAGTTTCATTCAAATCCATTCAGTAGTTTTTACGTGAAAGAGTAACAAACATCCATACATCCATACTTACAAACTTTCGCCTTTATAATAGTAGTAGGATATGGCGCCATGTGTCTTTCGAATCATGATTGAAATTGAAATTCTAATTTAACGTGAGCCAAGCCGCGGGCAAAAGCTAGTAAACAATTATTACTTTCCATAGACCCTTTTACCAAAATCAAGTAAAAGTAAATCATATCTCATTCCTATTATTATTTCACCTAAAAGCGTCCACCCTTCTAATTAAACATGGTATCGTCCGCCATTAAAACTATCCTCAAATAATACCCCAATGAACAGGACTGATTAATATATGCTATTAATTAATTGCTAGGTGGGATCCAAACAGCTGCGGTACCTATTATTACGAAAGGTGTAAAATGTTTAAAGTAATTATTAGGAAAGTAATCAATATATTCAAAACAGGATGTACGTATAGTAGAATTCGAGAATTAAAATTAATTTTGAGCATATTGGTAGACCAAAATTATATAATTTCATTGCCATGTCCTTCAATGTACATAAATTATATGTAATAAATGTTAAAGTACATAATCTAAAAGACAAAATTTAGTCGTTACTATTTCAAAAATTAAACAAATCCGACTACCACATTTCTTAACTTTCTCGGACAATCCGAACTACCATTTCCTCATCGGATTCCCATTACCATGTAATGACCACTGTACCAATAAGCCCATATATCTCTCATATGCCTTGACGATGTCAAGAGGGCACAAATACACGCTCAAGTAAATTCGGTGTGTTCCAATCATTCGACAAATATTTGTTCAGTAATCGAACACAGGTGGGGGAATAGTAACTGGTCTTCGTCCATAAGTCATCGTACTATCAAGTGTGAATGGTACTGGTTTTTGGTATTAAACCTCTATGCTAATCTGGAGAATAGAGCCAATAAAGGTTGATTGTTGTGTAATGTGCAAGCTGTTTGGATAGAAAGTTGTTTTTTTTATTTTGTTGGAGCTTTAGAATTTACCGCTTTGTGACAAAAACAGTACAGCGACAATCACTCTGTGGTAATTCAAACAAAAAAGTATTCTCTGTACTTTACTTATCAAGAATTACTTTTTCAATCGATAAAACTGCCTATGAATTTAGAGTTCTGCCTGGTCTTTCGTCAAACAACCAATAGTGGTTTATTCTTATAATACCAATAAGTACAATAATAATATATTATAATACCATATACTTATAATACCAATACAAAATATTAAGTTTATATTTTGGCGCCCTTATAATCCAAACCGAAAAACAAACCATCTGCGACAAATTTTAATACGCACTCAATCATCCAAAATTATCCCGAAACATTATTTTGACATTCACTTCCGACATGTCCCCCTCAATAAATAAATCAATTACAAACGAAACGTTTGTTGAAGTAACACAAAAAGTACCAATCTATCAACCAATAACCAACAACGTTTACATTGTTTAGTGCCCAATTAGTGACAAGTGGTCCACCGCAATTCGTCCAATTCGGACCGTCCTCAATTGGGACCAGATTGATGGTCACTCATTTAGTACTTCCAAACTAATTTCGTAATGGTGGCCGATTTCATTTTAATTTTGAATAATTATGCAGCATTAAAGAACGCGACCCCAGCATTCCCAATGCTCGAATTAATAAAAACAAAACCTACCACAATTTTTGATTGTTATTCTTGAATAAATTATAATTATATAAACACTAAACTATTTTTAGTCTCACTGTATCTCTTTCTAATATACGCCATTGAAAAAGGACAGAAAGTTTAACTGTCAAATTAGTGTCCGTCCTGTCAAAGTTGTAACTGAAGTGATATCAGAGGGAATCCTATGAACTGGTGACTAAAATTCTCGTTGATGTCATGGAAATAGACTAATCTATCAGCTCTAAAAATCTTCTATCATTTTCTAATGATTTCTGTTAAGAAGAGTGATATCGAGTCTAAGCACCATTGGCTAACCACATAAGAGCTCCACAAACAGTAAACAATTGAATTCACTCGTAAGTACAAGTCAGTTAAATCGCAAATTGAAAAGGTCAAGTGAAGGAAATGGATCATTTCTGAGCTAACAATAGTTAAAATAACAGTACGTACCTATATCATTTTTGATAGAACTGATGTAACTCAGTTCTATCAAAAATGGTATGGATTGTCTGTGTTTGTGTCTGTCTGTAATTTTGTACATCATTGCAAATTAATAATATCAACAATAATAATATATTATTGTTTAATTAATAACTGAAATAATAAGGATAAATTAAATTGAATTAATATGATATTTCAAATAATATTTCGCAGTATAAACTATAAACCACAAGCAAATCATTCGCCAACATTAAACAAATAAACAAAAACAGAACCACGTGCGTCGTGCGGTCGATGCACTGCGTATGCGCACGCATGCATTCGAAATAAACAGCGCTGGCGCTTCTGTGGATGACTGCGACCCCGATACCGACGTTAATGCTAGTGTGACTGCTAATAAGGGTTAATAGGTGCTTTATAGGATAATATCAAGCTGATTTTGCATAAACAGTGATATCAGTAGCCACTGACTAAACCATTTCCTATCCCTGGATGGATCAGGCGTGCTACCGTCTCTGATCTACTTAGTTTCTTACTAAGAATCACCACACACTACTGTTATTGCTAGTAATATTTTCGATCCATATTTATTGCAAATAAATGTCTTTGTCTTTGACAGTTCATGTCGCCCGTCTTATAGGTACCTATTCACACTTTGTTGTCTGGCTGTGCAAGTGTGCGTTTGATTTGGCCTTGTGGTTGTGGACTTGACGGATGATTCTTATTGACTGAGGCCTGCACTGCCAAGTGCAACTTTTGGCCCAGGGGGCTACTCTATAAACCCGGCTAAATGTTCGGGAAAGACAAATCCATTGGAGGTAGCCCTTTGCACCTCTTGGAAGTCTTGGATATATTTATGATTATCCTTCTCTTGCTTCTCAATTTATGAAGGAAGCCCTTTACCGATGCGACAGTACCTATCTTACTTATATTATAGTTAAATGTGAAGGTAAGATTTTCTCAATCAATCACGCGTAAACCATTGAATGAATTTAGATGAAACATGTCTAGGATTAACTCACAGGATCAGTTCTTATCTTGGTCTGACTTACACACGGACGAAGCCACGAGCAAAAGCTAGTAAGGTAATTTATATTTTATCCTTCTTAAAACATAGTCACCCTACCCCAATTGATTTATTCTTTATCAACGCGCGATGCGTTAATGTCGGCTGATGTTCTCGATAGTAATCGAATACAATCGATGCATCGATGCATCGAGTACTCGGGAGTAACGATGCCACTCGATTCGATGACCTTTTGTTCAAGTACACGGGAGAAGGATGTCTGGTGTTGGAGATCGGCACTCGGTTATGATATCGATTTGATCGGTATTGTTTGAGACATAAAATAATGCCGCTGTGGTTTTGATATTGGGAGAAAGTATTGTGTAGGCATTTCAAGCTTATATTGGTCTAAAGTAGGTATCGAAAACCAAAATGTCTACTATTTAACTAGGCAGAAACCTACTAACTTTTCCATTCTCCCCTATCTTCAACTTTTCTTAGAACGCCGGTTACGGAGATGCTTGTTAGGGTTTATTTTGATCCGACCATCGGGTATGTGACCGGCCCCGAGGACGTTTCTCTTCAACCTTTCCCACCACAAGAAGTTTGTCCAGAATAACTGCGCTTGCGGGCTTTGTGCCCGAAGTATCTGAGGATACGCTGGTAGCAGATGGAAGACAGACGGGTTTTTAATCGTTGATCAAGGATTGAGATGTTTGTCGAATTCGGAGGCAGTTAAAATTGAGTCCGTATTTTTTTATTGAAAGACAAAAGATCGAATAATATAACTATTTACCGAATCTAACTTTGATCGCAGTCTTAAGCATTTACATAACAATTAGCTTGTTTACGTCGCGATTGTAGGCAGTTAAAGAGGTTGACCTTGAGTAGGAATCATCTTTAAATAGAGATTTAATGCAAAACTAATATAAAAAATATTTTTCCCTTCTGTTTGTGAATATACTAAAACTAATTTGAAGAAAATCACAATTCGCACTGTTCTGTCAGAGACTTTATTAGCGTAAAAATTCACTTCGGTCTCTCGTCCTAATTGTGGTCGGGAACCGAACACCGCGGTTCGGCGATGTGGTCCGTCAATGTTGCTGTCAATCTGTCACTAACTGGGTCACTGCGATACAACCCACGTGGCCACGTTTTGAAGACCTGTCGTTAATGCAAGTCGATGCCACAACCACAAAATATGTATATTTAGCTAGATAACTTTGTATATCAACATGTTTACATAATACTTCAAAACCGCCATTGTTTATGTTTTTAAACTAAATTGTTATAAGATTGTTATATTATTTGCTGGTTATTTTGTATACAATAAGGTTATATTTATCTTCAATGTTGTGGTTTTTTCTGAAAAAATTGTTGTATATGAAATTGGAAAGTTCAATAGTTAATCTCTTCAATAAATTCCATAGCTAACATAACAATTATGTTCAATTCAAAGCCATAAACTACACAAGAAATTACAAAAAAATGAACTACATCATAGCAAGATGTTTGCTTTAAATGTCAAATTAAAGGTAAGCCGTTGACTTTCAAAGTCACATTTAATTCCCACGAGGACATACATACATACATCGGCACATACACGCTAGGTAACTGTTTAAAATCATATGAAATTAAACCGGTTGTGCCAAACTGCTTCTACTGACTTAACGTTAGAAACCTGTTCGCACTGATGTCATTTTAACACTCAAATAATAGTTGTTTTGACGTATTATTTCATTACAACCATCAACTAACATAGACAGTGGTGCTGATTCTCTTGTACATCCCGCTAAACTAATTTTAGTGTAACTATATCTCTTTCTAATAAACACCATCGAAAAAGGACAGCAAATTGGACTACCAAATTAGAGCTGTCAAATTAGTCTACCTCCTTGCAATTGCCGTAAAATTAGACTAGAAAATTAGAATAGAATTAGAATTAGAGCTACGACATGCCGACTAAATTCTCGTTGATATCACGCAAATAGACTAGTTTGACAGCTCTAAAAATCTACTATCCTTTTCTAATGATCCCTGTTAGAAAGAGACATGGCGAGTCTAAATTAGTTTAGAGCGTGTACAAGAGAATTAGCACCAGTGATCAAATACACGTTGTTGATATAGCCATGCCATATTCTGGAGCTGACTATACATATAACTGATCATCAACCTTCTCCTCCTAGCCTTATTATTCTCAAACTTTGTTGGGGTCGGCTTCTAAGCTAACTGGATGCGGCTGAATATCAGTTTTCTACGGAGCGACTGCCTATCTGACCCCCGCAACCTAAAGGGATACGATAAGCAGTGATAGTGGTCTCAGATACAAACTAGCAACTGCCTGTGACTTCGTCTACATTGCTTCGGGATAAAAAGTAGTCATATCCTTCTCCAGGTGCTAGGCTACTTCTCTATAAATTTTCTTTACAATCGGTTAAGTCTTGATAAGGTGACAGACGTACAGAGTTACTTTCGCATTTAACATTAGTAGGGAAGAGATGGTTGCGCGCGCATGTCTGCTAATGATGAGTCTTGCTTATAACAATGTCGTTAAGAGTCAAATGTGGATGCTCATCAATGCGGACCTTTTCTCCCTGAATAATCGCTATTTCACATTTTCATTAATAAACCCAGATCTTTAATTATTCAAGAATATATTATTTTTATTATAATTTGAAAGCCTCGAATTCCTACTGAAGAAAATATGGTGAACGGGTTATTAAGTATTCGAGAACTCGTTAATTTCGCCGGACTTCGCCCAACACAATCTCTAAAGGAAAATCGGCGTAAAGTTACTTCTGAATAAAACAATATCTCGCAGATATACGATCAAACGGAAACAGTGTCGGGTTGCGCTTGCGCTGACGGAAACACTTCGTTATCCCTTTGAAGTCCACTAAGTTCTTTCATCTAAGCCGATTGGTTTCTTCAGTGATTATTTAGAAATCAGCATTGTTTGTTGGGTATAAAGGGTGTTTAGTCTATTGCAAAGATCAGCTGAATTTCCGGGTTAGCAGACAATATCCTTAAATGATTGACAAGCCTTTCAGGAGAATATACACCAGACCAAACTGCATAACACATTTATAACTGCAACTACAATCTACCTATCTGCAAAGTTAGGCATGTTAAACACTAATTTAATTGAATAAATTTAAAAGCTATTATTAAGATTTTTACTACCGTTTCCTAGTGCTTTGGCTGAAAAGACTCTGGCTGAAAGCACTCGAAACGTCAGGATTGTATTATCAAAATAAAAACGCGAGTTATATCCGTTAAAAAGTTGTTTCATTATGTTGAGTATTCGCGAAAGTTTGAGACTATATTGTAGGAATAAGTTTCTATTTTTCACAACACCATTGAATTCTCTAATAGAAATACTTACTTAATTAAAAACTTCGCAAACCTGATCTGAAAAATCAAAAGCTAGGACTTCATGGTCGATTTTATATCGTCTAGACTAACAAGTATTTCAATATGACTAAAACAAGTTCCCATCTGACCTGCGGTCTTTTTTTATACCACTCATAAGGCAGCCATGGTAAGCGGTACCATTAACCGATTGACGATAACATACTCAACAAAATTGGGTTTCTATGCGAAAGTCGCAAATTCCTAAATCAATCTGGAAAAAATCTGGTAATAAGAAAAACCTAACATCTAATGTTTAGCTAAGAAAACTCTCAATTATGTTACCTTTCAAATAAATAAAAAACTAGGTCAAAATCGGTTCATCCGATTGGCAGCTAAGATGCCACAGGCATCACGTCATGACATATAGACACGTCAAACTTTTAACGCCCCTCTTTTTACCCGACTGCGGCGAAGCCAAAAAGGAGGGTTATTGCGTTGAGGGTTAATATTGCGCGCGCATTGCAACACGCTTTTATACCAACGATGTTGCAATGATTTTGTAATTCGTATATAAATTGGAATTGGTATTAATTTCGTAGCTTTTTTAAGTAAGGAGTAAGCCCAAAAAAAATGAAATCAAAATCAAAATATTTTTATTCATGTAGACCAGTTTTAGGCACTTATGAATAGTCATAATTCTAATATTATTATAGGAGTGACTCTAGTTGCCAGTTCCAAGGGCAGCCTACCCCTCATGGAGAAGAATCTGGCAAGAAACTCCATGGTTGCTCTTTTAAATAATGGCTTACAATATTTATTTTTTTGAATTCTAAGTATTCCATAAACTAAGTTCTAAATAATTATAATAACTAGAAGATTGTTTATTCAAAATCACTGCAACAATTCCATCTCATGCCGAATTCATCTACCCACACAACGACATTTCCTCTTCCTAGTACTTGTCTAAACTCGTGCGCATGCCAACAAGCCAGCTTCCCAATTCCACCAAATTCACAGCTCTGTACGGTAGATTCGTACGCGTTAGAAAACACCAAACGGCCGGATGTGGCTCATTTACGAAATAAACCCACGCTTTTATTCGCTACAAGACAAATATTAACAAGGTTTTACACAGTACAAGCTAAGCGAGGATATTGGGAAGACATTTTGAAGTTGAATTATGTTTTCGTCCGAAAAAAAAACAAAGCGATTTCAAAATAAACTAAAAAGCTTGAAATAACTTTACGTTTTGGATTCGGTTCCAAGCCAAGTTCGTAAAGAGGAGGTTAAAGAGGCTAGAGGGAAGCACACCCTTTAATTGGAATTGGAAGTTTTGAAGTAAACAATCTTATTGAGAACCTCTTCTCTTTTTGAAGTCGGTTATAAAGCATTCTAGTGATAGTAATTTCGATTGTGACCTTGAAAAGTTCAGGCAAGGAGTTTCGATATGTACATGTACAAGTGCATCTAAAGAGAAGAAAGAAGGTAGCATATTGGAGGAAATTGAAAAAGAGATTGGGTACGAACGGGGTTTGAACCAGCGACACTTGCCGTGCCGTAGCAATGATTAAGAGCATAGAGCATAGAGATTCGATATCATATCACTGCCCTACCTATCAAATTTCAAGTTCCCTTTCTATATCGTCTTGAGGAGAGGCCTAATTAATTTTCTAAGGCATTACATGGCCGTAACAAGTTGACAAGCCGTTAATGTCGACAATGATGCAAAAGGGACCTATTCACTCAGAACTTGTAACTCCTAGGTTATAATAGCCATCGGGAAAATCAGACTCCAGCAAGTTAAAAGTACCTACATTTCTTTAAGTTCCTGCCTCATCATTGTATTTCTTCGTATGGCTCTACTAGGTTCCAATAAGAAAATTTACGTTACAAGCGCGTACATATTATTATTTTGCCACCGGGTAGTGGAATGCGACCTTTACTTAATAGCGTGGGCGAACAAACACAGCTTAGCACACAGCTAGTCCACGTTAATTTGAAAATACTTGCCGTTTAGGAAGTGCCGATCATATTGGAACGTAACAGGTTTTATTGTTTAATCATTTATCTTCTGATAATTGTTCAAACTCGTTTATTTGTTTACTTTGAATAGTTGAATGATTAATTGAATAGTTGAATGATGTGTGAAATTGTCTGCCAGACACACTATTATTGTTGTTCTAGCTTCTGCGCCCGCGACTTCGTCTGCATTATTCCGAGATAAAAAGCCTAATCTAACAATTTTTGTTCAAAAATCACGTCAACCCGTTGTTATTGTGAGGATGTCCCAATGTATGGCAAATGCCTTCCTCATCCTTCCATTTGTCTCTCTCTGATGCCGCAACTCTCTCTCTCATCTTTAAATGGGAGTCTAGCACATCCCGCTTCCTATTTTTAAACTTACAGGGCTGTCCATTTCCGTTAAAATAATATTATTTTGTTAGTCAATTATATTTTATGTTTAAGAATTAAATTAGCCTAGCTGATTACAAAAAGAAGAAGATTATTTTTAAACTTCTGATTTTTTTTAAACCAGAGGTGCATGCCTTAGGTAGCTACGACATTCATTTTAGCTATTTCTTACGTCAACAGTAATACCATTAGGAGCCAAACCTGCTCCAGTCCAGTCAGTCCAGTGCTAAAAAAGCCCTTGACCCAGCACAAATACTTCGAAGTTTATTGATTTACAATATGTCGTATTAATCATAATTTCCTTCTCATCACTAAGTAATAATCCCATTACGAAATATTTAAAGATCATGACATAATAAAATTACATTCATCAATAAGTTGATTATTGACAAATCAGCATGTTGGCCGTTTAAGCCTACACGTGGCCATGGCGCCCACACCAAGCCCACGTGTGGGCTTACACTGTTGACAGTTAACTATCTCAACACGTTTCGGGTACTACAAGTAGTACAACCTATAACGAGGTTAATTTTATTAGCTTGTTGCAATGGCTTTTCGATTAAAGTAGTTACAAACTGATTCATTGAAAGAAATAAGAATTTTAAGTTTAACAACATTTGAGTAACGAAATTAAATTGGTTTATTGATATTCATAACGATTCATAATTCATTTGTCGTAATACTTATAAAATAATATAAGTAATTTTTTTTTTACGTAAAACCGTTTTGTCATCAGAACTATATACTACTCGTAGAGCTGTGTACCAAATATCAGATCAATCTGTCTATAGGAAGGGGGTGAAATATCGATTACTAAATTTGAACCAAATAATAAACAGGGCAAGAAATCAAAAAATCAAAATCAAAATATTTTTATTCATGTAGACCATTTTAGGCACTTATGAATAGTCATAATTCTAATATTAAGAGTGACTCTAGTTGCCAGTTCCAAGGGCAGCCATACCCCTCATGGAGAAGAATCTGGCAAGAAACTCCATGGTTGCTCTTTTAAATAATGGCTTACAATATTTTTGGATACATTGTTCTGAGATGTTATGCGAGTCAAGCTAAATATAACGGTTTAAAAACAATAATTATCTTTGTCGTATGCTTTATGAACAACCTGGTGTCAGAGTTAAGTAGAGTTTTTACCGCCCGTAGGCCTCTGACATAGCTTTGCGCACTGTTCGAAAAATCTCTTAGGTGAGCTGGTTTCCTCACGATGTTTTCCTTCACCGTTTTAGCAAGTAATACCTACTTAATTAGTTTCTAATACGAACTTAAATCTGAAAAGTCAGAGGTGCCTCCCTTGGTTTGAAACGTACGATCTTTGTTTTGGCAGTCCAACACGATCGTACCAATAGGCTCTGCTTACATCGTGAATGAATTCAAAATTGCGGAACTTCCAAACTTTGTATTTTTTTACGACTACTTTAATTTTTCCCAAAAGCCTATCATATTTTCTCAAGCTAACATTTCATTCTCATATTCAAGTCAAAACGTCTGGCACCACGACAGCGCGTGCGCACGGCTGTATAAGGCGAGGGACAGATGCCGATCGCGCACGAACACTCGCCGTGATCCGAAGTCGTGTTGAAGACAAACGGATGGGTTACCACTGTTGGTATGAGACTAAACTGTAGCAAATTGAGTTCCGGGGTCCATGGCAATGTGGGGGGGCAAGAATTTTAAGCAAACCCTAACCTTACTAGTTTAATATACCTAGTTGAACCTCCATTATGAAACTCTCAGTAGCAGCACGGACTGAAATTTAGCTCGGTTAATAGCTATAGGCTCGCCCGCCCTACCCAACCATAGGGGTATAATTCCATTATTTTTAATATTTATTCTGCTAATCGGGACGGACACAAATACAACAAATCAAAAACCATGAAAAGCTCTCGAGTAGCCGTTCTCGAGTTATAAGTGTTCAAACATACCCGACTTTGTTTTATAATTAAGATCTAACGAGAGTATGATAACAATAAATTGATAAAAAAAAAGTTCAGAACTGTTATATGAAAAAAGTCGGCGGCAAACTATAAGAGAAGTCACCCTCGATCACAAAGGTGCTTGTGAAATACAACACTGTTGGTGATAAGATATGGACTAGGGATGTGCGTAGAGATAGATGAAAATATCTATAAAAATATAATCACTCACTAGCTGTTCCCCGCGAATTTGTCCGCGTTAAATTAAATGTTCCCATAAACACGCTGATAAAGCAGCCAGATTGCCTGTTTTTTTTCTGATTTATATCACAGATACTTATTGTTACTTACTTAAAAATCATTTGCTACAAATGTTTGTCCGCGCATCACTTCAAAGCTGCTGGACTAATTTTGATGAACTTTTTTGTAGGTTTGAGTGGATGGTTTACATTTGCAATTGGACCCGGTAGGTGGTGCTGCGATCGGGTTAAATTTCAACCACAGAGGCGAGGCCGCGTGAGGATCAGTAAGGGATAAAAAATTTTAGGGTTAATGTCTTTATCATTTCAATTCGAAGTTATTTTTAAGTGCTAATAATTTATTTATTTTACAAAAGTTTTTGACGTCTAAACACCGTTTATGTACCTATCTGTATCTTAAAAGCCAAGTAATAAAGCCAGTAATGAATAAACAAGAAAGAAAATACCATGATATGATAACGGAGAATATCAACGTCATTCTTAAAATTCCTCACAAAAGTCAAAGGGTCGACATAAATTAATCGATAACGGTGATCGATAAACAGCCATCCCTGGTATTCGCGGCGTTTGTGCGCCCGTGTCGGTTATCGTCGGTGAACTTCGTTATCTGTGTGAAATTGTACACAGCTTCCGGGTACCCCTGATCTTAGCTTATTGAGCAATAAATTGTTCTACATAAACATTCTGTTGGCAATGGAAAAAATATTTGGCCTTTTTAGTGAACGTATCATTTTAAAAGACAAACGGAGGATAGAGAAAGGTGGCTATCATAAAAATATTTCTTTCCAATATCTTTGGTGGCCATTGCTCTACCGACAAGAGCTTAGCTCTTAAATACCTATACGAAGATCAATTTAAAAACGAAAGTAGTGTCTTTAATCTTTTATGAAAATAAGGAAAATTTTTAATTACCGATAGAATATATTAATTTACCGAAAATCAAGCGATAAAATAATTACCTATTACTTTTGCCTGTATGTTAATAATGAAAAGGCCTTTATCATAGTTGCCTGCAATAGGTTAAAGACAGCCCTACTCACAACATTTCAAAAGGAGAAACCATTTAATTTATATCTTTATAAAACTTCTGGTTGTTCAAAATGAAATAACCCATTATCATAAAGCGTTCAAATTATATCTTGTAATAAAACCATAAATACAAAATTAACAATACCAAAAATAAGGACATTCCAAAACCGAGTTCACCCACGCGTTTGCAGTTTACATTAAGGTTTCACAATCAGTTACTAAACCATGAACCGTTAAATATGATTAACCGAAGGGTTAAGGTATAAAGGTTAGGAAATTAGCTTAGCGAAATTTTAGGTCAAGATTATGCATGTGTGTAGTGTGAATCATTGAAAATGAATGTTTGAAATGCATGAATCACTGGTGATTTCTTTATGAGGCAATCAAATCGGATAACGCGAGTAGGTACTGACGAACGCTTCAGGCGTGTTGTAATGTGCAGTGTTTTATTAGTAGAAAGAAACTACTGGCGCTTCACCCACCTGAATTTCTTAGCACCTGTTTTACCCCCTTTTTGAAAAGTAGTTCTTAAAACATGAATTTCTTATTCTTTTACTAAATTTAAATCAACTACTAATTTAATTTTTTATTCTTTTTTAAATAAAGATTTGAAAACTTTTCAATTCTTTATACAATTCCTTTTTGTACAATACTTATTTATAATTATTTAATTTTTTTACAGTTCTTTAGAATTGAAAACTTTTTAATTCTTTATACTATTTCTTTTTATACAATATTTATAATTATTTAATTTCTTATTACAGTTCTTTAGAATTGAAAACTTTTAAATTCTTTATACTATTTTTTTTATACAATATTTATAATTATTTATTTTTTTGTACAGTTCTTTAGAATTGAAAACTTTTCAATTCTTTATAATATGTACCTAATTATAAAATATGTCTTTAGAAAGGATATTCAAATAAAGTCGGAAGAGGAAACTCCGAGAGTTCGTTTGATCGTTCTAAATTTAAGTGTTTTTTCCTTTCCGGTATTTGTAGATCACATAAATATTTTTCCTGCGCGAGGATTAAACCCACTGACTGTAGTGGGTTACAGGAAAACCAGTCGGTCAGCCGCCGCCCTTTCATGTAGTCAAATCATAGTCAAAAACTAGAGCATTATTGTAATAGCGACAATCTCTTCTCATAGAGATTAAAAATATCTATGTGGGTTAAGAATCTACTCACGCGCACGCGTTAAATGCGCGCGCATCCTGTGCATTGTAAAGTTAACCCATTGTGCGATAGCGGATACTTGCCGATTTATTTACTGCCAGATTCGCTTTGTGATTTTCTTATTTATTGCTTTATATAAGATATTATTCACCAGAACCATTTAACTCATTTGATATCTTTCGACGGATATCTTCGAACCTGAAGATGTCCTTTTTAAAGTACCTACTTACCTAGTGATCATTTCTGACAGTAGTCCTTCGAATTAAAATAAATTAGCGTTGCAAATTTTTCTGAAATTATTTTTACTTAATATATTTTAAGTTACCTATTGAAGACTGGCTGATAGTCTTAAAGTTGCCTATATCGTTTTCTTCACTACCAAATATTATTAAATATTTGAATTTTTTTTAATATTAATATCATGATAACCAACTTTAGTTATTGTTTGTTATGATAAATAGAATCGACTAGATAAATACCGCGGTTGATAATTATGATGAAAAATACCACACAACACCCGGTAGGCTTCTAAAATATTTTACCAAATAAACTAGGTATTCTTCGGTTAAACCAAACTAGTAATGAATTTAACTCAAAAGCTTAATTTTCAAGATGAAATCATTTTACTCGGGAACACAATAAAGACAAAAGACGATCAATTTAAAACGACTGTAACTTCCATCTTACAAGACATTTATGTCTAATATGAAGCATGTGCATTACTCCTCCTGACAAGATGCATTACGTCCATCTAGTGGACGAACAAAGCTTACCTGCGCAAGAGACGGTAAAGCCGCAAAAAAGTTAAATAAAGAAGAACTAGTAACTTAGGGTAAAGAGAAAGAAAATAATATTATTTTCACGCAATAAGAAAAAGCGCTCAAATAATAATAATAATAATTCAACGTTTTTAAACAAGCTTTTTTAAATGGAATATCAAAAATAAATGTACAAATTTTATCTGTGCTGTTAACCGCTGAAGAGTTCCTACTACGTGCAATATTCTTCCATATGTCTTTTTTTTTGCCTAGGTAGTAGGTATAGATTTATAAAAACTTTTCTTTTAATTGGCCTTAGAATTAATATAACAACCTTGGATTATAGAATTGAATGGAAAGATTTTAAGATATTACCGATTAACTTATCTTTACTTAAAACAAATCTCGTAATTTTTCCATTGATGGTTTTTTCCCCTTTTAAGGAATGGTTATTCTGTAACTGCCGTGCTATGTGACATATACAGGAGTCGTGTAGCCATATAAATCAGGCGCGCGTGCGCGGTAGCTGTCACGCACATGCGCACCGCGACACACGTCATACAGACATGTTACCGTCATCTGTTCGTGGTTTGGAGTAGAATGAAAATATTACTTTAGGTGAAATTTTAAGGTTTGTGAAGGGAAGCATGAAAGGTTTTATTATTAGAGGACAGGGATGGCAACTTATTGATATAATAATGTGACATTTTTTCCAAGCTAAGTAAGCTATGATGTAATCAACAAACAATCTAGCTTTAGAGAATTTATGTAGAAAAAAAAACAATTGGTTCGACCTTGGATCCTTGGGTTCGCCATCACCAGGTTAAGAGTTTAAACTACTTTAAAGGCTGGAGCAAGCGGTAACGATTCTCCAAGAGGTCTATGAAATAACTACTTTACACAGCTGGGACTCATTTATTATTGTCTACGGCTAAGCTTGTAGTTCTAAACTTTTAACAAATTGTATAATCTATGGCAATTTTTATAAATCTCTTTACACAATAACTGAGGAGTTCCTTCGATAATTTTTTAACGTAACCCAAAAAAAAATTGTTTATTTTTAAATTAAATTAAAACTACTACTAATAAATAAATGAGTCTTTTGTTAACTTGAAAGAGTTTAATAACAATCTCACTTATAAAATAAATACTTATTCAAAGGCTTCATTGAATAGCTTCATAAATTACTTCATATTTTAATCTTTATGATTCTCTATAGCAATTTCATTCGTACTAAAAGGAGATCCTTTTAGTTCATTTTTATGCTACACGACAACCTTATTTGTCTTGATTAATAAAGGTCCCATAAGAGTACGTATAAAGGCAACAGCAGCAATGTTAATTCATCTCGGGATGTCTGATGATCTCGTATTATGAAGATTAATGATCAGCTTTGTGCTGTCATTTCGATGCTCATAGATAGAAGGTAAAACTGTAATGTTCTTGAGGTAATTTATAACCTATGTTTACAAAGTAATCCATTGCACAAGATAGAATCAATAACTTCTTTGCAATCATTCCTGCTGAACCAAATCTAGAGTATACGTTTCTTAAAGGTTGTACACTTCTTTTTCGTCATGTAGGTATATAGCGATCATTCTTTATTGATAATTCGACGGTCCTCTCAATCGCTGTGGTTATTTATTCATTCAAATCAGATCACTTGTTTATATTTCATTTCAAGTGGCTCTGGGTTTGAAGGTATGTAAATCAGTGGCCTCTGGAAACCACTTAATTTACCCGCTGGTTAATTTATAGTAGCAACCGTAAGAATACCTGACGTAAACCATCTAGTAGAATAGAAGATCTATGCTTCTGTATAGGAGACAGTATCTGTAAGAGACTAAGCACAAGTAGGACAATTTGTTTCTTCCTACAAATTTCGAACTTTAGTTGTAGGACAACTTTATCCTCTAACAGAAATTGTCCTTCGTCTGCTGAGCCCCTAACTGACTAAACTACACCTAAAAGTAAACACTAAATACTAAGAACAGGCACTCACTTGGATTCTTGTCGAACTGCATAGGGGAACACCTGTCCAAAGTCCTCACATGTCCTTCAGCGAGATAATTCCGATACCCGGGCTCGCACCGGTATACCGCGCCCGGTCGAGACACATTGTACTCATAAGCTGAGTACAGCTGATCTTCTGGCGCTCCCACCATGATCCTAAAAAAAAGATGGTGGAATTAGCAGTGCAAAATACCATAGGGATTTAATAGTATGTTTCTTCTGCTTGTTTGTAATAAATTGTGGAAATTGGTCAAGAGCAATATTGTATATTTTTCAAAACAATATTTTTAATCCCAGAATTAAATGTCTAAGCAAAGTTTCGTGTCTATGCTAGTAACCGTTGAGGAGTGCCCTCGTTAGGAGACAATATGGCTGCAACATGAGGTAATTTCTGTCATTTTAGTGTACCCAATGTTATCATAAGCAAGCAAGTTTTTATTTTATCCTGAGACATAGTAGTAATTTGGAGTTGTAGATCCGTGAATAATTTGTATTTATTTTTGTACGGATTTTTCTGTAAGCGTTTATCATCCTTCTTAACTCCATTCAAATTTGGAACCTAGAACATTTCTAGAGCTATTTCTAAAACATACCTACGCTCTTTACCTACATACTAACACAGTGTTAATGTAGCCATAATTGTACAAACTACAATACTTTTGAACAACCAATATGCAGGTCTCATGAATATGCAGGTATCCGCATCACCAGGACAAAGCAATCACACCATCATAGCAAAGGAAACAGGTCAAACAATCAGGCGACGCTGGCAGCCCGCCAACACGCAAATAGACCGGGGTTCAATCCCGGTCGGGTACCTCGCCAAATTGTATTTCTATACGCTGACTCATGTGTGACGTGTGCCTGTTTTTGTGATGTCATGGCAACTAAGATTATTTTGAATATGATTAAGGCCCTGCGCAGACGGCACACTTTTTGTGCGATCGAGTCTGCGGCGCACAAAAAGTCTGCATGGCGCGCAAAAAGTCGGTCGCGGATTTTTCACAGACTCAACGCACACGACGCACATCTTCGATCATTTTGTCGGCAAAGCTGTAGGGACGTAGACGCTATGGAAATCGTGCAGAGATCGCGAAGTATTATTTTGTACATGAAGTATAGAAAAAGAAGAAGAAATAGAGAATTTTGGGTACATCCTATACTTTCGGAAAGATTACTGAAGGGACAGTTCCATACTAAACATACAATTCTGAAACAACATCCGGCAATTTTTTTCAAATTTTATAAAATGTTATGTTACTACATTTGATGAGTTGCTATTTATTTTGAGACCTGCTTTGACTCATTCAGAAACAACAATGAGGAGGTGCATTGGTCCAGAAGGTGCATTGGTCCACCCCTAGCAAATGCAGATTGCCGACTAAAGTGTGCGCCGTCTGCGTTAGCGCGCGTTGAAGCAAACGTTCAATTTTTTTCACACACTTTTTGTGCGGAGCGGCGCGCCGCGGCGCGGTGCGGTCTGCCCGAATTACACGGATTTTTTGTGCGCCGGACTTTTTGCGCGTCGTGTGCTTTACTGCATATAATTGCATAGGTTCTATTTTCACAGACTAAAAAGTGCGTCACGGATAGTCTGTCGTCTGCGCAGGGCCTAAATCGATTGATATTACAACAAACATATCGTATATCGTATTGTTACTGATCTACAAACAAAAATACAAAGTTACAGTAAGTAAGAAAAATATTTCGAGCAACATTTGAAACTGCGACTTTCTGGTTAAATATATTGTATCAGCATCTAAATGAGCTATTTATTAATCAGCTTGTACTTTCGAAATTTTCTTCGATTTTACCCATTTTTCTTCAGATAAAAATGACTCCCGAAATTCCCAAAAAATTCCCAAATTAGAGTCTCAAAATCCGAATTACAAGATAAAATAAACATTCCTCCTTAATATCTCTTTAGATAAAAATGACTCCCAAAATTCCCTAAAGTTCCCAGAGTTCCCAAAAGTAAAATCCACATTTTTTCTAATGGAGATAATTTGAGTCTGTATATCCAAATTACATGGTGAAATAAACATTTCTAATAACGTTAAGTATTACGAGTACATATTGTAAGACCAAGACCGTAGTTCCTAAGCAAGCGCTCCAATGTTTACGTTTAAGAATAATAAACTTCTGATTAAATAAGATCCAACGATAATTCTGTTTCCATAAATAAGTATGACTGAACCAATGAGACTGAATAAGATTGAAATAGAAGTGATAAGTTTCTGGGTAAAGCTTAAATGATTAAATCTTATGCATCATACCATAAATATAAATTTGGCAAGCTGTACGTTCAGCAAATATTGATTTAATCTAAAGGTATCTTATAACATTAAGGAGTGTTACATTGCTAAACAATATTCTAATTGTTTACTTAAGAGTAACTTTTGGTTATCTTCAATACGAAAGCTTAAAGAAATTTATGTTTCCTACTTTGGCGCCCGTGTCCTAACACGCCCTTATTTTGAGTGAGAGTTTAATGGTTATAAAAAAAACTTCATATCATAATTTTATTAAAATAATACTTACCACAATAGTTAAAGACAAAAATGATTATAAAGTAGATATTATCAATGGACATGGGTATCAGTTAAATGTAATACCAGTTATACGCAGATCTTTTTTAGATAGGTACATTGCATATCACTTTCTCCAAAACTAGATAGAAAACGAAGAATTAAGAAGAAACATCTCAACAAACATAAGGATCTGAATTCCATTTAAATTCCAGACATCGTTTCATTTGTGTAAATGCAAAATGACCCCACTGCTGACCCGCCTGCTACTTACAATAAACTCTAAACTCTAAAGACGTGTGGACGGATGAAGTCTAAATTACATTACACAATATACGTATAGGTACATGTACCACTACACCAACTAATTTCTGATAAAAACTACTTTTTACAATCACGAAGGCTAAAACGAAAATTCCTTCGTTAAGTTACTATACTATGAAGTATGTATATCTAATTGATTATTGAGCTAAGCATGATTTGTTTTTCATGTATCAAATCAAACAAAATTCCTAGTCTGATAGTCCTTTTATCATATTTATTAACTCGAAGATATCCTTTATGCCGAAATAAACAAAATATTATAATTGAAGAAACCAAGAGGTACTAGCGCGAGAGTTAATAGCCTAATTAAGTCTAACATGATACAGTAGGTAAATAATGACATAAATTCCTACGATACGATACTTCTAAAAACAACATTCCCTAAAGCCTTCGAATACATCTACCTTAAATGCTTACCATGACAATCTCGACCATCAAAAGTTTATATTCGTCTGCCCTGGACGTAGGTAAGGTGGAAATAGCGTACTGGAAATAGTCCCCTTTCCGGCGCCCAGAATAGACGCGTCACGTTCGCTTATCACAAGTGTGGGGGAAATGGAACTTGTAATGTGTAGTAGTTGAGGTGAAACCATAAGATTAGCTGGCTATAAAACACATGAATGTGTTTATAAATTCTAGTACTAGCATTTCTTGCTATTAGACGGTGATGATTGCATTCACGATTATACTAAATATTTTATCTACGGTAATTTTGTACTCGATGAAACCCTTATTTAAGGGAAAAACCCAGTCCATCTAATGTGGACATCAAAAAAATCACCGGCGACAGGTGGTTGGCGACTCGCCACCTCGGTTTTCCACTTCGGATATATGAGTCACCTGCCAACCCTAATTCTGTGCCGTAATGATCCGTGCAGTCTGTGCAACTGTACTTAGTGTTACCAATGTGTGTGCGTACACCTGCGGCTTATAGGGTTTGTACAAAAGTAAGCTATATATGACAGAACTTCCCGACATGAGATATATTTTTTAAACGGTTTTATTTAGCTTGCCCTGTTTATTATTTGGTTTAAATTTAGTAACCGATATTTCACCCCCTTCCTGTTGACAGATTGATCTGATATTTGGTACACAACTTTATTTTTGATGACACAAAACACAAAAATTTACTTGAAAACACATAAGAAATCAGTTCGAATAGATTATTACTTAGTAGAAATATCAATGGTACAATTTGTTAAAACGAAACATGGAATTTCACGCACAGGCTTAGTTTGACCCCAGAAGCTCTTTTCTTTCCTACCACCGTAATAACTAAGTGATAACGTATCTTGCCTACAGACAAGGATAAGAATAAGGTTTCACTCTGGTCATACAAAAAAAAATTATTACAAATACACTGAGATTCATTCATACTGAGACAATTCACCGATGCACCATCCCTAACTTTGTCGTGGGTCGAAATAACCCCACATTATACAAAGTACGTATGTGCAAATGCACACACCTGCGGCAGTATTTATTGATTGCACGAGATTATTCAATCGATACGAGCGGAAACAACTCGATAAAACTAACAGTAACGGTTGTAAAATGAAGTTGGAACTTGGTTACACTTGCTAATATTAGAGATAAGGATTTCAATCTAATGGGAATTAGATAGCATTACTTGAAATCTTATAGTTTAGGTACTATAGAAAGTATGTGTAAGTATAAGTATATGTGTAAGTCACTTACAAAATCACACAAAGATTTTTAACGAAATATGACTAGCTATGGCTGGCTATAGAAGAATATACATGTAATGTTAAAATGCTTTGTGGTTTCCGGCCTAAGAATAGAACCACTTCTACTCATCCCGCGGATGTCGTAAGAAGCAACAAAGGAAAAGATCCGGAGGATGAGCAGCAGCATCCATCTGTGTAACAGCAATCATCTGCTGCAATCACCAACCCGCTTGCCCAGCGTGGTGATTATGGGCAAATACCTCCAATGGGCGCACAAAAGTAGCAGCAGTGGACTAATACGGGCTGATGATGAATATTAAAATGCAAAAAACAGTGAAGCAACATTGTGTTGCTTAAATTTCTTGCACAAGATTAAACGTTGACAGAAACAATATATAAACACAACATAATAAAACAAAAAGACAGCAAACCGTAACTTTAGAAGTGTAGAAAATATGTTACCAACATTGTCCCGTAATCATCAACAGTTAACATTCGCAACAATGTGTACCCTCAACTCCGAGTGAAATGGTTCAGCCTTTCTATAGCGTTTCCTAGACTAGGCGTGCCGAGACGAATCTGCTATGTAGCGGCAAAATGAGCAACAAACCTTAGACTTAGTCAATATTGTAACTGTATTACAGATAATATAGAATTTAAAATTAAATGTACTGTTTTGCTTGACGAAATGAGATTTTCTTCATAGGGATGCCACAAGGAAGTATAAAAGGACCACTTGTGTTTATTTTCTGAAAGTTCTTGTCATTTGCTAATTCGTGTTTTCCAACAAGCAGTGAGTTAGTGTGGTGATTAATGCTCGATTCTTCTCTGTATGAGAAGAAGCCTTTGCCTTACAGTGGGACAGTTACAGCCTGTAACTGGTTTATTAATATTATGATTGTTTTTATAAAAAGTGATGAAACAGTGCAGTCATGCGATGAGTCCAGAAATGATCTTTCTCCAGTAAAGTCTAATAGGTCAAAGATAAACAGAAATAAAAGAATCTAATAGTTAGGTGATACACATATCTGTAGATAAGAATCCAGTTAATGAAACGAGAAAATTACATCATTACAACGCTATCAGATGCTTCCAACATTGGTGCACAATTAATCACCAAGGTTGCATCAAACGTTGGCCTAATGACATAGCTCATCAGGCATCATTGTGCTCACGCGTCAATAGATACAATGGGTCCAACATCAATTATGAACAATACGAACAAGCTGTTATTATTACATTATGTTCGGGAAATGATCTTAGAGATTAATAACAATGTAGATGTACCTCTGGTTGATGATCTGAAAAATATATGGGAGGAATCTTAGCAGTACTTAGTAGAAAAATGTTGGACTACAATAGCAAAAGAGATGATGTAGGTAGCAATGTTAAAACTTGTCGTTGAAGACAAACATTCTGAAGTTTCCACAGTATTTGATTGTATATTGTTATCATATTTGACTAACTGAGACTGTACATATTTACTGGAAGATATAAACAGTGATATCTATAATACTTTAACTTCTAAGAAGTGTAATAAAAATATAACTAGAATGGAAAATACAGTACACCTATGTTTATAAGCTTTTATTCAGATATAAACATTAAAATTAATAAAATACAATTAAAACTAAAACTAACACTAAAACTAACGCTAAAACTAAAAGTAAAATAAGAAGAGAAAAACTTAATCTAAAAGACCGCTTCCAGTGGGCAATGTCCCCAAAACGCTGGCTGCATTGCCACGTTGAATGGCAATGCTAAGCCTTTGAGCTAGGTATAGGCCAGCGTTTTGATCCCGAGTAGCTTCGACCAGACGCCCCGATAGTTCTTTAAACATTTTTCGGGCTCCCGGCCTCCACGACCCCAGCGTCTCGACCCCAAAAGGCTCAAATAAGTATGTTTATTGTTACATATCATATTTGACTTGAACAGTTAAACAGTGATATGTAGGTATTTCAGAAACTGAAAGAATTTAACTATAATAATTTAATATATATGTGCGAGGAACGTTAATGAATTCCAAATAAGGAAAGAATAAACCCCCTATCATACGCATAAAACTAAGTAATTCATAATAATTGCTACAATATCACATTTACCATTTTCCTCGCAACTCATTGCAATTTCCAACTAAATGAATCATTATTCTTTATAAACAACGTCAGCACATGACGTGTCTGTCCGTCTGTCCTGTATTAACTCACGACAATTAGCGAAGCAAATCGTCCGTCGTCGCGCCAAATACTTCAATTTAGACGGCGATGATCGTGAAGCATCAAAAGTTATAACTGGACATTTGGTACTTGTCGGATGTACCTAATGTGAACTACATAGGACTAAGAGATAAAGACTAGACATAGAGTATTTCAGACTTTTTCAATGCAATTTCATGGGTAATTAGTCTCAGTAGTATTTACTATAAATACTTTCTCTACTGCGACATAGGTATACCTAATTATTTAGAAGATTCATCAATAAATACGAACTAGGTCGTGGTTGTGGAGTTTTACATTTTTTCCCATAATTCGTCACAGAATGGCTAGCCCCTAAATTATTTCCCCATTACTATAGACACTAAATAGCCATTCCTTCGGCATTATATATTTTTTGTTTTTCTTTCGAAGATAGAATGCTTAAAAGAAAAGTTAAATGCATCATTCTAATAATAATTTTAGATTAAAGTTCTCAAAGGGGCCTCTGCGTGTTGGACCTGTGTCCCCAGGCAAGCCCTTCAAAGGACCGGGTCTCTTTCTTTTGAAAAAGAGCCCGTGAATTTAAAAAGAATAATAATATAAATATTATGTAAACAGTAAAAGTTCTGACAAATTACATTTCCGTTAGAGAAGCAATAGTTAGGAAAAAATATATTCAAATAGCTACAGTTATTTCTAAGGCATGAGAGTAAGACTTATTATATATACACATTAGTTTACCTTATAAGTCTAATATATGCTAAGATAACTTGTCGATCTTATAAGGAAGTAAAGATTTATTATTTATTGTTCTGCACTCTTACAGGAAGACAGGCATGGTGCTTGAGACTGTCGACAGATTCGCTGGTATTTTCCAGGATAATTTTGAAGTACTGTGGACAGTAAAGTCGGTACCCACTCTGCCTCACGTAAATTTAAACTATCCCTAGCAATTATCATAAGCGGTAAAATAGCCTAGTGGTATGACCGTGGCACTGCCAAGTAGTCGTAGGTACAAAACCCAGGCACACAACTGACTTTTCGAGCTTATATTGGAAACTAATTATCAATTACTGAAACGGTGAAGGAAAACATCGTGAGAAAACCAGCACACCTGAGAGATTTTTCAACGGTGTGTAAAGCCATGTCAGAGGCTTTCGGGCGGTTTAAACTCTGATACCATCAAACGATGATGAAGAAGAAGAAACATTATTATAGACCAAAGATGTCAAACCAAGACATATGCCATCCTACATAACACTCACAATGTTTTTAGCACATTGAAGTCTAGATTCTAATTTACTTAAGAACAAGGAAATGTGTGTAATTCCACCACATCTGGGTTACAAGACTTATCAGATGTAACATGTTTACAATTAGATACGCGTTGCATCACGAGAATGTTACTAATGGGAACATTTAGATAAGGGCAATAAAACAGACGAATCTAGACAATGTGGTGTTTTCAGCAGAAGGGAACAGCTTAAGAATGTACTCGATTGTATTTCCAAATCTTATAAATAAATAAATAAATTAGCCTGTAACTGTCCCTATGTAGGGCAAAGGCCTCTTCTCATACAGAGAAGGATTGAGCATTAATCACCGCGCTAGCTCACTGCGTGTTGGCAATTTCAGACTATTAAGTCCAGGTTTCCTTACGATGTTTTCCTTCACCGTTAGTCAGTGGTGTCTTAGAATATCTAAGAAAGTACATATGACATTGAAAAAGTCACATTGGTACATGCCAGGTTCGAACCCACACCCACTCGCTTGTAAAGCGGGTCCGTAACCAATGCGCCACCACGACATTTTCTTATAATGTCGAAAAAAAATTAATTCAACTGATTTGTGACTAGCGTAACCGAGCTTGACCCACGAAAATAAAAAGTGATTAGTTGACTAATAGACAGTCAATTTTTTTTGTTTTTTTTTGTATATATGTCATCATCATCATTACCAGCCTGTATTAGTCCACTGCTGAACATAAGCTTCTCCCAATGCGCGTCACTATCGTGCGCTCATTGGAGGTATCTGCCCATAATCGCCACGCTGGGCAAGCGGGTTGGCGATCGCAGTAGCAGATGATTGCAGATAATTACTGTTACATAGAAGGATGCTGCTGCCCATCCTCCGGATCTTTCGCTTAGTCGCTTCTTACGACACCCGCGGTACAAGTAGGGGTGGTTCTTTTCTTAGGCCGGAGACCAAACGGCACGGCAGTATATCTGTAATTTTATTTTTTTTAAATCTGTTCAGCTTTATCGGGTTAGTTAAAAAGCTGACCCCCATACGCAAAAAGAGGAGTCTTATAAGTTTGACGTGTCTGTGTATCTGTATCATCGTAGCTCTGAAATGGATAAACAGATTTTGATTTTTTTTATTCGAAAAGTAAATCCAGATAATTCTTAGCTAAATAATAAAAAGGGTTTTCTACATTGGGGGTATTATACTAAAACTTGACAAAGTTACTTAACAAAAACCAATAAACAATTTAATTCATAAACAGAAGAGAAAATGGTACTGAACCATTATTTTGTTTACGAAATGCTATTCCCGATTCTAAGACTCTGCAACTGTGTTGCTTAACTTCACGAATAGATTTTAATACTATTAGCAACAAGGCACACAAAGCAACAGCCATTTACATAAGGTTCGCGTCCATATAATACGCAACTTATGCAAAACTGCGCTTTGAACGAAGCGACAGGTGCCTTAAACAGGCCGCCTGTACCATGTGGATGCGTCGTGAATATATTACCAACTGCTACGGTTTTATTTGAATCGCTTAAATAAATACCTATTTATTTGACTACACAAAAAAACTTCCTTTCCATAGCTAGTCAGTCTTTATTTCAGAACATATAGTAGTCTATAATAAGAGAATAAAATTAAAGTTCGAAATTTTGTAGATAGAAAAAATAGTTACGAGCGCGACCTACTAGGTAAACCCCTAGTTGCTCTTCATCATTCTTCTACATTCAAGCATCTTAGATGGTAGTTTTTACAACCACCCCTTTGTAAGTACTTACAAAGTACTAGAGGGCATGTCCAACTTTGCTGTTAGATAACAATCCAAAAATCTTTTCATTTTTTTTAACCTTAGGACAAATTAACTTTAAGCTATTCTCTAAGGCAGCTTTTTTACTACGTAAACTTTGTCTAAACATAATAACATGAAATTAATATTTCTTGTCTACCTGTCTTACCCTAGTAATATGAGTAGGATTATAATTAAAAAGTTAAGGATAAATCTGGCGTCGTCTGAGGTTCCAAATCGTTTGCCCCTCTCGTTTTTATGGCTTCGTTATATTGAATGTTTTGTATGTCTTCAATCATTCAATCGTATAATTTGATTCTTTAGTTGCAGTGTCATTAATAGATATTTTTATGGTATCTTATGATTGCACAAATGCACATTTATAAGATTCAAAAGAAAAATAATTAAATGATAATTAAGATGATTCAAAAGGATTGTAATACTAGAAAGATTTTAAAAAAAGCATACGCTAAATATACTAAACCTACCATTATTTCATCAAAAATTGGTTATTCCATTACCAAAATACAGATTACATCAATGTGTAGTACCTTAGGCGCATACGTTCAACAATCACACAAATCAAACATAATGTATACCAACACATATATCAGTTTATATCGCGTGCGGTCCGCCATTGTGGCGGTTGATCGCTTGCAATCTTCTCATTGAGACAATCAGTACGATACGGGAGAGGGTGCGGCGTACGGGATAGCGCAAAATAAGCACTCGAGGTAACTACTAAGTATGGGAAGTTATTTTATGAAGAAAGGTCTAAGAATCTGTAATATTCTTAAAAAAAAAGATTACCATATAAAAATTTTATTTGCACTGCTATGATTCTACAATTAAACAGTCAATTTTAAACAACATATTAATACAGTCGAAGTCACAAAAATAGGTCAAAGATACAGAACCACATAAAACAGACTATTATGAGATAAAGAAAACAATTTAACGCAAGGAAATAAACCAAATAGATAAAAAGACAAGCAAATCAAACCTAATGTTACATTAACGTTGTCATCGAACCAAATAACAATGTTTAAACAACTTTTAAATTCAAAAACAACAATCGAAAGAACAAACAAACAATTGAACAAAACAATACAGAACCATGACAGTATCAAATAACATACGACATAGCTAACTTGCGTAACCCATCCCAAATGCAAATGGTGGAGAAAGTCAGTTTAAGGCGGCGTAGGACGCATTTTTATTAGGACCTCACTAGACGAAGCGATTTTGCGCAGGCGGTAGAGATATGTCTGTTAGTTTAATAGCTACTGGTACTCAATCAAAATTTTGAGCCATAAAACCAATATGTCACCTCATAAATATTGACTGCAGTGCGAGACAAAATTATAAACCCTGTTACCAACCAATTTAAGTTTGAAACCGGTGATGTTGACAATACAATTCCAATGATGATCAAAATTCCAAAGATATGCTCGTCGTCTTTGATATAATATTTTATTTTGTAATTGACTTCAATATTATTGTAAGACTTAACATTTATCATAGCCAACTTTAAAATTTGTACTTAAAAATGAATTGTTTGTCATGTAGTAACTCAATAATTTGCATGCCATTTGTAATGACAAAATATGTGATACCATAATTCAAATACACCATCTTTTGTACCATATTTTATGCAAATAAAGATAAAGATATAAATAGGAAATATAATAATATAAGTATGACAGAAGTAGCGTTTTTACTGAAAACAACAAAGTAAAGATTAGAAAATTTATAAGATGTCGCCTTTTTGATGCCCGCTAATAACGCTGGCGATAATATAATGTGTTAAATAGAAAGAAGACGATTAATATCTAACGCATTATCTATTTATTAAATACAATATTACAATTTGATGAAGAAAAAAAGACGTAACCATATCTCCAAACGGGAATACAGCTTAATAACATCATCCAAGATATCACCTATACAAATAAAGGCAGCAGTGGGATAAAATAATGTGTAGGAGCATAATAACGAGGCTGCGATTGAAATATCAGTCGCAGTTGCGACAAGTCGTGGGTGAGTTGACGACCTTCTGTTGTTGAAAGTGCCCTCCGTTGCCTAATAAGCTAAGTAATTGTGATTGATAATCTTAAGCCAATTTTTTTCTTAACAGTTTCTGAATATCATAAATATTTATAAGATCTTGTATTAAAGATGAATCAAGAAGAACAAACACGTGGTACGGAATCCTTTTGTATGTTAAATTGTGGTGTCCTATTTTTATTTTACAAGTATACTACGTCAAAATATAAAACGTTCTATTGCAAAGGACTATGCAATGCACTATCAGTTACTAATTTCCACCAAAACTTCAGACAACACCTTTTGAACTTTTAAAGATGCTTGCATTGTCCTTTATGCTTTGTTAACCAATAAATTACATTAAACCGGATTTAATAATGCCGAAATAAATAAAGGTAACCATCACAATACACAAAAAAACATAAATACAGCACTTAAAACATGTAACGCTCATATAACATGTAATTACCTATATCATCCTAACAACTTAGGTGAAGATGGGACCCATAAATAACATCCAACTTATCTCATAGATATAAGTGATAAAATATTGTGGCTTAAATATGGATATTAACACGAAGCAACAGCTTTAATTATTAGCTTATCTTAATTTAACATCTACAGATCCTGCGCTCTCACAAAATAATTAGTGGATTACTCCTAGCTTTGAAAACTTTAAGTCATAAAAGATGAGCGGTTAGTGGTTGGTAACTTTAAGAATGGAAACGGATATTTAAACGATGGCTCATGACATGACGTGGAAAGAAATTCAGTAACTGACGGAGAACACAAAACAGTTGTCCTAAACTCGACTAGTTTTTATTTGAGAAATTTTAAAAGCCTACAGCTGATAATACGTTATAGATTTTTAGTTATTTATTCCATGTCTATTTTTAAGAAGGAATTCATATCGATATTATAAATCGCGTGTGTGATGACTAAAATTAGCTAGAGCTAGAGTTTCAACGACGCGGAGTACAAATCTGAGAATTCGCGGGACATTGCAATGAAGAACAGCAAGTTTTTAATGCTAAGAAAATACTAGTGAAGGTCGCACCAGGATAATAAACAGTGTCTTGTAAATCCAGGATATGGATTATCTATGTGTCATGTTTTATCCAAATTTATTCAATCGATATAGCGTGATTAAGTAACAAATATACAATCATCTCCACGAACATTTACATTTATAGTACGACTAGGATTAATTAGTGAATTCTCATCGTTTTCTTCTTTACAGTTTTCTTAATGAACGCTAAAAGCTTACCTATCATCCCACATTATTGTAATACATTTACGATAGCCAACTATGGTAATATATGTACACACTGGAGTTGTTTATTGTGTTGTTTTAAAGCGTCAACTGTTCGGACCACCCGTGTGTAGTCTTCTTCTCTTTGAAATTCTCAATGGATAATATTCCTAGACAAATCTCCAACTGTGTATGAATTTCTTTATAATGATTTTAATATTTATGATTATTTGATTCTTTGTAGCTTTTATTCGATGTTTCGTAATTTGTTTCAGTAACTGTTGATGTTAGAGATTAGGTTCTCAAATTATATCCGTAATATGAGTTTACCACCCGCGCAGATTGCAACAGAGCGTAGTGTAAAACTTATTTATACTCTCAAATATACCTAAATCAGTAAAATTACATTAGTTAGTGCATATTTCGTAAATAGTGTTATCAGTGTGTGCAAATTGTTAATTAATTACTGTGAGTTTATTAATTTTATATATTACAACTTTAGTCAGGTTTTGTACTTAAATTTTAATAAATTTTACTATAGATATTTTACGTATTTTTTTATTAATGAGTCTAGTAACAATGCTCTCATTATTTCAATGCTGTGGTTTTTTGTGCTATATTCATTTTATAATTTCATCACTGAATGTTCAGCAGTTAAATCATTAACTGCTGAACATTCAGTGATAGCTAGTCATAAGTTTTTATCAAAAAACTTATGACTAGCTATCAGTTCTGCTACAGACTATAATAGATGATAATAAATCACAAAAGCTCTAATAGGCATAAGTAATGGATGAAGCTTTCTATAATTACAACTTTATGTTAATCTTATCAGTTAATTTTAACTTATTAAGCACACAGTTGCTTTCCTCTCACTTTACGATGGTTGAACTGTTAATTTGCACTTTGACGCTAAGCTTAATAAACGTATGCATAATTCATAATGGTAATATATCGTTATTAAGAAGCTACAATTGCTTAACTTTATGTAAAGGATACAAATGTAAATATGTTTGTAATTACTGCTAATCTTTTTGAGATAATTTTGTATACCTACATTACCTACTGTTAACTGTATAATATGGACAAAAGTTCTGAAATAAAGTTTTTATTATTACCTATTATTATTTATTAAATATTATATGTGATTTTTTTAACTGTCGGAAATATATGTGCAAACATAAACAATTGTAATTATGTAATACATGTACTTTATGACCTCAATAAGTATTAAATTCATTTGATGTAGACACTTAGTTATTATTTATATACCAATGTATATGACTAGTGACTACTGAATAAGGTATAGTCTTCAATCGTATGATTAACAATCTAATGTCAAAGATTAAACCGCTAAACGTATATTTAGGTTTAGGTATAGTGGGGTTACCAACATACAAGTAATAGATTACTATCAGTCGAATCTTATATGCTTGTTCGCCACGTTAATAATATAGAAAAAGGCTTATGACATGGCTAAACACACTATATGATAAATCTCTCGGACTGCAATGTTTTCGTTAACCATTTGAGTGATAGTTAATTTCTAACACGCACATGATAGCGTCATCGGTTGAAGTCAAGCTTCTTGGGTTAAACTTGGGGTTTACTGATAGTCCAGACCTAAGCTATCACAGTTAGATATGTTAAACATTTGATTCCTTGAAAATTGATTCCTTCCGATGTCCCATTAAAAATGGTATAGCCAGTAGATTCTATTGCTATAATCATTTCTCAAGTTTAATCTGGAATTACCTCTAACAATAATTGATTCTTCGCCACTGATGAGATGTAATTTTCTTATTAGAGCCTTTCGCGCTTACGAGACTAAAGTAAAAAGACCTAATATACATTTGGTAAAACCAGGTCCATCAAGGAACCATTACAAATATCCCCAATCATATTTTGGGCACCTTGATTAACAAGAATATCTTAATGATGATGCAGATGAACAAACAAATGAATATCTACTAATAATAATAACAAAGTCTATCTATGCACTCCCAAAACTGCGTTCCCCTTTCCGTATAATTAATCTATATTTAACATAGGTAAGCAGGAAGGGTAGCAGTTAATTACACACGCCGTTAACAGACTCGTTGGCGGTGTATTTCTGTTAAGTTTTTAATTAAATCATTCAACACCTGTGCCCCCTTCCCCCTGCACTTCCACCCGCGGCGCGTGCGATACGCAAGCGCACGTGCTTGGTATTCCTCGTTTTAGATCAGTTTTATGGTAGTGCCTTATGCTACGAGTGAATTGTTAAGTGTGGTTGATGTTTTTGTTTCCGGAATCGTAAAGTTTCGTAGGTTGTAAACAATATACGGTGTAAATTCAACTTTTAAAAACTGTCAGAGTAACTTTGTAGGATGTTGAGCGTTAGTGTCAATTTTAAATAATACGAAGTTTATTTATGATTGTAACTATATTTTCGGAGGCCATATTTTAAGTTCAAATTAACGATGAATTCGAATGCCACTCATAACATATTAATGACATCAATTGATAACACTTGTAAAACCAAATATAATTATTTTTATTATGTAGGTAATTGAATCGATTTAAATAATGAACCTTATATTCATGTTCTCTTGACCGAATTTCAGTCACAGCTGTCAATCTCAACAGAGATTAGTGGTCGACGCAGAATATATTATAGTGCAACAATTATAATTTACGCAAAGACAAGTGCACTCTCTATTCCCTCGCTTTAGTAATCCGATGGGACGGCAATCTGACACGATCGGAGAGTGATCAGGCGCAGGAATAACGGCTTTATGTTGTCTCCGAGGCACAGCAAACGTACGGCACATTAATAATAATCAAGTAATAATTCATATCATATTGCATCTTACACTACTCGTACCCACACACCCTCATCCCCTCACTCACACACACACCCTCTATTCTCTTCCACTCACCCCAAGATACACCCACACAAATAGGTACACCGGGCGCGCCATCTTTCTTATTTATAATTTGTACCTATTTACCTTTTAGGTTTTTATTTATTTTTATTTCCATTATTTCCCGAAGTATTTAGGAATCAAACGCGACTAAAAAACGAAAGTGTTGTTCTCATAACAATAAAAAAAAAGAAAGTGTACCAATGATTCTGAATACACAATTTAACCGAGCCTCAAACAAAGAGTGTTACTGTTTACCACAGTAGCGCTAAACGGCGCAATGATAACTAGCGGTAACAGAGAAAGGTGCAAATTTGAGTCAGGACAGGTGATCCATCCAGGTCAAAATGCAGCCACAAATATATATTTAAATATTAAATAGCCCATCGGTAACAGACGATGCATTTTAGAACACAGACTCTCTGTTAAATACATAGATCACAATTAGCGTTCACGGCCGGCGCTTACGCAACGTATTCGTAATAACGAAACCAACTAAATATACACTGATTCGGACCGAGGTGAAATTGATGTACATATCTCAATATTGGTTGCTCTATTTTAAGCTCAAATAAAAGAGATTATGAAATTGAAATTCTGGAATAAAAACTGTTACGTTAATAACAGATGTTAATAATAATTATGTCCTCCTGACCGAATTTCGGTCATAGCGACCAATCTCAACGGAGATTAGCCAACTGCGCAGAAGATATTATAGTGCACAAGTGTGTGCGCAAACACAGGCAACACTGTCACTGTGTGTTCGATGGGACAATGAAGCCACATTTTTTTAGTTTGTTTGCAGGCCTACTTAAGTTCTTAGTCGGTTTAAGGACTTCCAAATAGGCCACTGCAGATTTTTTCCCGGTAGTAGGTTTCCCAGAGGTCTTACGAAATCCAGTAGTAGATGTTGCTCCCTCCAATTCTTTATTCTGAGTTGCGCTCCGCCCGCCGCCAACGTCTGTAGTCTGTACTACTTGTACTAGGCCTCTGAGATGGCTTATTTATTTACTTATTTCTTTATACTTCATAGATGGCTGACTTAATCCTTTTCATACTTACAAGACAACTAATTTCTCATATTATATCCTAATTCTTTACTTTCTTTTTTACCATTTTAAATAAGTTTAAATACGCATAGAGGCTTAACTTCAATAGCCTTATCAGCATTTATACATTATTTTAATTACTTACATACAGAAGCATTTCATGGTGTCATGTGTCAATGATCTGTTATCTCGATATCCGTTGAATGGCACGGATTACGATGAGTATTTTATTTCATTAATTCATTATTATCAGGAGGAGTCTAAAACAAAATTAAACTTACTCCTAATAAAATATCTTATTAAAAAAATGCGTATAAGCAAACGTAATTTAATTTTAAGCCCTCTTCCTCTCTTCTATTTTTGCTGTGCCCGACAAGGTCCATAATGATCTCAATAGTTTTAAGTTACCACCTAAGTATTACATTGTGGAATGCAATAAATGTTTGAGTTTGAGTTTGAGTTTGAGAGGCCTGAAACTCTATATCATTGAAATTAAATGAATGAAATATAGGCAGGATAGTTTCGCATTTCAACTTATCTTAATCTATCATCAGTTCATCATCTACAGTAAGCTGCCATGAAGAATTAAAAAAAAAACCGTGTTGCCTTCTGAAACTCTGAACCTCCAACTAAATACAAAATATTTTCTTAGTCTAAAACTGAATGGTCTGTTTCTGCCCTGGTCAATAACCACCTGACATTACGTTACACGTTAAAACGTACGACCAACTAATAAATAATAATAAAACAAAGATTAGCTACAATTAAACTATCCAACATGGTCTATAACCCAAAGAACGGTACTAGGGTCAATTTGATCATAAATCTTGGGTCGGTGTAGAGTTTCTTGCGTCCGCGCCGCTCCGGTTTCACTCGGCCGTTGTCGGACGTCGTCGGACAGACCACCGGAAGCGTGAGAAGTGGAGTACCTACAGTCAATGGCACATTACTAGTCAAGCACCTTGACATTATAGAAATAAGTGCTAATTTACAATAAAAACTAATCAGACAAGTAAACTAAGTTACAATTTGCTCTCTACCGTCAGTTGAACATTTATATCCAAGCGTGAGTCTTACCTATTGAGTTACAACAAACATACAATTGTAAGTAGGCGCATTTTGCAGGTCATATGGAAGCATCTGTATTGGTCTGAGAAATCAGGGGACTCAGTATACTACCTAAGGAACTCCTCTGACTGTTCGTTAGTGTATCATACGTGTATATTGTTTTTTAATTTATTTTTCTGTTCCTGGCTGTCATAACATTGTCTTTGACAGTCGATATAGACAGATCTCCCTTACGTACCCTCATAAAATCCTGACAAATAGTTAACCTGTGAATAAAATATTATGTAGTACCAGTAGCTTAGTAGAAAACTAAATCCGCTCAATTGGGTTGGATAAAAAGCAAACTCAAACAAGTTTGGCGATATTAGGCTGGAAGGGTTAATTAGGATGTTTATCAAATCATTCAAATGCAACAGAAGACCTCAATTTCACATAAGACAAATAAATGCATATGTATAAAGTAGGTATTATTGTTCATTTACCTTTATGAAATCTGAACAACTCCAGTGAATCAGTTAGTAGGATGGTAATTCAATATTCATTGATGATTTCATTAATTGCCGGACAGATTGGCCACAATTGACGTAGTAATAAGTAGGTATCATTGATACCTTTATAACATATCAATTGAAAGTCTTTTAAAATAAATTGATCAATTATTGAGGGACGAAACAAATTGAAGCAAATTGGAATAATAATATTGTGAGTAAACTTTTTTATTTTGTTGACATTCTATTGTTATAAAATAATGGTTTTACCATAAACCAAATCAAATAGTAAATGAAAAATTTAGAAATGTCTATCTAAAGAAGTTGAGCTTGAAACTACTATAATCGAGAATGGAAATAAGATAGTATAACATAGTATATAGTAGATAGTGCCTAATAAGATAGTATATAGTAGATAGTAATGTCCTCCTGACCGAATTTCGGTCACAGCGGCCTATCTCAACGGAGCCACTTAACTAACTCTGAACTTAGCCAAATACGCAGGATATATTATAGTGCACAAGTGTGTGCGCAAACACAGGTGCACTCTCTATTCCCTCACTCTCTCATAGTCCGATGGGACGGCCTTCCGACACGATCGGAGAGAGATCAGGCGCAGGGCCAACGGCTTTACGTGCTTTCCGAGGCACGGAGTAAGTGATAATATTCATAAAACGCACATATCTTACGAAAAGTCAGAGGTGCGCGCCTTGGGTTCGAACCCGAGACCTCTGACTTACCAGTCAACGGTCACAACCACTAGGCTATCACGACTCACAGTACTCCAGTAGATAGTAATAAGATAGTATATAGAAATAAGATAATGCTTATAGGTTTTCCATTTACCTTTTAACAACATTATTTTCCGAGCGTGACTGCCAAAGATGGATAGGTGCTCTTTAGGCTGTCTTACCCTGAAGGTATGAAGGTAAAGGATAATATCTCAATAGGTGCCTACAAGTTGTTTACTTATAGAGGAAACCTTATTGACCTATAATGTTGGAAACCACGATGACATATAATATGGTTCATAGTTGTCCCTATGTGAGCACAAACAGAAAAACCCGAATGGAAATGTAACTGTTAGGTTTGGTCAGCCCATGTCATCATACTACTGCGCCAATGCCTCTCCCTCTGATTTCTAAGGAATTAGCCTTTTTTATGGAACGGTCAGGTTTAAAATAGATTTTTTTTAAATTAAATCACGGTGCAATTATTGAGAAACTTTGAGAGTTTTATTAAACAGACTGTAAATGCTCCCTTGGCCTTTTGAGCGCCAAAGTCTTTTATAAATATGTAATAAATAATTCTTCCAGACCACAGCACAAGCAGTAGGACCGCAGTCTGCATTGACATTAAATCAGTTTTGTATTTAATGCAATGTTTGGACTAGACCCTGCCTATCGTGCGTAGGCGCAATTCGCCGCAGACATTCTAAGAACAAGTCAGTAGGTGCAACATAACGTAACCGCAACACGAGTAGGTGCGGAATGACTAAATAGTCTAACTTATGTCTAAATAATGTATGGTAAAGCGGCAATAGGTAGGTGTATGTACTTAATTAAAATAATAAAAAAAAACATCTCTGGTTGATATACATTCCTTAAATCAAGCATAGGAATTCAAATTTTTTGTTAGCCATTTAAGAGAAGCCTTGTGCCTTGACTGTCCACGTACTGCTCTTGTACTATTTAGTGTTCCAATCTGTCAGCAAACTATGAGTAACAAGTTCCAAGTATTTAGTTCTAATTATTAAAGGGCAGTCATTCGGCAAATATCACCAGACAAAACGCCTTTTTCTGCATAAAAGTTGCATCATTCTATTCAATTCTAGAATTTCTCAAAAAATCGTCTATTCCCAGTTGCACTAAATTTGTTCCCAATGGGAACGATCGGGGAAAATATCCCAGTTGTTTCTAAACAATTGGAAATAAAATCCCAATTTTTCCCATTGGTGAACTATACTGATCACAAACGTGAAAATATTTATATCCCAATCGTTGCCAATGAATTTTTAATAAATAGCCTACAGCAGTAGGTACCACTAGTAAGAGTAATATAAGTACCTCTCTTTGAGGACAAAAGGGAAGGATCCCGAGAGGTATTTGCATAGTTTAAAAATTCGTACTAGGGGTACTGGTCACGTCCTATCACTCAATCCTAGGTAAAAAATGAGACATTGTGTCTCATACACTGAATCATATCAGTGAGTCAGTTAAGACACGTTTTTGATATAACACCATATTACTTGTTTTCATTGTAAAACATAAGATGCGTCAGTTGAGCGACCTTTAGTTGACCACGAAACCACTAAGGCAGGTCAAGGTAAACATCTGCAGTAAGGAGAGTGTAAGTGAAACCTGTACTTCCGTCTAAAGGTTCGTAGAGGAACATTGGTGTGGTCTTTAGTTCGTGCGAGTCGAACATATCGCCAGCCCTAGATGATGAGGCACTTTTAAAGGGTTTTCCACACGATAAAGAAAGGATTCCTTTCCTTTATCGTGTATCGTAGGCCTCTGACATGGCTTTACACACCGTAGTCACTAAACAAGTCAGTAAAAGCATAATGGCAAGGTTGTATATTTTGTGTTTAAACAGGAGCACAATAAGAACGAATGATAAGCTTCAAATTATTAATTATAAAGATTATATTCAGCTAAAGGTAAAGAATTTGTGCCACAAGTACTACAAGCTACATCATAACATCGGCTTGTGGTGACAAAAAAGAACTCCTACAATACAAACAAAAAATATTACCACCTGTTCCCATTAACCACGGTAACACTTGTCAAAATAAACTAATTTTTATATAGGTAGCTACTGCTTAGAAGACACTTCGGACATGAAGGTATCTACTCTCTTTTTTAGCCTTATTATCGACATCAATGATCAATAAACAATCATGAGTACTGTATCACTAAATAACTAATTTTCCGATCCAAATAAAGTGTGCCCCGTAGTTGGCGGTGAATGGGCGATGACGTCACAATGCCCACGCGCACGCTCGCCATATGGTCGCCTACTTCATTGAAATTTACTATTCGATATTTAAGTTTATTGAAAAATGTAGTTCAGAAGCAATTTTTTGGAGGTTTCCAATTTTGAAGTCTTTTTCTTCGCAGTTGTAACCACCACTGGTAGACATAGCCCTCCAAAGTTAATAAGTGAGTTGTCTCATAATATTTCGTTCCTGCACTGTTCGTATCCAGCGACTTCCCGCGACTCTTACGAGATCTTTATCCTTTTGTTTGGTAAATGTGGATAATTAGAAGTCAATTACGCTTTAAGTTATCCTCAATATTTCATTATTCAATTTCATTCATAGGAATCCAATACGAATTGTATTAGTTTGTCACTGAAAAACCCACGCTGCCTACATGACCGTTGAAAATGACGAAACACTTTCGAATTAGGTTCGTCCTACTTTATTCGTCATAAAATATGATGAATCACACATTATTATGTTTTGCTGTTGCTTATTTGCTGCTGAAAAAAATCTAGCTGACGTAGCCCACAATATATGTAGGTATATGGGCTTCACACAATACCTACCTAAGTTTTGAGACTGGAAGCCGACCCCAACATATTAGGGAAAAGGCTAGGCAGATGATGGTGATTATCGTCTAAACGGCCATGAAGAATTTTATTGGTTTAATTATTATTTTCTAAAATGTGGAACTACACAACGATTTTCTTGTGTACTGTGGATACGATTTACAGATTTATAATTTCACAATGCCTAAAATTTTCCACGACACAACTATTTTCTTCGGCACTGTGGATACGATTTACACATAGAAATATTAAAGAATCCTTTCCTTTTAAATCCTTTCCTATTAAAGAATCCTTTCTAATATCTTTGAATTTACAGCCTTACAATTTCACAATGCACAAACACTGGATAACTGTGGATTAGTTCACACAATTATTTATTCTGTCCGGAGATCGACCATTTGGCCACAATCCGCAACATTTGGCGCAGCTCTTAAATTGACAGCTCAATGTGATGACCACACATCATAAGAAAGAGAAAACATTCAACTTCCTAAAATTACTTTTTTCCTATCCAACATTTTTCTTTCCGTTATTTCTTCAATGAATTCATCAATCACTTCTCATTCACAACACCCTGTCTTCTTGGATATCCCGCTGCGATGCTCCGGTTACCACTTGCCCAAAGCATAAATTTCTGATGGAGCAATGCTCCCTGGGTCGACGTACACGAGGAACACCGTTGTAGACGTATCATCATTTATCATCATAATTTAAAAAGGGTTTTTTAACGGCTCAGTCGCAAAATAGATTTTGTCTTATTGATAAGCAATGAATGCTTTTAAAAATCCATTTATACCTAGTGGCGAGTACAAAACTGAAAAAAACATAGAAAATATTCGTTTTACACTTCGTTTAGAGCCGGTTTTTTTTTGGCTTCAGCCAATTACGTCGAGATCTGACCTTTCAGATCATAAATACTTAACCACGCTCAGACACAAAACGGCATAAACAAAAAAAATACAATTTCTCCTACATAACAACAAAACCAATTAATAAACTTTACATAACATTACTTAATTATAACTTAAACAGAAACTGATAATAATGTTTAGATAGATTAGCAAATTAATATTCAAGACGATTCGACCTAATTCAATTAAAAGTTCAATGTGTAGATAACACTATCGATGTGTACTCACTTGTCCCACTTTACTGCATACTAATTACTTTACGTGTCTCTGTTTGTATAATCCCTTCGGTTTCATTTCCGATGGCAACTCAATACACATAGGTACACATCAAGCTTAACAAATCCAGTTAGAAGTGACCTCGCATTGTATAGACTCTTCGTACAACAAGATGTCAGCTAATACTGCAAATTTATAGCTTGATGTGTAGCCGTATGTATACCTACCAGGTACAGTCGGTTACACAAGTGGCAGTATAAAAGAATGTATATTTTGGTCTTGTCTATTGTGGATGTCGAACGTTTCTTTCGGCAAAGAAATTGTAGGTAGTTTGATATTGTTAGCGCTACAATTCTGAACATTTTGGGATGAAGATTGTTCCTTTGGGATATATTTACGCTTGGCCACAAATCCACAATAGATACTGGTGATAAGAGACCAGAGACAAGACTTCTTTTTTCTTTTTCCATGCGCTTTTGCAACGTGTAGTAAGTAGTAAGTACATACTATAGAGACGTAGAGATTTTTGTGATTCGCTATGGTCTTTTTGGGCTATGTTGTCGTGTTAGAGAATTTTTTTTTTCTCTTTTGGATAATTAAATTGACTTTAGCATATACAGTTTTCAATCACTTTTTATCATTTTTTTTTTCCTTCAACAGCCTAGTCCAACCCTGTTATCAATAAGTAATTCAGGACTCCAGATTAAAATAAACTGGAAGACAGTCGGGGCAATGCATCATAAAGTCTGTAAAGGTTCGCAGTCAGAATAAAACTAGACATTTTCTTTCCCTGGATAGGTCTAGTGACTTAACGTGTTAGAATAATGCTTTTTCTCTTTATTTTCCTGTACTTACCATGAGGTAAGGATGTATACGCCGTTCATTAGAAGAGTAAACAAACAATAGATTTCCCTAAACACCTCTTTTCGCATAATAATCGCATTCACAAACATTAAAGCCTGCTGATTGCATTTAAATAACAATTACGTTTTAATGTTACGTCGTTTCCGGCTAATGGCGACGCATCCGGCGCGCGGGTGCGTACGTGCATACAAAGGCTGCACTGGATGCGCGGGCGCCACATCTGGACACTGCGCGACGTGAAGACGGCATCGGTGACCATTATATCCGGCCCCAATTGTTTTATGATAAGGTTGTCACTTGTCGACTCAACAGAGATCTACTGAAATGGACTTTATTTTACAAAAAATAAAATTACTAATTTAAACTAATTTAATAAACTAATTTAAAAAATTCTTTTAACAAAAGAAGTTGGCTTAATTTAATTAATACTACAATTAAATTGAGCCAATATTAATCTATACATAGCTGCAATATCTTAGCCTGTTTCTTATCTCGCTTAATCAGGGAACTATCTACCTATTTACCAACAGTCATGTCTCACTCTGATCTTTAGAACTTAAAACGCCTGTTTTAATTATTTAAATCGAGAAATGAGACAATAAAAAAAATAACACTTTCTAATTTAATTGCCGGTGTCAAGTGACAACCCTGTCAACATCGCGCGTCGTACGTCAATGAACGTTTGTTTACTACACTTGCAGACAAACAGACAAACTCTCTTTTCAGTGTAAATTACTGACTAAACAACTGTTTGACTAAGATTTGTTGTTACCCGACGACGGCAAAGTCAAAAAGAAGGGTGACGTTTGAAATACTTAGTTTAGTTTAACGATATATATGTACTTAATTTATTATTTTTTTACGTGAGTATACATATAAGTAGTTAAAATTATAAATAAACCAGTCTATAACTGTTCAATGGCAGAACAAAAGCCTCTTATCCTATAGAAAAGAAAAAGAATACAATAAAAAAAAATTACAAACCTCAAGGACTAAAAAGCTAGAATCATCTTAAAAACGTTTATTTTGGAGTCGTTGCCAAGCTAAGCGGGTCTCAGATAAAACACTTGCCTTGGCACTAACTCCAAAACGAACCTTTTAGTGTTAATTCTAGCTTTTTAGTAGTTGAAATCAGTTCTATTTTTTTGTAAAAAGGAGGAGGAGGCTAAATCCCCTCCCCATTTTTACCCCCGTAAGTTTTAGGTTATTATTTTAGGTTATTATTACGTCAGTTATTAACAACACATACAAACAAAGTGAAATTAATTTATTGTTACCACGCGATGTATGCTGTCATCCAATGAGGAGTCCTATTCTATATCTCCGAACTTAGTAATGACATGACATTATTGAAATGGGACCATTTGAGAAGTAGGTATACCCCTTCAAACAAAAAAAGAATTTTCCTAATCAGTCTAGGCGTCTTCAAGTAATCGGGGAACATACATAAAAAATAAAAGATTCCGACGAATTGAGTACCTCCTCCTTTTTTGAAGTCGGCTAATTAGTTTAGAGCGTATGCAAGAGAATATTAGTACCAATAATACCACAAACTACAACAATCACTCATTGATTTACCCGTAATATAGGTTAACAAAACGTGTCTATAACTCCCTCGTGTCATAGACGCGATCATATCATGACGTACGCAGTCCACCTTGACTCACGCGCACGATGACATAACACCAACTCGTGATAAATATCTTACTAATCTCTATTTTAAAACAAGAATATTACCTAAGAAATATAAATATGGCCGTGTGCTAGCACGCGGCTTTGGACACGTGGATAATTGTTTAGATTTCCGGGGTTTCCCAGATGAAAAGCCTTTGTGTTATTTTCTTTCAGTATTTGCCAACATCCTCAGGGTTACTCGTGAGTAACGATAAAAAGTATTGTGACTTTCTCCCGATAGTGTGAGCCATCATCATCCTTCTAGCCTCATTATTCCCAAACTTTGTTGAGGTCGGGAATCTGGATGCAGCTAATTATTAGTTTTCTACGAAACGACTGCCTGTCTGATCTCCACAACCTAGATACAATATTCTGAAGTTAGATTAGTTGTCAAATTTCATTCTATCTTTATGGTATGGTTGATGAACAACCTGGTGTCAGAGTTAAAACCGCCCGTAGGCCTCTGACATGGCTTTACACACCCTTGAAAAATCTCTCAGATGTGCTGGTTTCCTAATTATGTTTTCCCTCACCGTTTTAGAAAGTGATAATTAATTTCTAATTCACACATAAATCTGAAAAGGTTTCGAACCCAGGCATGACTTTTCAGATTTATATGCGAAAAATATTTCAAAGTTTTAGTTTAATTTACATTGCATTTTTTAATTTTATAATTAACTTATTATCTCATTCAAATCTTTTTTTCCTTTGCATCAATAAAGTATCAGGGGTACCTACTAATAAAATGCTTCTTTTAAATAAGCTCTTGCTAAAGTTTTCGACGGTCTGAAACAGGAATCGTTTAACAACCTCATAGAACCAAATCCTCCGATCATTGAACTGAATAGGACCCATTAAGCCATAAGTGATTGTTAATGTGACGAATCTTTTGGTAATGGCGCTATGGACGTGATTCATGCGCCTACGCAGGCTGACGTGTGTTGAAGCTTTTGCAATCAATAGATGATCAAATACTTACACATTACAAGTTGGCAACGGAAGCGGAAATGTTCATTTGCACGTTATGTGTTACTGTTTACTAATAGAGTTTTAATTAATGTGCCTAATATCTATTCCGCCGGTATTTTGGATTTAATTGGCAAATGTACCGAATACCTATAACGAATCAAATATTATGCTGAAAGCTCCATGAGGTGTCGTGCAACGGATGCTTCACAAGCTCGTGGTCGTGAGTTCGAACCTGGCATGGCAATGTGACTTTTTCAATGTACTTTCTTAGGACAATATACGCGTTTTTTTTATTGCACTTCGAGCTATATTTTGAAACATGAAACCTTAGACCTACATTTTCAACTATTTAATTGTTTTAAATAATCCCCTTCCGGGCCCATAATAAAGAAATAACTATTGCATAAATTATCATGACTTCATGAACAAATTATTTTCTGCAAACATTTCCAGTTTAATTATCGGTGTGTAAGTAACCACAACGCACAATGTAACCTTAAACCCTTTCTCAAACAAAGAGCTGGCCTGCAACAGGTGAAAGCTACAAAAAATTAAAACCAGAGCACTATTTCCCAATATTAATCTCATTGATTATATTCATACCATAAACGTGAGCGTAGTGAGAGGCTGGAGAACAACTGACATTTACAATTCACTGATAAAACGTAATTAATAATCACTATGCTCTTATTTGTAGGTAGACGATTATTAAAAAGATATTGGTACGTTATCGAGGGAATAAAAACGACAGTTTTATTCAGTGGAGTAATTATTTCTGTCCGTAATCGTTACATCAGATAAATGTTCATGTCAGAATAGCACATTTAAGAAATTAATATAAGACACATGGAAAAAAAATCTTAATACTTTCACATAATGTTTTCAACTTCTACTGCAACATAATCAACGTGTAAAATGTCTCACGAATCTGCTCAAATATTAATATGTAGGTAGGCTCTAATTCTGCGACTTTCGTAATTTAGTACTTATTAACTTTGAGTCCTGCTATAAATTTCCTTAGTAAAAAAGTTAATGCTACAAAATTAGATGATTTTGCTATAGGTAGATAGCTCTACCTATAGCCAGCTTTTTAGAGTGTTTAAAGAATTCAATGTTTGTAATTTCAAAGCATTTGGTACACCTACCTAACAACCTACCAAATACCTAAGATTTAGATCAAAAAGATTTAAAACCATTACCATCCCACACTAGACGATCACCTTGTATCGAAAGCGCATACCAATACACTCGCGCATGCGCAGTTCTGTGTCAAGGAGAACGATACAAATTTACTCGGAACTCAGTCATCAGCAGTTTAAAGTAAAAACATTGTTTTGATTGCGACATAGACCACTTTTTGTGACGTCATCGTGGGTGTTTTCCAAGAATACCTACTTTTTCAGAAATTACTGTTTTATATAAATTAGACATTTTAATATTTGTTAAACAAACTTACGTAATAGGCATTACACATTCGGACATCAGATTTATCAACCGATGTTCATAACCATCATTGTTCGGAATAAGGGTAAACTTTAAGAGCCAGAAAAGAGTTTTTCTATCAATGCCTTAAAAAATTTTGAACAATATCAATCAATGGACTTAAGACAACCTAGTGGTGGACATAGATCTCTCTCAAGTTGCGTTACATCATCTGTTCGCTCGTCAGTCGTCTTCCCCATCATTCATTCTTCATTCATCGATCCAAGTATCTGTATACATGATTTTTTTAATATATAGATATTATGATGATATAGGTAACGATATTATATTTATGATTTTTTTTCGACTTTGTGTAAAGCCATGTCAAAGAATTTCGAGCGGTTTAAACTCTGACACCAGGTTGTTCAATGTTCATCGACCATACGATGCAGTAGAGAAGACTGTCCTTATAAAAAATATCATCCATATAAAATACGAACTATGTTAATTTGACTACGCAGTAAGCTATGCAGATTCATCGCATCGTACGGTAAATTACTTCAATCAATCCCTAATAAGTACCTACCTATCCAAACTTAAATATCTAACTAACTATTAAAATAAATGACACCCACGCTATGCAACTCCCCTTTACAGATAGGATGATACAACTGCTAAATAAGTTCAACGGTCACTGATAACAAGTTCAAAACCATACAGATTAATTTAGCGAACAAGCTTGCAATTATTTTTAAGTGACAATTAAAAAATTACGCACCCGCATCCACGCAATGGGTTGGCTAATTTAAATAACCTAGGTTTTAATTAGGTACTCTCATTAACCGCCAACTACCAGTGAAATAAAAAAGTAAAATATAGAGTCCCTTCCATGGACATTGGACACTCTCTTTCAGAGTCTCTTTTCCTGTGGTTATTGACCAAGGGTTTCAATTTAAGCATTTAGCTTAAACCTAAGTAAACTCTGGTTTACACACCATTATTTTAAATACATATTAGTCTGTGTTCAGACTTTTCAAACTACATGTAGTTATTGCTAACACATTAGAACATTTGCCGCGCAAAGTAAACGCAGACGTTGTGAGGTCGGCCGCGGGCGCCATATTTGTAATGAGGTCACGGAAACTGCGCCGGCGCACCGCGATGAAAGACAAGGAGTATGGATCTTCTTTTGAGAAGTGTATTGATAGAATGTTTTGTCTATTCTACAGAGTTTAGAAAGAGTAAGCCTGACTATTAAGTAATAACTATCACATACAATATTTGAAGATGTTATTATTATATTTTATTGTGATTTTTTTATATACTAAAGGTATATTTTTACAAATCCGTGTGCCGTGTGGTTTCCGGCCTAAGAATAGAACCACCCCTACTCGTCCCACGGGTGTCGTAAGAAGCGATAAAGGGAAAGATCCGGATGGGCAGCAGCATCCTTCTGTGTAACAACAATTGTCGGCTACTGCGATCGCAAACCCTCTTGCCCAGCGTGGCGATTATGGGCAAATACCTCTAATGAGCGCAGAAAAGTGGCGCGCATTGGGAGAAGCCTATGTTCAGCAGTGGACTAATACAGACTGATGATGACCGTCAAATCATATTATACAGAAGCTGACATTCTAAAGGACTATAGTAGGTAAGTATGACGCATATAGACATGCCATACCTACTATATGTGATAAGCTGGCATGTCAATGAACTCCAGACGACTCCAGACTTATAAGAAATCCCAATAAAAATTTGCTTAAGGTATTTGTTTTTCAGTACACCTGTTATTCTATGAATTAAACTTCACCTAGACGCAGTGTGTAATGAGAATCGCATTACGAATACATGACCTTACTTTTAGCTCACGTGTTTTGTTGTGATGTTGTCATTTATTGCAAAAAAAAACATACTTAGACTAAGATTTAATAACCGAGACTGCAAGGAGGTTCATAGAGGAAAATGAAATATCTAGCCATTTTAAAGTTATCACTAATTTACACACCTGCCGCGATTCTGCCTTATTTCTCGCTCATTCTACACTGCGGCAATCTCGGTAATAGGTATAATAATTATAAAGTAGGTTCATATCAGAGTAACCGCTCTTGTTACCTACTCTTGAACTACGAACTCATCTCAATACAAATATTTTAAAAACGAATACATTGCTAACGTGTTTGCGCACGTCAATGCGCGTATTGTTTATTAACTGATTAAGGAGTTTGCAACTTTACCCCTACATGCAAAAATTAATTAATTAGGTTCGTAGCCTGGGCTCAACTTTATTAGGATCTGTTAAGCTGTTAAGAAGCAAAGAAGGGACAAACAATCAGATACACATTCAGAGTTATACCTACCTACATTCGTGGAGTGTTGAATTCTTACTTCACTAAATCCACCCAGGATGCAACGTTTCTTAGGCACATCTCTGGGAATCCCTCCCAACCAGACATCATCTTAAAAGGCTAGGCTACTAGATCTAAAATGAATCGAAAGATCTGACAAAACTCACAAGACAATAAATTTCTCTAAAGCAACATAACTCAGACATCCTATTTTCGCTTCGGCTGTATCTAAAAATACCAGTTTTAAGAGATGAGTTGTCCCGGTGCGAAGATAAGGGAGCATGAGGTCCGGAGGTTATCTCACACAAACAAGCATGCACAAGCACCGATTCACTGAACTATCGCCACAGTGATAATGACTGCGTTTTTTAAAAATATTTCTTTTTAATAAATAACTTTTGAATTGCTTCTGGATTTTTTGCTTAACTTCGAAGTTATGGAGAGAATATCCCGATTCAAATTATAATTAACGTGTGATAGGAACCTAAATAAAAAATATCTAGAAATTATTTCAGGCTTTATTTTATCAGTTTCAGCTTTATTTATCAGTTTTTAAATTAGTTTTACTTTAGAACAAAGCGAAAAGGACAACTTAATTCTACAAAAATAATAAATAGAAAAAATGCTTTTAATAATAAGTTCACTCATCAATCATCAAACTCAGGATTTAAGTTTACAACACGACAAATCTTCACAGATTTACAGAAAAAAAACCGGCTATTTTTAAGTGACATTTCAAAGTTATAAAACCTTGATAAATGACAAAACCGCATCCCAAACGGCGTACCCGACGACAGAAACTCCATTAAACATCGATCAGTGATCAATAAAAGAGTTTCCGAGCCCAGCTGCGTGAGCGCAACTTACTCATTACTTATCTTAGCCATTAGTTCGGATAAAGAACCGCTTGTTGTGACTCGCTGACGAACTTAATGACATGTACGCACTAAAATATGTGTAATGGTTTCTGGAGGGTTGGAAACATTCATTTGGATGACTTTGTGGAATGAATCAGTGCTTCAAATAGAAGGTAACGTGGTGAAAATATACATGCGGTTTTGCCACCGACTCATGACAGTGCAATTATAAAATTTCGACAATAAACGTAAGTATCAGCCTGACAACCTGCACATGTTAACTTCAAACCTTATAAGTCTTTCACATCACATGTTGACAACACTTGTTCATCCACTTGCAGGACAAAAAACAACAATGCAGCACAAAAGGTCTTGCCAAATACATCAGAACTTTTTGCCATCTGAACCCAAGAAGCATTTGTAAACGAATTACTATAAATCAACCGGAAAGCGTCACCCTCGACTTACAAAAATAGCGTTCACGGCTAAATTAAGTTTAAAAAAGTAAAAAAGGGCGCGCGTTGCGCCTGCGCATGTGCGGCGCATGTGACGCGTTTCCGGTTAGAATTTTGCGGTGCATTGTCTATGGGGTGATGATGGACGAAAAAGTTCAAAGTCAATGACTTGATGGACATCCGATTTTTTGTATGATGGCGTACGTTCGCGCTTACCGGACGATTTGACAGAATGACAAATGTTTCCAACTAAGTATCTAAATCATTTTGTAATCAACAGGATATAACTGTATCAAGATAATATTACCTAAATGAGTAATGGACTTAAATCAATTACCTGCTCAATTCTCGTTCTCATTTCGTTATCAACGAATTTATGTAACTCATTGAGCAAATTAACAAAATAAAAACCAAGTCACTTCTGTAGGCACCCCATCATTTAGAGTACCTACCTGCCTAATTATCAAGCAATTTACTTTTTACATATAAAAATATCCACAGCACATTAAATAATGTGCATTACAGAAATATAAAGCAATTAGTGACCTCATTTCTCCGAGTAAGACATTAATATAATTACTTGAAATTAATTCGTTAAAACATTCATGCGATAATTTCGACTACCCGCAGTTTTAGCAGCAATTGTCATAATTATTGCATATTGAAGAACTGAAACTCAATCTCAATGATGACAATATACCTAATTAATAAAATCATGAAAAATTATCATACCTACGGTCAATCTGCCAAAGTAGAGACGCTCACTCATCTCTATGCTTATTTAGCAAAAGTTAACAGAGTAATTAAGTAAATATGCATAATTTTTACGACTATTCATGATAAGCTTTATTAAAAACAATTGGGCATTCAATGCCGTTTTTATTAAGACGTCCTTCTGTGGAATTCGGTAGTTACAGAAAACAATTTTAGATAGAGACGAAACTTATTTTTAATCAACTGTATGCATCAAACCTCGGACCTAATTGAAGCTAAAATATTGGTCCTGGACCATAATAAGACTATAAAAAGCTTGCATTTCATAACGCCAACGCTCATGAACGCCCAATAACGCACAATCAGTTGGAGTGCTATAATTCGCACCCGTCAGCTGCTTGGCAAATGATGTCATCGCGCAATATATGCGATCTTGGGCTGCTTACCTTGTGTTTTATTATACCTTAGTCTACATTTTGTAATAAGATGGCAAAAAATTCAATAGGTCTTGTAAATATGGTGTTTATTTCCAAATTGTGGCATTCCACCGTAGTATATTTTCAATTATTGAAACCCAAATCTATTTTACGATCGTCGTTTATCAATGGTTTGGGAAGTGTCCCTATCCATTACAAATGAAGGAAGTAACAAATTAATATTTATATCTTTAGTAAATGCGACATCTTCAAAGGGAATTATAAAATCGTTCTGAGAGCACGACTTACTGGTCTGCAAGTTGTAACCTAAATTCCCAGCTTCGAGTACTAGCCACAAATTCTCGGTAAGCTAGGAGTACAAGTAGATCTTAACATGCCACTCGTGACCACGTTGCCGAGACAGAAAATAAAGGAGATGTTATACGTGATAATACTTCGCAAACAGATCGATGACCTTCCGAAATGATTTGATATTTAAAGTTAAGGAAATAATAAAACAAGTAGTGATCAACCATAGTTTCGGTTTTGGTAAGATATTGGCCGAAACTTCGCTTATTGTCGGCTCATGTTCGGCAAATCAATAAAATGATTTGTCACTAAGCACTAAATAAATATATATTTGTTATTTTAATATTGTATTTTATGACAATATTTAAGAAGATTATCCTTAGAATAAGCCTACAAAAAAGTAAGATTATAAAAAAAAAATTACATGTTAAGTTTCGGTTTCGGCCGAAACTTACATAGAATCCGATATTTAGTTTCGGCTAAAAATCTTGCTCCGATCGGTCACTAAAACAAGATAGAAACAACGCCGATTTTGTAATAGTCGTTAATCTATAAATGATTTCAATGTCATCTTCTTGTGATATGGTACGACGCGACTTGGAGTATCGGGTACGATTCCCATACGAGACAAATATTTAGATATTTGTTTCTTGGGTGTTTGTGCATTGTGAAATTATGTCTGTAATGAACCCAAGATTCAGAAAACAATCCTAGTGTGGGGGCTACATTCTTTTAATCTTGGAAATTGTTTAAGAAGTTATATTTATATATTTATTTTATTATATTATTCTTAAACCACGATTAATGCCACAAAAACCTCAGGCAATAGAGTTAGGTACGTGTTACGACCTACTCATCATTATATTTGGCTAGCACTTGTCTAAACAAATGTTTCATTCATACGGTACCGCGATATTTCTGCCAACTCGAGTAGGTACATGTAAAATATGCCAAGTTTCATGTAAACACTGACTCTGGCTAACAACAAGGCCTGCATTAGCGCCAGTTGTAAAAATATTTCATCCGTCATCTCCATAAAATTGCATGTATTTCCGATGCGAAAACGAAACTCGCGCGCAAAACCATAAATTTAAAATTCAAATAAGATTCTTTTCTGTAGTAAAAAAAATTGTACTTACATTTTTCTGTCGCCATCAACATGCGCCTGCACCGAAAATCCAAACATAGAATTTGGATTACCCTTATAAACCACCCTTGATGGTATGTCCACATTAAAACCGAACGCACTAGCGCAAACGCACAAAAATACACACAAAGCTAACGCCATTGTAAAGTACACAATTCTTCACTAGCACAGAAAAAATATATAAAAATAAATATAGCACACTATTTGTATGAATTTACATAATTCGTCCTCATGTCGTTCGTTAACTTTTTACGATGTTCGTAGTCGTCACGGAGACGGGCGGCACGTACGTCCCGCGCGACGGTCGACTGAATACTGGCGCGAGAACACACACAAGGCTACACCGCGGTGAGGTAATATCGTGAAAATATCCCGACCGAAGATGAGTTTTCGCGCGTTTTCCCAGTAATATGAGTTACGTTTGGATACGTCGTATTTTTGTTTATACGTAAGTTAATTCGGTCACGGACTTTTAAACAGAAGGAATTATGATTGTTTACCTGTAAGTATGTATTGACATCTTTACCTGTAACTTGGACTACGAATGAAATTACCTCAATGGCTAAGTTAATTCGGTCACGGACTTTTAAACAGAAGGAATTATGATTGTTTACCTATAAGAATGTATTGACATCTTTACCTGACTTAGACCGCGAATAAAATTACCTTTATGGCTAACTGTAAATAAAACACTCAAATACATATTTACAACGTTTAATAACAAAGACATTTGATACGAATCTCTTACAGTTACTATACATTGGTTATAAAAATAATAAGATATTTTTATAAAATTTACGCTTACACCAATACTTTACAAAGATTCTGAATGTACCTAATACTTCACAGCAATTTGTGCTTATATTAATAATTTATTAGACTCACAGAAGATGACAAGACAAGCTCCGATTGGCTGGAAATGGAACGAGAAAATATTGGTGACATCGGCTTAAAGAATATTTTTCTATACGACATTTAAACAATTGAGGAGCAGTATAGTAAGATTTTTAAACCGAAAAATGTTTTCTAAGGTTCGAATTCAAAGCACGCAGTGTGTTTTATAAATAAATATCGCCTGCTCAAATGGTGAATGAAATCACCTTTTATATCATCATCATCATTTATGTTATCATATAATAGGAACACCGTGTATTTTTAGTCGGTGCAAGTCGGATATAACCTTATCACCGGTCCTTAGTGATAAGAGTACCCATAAAGAGTTTTCCACACCAAAAAAATCTAAAGGCATCTTTTATCTGTATGACAAATATCCAGATTTTATAATTGCACGACAAGAACAGAGTACAGAGTCTATTTTCTAAAATGTGAACGCTATGAAATCTACCCGTAAAATGTCAAAATAATAATAATGACGAAATGAATAATCCATACCTAATCGGAGGTTGACATTCTCACCTTATGAGTGCAAAAAATGTCAACGTATCGACATGACGTCATTTGACAGGTGACTCAAATGTCATTAACAATCAATTTTCCAGTTTACAACGAATACAATAATCATAATTATATGGAATATTACACATTACATAAACATATTTATGATGTAACAGAGTACCTAGAATGTTTTTAAATATAGACGTAGTACTTTACAGTACACTAAAAAAGTGGTGGTACATTATGAATTTTATGTACCTACCATATATTTTGATGGACTATTTAGTAATATCTGAAGTTAAAAAAAATTGTAGAAAGAAAAATCTGGTTACGAGCAGGATTTCAACCTGATACCTTCTGGTTAAACATAGCAGCCCATCTGCAACCGGAACTAAATTATAATCCCGCTCGTGCTATCGAAATTATCTTCTACATATTTCTTTTAATTTTAATTAATTAGGAACAGGTTGTATACAGACATAAGAGTAATAATTTAAGTTTCCCAAGTTTATTCATAAATAAAAACAATAATTAATGACATCACTTATTCCAGTGAATTTGTATTGAGATTAAATAATCTCATTACTAATTAAACCAGTCACATAATCTATTAAAATAGTTTTCTGTCTTTATTCCGCTCATTTCGTTACATAATTTGCTAATTAAATCTTTAGAGAAGAAATTAATTTTTATAAATAAAACATAATTTAATGCAGTGGTTATGTCAAGTTCTTTGAACTTTAAGCCAATTTTTTATTTTATTATTGATTTTTGTTTTAATTTTCTTGAAAAATAGATTTCATCACTCATTCATAATTTAAATAATTTATCATTATTATATTGCGATTAAGATTAACTAAAATAGTTTTGGAACTTAGTTACTTACAAATATTGGCAGCAATATGGTAGTGAATTAATTTGTTTTAAGTATATGAAGTTTAAATTTAAATTTGTTTGAGAAGTTATATAAGGAAAATATTAAAAGAAAATCTACCTGAAAGATGCTCGGTGCGGTGCACGGTCTGAAGCCTACTCCGCCATCAGATTAGCGAAACAAAAGACTATAATGCTAATTACGCCTCTGACTTCCGCCAACATTAATTACTTTAACAGTACTAGAAGCAAGCGTTAATTAATAAAATTAATAATAGTCGACCCAACAACGGTACATTTTCGCACTTCAACAATTAACTAATGTTAATTAATTCGTTTTAGGGCTCTTAAGACTAAACTTTGGAACACGAACCCCGCGCCAGCCAAAAGTAATATTCGGACTGCGCATCAGAAGCTCGATTGCGAAATTCGACTGACGATGCTCGACTCTCGAGTAACGGATTGTTCGCTTGTCCGTTTTTTTAGTTCGTTAAATCACCTTTTTAACCGACTTCAAAAAGGAGGAGGTTCTATGTTCGGCTGTATGAATGTTTTTTTTTATTCCATTATTTTTTAATCGATTTGAAACGAAAAGACACACGAACATAGAACATGTTCGGCTGTATGAATGTTTTTTTTTATTCCATTGTTTTTTAATCGATTTGAAACGAAAAGACACACGAAAGCACTAAGTATAGTTGATTCACTTCGAGTGAATGTCAACCAACAAACTCTATTTTTGCTAACAAGACCAAGTGACAGATAACGTTGTCATTAATGAGTGTGAAATTTAATTTGGACATTGTGTCTTAGTGAAATTTAATTTTAATGGAAGTTTTTGTCAAAAGTGTTCACTGTGCGAGCGAGATAGTAGATTAGCGCGAATAGGCCCCTTAATTTATCTCAAAATAATGCAGACGAAATCCCAGGCAGAAGCCAGATATTATTTATGATACTCAATTATTATTCTTTTTATTGAAATACTATACATATAAAATAGATTTTATAATATACTTAATTCATTATTATAATACTCAATTCATTATTTAATTTGATAAAATTATTTAGTTTATTTAAATCTTAATCTTCTAGCTATAGAGTTCAAAATACAGTGCCAGATCATAATAAAGTGTATAATCAACAGTCTTACTTTAAGCAAAATTCTCTCGTATTCTCACACTAACCGGTTATTTCTGATAACACTTATACCTACATTAACCGATAACATTAGAAGGGCTTAGGGGAAGAATCGGTTAAGTCAATTTTACAAAACTTTAAAAATCCGAAACGTTTTTTTGATGATTATAAAGTTTTGAGAACATTTAGTTAACTTGAAATACTGTCATATTGCCTTAAACTTCACTTATATGGACTCGAAAAGTCAGGACTTTCAGTCAGGACGCGACAAATCCGTTGAAAAGTTGTTTCATTTCGTCGTCTGTGGAATAAGTAGCTAAGTCCACGACAATCAGTTCTAAAATTTCTTGTTAGATTCCGTTATGCGGGGAAGAAGAGTATAAGTCAGTGGACTAAGCTGGTCATTCACCAAAATACCTACCTACAGGTGACATTTTTAAAATGACGCCGCGCGTTTTTTGATAGTATTAAATATTCATACGAAGTGTGCTTTTTCGTGACCAGAGACAACACAATATCAAATTGAAAAAAAATATATCCGATTCTTCCCCTTAGGCCTTCGGCGCTTAATCCCCGGACGATATTATCACTGCGATAGTCTATATAGATAGTCTATAGTGTAGATCTATATGGTCTACAGTGTAGTGTAGTAGATATAGATAGTCTATAGTGCGATAACATCAAACTATATAAAGAATAGTAACTATACTAGGCTATCTCCACACAGCGATAATCGTAGAGGTAAGAAAACTCCGCGACACAATTCATGAATAATCGCTTTAATATTATATATTGACCAATGACGCTTCGTAGTAGAATGTGTAACACATTTGGCAGTATACACCTACAATACCTATTGGAGAGATTACAGAGACGAGTCAAAGAGGGCTTATATTCTTCATTTATCCCTATTTTTTAAAAAGGATAAATATAGAAGGTACTCTAGGTACTCGTACAATTTTTTGTAACCCTTATATTCAGTGACATAGGTTAGAAGTTAGAAAAGAGGAAATAAAGATATATACCCTTCAAAATATATACCAGATAAAGTATAGGTATACCTTGTGGTATTTTTTTTTTTCTTTTGCTTTGCCAGTTATGAAACTTAGGTCATAAATTAAAGGACTATCAGATAATTTTGGGTATAAAACCAAATCTCTACTTTATTAGATATACGATAGTAGGTATTTTTTTTTATTTATATTTGATATATTTAGAGATTTCGTTTTATTTTACACTAAATTTGATTACTGGCAAAAACAAAATAAAAAAAAACGGGCTTTTTGGCGTAACTCATACAGTTTATATTTTGGTATTTAATCTTCAAGCAAGCTTTATCCTTTACTCAGTCAAAGCAGAATCGCTATAATAAGTAACAGTGCGGATCCAGTTCTCTATTTTCTATATTTTACCATGTTTCGAGCGTAATACATAAATTCTAAACCACCACACAGCTGGAGTCCCTGACATTTCGTAGAACGTTCAAAGTTTAAGCCTTAGCAGTGTAAAGGTTAATCATCAGATTAATAACTGTCCTAGTTACGCCAGTGTAGCTCAGACTTTTAGACATTTTACACAAACATAATCAATATTTGGAAACCAAGGGACTAATAACAATTTTGTATCACCAAGTCGGTCAGTCGAAAATCGGGTTAAGTGGCGCGCATTGGGAGAGGCCTATGTTTAATTGTTTAACAGTCGACTAATACAGGCAGATGATGATGTGGGTCAGTTCGCAGCATAATTCATTCGACGACGAAGACTGTTGTAAGTAGGTGTCCCCTATTAACATTTTGAGCTCCAGTCTTCTACAGAAGACTAAAATTGTCGTGCCTCATACGCCATGTCTTCAAGTGAACAGATAAATTGTGGCGCGTGGAGCACGACACGTGCACCGTGTTCGAGCGTTTGTACGAAGTTTCCGTATTGTACCTATGTTTAGTGTACTGTGCCTTAGTCTCATTTAAAAGTCTTGCCCGGTACACGTTGCTGTACAGGACGGGCAAGAAAGTAGATGTGTACGGCGGCTCCACGCTCGCCCTGCACTTTAGTCTTGTCGATCTTACTCCACTTACCCAGATTATACATATTTGCAGGGACCCACGACCGTCCAAAAAATTAATCCCTTAATTTTCAAACAACCTATTTCACATTTGAAAAGCTCTTAAATTAAAATCTACAAAACATAAATAATAACACTAGCCTCTATTATTAACTTCTGAATGTCTAATTTCGTTTGACAGTCTACATTTTAAATAATTTTGAATCGGCAATTTGACATTCAAGCCATGTCTACGACTCGTTAAAACTCGTTAAATTGACATTTCCAATGGGAATGGGATTATCCAATGGGAATCCTAGAAAGTGACTTAAATGTCAAATTACTAAATCAAATAAAATATCTTAGTATAATATAAAGTTTGGTACTTAAATGCGTTGCAATAGTTTACATCTTACGCTATGATTTGGAGAACTTGAACACGCTGGGAGTACTTTTTTTATGCGGTTTGTTTTCGGCAACCTAGAAGGAATGTTTTGGTTAATTTAAGGAGACAAAAAGAAATGAATTTAAAAATATATACGTCAAGAAATCACAAAAATATGGAACACAGAACTAGAAAGGTATTTAACCTATAAAGGACTTGTCCGCTTTTTGTATGGACGTTGATTTTTTATTCTGAGAAAATTCTAACCAGCATAAAACTACCTGATGCCGAAAGCCATAAAAATATGTAACCTAGAACCGCTGAAAAAATAATTTTATACCCCTCCATTTACTTTAATATTTAGAAGGGCTTGTTCGTAGTCTCTCCAGAAATGTACTTTAGATAGAAAGTGATTTTCTCAAAATTGGAGGGATATAAAATTAAATATTTTATGTCAAAATACTAGTTTTAAGAGCCTCTATACAAATATATTTAACTCATGCTGGTTAGAATTTTGGTCGAATAAAAAACCAGTTCAGGACAACTCTTTTGTAAAATGTCAAAAAATAATTAAATTATAAATCTCTATGAGCAAAGAACCAGATAATGGCTGACTCCAACACTATTCAACAAGCCACTCCAACAGGAATTGATACGGATAATATTTCTAAAACCGTATTAAAAAGCTTGTCAATGTGGAACATGCTTATCTATGGCTAAATATGGTGTAGTGATTTGATTGTGTTAACTGCTATCGTGAACATTGTCGGGCTACTACATTTGTACCTACCCATTAAAATATGTTACCAACCGAACGGATTTTGAATTTTGTGAGACTGCTAGGTACGAAGCCAATAAGTACGCACAGGTCGACATAGCAATCTGCTAGCGACTTAAATACATAACTATTGAGTTGATTGCCTATACTACCTGTGCAGGTACAGTCGGCTCCAAAAGTGCATGGGCATTTTGTCTCTTGTGTCTTGGATTAAATACATATTAAAATCAATTATATGTAATAGAGATTAATTATTATTGCTTATTGGGAGGATTGGCCTCAGTAAGCGCAGAACCGGAAGGAATAGAAGAGGGTATAGGCTTTTGCCCTGCAGTGGGACGATAATGGCTTATTAAAAAAATAGAGATCATAAAACTGTCAGTATTTGTGCGCAGTAGTTTGGAAACTACATATAATGTAAGCCAGGAACTACATTGTATAGGATGAATGCATATGAATAGATTGTGTAAAAGATGGTTAGAAAGGGACCGAGTTCTGACTAGTGTAAGGAAGAAGTAGAAGACATTATCCAGAAGCATGACTTACAGTTCGTTCTCCCAGCAGAAGCCTGGCCTTGTCCTCTTCATGCGGTTCGGGCGCGGCGGCCGCCCTCCGGTGCAGTTGAAGCTTTTGCCGAATAGCTTGAGATAATATCACCCTGTATGAAGAAAATAAATCAATCCCTGTGTATTTTCTGTTGATTAATTTTTTTTTGACTCACGAAAAAGGCTTCTTAGTTTTATACATTTGAATAGCCACGGTGTGACCGTCGTAAGTTCGAACCCGGGCAAGCACCTCTGACTTCTTATTCACATATTTGAAATTAGTTATTTTTAAATGGTAAAGGAAAATATGGTGAGGAAACCTCTGACATGGCTTGACACATCCTAGAAAAATCTCTCAGGTGTGCTGGTTTTATCACGATATTCTCCTTCACCATTTTAGCTAATGATAATTAATTTCTAATACGAATATAAATTCTAAAAGTCAGAGGTGGGTTTCGAATTTTCGATCTTTGACTTGGCACTTAACAGTCCAGTCGCTAAGCTGTCACTGCTTAAATATGCCAAACGCTTACTAAATATAAAATTCATACAAAAAAAAATACATACAGCTGAACATAGAACCTCCTCCTTTTTGAAGTCGGTTATAAAGATAATATATAATATATAATAAGGTGCTAAAATCTCATCGATGATGATTCAAATCTCTCGAAATGGTGATTCATTCATGACGTAAACGACATGATTGCTTTTTATATCATGAAATATATTTGTACGAAGAAAAAAAAAATACGTTTATTTTTTTAAACACAAAGTAATCGTTTAAGCGGTACGGTAAGTTATATACTCTTGTAAAAACATGGAAAGCAAAAACAGAAACGTTCTAAAGATACAACGAAAAGTACTTTTACAAAATGATTTTTGGTATCAAACTTTTTTTTATAATTAAGAATTTATAAAATATGTTGATGGCACTAATATTAATGTTTATTGTTATATTATAATTGTTTAACTAATACTAATATTGATAATTAATGTTATAATTATGTTATTAATGTTAATGTTATGATAAATGTAGTAATATTAATGATAAAGAAACGCAAGTTATTTTTGCTAGGGCTGTAGAACCTTGAGTCTCTGGGTTCTGTCTTCAAATCCCAGATCTGATCACATATAAGAGATTTTTTTTTTCAATGGTCTCCAAGGCGAAGAGAAGAACAGACCGACAGACAATAACATAAATGTCCAGCACTACTATTCAGGGTTGATACCCTGGTAACAGAAAACCAATCAAAAGTCAATAGGTACACTTTTCAGACTCCTTACCTCCTCGTATCGCTCTTGGTGGCTAGCAGCAGATCCAGCCAGGTCCACGTCACGTTATGATACTCCAAGGTGGGCAGCACGAGAGGCAGGTCCCTTACATCTTCTAGGTTCTTCTCTTTGCTGCCCTTGTAGGACACTCGTACTGGGACCTCAGGTATCTTGATGTAGATGAACAGCTTGTTCTTTTCCGCTCGCTCCTAGTTTCAGAAGACGATAAAAATTATAGGCATTTTAACTATATCTGCTACTGCAATCGCCAACCCGCTTGCCCAGCGTGGCGATTATGGGCAGATCCTCCAATGAGCGCACAAAAGTGGCGCGCATTGGGAGAGGCCTATGTTCAGCAGTGGAGTAATACAGGCTGATGATGATGATGAATAGCTATTTCTCCGCTTTTCTGGGATACAAAGAACGGCAAGTCATTTTCTAGGAGAAAAAGCTGAAAAGAGGTGCAGTTGTGCTTTACATTTATGATAATATAACTCTAAATAACTATATCTCGATACAAATCTCAATTTTTTAGCTAAGAACACTCGATCAAGACACCTTTCAAATGAAAAAAACTAAATCTAAATCTGTCCAGTCGTTTAGGAGGTACGATGCCACAGACAGACACACAGACACGTCAATCTAATAACATCCCTTTTTGCGACGATAGTTAAAGAAGTACAAACCTTCATCTTTTCAACGTCATCCTTATCTTTTTTATCTCTCTTGACGTAAAAGTTGGAATTGGAATCCTTGCCCTTCTTCTTAATCTTCTTGGACCCAGTGGAAACGAGGCTCGAGGAAGAGGCTCCTGCTTTCAGCGTGCCTTCAGCTTCCTCCTCCCCGTCTTCTATGGAGTCAGGATCTCGTTCAGGAAAGCAGAACTTCAGCATCGTGTTGAAGAACTTCTTTGTTAAACCTGCAAAAAGTGCAAGTGTTAATAGGTACCAGTTTAAATTAAAACGATTAATCTTGAGCCTTGGCACCGACTCCAAAACGAAAGATTGCGTTGTCTCTAGTTTTTTAGTGTTTCGGACTCCAGACCGGCGCGCAGCGGTAAATATCTTCTTCTTCCGAATCTCGAAGAGAGGAATCTCTCTATCAGCCGTCATTAAGCATTTACTACTTTTTCATTCATATCATTGGTTACACACTCCATCCATCTTTTCTCTGGTCTCCCTCTCCCCTTCTATCTAGTCTATTCTCTATATATTCATCACCCTTTTAGACATATGCGTTTCATCCCAATAAATAATAAATAAATCAGCCTGTAACTATCCCACTGCAGGACAAAGGTCTCTTCTCATACAGAGAAAGATCGAGCATTAATCATCACGCTAGCTAACTGCGTATTGGCGATTTTTAACTGCGTTTTGCAAGAACTATACTATACTCATTTGTAATAGTATACAACTACCAAATTTGGGCTGGTGGGTTCTGTTCATTCATAAATGGTGATAAATAGTTAACACAACAGGTTAAATGGAAATGTTAGAATCATAATAACATAATAAATTGTGGCTTGAACACGATTCCATATTTATACAAGTGGTTAAACGAACCCATGACACATTTCGAAATATTTAACGCATATCTTTTATGCTTATACATATGTATATAATGTATATTATAATTATGACGGTTGATCAATACCAAATAAGGTGATATAATATTAGCTTATCAGCAATAGCTGAAGTAATAACTTTCCCCTTTTGCGGTCAAGGGTTTTAACTTTAGATACTTAATATTATGTACTTGAACATGAACTTTATATAATAGTGTATTTATGAGTCATGATAGCCTAGTGGTAGTGAACGTTGACTGGCAATTCGGAGGTCTCAGGTTCGAAACCAAGGCCTTTTCGTAAGTTATGTGCATATTATAAATAATTTATCACTTAGTCCGTAACTCGGAAAGCACGTAAAGCCGCTGCTCTCACGTCGTGTCCTGTGTTTGCGCACACGCTTGTGCACAATCATATCTCCTGCCCAGTTCGCTAAACTACCTTGAGATTGGCCGCTGTGTCTTTCGGAGAAATGGATATTATAAACTTACCTATCCTAATAGGCACAATGTTAACTTCAAAGTGTTCCTTGACAGCGATGCCTCCTACAGGCGGTCGATCGCGACAGAACACGCGCAGCGCCGCGCGGCGCGCTAGTGGAGCACGACCTGATGGCTCCTGGGGCACCAGCACCTATCGTCAACGATAATTACATTTTAGACGGTCATTACGAGTCACTATACAAGGAGTGAGATCTGAAAATCAGCGCTTAACGTTTTTGGCGTCCAGCATATTTACCTATATGCTGAAATCTTGACCTATTCAGCATGGCCGTATAAGTTGTATTTTTTTATATTGCTTTCTGTACTCGATGTATTATACACGTTGAATAAACGTTTCTTTTTTTATATTTCGCGTCAATAAAAATATGGGACCACTTTTATAAAAATCTACGGATAATTTGCAGTTCAACTTAGCTTCAATTTTACAATAACATCTGATAGGTTTCGAATTTGCAACCACCTTAGTAGCGTTAAAAAAATGAAGACATAAAAGATAATGATCTCACTTCTGGGAAGGGCTCGTTGGGTAGCAGGTTCTTGACGCGCACGTAGCCGAGCTCCAGCTGATGTTCCACAGAGTCATCTGATCGCGACGTTTTCGTGTACCTGCATGAAATACAGACTTATAAAGTTAAAACAGGTCTAGATTAACTACCTACAATAGATTTAGGCCTAATTTCACAGGCTACGGTTAAGCTCTGACTACTAGATAAATTAAAAAATGGAAGAGAATTTGTAAGTGTGTGCGTGTACTCACAGGAAGTTGGTGAGCAGCAGGTCGGCGATGCCGAGCTGGCCGTCGGCGTCCGTGAGGCGCCAGCGCGCGCTCTTGAAGCAGATCTCGTTGTAGCGGTGCGGCGGCGCGTGCGCAGAGCGCAGCGCGGGCGCGGCCGACGCGCGCCCCGCCTCGCGCCACGCGCGCACCATGGCGTCCAGCTCCTCGCCCAGCGACCACACCGACTCCTTGCACTCGTTCACCTGCGGGGGACATCAAACGACGTTGTCCAGTTCATGTAGAGAGTCATACGCTAAAGACGTCAGCCCACCAATGCACGCCTCGTTTATTAAATCAAACAAAAAAACGTTCAGAAGCCAGACAGTAATAGTACCTACTTTGTTGTTACAGGGCGGGCGGTAAATACCCAATTATTATCGAAGAGACATTCGAGGGAGGGACAAGGGATATAATAGCCCGACGTTAGTAATTGTCGTATCGCCTGAGTGACACAATATTTATCATCGTATTTGCAAGGAAATAATCAACAAACCAACGAACAATAATGTATGTAAATTTTTAAAAATGGCGGGTTTGTACAGCGTATTACCGCCCACTTTTTCTACATGTAATAGCACAGTTTTCAAGAATATTTGATGTAAAATATTAAGGCACAAACCTGGTCATCCAAACACTTGAGCTCATCCATCGCTATAGGATCATTCCCAGTCATTGACCTGTTCTTGAGATAGTACTCTTTCTCCAACCGACGGAGTCTCGCAAGCGACTCTCTGACCTATTAAGGAAACATTAGAGTTCAAATTACAACGAACTATAAGAAACAATATGACGGTTCTAGTTATAGTGGCCGTTCAGTAGTTTTCACTATGCCCAATGTAAAATGAACTCTCTGATTTGAACCAGAAAGCAAACTTCAAAAATCGTTTCAGTTGTTTTAAATATGCGAAATCAAAACAAAAGCCCTCATATAAAGTAATAGTGTAAGCGGTTTTGCTTCCGCATGCATTGCACCCTTTCCGCATTCCGGGAAGAGTACGCATGCGGGTTGAGTACGCATGCGAGATGGACACGCATGTGTGAAAATGTGACCCACATTACACCTTTTATTCATCTAATAAGTAGACAATATATGAATTAAATAAGTGTTTATTATGGACTGTGATATATGTATTGTATACATATTATGGAAGCGGGACAAGACAAGAAGGCAGTATATAATTTCACATAAACCCGCATCACATTAAAAAAGCCATAAGTATGCTACGATTCATATCCATTTTTCATTATAATAGATAAACTAAATGACAAAATTTCTTTTATCAATTCCTACTAAAAGTATGAATCATGTTCTTATTAGCATTCCGGGTATTAAAGTTCAGTCAAGCGCAAAATTATCTATGACGACTAGTATTATCGAATACATCCATTTCGTGAAAATATTATCATTGATAGCAAACCAACCGTTATTTCGCCGCCTATCTCAACATCTTCGGTAGTATAGTGGTCAGTATCCCCGCCTGTCACGCGGGAGACCGGGGTTCGATTCCCCGCCGGAGAGATTCTTTTTGCTTTTTATTTGTTGTTTTTTTTTGTTTTCATGATTAATATAATAAAAAAAGTTGAATATTAGAAAGAAAATTAGTAATTCGATTTTTTTTACAGCATTTTTGACACTAAATTATTGTAATTATTCAGTATAACAAATATGTATGTTACGACAGGTATGTTTAAGTTACGAGGATTTAAATGAGTGAATTTTGCCTTGCATCAGGATTCAGGTAAGATCGGCCTTATATTTATTCAATACAATTTCGCTTCATAGTACATTTAATTGAAATAGATAAAAGGTCGAGCACAAGAATAATAATAATAATACGTTACGAGTATGTTTTTGACGTGACAACGTCTTAAATTAGGTTGCGGCTGGGAGTCACTTATGAAAAAGTGTAACGCTCGGTAACGTTACGATGAGTCACGTAACGCTCGGTAACGTTACGTTGTCACGTAAAATCTTCGCCCGTAAAACCGACTTTACAGGCAACCATTTTTTTTTATCTTCAATAGATATACATGCCTAGGATTATTATTAATAAAAGTTTATTTTTCTAATATTGATTATTTTGTTTAAACATTTGGCTAAATTTATTACATATTGAAAAAATTTAAATATTGTTTTTGAATAATAAGCTTCAATAGGCTCCGCGATTATAATTAATCAATTAGAATACTCGACATAAAACTAGCTACGACACGAAAAAAAATGTTTGAGTTGGTTTCGAGAACGAGATTATTTATTATCATATATTATGTTTTCTTCCATTTCCTTTATTTATAGTAATTTATTAACAGGGTCAGCATCAGATGCAGAAAATATCGACTGTTATAACATAGCGATCTCACTATCGGACTCTTGAATTGATTACCATTGAGCGTAATAAGCTAAATTGCACTTAATTACCATGCATAAAAGTTATTTTTGCCATAACCATATTTTAGGATAGTCTCTGACGCCTGCCTCTTGCATTCATGCATGCCTCTCGACGTTCAACTTCGTACTACGTACTAATAAGAGTAGAACCAATAGAGCGGTGTTGAAATAACAAGTACCTGTGTCTGCAGCTTGTGTATGAGATGGCGCGGGTCCTGGTCCTGGTGCAGCTGCAGCTGGAAGCGCATGCGCGCGCGCCGCTCCAGCGTGCGGCGCCGCTCGGGCTCCACGTGCAGCACCACGTTGTTCACCACGTCCAGCAGCATGGCGTACTACACATTAAACGTTTATTTTACCATTCTAAAAAGTTTACGCATTCCTTCCGGTCCGAGTCCTAGCGTCCGAACTTTTGAGGAGCTTTTAAATCAAATTGGCACGAACGTAGTACGATCATCGTTACTTTTAGTACCTATTTTACAGGTAGACACTTTAGCGTAACTTATAATATTACAGATACTTCAGAATGAGTTATTCGGTTACTTCAGATTACACAAAATTTAAAAAAGAATGTTAAGGCGTCGTAGCTAATAGATAAAATACTTCTTTTGTTATATCAGGAAGGTAAAACGTAATACTAATTTCATTTTTGTCATTACATTGTGACCTTTTTTTTCAGAAAAGATTCTATTATCTAATAAGCTGCAAAATATGTTTTTTTTTTATAGCAGAACTTTTAAATGAATCCGAGTGTACCTGCAGAGAGTTGGTGCACACGTTGAGGTCGTGGTGCATGAGCGTGAAGGAGTCGTAGGGCTGCTGCGACGCCCAGCCCGCGCCCTGCCCGCCCACGGACTCCGCCTCCTCGTGCGACACGTAGTAGAACTCGCACGCGCAGCGGGACACGATGCGCTGGAGCTGGTGGGATTGAGGAAAAACAGGGCTATCAATAAATGAGATGATGAATTCTACTAAAATATTATGGAACAAATCATCCTTCAAAAACTCCGCGATAATAAAAAAAATATCGTATTGTTTTCTGGAATCTAGTTCCCTACCTGTGCTAGCCCAGTTTCTGCGCTAGGTCCAACAGTGCGTCCTATAACTCCGCCAGCAGAGTGTCCACTGCCAAGCAACCGAGGTACATCCGGCAGAGTGCCGATTTCCGTACTCTGCCACCGCTCTTCTATCTCCTCCACTGATACCCATTGAATGTTTTCTATAAGAAAAAATGGAGAAAGAAGGAATCAGATCGTGGAATGTTATATCCGTTTAATTTAAAACTAGGACTTTGGGTTGCCTAATTTAAGATGCCAGCGGCCACAGCTAATAGAGATCGCTACAAGATTTTTCATAATAATATATGATCGCAACTAGTAACTCTCGGCTAGTAAATAGGTTACCTAGCAGCTGGTCTCTGTCAGCAGCGCTGACGGTAGCGTAGTACTGCATGGCGGACAGCGCGCCGCTCCAGGCGGCAGCGGCAGGCTGGCGGCGCACGCGCTGTCTGACTTCCGCGCGTGCCGCGCATAAGATCACATAGCCGCGGGTCTCGCAACCCTTCAGCACCACTTGCGAATTTACCAGCTCGACTGCAAAATAACCACCAATTTAATCGGTCAACTCTGAAAGTCAATATAAAAAAAGTGTCACTCCATACTTTAGAATAAAAAAAGAAACCTTTTTATTTCGAAATTCAAAGTTGGTCTTGTAATAAAAATTGTTTACATTCACGTTTTCATGTTAAGACTAAAATAACACGTTATATGTGATAGTTGCAGAAGAAAATAAACTCTGGGTGTAGGCATTAAAGTAGTAATTAGATGATAGTAACTGAGGCAAGCCGTGTGCGCGTTGTCGTCGTCCAGCACGTGGCGCGCGTGCGGCGGGTGCAGCGGCGGCGCGGAGGCGTCGGCGCCGCTGAGCTCGTCGCTGAACACCACGGGCGCCTCCCCGCCCGCCTCCGCCACCAGCGCCGCCAGCATGCCGCCGCCGCCCGGCCCGTGCGACTGCTGCAACCGTACACGAGTATTGGCGGAGGCTAGCAGTTTGCTTTTACGACATCATAGTTGCTCGTAAAAAGGGCTATTTCAACCTAGAAAAGCGGGCGGTAAATCTTTAATTACGCCCAAGAGCTTAATAGATTTTTTAAATATCAATACCGTAAAGAAACAACAAGTAAAGAGTGAACTTGACCAAAAATACTATAAACATTATTTTGTTATTTTGTTGTATTTCCTAGCAACCAAACGTACGTGAGCGTTACCCCAGCCAGATGTTGTCGAAAATCGACATTTTAGTTCGACGGGGAATTAGAAATACAGCTTCTGTAAATGGTATGCACATTTTTAAATTTGGTATGACGATAGTTTTTTAATTATTCGGTAAAAACAGTTCCGGCTGGAGTAACGTTACCCCAGCCAGATGTTTTGTTTTCTAATGGGTATGTTGAAATAAATGTTATGTATATAATTAGGTAGCAATTTGGTATAAATGGTACAACTTAGTTTGTATTTGTATTTGCTATGGTTGCGAAGATATTTAGAATCCTGCTGGGGTAACGTTTGCACGATTGCTGGATCTCGGAACTGGCTGAACGGATGATTATAATTCTTGTACAGGACATCTGGCTAATTAGGTATAATTTGGTAAGCAAGAAAAGAAACCACAATAATGAACCGTTTTGAAGATATTTTCGTAAATAGAAATATGCTTTAATAGGTCCTAGCTCTTCCAATAAGCGCTCCAAAGACTAACTTAAAACGTAATTAATTAGGTAATTACTGCCTATAAATGGTACTGAAGTTTCATTAGAATCCTACACGTAAGTAAAAAGTTCTGATGAAAATTCAATTTGTTCCGGCGACGGCGCGCAGCTGAGATATTTGACGAAAGATTAACCGAGTTTCCTGTAGTAGTGGTAACTGAATCTTACATCTATAATTAGGTAGACAGTTCAATGATATACCTGTGAAGTTTCAGACCTGTATATTAATTAATTAACGAGATAATTGAAAAGAAGTGATATATGCGTGGTAACCAGACCAAATCTAGAATGTTATAAAAAAGCGGCCGCGCAATACATTATACCAACCTTCTAAAATTATTAGCATAATTGTCCTTAAAATTTGGTACAGTCACGAATCAAATTAGTTTGATTGAAAAATTATACCTACCATATTAAATGTTTAAATGAACTTTAAATTAGTTTCTAATATGGCATTCTTCATATTAATCAATTAGGTTTTAATTAATTTCATATGATATATTTTGTACAATATTAGGTACTTACCTACATTTTAATATAATTTAAATAATAAATAAAATAAATGGTAAAACACTAGTATTCAGCTGGGAAAAAGCTAGGCACTAGGCAGATGATGGCATCGTTAGGTTAAAGTAAGTATAATCTTCTTCTATACCTACCTCTCCCTCTGACTTCCACGTGTCTCGATCCAGAGCCAGTGTGGACCAGTCACTATTGGTTTTGTCCTACTGTATACGTACCTAATAATAATATGTTAGTAGGTACTAAGGTACTGCAATGTGATGTTATTATATTTTGCGATGCTTTAAATAAATAAAACAATACGTTCGTTTCGGAGTCGGTGCTTTTTATTTTTTCAATTTTTGGTGGCACAAGAAACCCTCCCCCTTTTACGAATGTTGGTTAACAACAACACTTATAGATGGTTATTTGTAAAACACCAGCATCCTTAAAAAATTACCCATTAAACTCATCATTACGAACAACTTTTACTATGGGACCAATCGTGCAATCGCAAAAAAAAAATCAGCTGTTTCATACATTTTGTTGAGTCATATGAACATAAATGTATGGAACAGCTGATTTTTTTTTGCGATTTCAGGGTTGGTTTTATAGTAAACGTTGTTCATAATGATGAGTTTAATGACCCCTTCAAAGGATGCTGGTATTTTACAAATATACAAAACTGAAATAATATTATCTTAGTCCATTAATTTTAATTATTACATCAATTTTTTAAGTTAATTTACATACATACCTACATAGGTAACATTTTTAAATGAATAATCTATCTGTAATAGTTTATTATAACTGTTTTACTTTACCAGTTGTGTACCCGTCTGTACCAAATACGATATTATTCTCACGTATTATCCTGTAAGTTTTAGAAGGTTGAAAACGGTTCATTATTGTGGTTTCTTTTCTTGCTTACCAAATTATACCTAATTAGCCAGATGTCCTGTACAAGAATTATAATCATCCGTTCAGCCAGTTCCGAGATCCAGCAATCGTGCAAACGTTACCCCAGCAGGATTCTAAATATCTTCGCAACCATAGCAAATACAAATACAAACTAAGTTGTACCATTTATACCAAATTGCTACCTAATTATATACATAACATTTATTTCAACATACCCATTAGAAAACAAAACATCTGGCTGGGGTAACGTTACTCCAGCCGGAACTGTTTTTACCGAATAATTAAAAAACTATCGTCATACCAAATTTAAAAATGTGCATACCATTTACAGAAGCTGTATTTCTAATTCCCCGTCGAACTAAAATGTCGATTTTCGACAACATCTGGCTGGGGTAACGCTCACCAAACGTACAGTTAACCTTGTCAAAGCTTCAAACTGCAATTAACTGTTCCCAGTTACATATATTCTACTCTATAACTCACTTGTGTGGTGACAGGTGGTGGGGGTGATATGACGTCAGCTTCGCGCTGGTGTTTGGGTGACGTGGTCAGCTGCTCCTCTTCCTTTAGCGCTTTAGTTGAGAGATTCTTCTTCAGTTGCTATACAAAGAAAGTATCATATTTTTAACAATTCCATCGAGTCCCATAGCTGCCAAAATACTTACTCATCCGAAGGGGTATGCCATCATTCAATGAGAAGTTCCGTTCTGTACTTTTGAAATACATCATCAGATCGATACTTTTGTGGGATCAAGCGGGGAATAACCTTTTTGTTTTTTGGAATTTGGCTAATACTTAAATGGTGTAAAAGGCCATATGAGAGACTTTGAAGCTATGGGGCGTCACCTGCGTCTTGATGTAGGTATCGATGAGCGCGAAGGCCAGGTCGCGGTTGAGCTTGGTCCAGGCGCCGCGCAGGTCGTGCACGGCCAGGCGGTGCGTGGGCGGCGCGCCGGCGCTGGCGCCCGCCTCGCGCCCGTACGACACGCGCCGCACCGACAGGCAGTAGCACTTCTCCATCACGCGCGGCGGCAGGCTGGAGTACTGCCACCGAACCATGCATTTTAGGATTATTTTGTCTTTCGTATTCGTAATTAGTGCTTTTTTATTTGCCAGAAAAGTAGATGATAATTGTATGTAGTAATCCTAGTATTTCATACTAATCCTAGTATTTCGTACTAATCCCAGTATTTTCTACTAAACCTAGTATTTCCTACACTAATCCTACTATTTCCTACTAATCTTAGCATTTCCGACTAATTCTAGTATTTCCTACTAAACCTACTATTTACTACTAATCATAGTATTTCGTACTAATCCTAATATTTCCTACTAATCCTAGTATTTCCCATTAATTCTAGTCTTTCCTCCTAATAAATAAATAAAATAAAATAAATAATTCTTAACTAATACTACTATTTGCTACTAATCGTAGAATTTCCTACTAATAAAAAATAATAAAAGAAATAGTAGGTATTTCTTAGTAAGATAGGATGATATTTACATCCTCATTGCTTACCTCATCGCCCTCCTTATCCTCAGCCGAAGCCAAAGTCTTCAACCAGATTTCAGCATCATTCAGATCACAGTTCATATAAATAGTAGTCCAATTGGCCCTGGGTCTTCGGACCAGCCCATCGTTGGTAGCCACCAGGGATAGTCGATGTTTAGACCCACAAGTCACTCTTACCCCAAGCATCTCTATACCACGTTGAAGAGATGAAGATGACCAGTAGAAGACCTTTGGAAGAAGTTAAGAAGAATAATAGTTGTTTATAAAAATGTTATTCTTATTAAATAATGTAATTTAATAAGCAAATCATGTGCATAAACATGTTAAAAACATACATAAAAAAATGTTATTGTTTAAGATATTAAGAATAAAAAGAGTGTCATGTCAAATTATGACAGGGATGGGCAGCAGCATCCTTCTGTGTACCATCAATCATCTGCTACTGCGATCGCCGACTCGCTTGCTCAGCGTGGCGATTATGGGCATTTACCTCCAATGAGTGCACAATAGTGGCACGAATTGGGAGAGGCCTATGTTCAGCAGTGGACTAATACAGGCTGATGATGATGATGAATTAAGCAGAGTTGAAGACTGATCCTCAAAATGATAGGACCCAGGGATCCATTTTCTTCAGTTATGATATTCGATGGAACGTAACGATTTCAAAATAAGCAAAATGTAGCTATAAGATCAGATTTTTGAACACAAAACACTGTATTCTATAATAACAAAAACTTACCTGTAAATTATGTATGGTGACAGATACACTGACGTTGCGATAATGTCGCGATAACTGCGGCTTGCGCGGGCGCACATTCTTGAAGATGCGTCCGCGACGTGTTGGGCGTGTTATACCAGATAGTATCAGTTTTAGGCTCTCGAACCACCTGGCAAAATAATGGTATATCTGAAGATTAAGAAAACAATTCTGATCGATGACTCTTCATATATTTATCTATACACAGTGGCGAACAAAGCCTTTCAGGGGCCGGGGGGGGGCAAACTAAATGGAGCCCCTTTTTGTAGTGTACATTTTGTAAAAAATAAAGTTAATACGCTCGGTGGGGGGAAGTTATCGATATTTGCGCACCGCCCCCTTCTTCCCGCCCCCCATCCGTTAGAGCCTACAAGCTGTGATTTTCACAGTGCTGAAAGAAATGTAACCCATCTTTGCTTAGATGTAGTCGCAATAATTTTACTGCAACATCTTAAAAATCGGCTCCCAAATCACAGATTAATCGGTGAAAACATGAAAAAATAAAAACTAATTGTACTCAGACCTTCTAAAATGGCGATATTTCATCGTAAAAATCATAGTTAGTAAGGGCGCTATTAGTAGTCAGTATTTAAGTAAGCTACAACTAGAACGAAAGGCTAAAATCAGTAATTGTAGTTACCTTAGAGTGCTTCCATACAACAATAAAACGGGTCCATTGCCCTCCTTGTCCACAGGCTTCGTCTCCATACTCAAGTGGAGATCCAAGCCTTGAGAACGGAATGCTCTGTATGAGTCGTGTTCCTACAAGAGACAATACTTATTGTAATACAGCGGCGTGCCTTTGACTCAACAATATAGTTTAAAGGTTTTATTAAAGAAAGAAAACCAGCACACCTGAGAGATTTTTCAACGGTGTATAAAGCCATGTTATTAATCATATGATAAGAAGAAGATTAAAGTAAATAACATAAATTAAACATTGAGATTGTACATGTTAAAGCCATGTAAAAAATTATAAAGCCCTATAGAAAAACCTTTTTTTTTTGCCTAAGAACACTCTTTATCAAATTACCTTTCAAATAAAAAAAACTAAATCCAAATCGTTTCATCGGTTTGGGAGCTACGATGCTAGAGTAGGGTAGCGTAGGGGTAGGACGAAAGTATAATATTACAATAAAATTATCAGAAATCATAATAAGGCAATATTAATTAAATCCTCTGCTACTAGTAAAACATCAACAGCTTACCTGATTGCTAGAGTATTCAGGCAGTCTAGTGGGGGCGCACGGAGCCACGGAGTGATGGTCGCGCGGGTCGGCGACGCATTGCCAACCTAGCTTGACGGACAGCCGCAACGCCGGCACGCGCAGCACGCGGCAGTCGTCGTACTTACTGGCAGTGCGCACGTACACGTCCAACGTGCCTAGGAAGCCTAGTTTACCTGAACAGAACGTTATAAAGCTTAATTTTATTAGTGAAACTGATATTAAGTATTACTCATTAAAATAACAACAAAAACTTATAATATAATTATTATCAATAAAATCAATAGTTTAAAAACTAAATATAACAAAAAAAAAGTGCAATACAGAGTCAGGTGGTATCACTTTGAAAAAGTAATCAAAATGGCGGCGGGTGGCTATACCACAAAAGTTGAAACCCCTTTATTACAAAAATATTAGCTTTAAAAAATGTTTTATATTTTGACAACACTGTGACAATCTTACCATTAGTCCAATCCAGCACCAGATCAGTCCAAGTGACCTCCATTTCTTCAGTAGTGTTATAGGGGTCGAGAGACACGTGTAATAAACAGGTGAACTTGGCACAGTTCACCGTTAGGCGGCCGTGCATCAGGAGTCGAACTTTGTCCCACCATGCTAGAGGCGCTGACGGGTCCAGCGAAGGCCGGGAGACTTGGTCGAATGCTAGTAAACATACAATTGTCAAGAAAAATACATGCATTAACATTTAATCAATTATTGCATAAATTAATTCATTAATTCAGCCTCACCAAAATAAGTTGTAATTTATGAATAAATTGATGAATAAGATTATGAATATATAAGTTTATGAACAATGCAGTGATTTCGATTTCCACCTATTTTGGATTGTGTTACTGCCTAAAAGGTTATTGTTTTCAATAATTTTTTTTGCTAAGTTTAAAATTATAATTTAGTTATGTCTTAGATTTTCATCAATGAAGATATTGAAAAAAATTTAAAGCGGATAAACTTCATAATACAAACTTTATACGAAACTTTATCCGGTCAAAAAGTTGTTTAATTATTATAATTTAAATTAAGAATTTTAAGTAATTAAAAAACAGTCATATCGATAGACAGTCGGTCCGCAGAAAACTAATATTCAGCTGCATCTGGTTAGATTAGAAGCCGACGCCCAACAAAGTAATAAGGCTAGTAGGATGATTATGTAATTAAAAAAACAAACTCAATGAATATGTAATTGTAATAATAATACTAACACAGATTGCAGTGAGCTATAACTGGTTCCCAGCAAGGTCCAAACGCGTAGCTAAACTCTGCCATCTCACAACACAAGTCGTAGTACCACTTGAGAGGCATCATGGTGCGCTCCAACTCCTGCGCACCCCACGGCGAGCCCTGCTCTATCACTACAGTGCGGACAGCTAGGGAAGGGACGAATATACAAGGTTATTGAACATTTTTACAAACTGTCTAAACGACATACTAGGATCATAGTAAAACTTAAATATAGATTTTTTAAACCCTTTACACAGAAAAACTAATTTTTTTTACTAACAATAGGTACACTCGATCAAGTCACCTTTCAAATAAAAAAAGCAATCAAAATTGATTCATCTGTTTGGAAGCTACGATGCCACAGATAGACATACACACAGATACACACGTTAAACTTATAACACCCCTCTGTTTTTGTCGGAAGTTAAAAATAAACAACTATGGTCCTACGATCATTTATTTTACTGGAAAACTTTTTAAAAATAATAAGGTCTTAATACAACTTATTAAAACGAGTTATAAATCTTGAAAACGTTAAAAAATTTACTAAGAAATTAGCTGAATTGCACATGATAAATAATTAAGTAGTCTTATTTAACCGAATTTAAAAAAGAAGGAGATTATCAATGCTATATTTTCTTGCTTACGACTCTAATGTTATATTAGTCACTCACGTCAGTAACGTGGTGAAATTTAAAATTGCTCGACCTTTATAGACTTTATGGTAAGTAACTACTACATACCCCTGGACGGAGCCTGTTCTTCAGCAGCCATGAGTGTGCCCCACATGCGCAGCTCGCTCATGCTGAGCAGCGGCTGCGGGAAGTCGCGCAGGAGCAGCTGCCACTGCGCACAACTCATGTTGATGCTCCGGCACCACAGCGTCGTGAACTCTATGCCGTCTTCAGGCCATGGACTGGAAGAATATGGACTATGAAGGGGAAATTGATTGAAATGTATGCACATTAACGGCACTTAATGTTAAACTGGCTTACGAGTATATCTATTAAATATTATAACGGGTTTATTTTGGGATTGCCTGACTAGTTTGATAATAATTTAATATCGTATAGTATGACTCACGAAAGTTATTATTAAAAAATGGCTGATATCTGCGGCTTCTCTCACGTTATAGTATTCTATGTCATATAAACTATCTGTTCCGAATTTTGTTGTACGGTTTCAAGTAAAGAAGTTGTGGCATTCTTTTGGAAGAATATTATTATTGCATAGATTTCAGAATCAAGTGCCAGTTACATCTCCCCTGATAAGTTCATATCTCACCTGTCATAGTCAATGTCTCTGAGCTTGTCCTGCGCGTGCGCAGCGCCGTGGATGGTGGTGTCGGCGAGCGCGATGAGCGTGAAGCGCGCCAGGCAGCACGCCACCAGGCGCGTGCGCGGCGGCGGCGCGGCGCGACATCGCTGCACGTAGATCTGCGCGTCCTTCTGGCGGAGGGCTGCGTACAGCTCTTCTACCTTACCAGCCGGAAGGAAGAGGTGGGGTTTGCAGAGTTCTTGTACCTGAATGAAGGAATATAATCTATGGAAAATTGTATGCGAAAGTTCTTACAGTAAGCGCAAACTTTCTTGGCCGGGCTGAAGTTAGGCCCTCGGATTGTTTGCGCATGCGTATTTGCATCGCTTTCCTCCGCACTAGCGCAGTTATACCCCGCCTCTATGGCAAAATATGTTTCGTCAAATTTCACTTCCCAAAAAACTTATCGCATAGTTTCATTTCCCAAAAGAATGCTTAGCAAATTTACGTTTCGCGCAAGTGTCACTTTGGGAAACGTTTTTTGCCAAACGTCAGTAAACCTGTCACCATGTTGTCCTTAAAATGTGTAATTGTGTACTGCGACACCGTTCATGACTAACTTTACCAAGTTTGCGCTTACTGTATGCTCTTTTATTAAATAATATCTTTCAATTGTTTTTTTCCGAATAGGTAACATATACGTGGCATCTTTTTCTGTTTAATTTAATTTAAAACTAATTCTTTCTGATACCTTATTAGATATGAAACTGTCACGACAAAACTTTGGACTTATTTACCACTCTCAACATGTTTTTCTCCAAAATTCTTCTCACACATTTGAATGACACTCAAACACTTTACTAAGCATTTCCTTCACTTATAAATCTTCTTCTTAATTTATAACTAATTGCAGTAAAAATAACCCCGGACACTAAAGCCTCGTATTTTTTATAGCTAAGAACACTTTAGTTCAAATCACCTTTCACATAAAAAAACTAAATCGAAATCGGATCATCCGTTTCGGAGCTACGATGTCACAGACATAGATACACACGTTAAACTTTAACACCCCTCTTTTTTTGTAGGGAGTAAAAATAAAGGCTAGTAACCCCAACGGTATCGTTTAAAGTCGATAACATAATTAATAATAATTTAAATAAACACTTTAATCATAGAAACACCACACACTCCATCAGCACCATACTACTCAATGTCATTAAAACAGTAGCGTCGATTTTAAACTAAAAAAAACAAAACTCAAAATTGTGCTATCTCTTTTCTTCGTGTTTCATTAGACAGGGATAGACGTACTTTATTTTCGTTTAGGTTAACGTTGGGTTTATAGAATTGTTTCCATTAATATAGTAGCATAATCTTAAGATCAGCTACTTTGGTTAGCTATTAAAGTTCGATAACATTGTCGACATGTGAATAACCCATAAAACATTTGTATCACGTGTTCCAATGTGAAACTGAATGAGAACAGATCAATATCACGTGACATTGTATGTTGCGCCTGCGCCGGAACTTGAAGGAGTGAGTTCAAGTATTCCTTTGGGCTAGCAATTTTGACGACACGATTGGCATGGCGTAGGGTTTGGTTTACGGGACAAATATTTGTGTGTGATTAAGCAGAGGAAGAGTTAGTCCAAGACAAAGTTATGTAGTACAGATCATAGACAGAAATAAATAAAGTAAAGCTCGAGACGTATAAGGAGGTCAAGGAATTGGCTCTTGATAAGGAGAGCTAAAAAAAACTGCAACGACAATTTAATTTAATCCTTTTTATATCCCCCCCCCCATATAAAGAAATCTATGAATAAATGAGGGCGCCACTGCCGATAAAATTACTTACGAACCAAAAACATTAGTCCAGAATTCACACCTCCAAGCACACGTACCTTAGCATCCAGCATAGTGCGTCGTTTCTGACTCTCTTTGTACTCATCTTCTAATAGTTCGTAGTTGTCCCGTAGTTTCACCTCGAATGGATCGTCACTCATCTCTATGAGGAACTCTTCGATCTAAAAACAATAAACACAATGCAGCACAGACAAATAAATGTATTTTTAATTAAATATCTCTATTATTAACTTTAGTTTGATCCATTCGAACAGAGCCACGAACTTGTCCTGAACAGCCTGATTCATGAAGACTACATGGGCTGAGTCACGAAGTCACTTTGTCCAACTTGATTCACGAAATCACCTTGTACGGCCAGATTCACGAAGTCACCTTGCACGCCCTAAGTCACGAAGTCGTCCTGCACGGCCTCCATGAAACAATGGTTATTAAAACCCCAATAAGAATTATTATAACATACCTTTATGTGGAGGTCACTGGGTAATGGACTTTCAGCAGTGAAAGGCTTCTTCTTGATGCCGTGCACCAGTTTGATCCACTTGAAAAGGGATACGAAATCGCCCTGCACGGCCTCCGCGAAACGATGCTTGTACGGGAAGATTACGCGCACTGAGTCTACGCTCACTGACCTAAGGAAACAAGATAATGGATAAGGTATATAATGTTTTGAGGATTAATAGAATCAGGAGTAAAAGTACATAACTGTACTTGGTCCGATGGAAATTGGGAGTAGAGAAAAAATGCCAAAATCGAAGAACTTGTGGCTGAACTTAATGTAATGGGGGAAACGAAATCACCTCCATTGGCTCAGCCAAGTCGACAGAAAGGGAGAGACGTGGTGTGAAGAGAGCCTATCTGTGTCAACCAGCTGGTTGATGACCCTAGATATGGCTAGAATGATATAGATGAAAGGGACCTTTGCGAAGTTCAAGCCAGTCACTAGCTGGCGAAAAACCGCGCAACCGTAAGGATGGATTAATCTCGTATCAGAGAGACACTTTGGTTCCCTACGCCAAGGAATAAATATTACTTTCTTGACCAATTAATCCGTGCAAGTCAGCTGAGCCGTGACCTATACTTACCAAACTTTGTTCCATGTGAGCGCGAACCCCTCATTGGCCTTCCTTTCCACCCTGACTTCATGATCATCGGTGGCGCGCTCCTGGGAGTAACCTTCCACTATAATGACCTCGTCACCGTTGAGGATCATGTTAAGCTTGCTCCACACGATGGACAGACCAATTTCGTGGTTGTAGGCTATTGTCATGTCGTCTGTCGGGAGGAAAATGTACCAATACGTTATATGTCAACTAACTTGTCAAAAGACTATCGCAATCTGCTGCGGACAGCACGCCAAATTGCGTCATAACACCTGGTTCTCAAGTTAACGGTAACTACACGGCTACCCTAGTCTGGAACAGCAGGACTACCGGGAATTGTGGTCATTATTGTGACACTATCATCAAAGTAGAGGAGAGATTGGGAGAAGAGGTTCCCAATAATGCCCATAGTCTTTAATAACTAAACAAATCCCCAATAATTTCCCATAACACTTAGCAATTCCAGATCACTTTTAAACAACCCTTTTAGCTGTTATTATTATAAATCTACTCTTTCATGACCGATATACATATATCATCATCATCCTCCTAGCCTTATTATTCCCAAACTTTGTTGGGGTCGGCTTCTAATCTAACCAGATGCAGCTGAATGTCAGTTTTCTACGGACCGACTGCGTGATCTGACGCTCGCAACCTAAAGGGATACGATACTCTAAAGTTAGATCAGTTATTAATGTAGGACTACTATTTTTATAAATCTCTTACCCGTAGCAAACAGCATATTATTCTCCTTGGACAATATCAGTCCTAAATTCGTTTCTCCCTTAAACGAGACCCTCCAATCTAACGCCCTCTCCGTCCTTTTCACGACTTCATCTCTTCTCATTTTCATCTCTTGTTGGAACTCCTTCACGGCTCTCACGAAGGTCAGGACTTTAAGATGGAGGTTCACACTCCACTCCAGATCGACGTTCTCCATGAACTGAAAGTCCAGGAGTGCGGAGTACTTATCCCTCGAGATAACGTGCTCTATTCTGGCTAGCTTGACGTGAAAGAATGATGTTGGTATTTCGTCTGAACGTTGACAGTGGATGTTACCTGGAAGATCAGTAGCATAAGATATCGGACCATTTAAGCTCAACAACTAACACTACAAAAGATCAGATAGCAAATTCTTCTTGATGACTCATTAATATTGAAAATGTCTAAAAGAAAAGGAAGCGTCAATTGACAGTTTGGACTACACTTTTACACTTCGCTAAATCATTCAGACTTCCCATACAACCATTTCGGCGCTGTGTGGGAACTGATACCATAACGAAGTAACAGTTCTTACACATCAACTAGTAAGCAGTGATAGCCTAGTGACATGACCGTTGGACTGCCAAGTCAAAGGTTAGGTTAGGTACAAAACCCAGGCACACAGCTCGAACTTTTTGAAAATTAGAAATTGAAACGAAGGAAAACATCGTGAGGAAGCACTCGTGAGAAATTTTTCAACGGTGTGTAAGGGCATGTCAGAGACCTACGGGCGGTTTAAACTCTGTCACCAGGTTATTCATTAACCATACGCTTAAGAAGAAAGACGATCAACCATAATGGTCGATCCCATACAGGGTAACTTGTAAGTGTGAGATTAATATCCCATTCAACTCATTACTTTAGCCACATATTATATAATCTCGACTAACCTTTGTAAGGCACCATATCCACTACCTTCAACCCAGAGATAACCGCACCAGATTTACTGGCGCTTTTCTCCAAGGTCACAGCATCTACCCTGCTCATCAAGCACATATCCTCATTAACTATCAAGAACAAGTTAATATGGGATAGGGCTACGTTCACTGCAATGTTGGAAGTGGTTTCCTGGTAGTCTTCAACTTGATGAATTTTGGTAGGTGTGGTTTTGTATTGGTTAAGACAGTCTGTTAAAGAGATGATGGTTTGCGCGATGGTTGGACTCCATTCGAGACGGAGGCAGTCGACCATTGCTTCTACCTGTGTGAATAATATAATTTTTGTTGGTTTTTAAATTAAGAAGATACCCACATTAATGCCATTTATATTCAAGGTCCTATGTAACGACGCGACAGCCGAAGCCTGAACCTGTTGATTTGATAACCCGGTACCAGATTTTATGTAGTTCATAGGAACTTTTGGATAGCAATAACTAACTTCAGGTGAAGGTGTATGTTTACCAACATGTTTGACAGCTTGTTGGCACTTATCGGTACGGTTAACATTCTATTTCATAATTTATGACCCTACAATTTGAAATTAGTGAAATTTACGCTCGTAAATGTGTTTTATAGGAGTTTTATTTAACAGCTCATGTCTGTTTATCTATTCTAATAGGTATACTAATCGCCGCTAGTCTGAGAGGTAATAGTAATAAGTCAAATTAAATGTGCATGACCTTAGAATCCGTGGGTCCGTGCGAGGCCCACTTGACGAGCGCGACGGCCAGCAGCGCCTCGCCCCAGGCGTGCTGGCGGCGCGGCGGCGGCGCGCGCAGCCCCAGCGCGCCGCGCCCCGCGCCCGCCCAGCCGCCGTCCAGCAGCAGCTCGGCGCCCCACTGCCGCCCGCCCACCGCCAGCCGCGCCACGCCGCAGCGGTACCACTCCTCTGCGCACAACACACACACTGCACACACTATTCTAACTTACAAGGCACCACATTGACATTTTCATCTTTATTGCTAACAACATAAAAAAAGAAAAAAAACTAACTAGTATTTTTTTTGTTTCAAAGGTAAACTCGGCAACATTAGCGATGAATTTCTGTTAAAAATCAAAATCAAAATATTTTTATTCATGTAGATCATTTTAGACACTTATGAATAGTCATAATTCTAATATTATTGTAAGAGTGACTCTAGTTGCCAGTTTCAAGGACAGCCTACCCCTCATGAAGAAGAATCTGGCAAGAAACTCCATGGTTGCTCTTTTAAATAATAACTTATAATATTTTACATTATAACACTCTGAATACATTGTTCTGAGGTGATGTGATGTGAGAACAAGTTCCGTTCCGTTCTATACCTGAAAATATTCGTTCCGATCAAAGCCTTAATGCACAAAAAAGCTTTTTCAAAAACTACAAACCTCTATTCTCAAGCAGCTGATCCAGCTTAACTTTAACCCCGCTACAGCCGAAACCGAGCGCGTTGTCATTCAACAACCTTGCGTGTACGGTCACTAGTCTTAGCTCTGCGCAGCCCTGCACTATGCACGATGAGAATATGCGCGTTAACCATAGAGGCGGCGATGGGGCTGCAATAAAAATATCTGTTAAGGACAAGTTACAGTACATTCACTTAATTTAAATACAGATAAGAGAATGTGAAAGTTTGTCATGACAATTTACTGATTTGTTGTATTTAGCAATTGAGTGAGTATAAAGATCATTTTCCCAGTTTTGGTAAAGCAATGATATTATTTAATAAGAAACTCGCAAAAACAACTGGCTCGGGCGGGACTTGAACCCACGACCCTGGCGTGCCGTGCCATCGCTTTACCAACTTACTTTTCAGCATGATTGGCACCAAAAAGTAAATCATAAAACAAACTTATAAATAACTAGCTAACCCGTGCCCACTTCGTTGGGCAGTAATTTAAAAAAATTCCTAATCTACCCCTACCCTACCCTACACTACCCCTACTCTACACTACCCCTACCCTACCCTACACTACCCCTACCCTACCCTACACTACCCCTACCCTACCCTACAGTACCCTACCCTACTCTACCCCTTTTTCTCACCTTTTGAACCTTCCCTGAACCTCCACAAATAATTCAAGACCAAAATTAGCCAAATCGGTCCAACCGTTCTTGAGTTATAAAATAACAACGAAAAGTTGCATTGATTTTTATATAATAATATAGATGTAGTGGACATGTTAACGTAAATATAAAAGTTAGACATAATAATATGCTGTCGTTGACTTTTTTGTAGGCATTTTCAAGCTCAACATCTTTTCTCTAGAACTCAAAAATATATCTTTCATAGTTAAGGCAGCGTTCGTAAGAAACGCTTTGATTCGACCGTTTTTTCTCCGATTCAATTTGCAAAACGGACTACCACGTATAAGCCTTTTTATTTTTCGGTTTTATATATAGCCTATGACACTCAGCAATAATGTGGCTTTCTATTGGTGAAAGAATTTTTAAAATCGGTTCAGTAGATCCTGAGATTACCCGTTACAATTTAACAAATATACAAACACACAAACTTATAAAAAAAATATAGAAAAGCATAACTATAATGATCCGATATTAAATAGTCACTAAAGGTTGACAAAAAGACTTACAATGCGTATCCACGTCCATAATTTGCAAAGGTTTAGCCTTCCTTATTTTCTCTTTGACAGAAGTGTACCATTTGAATGCGTCCGCGTGATTATAACTTATGTTTAATGTGCTTATTATTAAGTACAGGTTCAGGACAGCTTTTTCCAGCTGAAACAATAAAAAAGTTATGGAACTAGATCACCATTCCTCAAGTGTAGGTTGTTAATCAACCATAAGACAAAGAAGGAAGGTTTATAATTACTTAATAAGAATAAGCTATCATGTGCTATAACATGTAAATAATTCACAAAAAATATTAAGGAAGGTTTAGTTTTTTAAAAACAACTTTTATCTCTTTGAAAAACATGACCGTGCCTCCTGTCATTTCAAAGGCTAAACATAAGGTTAAATGTATTCTACGTCCATTTTATCTAATATCTACATACCTTAGCATCCAATTTCAGTTTATTCAGCATTGCCAGCTGTTCGTTGTCTGCTATTAACTGGTACTGGTCCATCTGGAAGGCTACATACACTTGCGGCAGCCCACCCATCTCTAAACCGTTGTCGTCATATAAAACTGATGCTGCACTGAATCTGGAGTTCACCTGTGGAATGATAGTATATTTTAAATAAACTTTATGTGTGAGTAGGCACTTGTGGGCCTTACTAACATTATTTATAAGCTTGTTTCATAGTCTATTTATTTATTAAGTTTTTTGCCCATATTATGTGAATCTTTTAATTGAATAAATTTAAAATAAAGTTGACGGTAGATCAAAAATAATTTTAAATAACAGTTCAGACGCTTGTCACCTCAGTCTGCCTGCGACCACGAGTGCTGCAAAGCACTCGAAACGTCAGGATTATTTTATCAAAATAAAAACGCGAGTTATATCCGTTACAAAGTTGTTTCAGTATTAAGTTAGTATTCAATACTAGTTAGTATTCAATATTATTATCAGTTATTTATATTTATTAATATTACCACTTATAATTACAATAACAATTTTATTAAATTAGAGTAATAACAAATAACTATTGCAATTATTACAAATTTATATTTATGCTATCTAATAATTTCTTATTTTATATAATTGTTATACCTAGTTGTCTTTGGATAAGCATAGTTTTTATGAAACTAGCTGATTCACACGGCTTCACCTCTATGGTTCTAATTTAACTCGATCGCAGCACCATCTACCGGGTCTAATTTAGGGGATACCTTTGCTTAGCAGTGGGACCAAAAATAAAGGTGAACTTACTTGTAAACTCTGCAAGGACATTTCGAAATTAGTATTTACATTCTTCTCTTTACAGCTGATTTTTGTTGTGTCTATTTTGAGGCTGAAGATCTGAAATAAAAATCAATGGTTTGTATTTTCCTAATGGAAAAACCCAATAAGACTGCCCGAGCAGGGGAACGAACCGAGGACCTCGTGCTCAGCACCACTAGGCAATCTTCAACTACATGGTGATTATATAAATGAGTATGCCGAGTATGTCTTCTAGAATACCGAATGAGGTGTTCTAGAATAAGAAGGACAATTATGAAACTATACCTTTGGTACAACAGGTGATAGTCTTGGAATGATAGTAGCGAGGTGGTCTTCATCACCGATGCTTGTCTGCATCCTCATCGGTCGCCGATTCTTATGTCTTTTCAGGAACTGGTACAACTCATCTTGGAATGTCACCGTCGTGTCACTAACCATTGCATGGATTTTCTAACAAAAGGAAAATAGAGGGTGAAATTGAAATCATGAGCAACCCTAAAAGAGGTCATTGAACTCATCATTACGAACAACTTTTACTATAGGACCAACCCTGAAATCGCGAAAAAATTCAGCTGGTCGAAACCTACATTTTGTTGAGTTATTATGTGAACATAGATGTATGGAACAACTAATTTTTTTCGCGATTTCATGGGGGGATTTCGCGGGTTCGTCCCATAACAAAAGTTATTCAGAATTATGAGTTCAATTACCCTTTTTCGGGATGTTCATTATTAAAATTTCACCCTATATACATGATATATTATGATACAATTGTTATAATTTAAGTTACTTTCTACCAGTCTAAAATATAATTCCAAATAGAAAGACAATTAATGATACCTTACCTCAACATTCAATGGGGCATCAGCCTTCACAGTGCCCTCAATCACCAGAGAGCAAACAGCTTCTGCTAAACACTCCCCTTTCCCCACAACCTTCACTTTAGCATCCACTAACTTCGTAGAGAAGACAAGCGCACGCGCCGGCCCGCCTGCAGCGCCATCTGCATGGACCTCAGAGGCGGTAGCTATGAGAGACCATGGACTGTCTACTGTTCCATTGTGGATAGTTACTGATGCACTGAATATGTGTACCCCCATAAACTGTTGGAATTGTAAAGAGATATTGATTTGAAGATTGAAAGAAGATTCGAAAATTGATTTTATTTTGCTTTTTTATGTGAACCATCCTGAAATTTTGCATATAATTATATTGTCAGGTGTACAGAAACAGACATAGGGTACCTTTCATCCCGAAAAAAAGTACTGTTCCTGAGGAAAACAACAATACCATTCATATGATAATAGATGGCGCTACGTTTTTAAAAACACAAATGAATATCAAACTGGAAATTAACGCAAGTGGAGCCAGTGGCAAAAGCTAGTAGAGTATAAATCCCAACATACCTGAGCAAACATAATCAAACTTGGTGGTAATTTTTTATCCCTGAAATCCAACAGCTTTTTATTTGCTATTTGATTTAAACTATTCTCCAAATTGAAGTTAGATAGTTCATCAAAATCATCCATCCTAGAGGTAGAATTCTGTTTCGACAGCAGCGGCTTAAGAATAGTTTCAACAACAACACTACGCTTCTCCTCAACATTGTTGGTTACTTCAACCCCTCGGATTACAACTGACACGAGTTTATTAATTTCAGAGTTGAAGCAACTGCTTTGAAATGATACTTCATCTATGTGCTGAAAAATACATTCATTTAATATGCCATTGGGTAGGTGAATTTATACTATTGGTTATATTGTTATTATTAAATTGGAGATACCATGATTCGTTAATTCTTATTATTAGTTTTATCAGGTGCATTATAAACTTGGAGATAACATGATTTCACAAACTATATACTTATACTATAAACTTAGAAAATTAAATAATAATAGCCTTTATTCATTGACTTTACAGGTTTTATAATATTTAAATCTAATTTTATTTTATGTAATTCTCTGAATTCTATCTTCCTCAGCTTTGGTGTTGTCTGGTTGTCTTGAGACATAGGCCTTGTCCAGCTTAGATAAACTTATACTTATACCTAACTAAATAGTACCATAGGTACACTCCAATTTCCAATAATTAGTAGTTACTTAGTGTAATTAATAAAATAAAACCTTTAACATTATTTCTATAGGAAGAAAAATATTATACTACACTAACGAAAATAATCTGTTATGAGGATAAAAAGTAACTTACAATAGAATACCTATCTTTGGATAGGCTCACATCTTTCAGTATCAACTTCGGGACAGCAATTCTACCTATTTTCAATTTTATATTGTACTTTCTCATAAACAGCCATGCTAGTAACGTCGGCAGCAGCCTAAAAATATCCCAAATGATACCAAAATAATAAACAAAATCCAAAACAATAATAAAAATAGCGGTGTCATCACAATTTAACACTTACCACGATACACAGGAGTAAATAACCAAAAATATAAAACACAATATCACTAGGGCGTTCATTTTTGAACGGTTATATCATTTCGTTATAATCATTCGCTAATTAATTGGGTAAATATTGTTCATATTAGAACGGGATTCGCTTCGTATCTAACCTCAAAATTCAACAACTTTCATCATCTGTCAAATTTAACTCGTTCAAAAACTAGTTAAGAAAGTGAAAGGTACAGAGGTATTAAAAGTTTTAATCACAATTTTTTTATGATCTAGTCTAGCAAGACCTGCAAGACAAAGCTAAGATAAGCTAAGACAAACTTTTCAAAAACTTATATAAATCACTAAAAGAACTAGGATTCTAGTGAATTTTCTTTTCCAGCAATTTGTTTGGGGCTCTACTCCATAATTCGAACACCATCGTCATTTGAATTTCGGAGTAGGGCCCCCAAATTGACTAAAAAAATTTACTAAGCTTCGACATTCGATGAAGATTCGATCAGCATTCTCCCTCTTGTGCTCTTACACAGGTTCACCATGGCTGTCGCCAGACTTACATCAGGACAGGATTCCCAGTATATTATTATACTCTTTGGGACAGGGTGTGTCTACCACCTGTCTGATGAGCCGCTTGCTAAGGGTTTCCAAGTTGTACAAAAAAATGTATGTACTTGCTTTTATTTTTGTCTGAAAAACCAAGAGTGTGACTGTAGGTATATCATTGACATGCAGTAGATAGAAATAAATGGCTTGGCCACAGTTCCACTGTTTGTAGATAGCTTCCTCCATTTGCGCGTGGCATGGCACACGAGGGGATTCCCAGTGGAACTATTTTGCTGACCATATTAACAGACACTAAGGAGCTCGTTACTTTCGAAATATGCCATGCCAACTGTTGCTTGTTGATCATAAGCTAACTTATTCTATGAGTTATTAGTTTAATGTAGGTATAGACTATATTTATATTACCAGCAAATTCATGGACTTGGGAGAATGTAAAAAGAAAACAACCAAATATTCGAACATCTCTATTATTAACTAAAACTATACAACATTTTTAAAGCTTTATCTAATTATGGCCATGATCTCTTGGCTGTGTAACCTTCGTACTTCTTCCTGGTTTTTACACCAGATACAATTGTAGAACTCTTGGGGAAAGCTGATATGCCACCAAACAGGGTATCTTTATCTGAAATAAATAAAAAAAATATAAACAAAAATAGTTTATTATCTCAGTAAAAATACATGTTGATTGAAACCCTAGATCCCATACTAGGATCATTATGTTTATGTGGAAGAAAAAAACTTCTTCCAACTTCCAGAGCCCGCTAGGTGATTTAAACTCAGAACATAGGTTGTGCAGCTATGTGATACGACTAAAACAAATACTTACCAGGGTGAAATCTGACATAGTCAGGCTGTACATGCAAATTCTTAGGCAAATCCATTTTTTTCAAAGCTTCAAATGGTGTTGCCGTGTCTACTGGAGTCATATAGAACTCTTTGAGATCATCTGTAACATAGCGTAAAATTGTTATTCAATTTATTAATGTTAAGTGAATTACAGAATGTTTCAGATAAGTGGGTAATGTGGACATAGAAGAAAGAAAAAAAAAAAACCATTTATTCCCTTCCCAATTAAACTTGAATTCTCATATTTCCTGACACCGTAAGTAAATAGATGTTGCACAATGGAATGAGATTGCGTGTCCCTTCATGGTAAGATTGCTTACTATAAAACACAAGCTTGTTTGCCATCTCTTATATCTAAAAAAATTGGTTAGATAATTTTTTTCTATCGTACCAACACTTTCAATAGTATGAAGCAGTGAATTAGGCACATCATATCCTGTTTCCTCAAAGCAGGCTTTTAGTACAGCAAACTTTGTTTCTAGGGTATCAAACTCGGCATCAGCATTTAGACCATTGGCAGCACATATTTTTGAGATAGTTTCTTCAATGTTCATTGGTGGTTCCCATGGTTTAGTTGGCCTTAGAAACCTGCAAGAAAGGGTCTAATATTAGGTCTCCTCTTCCTTTTTTTTATTTTGATTTTTTTTGCATTTTTTGTCTTTGTGTTCCAAACAGGCATAAAAATAGTAAAAAAAAAATGGTAAGATATGGTATGAATGATTATGATAGTAAAGTAATAATGAAAAGACTCCAGGAATACGTAACTACGTTAATTTTATGTAGACATGTATTTATTTGTTTATATTCTAAGTTATTGACCTGTGAGACCATAACAAATAGTAAGTATTGAAGTAATTTACCCTCTTGCAGCTAGCGATTCTGCTTCAGCCTGGAACCTTTTATCAATTTTAGGATATTTCTTCTGTTTATATCTTACCGTTATGACCTGAAAAAGTAACAATTTTAGTAAATTCAACAGAGATTTTCTACCTTGTAAAAAGTAGTAATGTGTGTGAAAAATAACCTGTAAATTCCTGCGCGGTATTACCGCTATTACATTCCGCAACATATTTTTTATTATTTTATTTAAAATATCTACGTAACACTCAAGGTAGGACTTTTCTCACTGTGAAAATAAATTATAAACAATATTTTCTTCACATTTCACATTCGACTTGATTTTTATTGACAAGGACAACACGGATGTTGCTTCATTATACGTACGTCGCTTGCACGTACGCAGTAAATACATTGTAGAAAAGTAATCTAAACACGGAAATGAGACTCATTCACATCCATAGTTATTATAATATTATAGCATTATGTACACTAAATAAAAATCAACTAAAAATGAAGTAGAAGTGAATGACCGCTAGACTTCCTTCAAAATAACACATGAAGATGAAGTCAGCAGTAGATAATTGCTACATAGAACGGAACGTCTTTACATTTCTAGACGAAATCAGTTTCTATCTTTCGCCGCCAACAGCAGCACTGTCGGCTTGGGTTGTTGTTTCCTATCCGCCATTTTCCAGTCGCCATTGAAAGGTGAAAACTTCACTAAATGTCGGTGATGATTTTAAGATTTTGAGTGGTTTCTTTAAGATTGAACCCGTTTTTAGTGTTGTGAAATGAAAATGAAGTGCCCCGGACTACCATGACGCATCAAAATCACCAAACAAACGGTGCAAGTCTCGAGGATTGCCACACAAACTTCTTCGCCTTGGTAAGTCACTTTTACATTGATGAAAGAACTCGTATGTACTTTTCTTTCGAAATCATTACGATTTACGTGATGCTAGTACTGTGCGCTATTGTTCTCAGGTCTCTCGTAGCATGTTTAGGAATTCCTAAATAATGAGTCCACGACGTCTAAGTAGACGATCTGATTATCGTTAGTGGACGCTGATACACAAAATTCACCTTATTGCGCTACGACTACCGAATCGATCTATTGCGTTAAAGTTTTTGTATGGGACAATTTACGTTTAGGCGGCTAATGACGGCTGGCCGTTAGTCATCCTGGCATCGTTCTCGCCACAATATAGAGTCATGTCATGTTGCTAACCCACAAAATGTCAACGCATTCGGCGAGCGAGGCCATAAGAAGCCACCGGCCCATAGAGGTCATTTTGAATTCACCTGGCCGTAACACGGACCGTAATGCGTTCGCGAGACTAGTTTCGCCAGGTTGAGGAAATAACTTTCTTATTACATTTTTCGTTTCGTACCGTTCGATAATGCGACACGATAGCGAGACATGAGGGGTAATGTTTATGTGCGTGTTAAAAAAACCGTCGGGTCATTCATTATCGCTCTGTTGTAGTGTTGAGTAGCTTTGCGTAATGTTCATAGCTGGCGCGAATTTTATCAGATTGTATTCGGGTGAGGATTAGCGGGTGAGGGGCGGGCGCGCGGGGAGCCGGGGCGGTCGGTCGTCCTCGGCGAGAAGCGAGCACAGCACGGGCGCCACTTCCACCTGACGCGTTGCCATATCTCCGCGGCGGCGCGCGCCTGCTTGCACCCGTCTCCCTCTGCGCTCCGCCTATCTCGACGCGATACAAATTACCGATTTCTTGCCCTGCCTGCTTATTGTCTAATTATTTATGCGTCGTTTGCGGACATCACTGCTTTTGTCGCGTGGAAGTTTTTCCCGTCCACAACGTAAGCGTGCGGTGACGCATCGGGGGCTACTAGGTGTCGTACTCGGGTTCAATACACTTTAGTAGGATCATTGCGCAAAAAATAAGTGAATTTGCAATAATTTAATTGCTTACCTACCCTATAAGTTATAGCTGCATGTTCACTGGGGAATGTCTAGTAGTACTCGAGGGTCGGTTTATGTGGAGGTATGCACGGCATCTGCGCGGCGACATCACAGATGTCGCGGGACTCGCGGGGTCGGTACGCGCGCGCACTCGCCGGCTGCGCAGGCGTCTTGCGCTCATTCAACCGTTTATGAATGGTTGTAATGATTGTAACTTTCCCATAAGCGGGCCTCCGCCCAGGCACCAGTTGCGTGCACTGTGATTATTTAGGTAGTTGATGTCCGTCTTTGTTCTTTTACCTGTTTACGCTTTGTCTTATAAATTCTAGTACACTCATACACTGTAAGTCAGAGCTGTGACTTTGTCTTGACCATTGTTTACCCTTGAATGATTGGCGATAATCATTCATTCCGTAATAGTCTAGCGTGACGAATATTTGGACACAAATTAGTTTAATAGCATACATTTCCACTGGGTTTTTATAAAAACAAACACATACTAAGTACCTATCTAATTATGTTCTCACACAAGGTTTTCATTTTCCATTTGAATTCTCGTCACAGCACATAGCGATGTCCATTGAGTGTCGAAATTCAGTGCTAACTTATTCATGGCATCTGACGTACTCGACACACAACCCGGGCCGCGACCTCTGCCCCTCCCGTTATCACCCTCTGTGCACACAGAGCACGACTTCAATTTTGTCCTGAATGTGCTCATTCCCCCACTGTTATGAATTCTCCCACTTCTAGGTCAAAGTCATTATGAATTCCAACACTACACCAGGAACTGATTTTCTGACATAATCGCTCTACTATAAACTGACCCGTGTTCATTAACTATGTAATTAACCGGTTAGCAGTATTAAAACGAGCTGTTACCTACTGTTTTGGGGCAGTAAACCAACAGATTACTTTTATTTTACGTGTATCCAGAGAAAAATACTTATCGCTGAATGTTAACAAACTTCCTTGATGTAATTTACTAATAACTTTGTGTTATAATGAGTCTCTTATGGCTTGCCGCTTTTTATAAGCCATAAATTATTGTATGATGTTGGAAATGCGTACGATGATCGTAAATTCACACGAGGTTTCTTCGCCTCAAGGAATTTCACACACGAAAATGATCACTTAAAATCTTATTGGAAAGGAAGTGTAACTTATTTGTTTGTACGATAGCGTCGTTAAGTAAATAAGTAACCAATTACACTCAAGAACAGGCAGTCCATGCTTTCTTGAACGATCCAAGGTCGACGCAAAAAACGTCTACCTGAAATCAGTGCTTTACTTGAATGGTTGAACATTCAAATGAATTTGAACTTTATCTTAATGAATTGAGAATTATTTGTCAAGTTGTATCGTTATTTCTTTATTAAAAGTGACCTTTTCGGTTATTAAACGCTTGATTTGTGTTTGGCTGGCCACAGAAGTATTATAGAAGCAGTCTGCGCCTGCGCATTCAGGAGTAAACCGTGGCCGACAGACGCGACGTTGCTAAATCCGGTTTATTGTATCTTAATTACGTATTTAACTACTTACGTTACGACGTTACGCACGCTTTGAGCATGTAAATGGGTGCAGACAGTTTTCATTTACGAAGAAGTTTGACTGTCGTCTGAATGGCTAAATACCTAACAAATAATAATTCGCATTTTCATCTGGTTAATTGAATTAGGAATTAATTAATAGCGACACATTTATACAAGAAGACGTGCTTCAATGCATTAGCCGTAAATATTGTGTAAATCAAAATATGAACTATAAGTTTTGTTATGTCTCGGGGGTCGTTATCTATCAGCTGATAAGTTATCAGCCACACGTATCAAGGTACCAGCGAGAGCGGTTGGCGCTTCACACCGCTATCAGCCACCACAAGAACATGATACCGTTTTATAAGGCACTTTGTCGGCCCTTAAATAGTCTTAAAATGCTTGAACCCAAGCGACCTACCTTAAAATACATTTTTTTTTTAATCTTAATAATATCTGGATCTGGAGTAAATGCAGATTTTGAACGCGATGAATAAGAATTAATTAGGATCTTTGCGTAATCATTAAACACTAGCTATACCAGAAAGATGTGCGTAAACGGAAGGATGATGATAACTTATTTCCGCGTTGATAAAAGCCTAATATTTTAATCTCAATATCTCACCGATAAAACATTGAACTGAAGCTCACGTGCGATATTAAAAAGAACTACATTAATATACTCTATCCGATGCGCAGAAAAACCTAGTAAACCAAGTACTGCCAAGTAAAATGTCGCAGGTTCGAACGCAATCCACGCATTACGACTGATTTACATTGATCCAGCGTTGTCCAGTGATGCTGGACCGATACTGCACCAGAAATAAGCACTGGCTACTGTAATAAAACGTGTTTCGTCTTTCTTTTGGAAATCATTACACTTGAAAGATTTCTTAAAACTAAAGTTGATGGTCAACTAGTGTTCAAAGAAACTCGAGTCTTTTAAACCTTATTTCCTTTTTTTACCCCTTCAAGATTAATAGGTCTTAAGCTTCTTGTCTACTTCTATTCTTCAAATTTTATGAATCTTGTGAAACGAAACCAGAAACTTTGTATCGAAGCTGTTGTAAAAGGGCTTAAAAGAATTCCACTGATTAAATTCTTGACTAACTATACTCTTTATAAGTTTTTAGCCCGGAAAGTGTCTCAAAAAGCTGCTACTAAGGGCTAAAAGACCCCGTGTCCCTTCGTATACGAACAACCATACAATAAACTTAACCGTTCTAAAATATTTCGGGCACGTAAAACCTCGTACCCGCATTATTCTCACAGTAAACATAAATGAAAGCTGTATTCTATTTATTTTGTAACCGATCGTCCGTTGTTTACCGAGCGTCCGCTACATAATGCTTCATATCACAAATGATAAGCATACAGTTGCGGCCGCGCGGTATCTCACGCTTTTTCAACACTTGATATTAATATTCGATTGCCATTTAATCTTTAATAAACAATACAATAATAAATAGACTTGGATATGACAGCTAAAGTTTTATTTATTAGCGTTTAAGGAAAAGTTTTGACGTCTCCTAAGGAAATATACATATAATAGATCAGTGTTTTACTTACATTGGAATGACGCAGTGTTTATCTCGGTGACCTCAGATTGGAAAATGCCAGTTATCATTAAGTGTCATATAAAGAGCATGTACGTATGTCGTATGGAACAACGTTTAATGGCAAGTATGGGGTGATGACGCTTGGGAAATCATGGTCAGGGGTGACTAAGCCATTGCTCATTGCTCATAGTTTCCTGGGATTTGTCTATTGCAGTAACACTATAATTCATGTGGTTGTTAAACAATAAAGCCTATTTTATACCTACTATATTTTAGGGTTACGTATCCGAAGGGAATCCTAATCGTTTTCCTATTAGTCTATCTTCAAACTAAAATCTCCGAACCTCGTTCGAGAAACTTGGTAGGTATATTATGTTTGACACTGCAATATTTACTGCATAAAAAGGGCAAAAAAGGTTATTTAATCTGACTTATCATGCTTGAAATGTACGTACAATGTACGTGAACAGTATGAATGCATTGATGTGAAGGTCGGTCCTTGAAGCACTGCGTCCTTCGCGTTCATTCCAGTGTCCTTAATCGACTCGCTTCTACACAAGCGCATTTATATAACCCACTTCAAAGAGAAAGGCTTGTATCACAGTCTCTAGAATTAAAACTATTTTCAAGTAAACACGTAATCGTATATTACTTCATTACTTGATGACCTTGCTTTAATTGGAGTCGTAACAAATAATTTTAATATACGAAAATATTTTAATGTCTGCGTTTACTAATATTCTTGCTATTTGCCAGTAATATAATTATTATATTTAGTAGGAAAGCTATCGCCATACTTGCAGAATGAGTAATTTAATTGTAATTGTCAGACTACATTTTCATATTAATTAACGTAGTGTAGCGTTGCAATCGTGGGTATTTTCTCACGTCATAAGAAATATGTATGATGTTGTCACGGATCAATATTACTTAGTACAGCAGAAATGCAAGATTCTCAAAATAAAAAGAATAAATAACGTCATCAGGCCCTCAAACGTTTATACAAATAAAACGAAACCAGTTAAATACTCAGACGATATGACATCACGTGATGCGATCCTGACAGCATCTTCGTAACGTCCTTTTCCTCTTGTTGTCTCGCATTCTGGGTCAAGGTTCTGTTTTGATACATTCGCGAAAATCGTTGGCGCTTTCATATTATTTTTACTTTAGTATTTTCATTTCTACGTGCCATATTAGTTCGATATTGCCATTTTCTTTTCACTTCCTATTTACCTCCCGAAAACTGTTTGATGTGTTACGTAATGTTTCATTTTCGTTTCCACGATTTTCTTTCTCTATTTTTTATAGAACTTCGCAAATTATTTTTCTCGGAATTTATCGAGTAGGAAAAAATCTATGTGTTTTATTTATTTGTGTGTAACTGCCCTTTCGAATTTGACGTCGTCATTTTACATCAGAATAGTGATGAAAGAACTCGAGTTTTTTAAGTCCTATAAAAGAAACTCGACTCGTTTACGATGACTTATGATGCTTGACAACTCGAACGAGTCTTTAAGTCTTGAGTCTTGAGTCTTTTAGGAGTCTTCGACTATGACTCGTTTCTTATTTTTAACCGAGTCGTTTTAAAAAGACTCGAGTTTTTTATATGACTCAATCGTGACGAAAAGCCTCCTTCATTTTAAAATGACTCGACTCGTTAGAGTCGTAAGTCGTGTTCAGGTTGACATATCATAATAAATTTAAGTTCATTTGGTATTTTTTTTAACTGTAGGTATTATTATTTTTATTTATGAAATATATAGATGTTGAATTATTTCAGTTCATTTTTGTTTGCTACAGCTATAGTAATGTAAGGCCATCTATTGACGTTTAATAATGTAAGGTAGGATAGAAAAATTTGATTGAGGGTATTTTGATAATAGATTGACATAGGTACTTCAATAAAGTTACACTGAGTGGTTTATGTTTATGATTGCAATAGTAATTCGTTCCTGTTGTTTTCCTCTTAATTATATAAGTAAATCTCGACGCATAACAATGGGTGATCACGAATTACGACAAAAACGTAAAAGGAAGTCATTAATTCTAGAAAATTATGATAAAAACGATTCTAAAGTGAAGTGTAAAATATGTCAGAAAGAATTTTCTATCAAAACCTCTCATACTGTTTTGAAAAAACACTTTGGAAGTCACGAAAATAATATTCCGGAAGCTGCTAGTACATCTGCAGTTCTATGTCGTCGTAGTCGCAAATCAAATAAGGAAAGTATCCATTTAAATAAATTACTTATGTATTTTATTGTTTACGGAAATCATCCGTTTTCGATTGTTGATGAAACACATTTCAAAAAATTTATTCAAAATCTAAATCCTGGCTATTCTGTACTTAGCCGCACACAACTACAAACAAACATTACGAATCTTTTTGAAGAAAAGCAGACTGAGTTAAAAGAGTGTTTGAAAACTGTTACAAATAAAATTGCATTAACACTAGATTTTTGGACATCCATCACAAATAAACCTTACATTGTCGTCACAGCACACTTTATGCTGAATTCTAAATTAACTGCAATAATATTAGATTTTGATTTGCTGCCTTATCCCCATGCAAGTGAACAAATTTTAAGTAAGGTAATGGAAATATTAAGATTTTATTGTATCGAAAAGAAAATATCATCAATCACATCTGATAATGAAGCTGCTAATTTGAAATTTATGCAGCTATTAACATTATTTAATGATGAATATGAACATGTGGTACACACGAGGTGCCTTGCCCATATTTTAAATTTAATGGTGAAACGAGGATTGTCATTTGTAGAAAAAGTTATAAAAGATGTTAGTATCTTAGTAAAGCACATAAACTTATCTCCAAAACAAAAGCAGATGTATTTTGAAACATGCACGTTGTTAAATGCCCCTGAATTATCTCTTCTTCAGGATATGCCCGTGCGATGGAATTCAACTTATTTAATGCTCGAGAGAGCATTCAAGATGAGAGAGGTTCTGGATTATATTTGTCAAGAAAAATGCGAATACAACCGTTATTTAATAGAAAACTGGGATGTAATAAATAATTTTATAATTTTTCTGAAACCTTTCTATGATGCAACTTTGTTACTTTCTAAGTCAAAGTATCCCAGCATAATATACGTTGTTCCCATAATTGACGTCTTACAAAACCAAATGGTACAAAGAATAAACAATGATGGCGCAGACGTTGCAGCTCTCAACCTCAATCATTGCGCTAAAGCTATGAAGGAGAAGTTAGACCAATATTTGCCTCATTTATATACAGATTTTGCCATATATGCTGTTATCTTAGATCCTCGTTTAAAAAATGAATATTTTACAAATAATGGGAAAGAAGAATACTTAGTGCGCTTCAGACGGTATTTTGAAAGTAATTATGTAAACAATTCACAAGAAGAGGACGTCATGCAAAACTCACCACCAAGTACATTGCCGCCTAGCACGAGCCAAACTGTATTTTCTATTATTTATAGACAGAAAAATACAGTGCAAATTCAAGATGAAATAGAGAAGTATTTTTCTTTGCCAGTTGAAACAGAGGACAAAGATGTATTGTCTTGGTGGTTTAATCAAAGAAATTATTTGCCAATTTTGACAAGAATGGCGTTTGATATTTTACCTATTCCGGCAGCTAGTGTTCCCAGTGAGCAAGCCTTTTCGAAAGCTGGAAATCTAATCGTTAAGAAAAGGAACCGATTGGGGAATAAAACTATAAGGGCTTCTATGTGCTTACCTTCTTGGCTCGAACTGGCTCGAAGTGTTAAAGGAAAGGATTAAATGACGACTAAGCTATAATTGATTTACAAACATGGAAAATTGATTAACCTAATAAATCTTTGACTTGAATCAAAAATGCCTATTTGTTTTAATTTAGACTACTTTACTTACTAGTACTTACTTTGAAATTATTTTATTTTTAAACTGCTCAACGTATGCTAAACGACTCGAGTCCTTTATTAAAAGACTCGCGACTAAGTGTGAGACTTTTAATAAAGAACTTAAGTCGTTTTATTTTAGAGTCAATTTATAATAATTCGAGTCACCTCAGATTAATTGAAAGACTTGAGTCGTATTTTTTGAGTCGAGTCTTGAAAATTGAGTCTAGTCCTTTCTTAAAAGACTTAAAAAACTCGAGTTCTTTCATCACTACATCAGAAGCAATTAAGGTGTTCCGCTATAATAATGCCAGCGCGGTCCGGCCGCGACCGCGGTCACGATAAGTGGGTCAAGATAACAGAAGTGCTGCCCGCCCCACATTCGATGCTCCACTAGAGTCCGCCACTCGACACCGCGAGTCCTGTGTTGACAAATATTTGCACTCATTATTGGCGTAAAAGATTCTTCTACACTTGCTCAAGCGTTAAAACTTTAATGAATTGATCGACAACTATGTGAGCCGCTTTTAGAACAAATAAACCTAGATAACAACTTTAATTTCGTAATAATCCAACTTGAAGTATTATGCGGTGTACTCATGGGTACTCATAATATGGCAGTTAAGATATTTACTATTATAATTACTATTTATGTTTTATTACGTGGCTTGGAACAGCTGTAACTCTCGATTGACTTCATCAATAAAATACCTTATAGTTACGTTTCACTTGAATGCATCTGATGAACGTTAACTTTATAATGATTGAAAACATAGTGCTCAAGTTTCTGCGAATATCGATAGATAGAAGTAATAAAACAAGTCTCAGTCAGCCTTGTGCTCCACTTTCCCTTTTGTTGGTTAGAGGTTAATTCTACACTGGTATTACTCTTTATACCAGCTACACCCTGTTGTGCGGGATATGTCACATGTCTCAAAATGTAGTACAGACTGACCTATATTTACATCGTGTAAACAAGACTGTAGCATGTTGTGTGTTGACTACACTTGGCACCGTCTGTACGTGTTCGAAGTGAACTTGGAGAACAGAAACTTTGTTTTGTCACGGTAAAACTTCTACCTTTTGAAGACGTAAAGGCATTTTAAACAATAACTAGAATAATTTAAGTTACTTAAAGTACTTGTCCGTCGATCCTTTGCTTGGATTTTGGCCCTCATCTCACGGAAAACGAGTTTGTTGTACGCATCGTGTTGTACAAGCGTGACCAGTAAACACATAATCTCACGTATGTGGAGTTCTTGACTAACAACTAACGAATGTAAATCTTGATGTTACTTTGGAGAAACTTTCTTGATACCATATAAATCAGAGCAAATGGATTTTCAAAATAGTTTAGTTGGTAATTATACTAATTTTAGTTAGAAAATAATTGGGCCAAGTGTTTTTTTAAAGCTACGACGTTTTATGAAATGGTATGTGAAATGGGCTAATAAACAAACAGACGGGCAGTCAAGAATAAAAGCGAGTTAATATTGTATTGTCGTCCAGTTCTGAGCTAAATTAAAAGTTTTTTTTTATTGTTTAATTCATGAGGAAATTAGTTATAAGTCTATTGCAAATAGACAGACAAGAATTTAATAAAAATGTGGTAAAATGGGACCCACAGAGTAGTAATTCTTATTAGATTATTTATAAGATAAAATATTGTAACAAAAAAATAGTATGCATTTAACTTTTAAGACCTAGGCAATTATGAATTACATAACCGCTTCACCGATGTATCGGCTTGCAAGTTGACCCCGTTTGCAAATGACTAACAAAATTGACTGTCAACAGACAATGCTAATCGAAGCTCGAATCGTGTTCAGACAATCCATTCTGTCAATTAAACTAATAATTTCATAGACGAAAATGTTTTTAATTGACAAAATCATTGCCTCCCCACAAAGGCCACAAACAACACTTTTATTGCATAACTTTGAGGTTCGTAGTTATTGAGAACATGAGGGCATGCGCATTTAATACACTTTCACCAAAATCCCCTCTTCCAATCCCCCCACTCACTAATAATATGGAGGTGCGAACTCGTCGACAAAAACATTCTATGATTACCATAAAGATGTTCTACTTGAACTTCCTACTCGGGTACAATCATAAACTAATTTATTTTGATGTTGTTAGTATCGTCTAGTCATGTCTTCACATAGTTTTTTTTAATCTTGCGTGAAATAAGAATCAACATGGTGCAGGATTTGTATTTTAGCCAATCATCAAATTGTCCAGATTTGTTTATAATTGGTTTGAAATTCGTTATCATTTATTTTTCTCATTTTAGCATCATATTCACTATGTACTTCAGATTATTCAATATCGCCTTAATATACATGCAACTAGCTCTTCATTTCCCAAATCACAAATATGTGTTCATTATCATAATATTTCAATTAAAGCAGTGTTGGTAAAGCAAGTGGCTTTCCAGTATTTGTCGCGTTCCACTTGTTAAATAGTGCACGTAGTCGTATTTACGTGTCACCATAGAAGCTGAGGTTTAGCGTGAGAAGGTTTGTGAGAGGAACAGAGACGGAAATAAACTGATTGAACTGTGTACAATCGAATCTATTCAATTCGATCAGTATCTCCTATTTTACTATAGACGACACAATAATTGGATCTTTCTAGAAGATTGTTTCGTTTAGAATCTAGATGTTCTTTCACATTTCCCTGTCACATTTTTCAATAGACGGTTCTGCGAATGTACTCGCATCTAACTACCTCCTCCGTACAATATCCCAGCGAAGTCCTTTGTATGCATAAAAGCTTTGCGGCCTGCGTCGGAATCTGCATTCTGTCGACTTGTACGAGCTATCGTCGAGTTTACCATCTCGAGATTAAAATGTTTGCCTACATCTTGACATCAATAAAATCGCTATTGAGTTACTACTATATTTCCAATGAGTCTTGAGTGCTCGTTGAAACTCTTGTTTGTTTTAAACTTCTTGTTTAAAGTTTAATAAGTACAATGTATTTTATTGTCCAAAAAAACTGGGGCAAACCTTCAAATTTCTAGACTAGACGTAAGGTCGGTGAGTTCGTTGACCGCGGGCGGCGCGCGGCTGTACCGTTAGCAACGTAGCCAGCATTGCCTACCTGCGTACCCTTTACCCTTCGGCATTAGGGACGAGACACCTGGGTTAGGATCAGGATCTGACATAGTAATTGACCGTTTCGTACGAGATCTTCTCCACGCCATGTTAAAATAAGTTGAATCTACCAGCTTTATATTTGCAATTTTCTTGCTTTTATTACTCCAGAGCTTTATATTTCAACATTGTAATCGGACACGCACGATTCATAAAAGTTTCGTCTTTCAATTCGATTTTAGATCAGAATCATCAGTTGCCAATAAATTCAGATCAGCATCCCATACACCGGCAGTTTCCGTTAACAAACACGAGTTTTCAAGACTATTTTCGACAGTCGACGATCTTGTAACCGTTTCGTATGGCGACCTCCTTCCTGAGGTTGTCCACACTGCTATCCATTGGTCGTCGGCCTCGAGGTACTGTTTTACCTACCAGCAACATGTATCCTGACGTAACACTTCTCGAATAGTCGTAATCAAAGCTGAATAGCAATTAAAAATATCACGACCAAATAGATAATCGTCTGCTAAGACGACATGACGTCATTCTTGCAAACTTTAAATATTTAAGGCGTAGAGGTAGAAAGTTTTGCATAAGTCTCCATATTAACTCTGGTTAATTAGCCAGACAATTGGGAGTCTCATTTCCTGCTTTTATTGGTGGTTCTGAATCTTCGTAATAATCTTATTCCCTTTGTTAATTGTGTAGCGGTTCGTTTTATTGCTGATTGATTCAATTTACATAGGTGTTTGGTTGTGCGAATGTAGGTATACATGCGCAAGCGCCGATGTGGCCTCTAAAACGAACCATGGCGCGTGCCTGTAGACGCGTTTGCCGCATAACAATTCCATTTTAATACCTTCGTGCATGCAATATCATACTTGTTAACTCGGCAAAATTAACTATAGATAGAGTGGATTCGTGGATTTTATTGGTAAATAAATTGCTGTAAATATTTCGATCAACTAAATCGATCGTCACCAAGGTTTATTGTACAGTGCCGAGCTGTTTTTGTTTAGTTTGACGCTTTGCAATTCTTCTTGTCTCGTAAATATTCCTTTTTGCTTATCCAAGTTGGTCGTGTTGTTAATAAAATGTGGGATCTTTTATCTCGCGTCACGTGGTAGCCTGTCCTCGCCCTTGGTGACATACAAGCGTAGTTGTACAACGAGAATGTAAATCTCGCTTTTATATGGTTGTTTGTATTTTCCTGCTCACTACCTTCCGTGGAAACTCGATTAAATTTACTTCCTTTTAGGTAAATTACAGCATTCAATGAAAAGATTTTTTTTAACCATTATTATTTATTAGTGCCTGTAGTTTCTATTTATTAGTGTAGTTTCGTTTAGTTAGTGGTGGTGACCGTTGACTGGCAAGTCAGTGGTCTCGGGTTCGAACCCAAGGCGCGCACCTCTGACTTTTCGTAAGTTATGTGCGTTTTATAAATTAACTATCACTCTCCGTGCATCGGATAGCACGTTAAGCTGTTGGCCCCGGCTGTCCATTGACAGTCGTTACGGGTCGTCAGAAGCCCGAAAGTCTGACAACCAGTCTTACCAAGGGGTATCGTGTAACCCAGTGTCTGGGTTGTGGAGGTCTAATAGGCAGTCGCTCCATGTAAAACACTGGTATTCAGCTGCATCCGGTAAGACTGGAAGCCGACCCCAACATAGTTGGGAAAAGGCTAGGCAGATGATGATGTCTGTAGTTTCGTTTTCAGTAGTTGACCCATTAGTCTATGCTAGAAAATTGTAGGGTAGGTGATGTCTGTGAATTTTTAAATCTGTAAATCATCAATTCTTTTGAAGCCTTGGAAGCCACTATAGTTCTCCTTTGCTTGTTTTTTCTTTAGACAAAATAGGTGCTCTTTTTTGATGTTTTTATTTTCTAAAATGGTCTAAGTACCGGAATAAAACTATTTTGATTTTGACTCTTATGACCATATTTTTGGATATATCCAATCGCATACCGAGCAGGGAAGTTGCCTTATCCATATGCCAATATCTTAACATTTAGCTGGTTGATTATAATAATATTAACAGGAAATTTTTGATTTGCCTCCTTCCCCATGGCCAAAAATTCTTGAGTTTTCTTCCCTCTAAGCCAAAATCTGAGTAACTAAGAGATAACAAAAACGTTCAGTTAAAACTTGACGCACATAACATGATACCAATCTCAGAGATCAAAGGTAATCATTGTTTCTTGACAACATTGGTAAAAACTTTGTTTCTGTCCCCGTCGCTCTATTGTAAGTAGACAGAGTGAGAAATATCGTGAGTTAGTGTTGCCGGTCGCCGCCCACTCGCAAGAAATATGGTACTTGGTATTCTTGACTATGTCGTGTTATACAATGTACTCATATACCTAGCAGGTAACTGTTGTCACCAGTAAACAATATTATCTGTGTACCTATAATATAGTAAAGTTATGATGATGTTGACCTCCTTGTGTTCGCTTTAATTGTTACAATCTCTGTGGTCGTGATCTTTGACTTGATTGTCCATTTGATTTTATATTCTGTGGACTTTTTTTATTTGAGAATTACTTACTTGGGATATTTGAGGCCACCCATTTGAAGTTTTAGTTTTAATATATTTTAAAGTAGATCGTAGATAGTTGCGTCTATTATTTTTTTATGACTTTCGACTTCGACGCAATAAAGCACTGTCCTTCGCATTGCTAGAAATTCTTTCGAAGTTTCTACACGTTTAAAGATAAAAGGTAAGACATAGCAACAAGAATGTGACATAAGTTCAGAACGATCAATTCATAATAATGATGACGTCTGCGGAAGTGGACAGTGGTCACGGCGGCGCACGCACTGCCAGCCGGCCGCACCGCCTTTGTAGGTACTCCGCGATAACTGTGACATTATGTGCCCAATACAGATACCCGTCGCGCACCCGCAATACTGGACACCCGATCAAATTCGCACTGTTTACAAACACGCTTATTTTTAGCCTTATTTCTAATTCTGATTAAATAATGTAGGACTAGAGCAACAAGTCAAAACCGATACCCTTCACCCGTATACAGGTAGACGAAATACTCACCCCCTCCCCCACCCCTAAAAACAAACGCATCTAGTGACGTCACACGTCAAAAATGCAGTAGCGAAGTGCACGGCCGGAGGCGGTCGCACGCGCAGCGCACCGTCACATCATCCTCGATTGTTTACCCCGCTAGTAACGTAACTTCGCGTTGTTGCCGTTCCGCGCTTCGCCTCCTCTCACTTTCGCGATTGTCTGCGTCTTGCTCACTTCTCATACGCCTGTCCCGCTCGCTCGACTAGCGGTGCTCGACTTTTTTGGACATGCAGTTTTTTCCGTTCTAGGTTATGATCGCTTTACGGGATCATTGTTTTACAGGAACCTGATTAATAAAAAGTATATTGTTCATCTATTTATTATGAAAAAGTTTGTCTGGTATTGCTCTACTTACTGAAGGCTATATTTATGCAATAATTCCTACATTAACGATTTTGGATGGTCATCATTACCCCGCCAATAGCCCCGTATGGCATGAGAAAATTATTCCAGAAAATCTAAATAAGTAAATGTAGGTACGAGTGCGTATGACCAAATATGTTTGAACAAGTACCTACAATGCGCAAGACATCAACGTAGGGCACGCCAGCGCACGGATTGTACGAGTGGGCGAACATGATAAAGGGACGAAATGGGAACAGTGCTCCTATTTATGCATTTATTTCTCCCAAAATAGTCCAATTACACGAAATTGAAAATGACCGAGAAACAAAAAAGAATATAAAATACCTATTTTAAATTTTCGCGCAGGGAGAACTCTGCGAACTATAAGCCCTGCTCTCATTTGACTTTAAACTTTTCAAACGCTTGCACCACTCTGACGTAACACCGTCTCAGAGCCGGTTACAGGCGGTATTTTCCGGAAAAGGCACGGCTTTCGGGCGACTTCATCCGGGTGTTATCGTCGGGCTAGGCGTCCATCCGACGCTCGTTTCGCATTTTAAATTCAAATAACCGCAGATTTTTCCCGACAAACTTGCTCTTCCCGTGCTCTTTGTCGAGGAATATTTTTGCGTAATATCCACCAAACGATTTAGTCATAGCTAACCGCAAGATACTGCAGCTTTTGAATTTTCATTGTGATCCATTGACCTCAGTGTGGGTGTATTGGAAATACATTAGCGACTCGCTTACACCATGTTTTATTGATGAGCTCTTTTGCTCAGTCTGTACTTCTTCGCGCATACATTAGGAGTGTACTTAACTAGATTGATAAATTTGGTTTTCTCTTTGATGATTTTAAAAGGCATTGAACCTAGTCAGAATTCAAGGCTGCACGTTTACACACACTATAATCACGAACGCTATCGGGTACGCAAGAGCTTTACAGGTAATTAAACTAATCTGTTCAAAATTAAGGCAAGTCGTCACGTTGTTGTACAATAGAAAGTGAAGCGGGCTGCGCGGGCGCATCGGGCGCGTTAGAAAGCGGCCAGCCGGCCCCTGCGTCGGCTGAACGAACATTCACGACACCGAGCTTGACGCATTCCTCCATATGTACTCTCACAAGAATGCTATCTAACTACTATGAAGTACCCACTACTACGACCTTTCAATAACTTCAGTAAATCATCTTGTAACTTGATCCATTACCTCGGGAAACAAGCTTATACAGCCGCATCGTAAATTATCTACTAAAACGATTTGATCTTTGTCAGCGTCTAACGCACATTATATTTCTATAAAATCCTAATTACTTATAGCCAATAAAACAGTAATAAAACTTCTGTTGAACAGCACACCGTAAACGGGCGACTTGTATAATTTTATATCTGAACATCGCGTCGTAAGCGTTCACCAATAACCCCTCATTTGGAAGTTAACACTGAACTCGTTTGGGTTACTTAGTCCTCCCCTTATCGCGTTAGGTCGATGCGACCCCACGCTTCTGCCAGGTGCGTTAAGCTCCTTCCGCTGCAGATGTTAAGTGTCGTAGCTAAATGTACAATGAACTTTTAACCTTTATGTTACCAAATTAATTAGTAGCAAGAGTTGAGTACAGTGTGCTTTGGATTATTTACTATCACGTCCCATTTAACGGACATTTAATTTGAAGACAAATCGCCAATATTTGAGGAGTCAATGAGGTTATGAATTTCAAAGCAACCTACCAAAAAAAAAGTTTAACGTCGCTACATTCTTTGTATAGTACCATTTTATAATGTCAGTCCATTAAATCCTAAAAAACTTTACTACGTAACGTTTTATGTTTGTTTAAATACTCGAAAACATGTGGGCCGACCGCCTGCGGTTGAAGGGTTAAAGCTTTAAAGTAGCTCATAGAATTACCTATTAAACAGTTTTTTGTGGTTAAAATATTGTTGTCATAGTAAATTTCCGTTTTTAATCCGACCCGATACTAAAATATAACAATAACAATATCGGGGATGTTAACTAACAGAAACTTGTACTTTCTGGATTCCCAATACTTCAGGCAACGCGTCTCCATCATCATCATGTGGGCGTTGGCCGCCCCCAAGGTTTTCTATATGTATAGTCCAGCGCTGTCTCCACTACATCTTCAATTGCCACTACTCTACAATACTTTAAAATAAACTCCAAGATATCTTTAGTCATAAATTCATAATACACATTTGTTTAATTAGCCAACGAAAGTGAAAACTTAAAAGAAAAACATAGAAGCGGCCGACAGGTAGCGGAGTCCACGGAGGGGCGCTGGGTGTTTGACCCGATAAAATATTTGCATATAACATCCAAGGTCGGAGCACCACCTGCCTCGTACACATAGCCGTGCAATTGACGCTCGCTAATGGCCCACTCAATGGACTAATTGACTGTTTACTGATTTTCGGATTATGTATGAATGAGAAGTTTGAGAATCACATTTTTATGAGGTGTAATTTCCTAATCGCTTGGCTCTACGCTCGCAGTAGTAGTTTTTGTTAAGGTTAAAGCGATTTGCTACATTATTCCGAATACAGTAAGGTTGTAATTTTGTTTTAATTCAGGTTTACTTCTATAACAGTTTCGAAATCGTGACTAAATCCTATCCTCTAGGAATCTAAGTGCGCCATATTGACTTACTTCCTTAAATCTAATTACACGAAAATAAACAGCTAATACTCCGTTTAATTATCAATCCTCAGATCGATACCAGATAAGCGAAAGTGTTGTGTAATGGTTTATTTATTTTTAATCCTCTTTATTGTCTACAAAACACTGAGGATTTCAGCTGATTCAATATCATCAACATCGTGTATTATGAATACATCGATTGCTGCGGTGAACGATTATTAGCGTATTATGACAGCGTTTTACCCATTATAGCAGGCACAGGTGCACTGTGCGTCGCGTCACTTCAATATCTTTTATACAGTTGAATATAAAATGCGTAATATTGTTAATATGGTACCTCTTTTTCTCTTCAAAATAAACGTTACATTCTCTGCAGCAAGTCCTTTATCTCTAGAACACGTGTTGAGGATACAGAAACATACCAAGGATGATCAGTAGCGCAGAGCGTTAAAGAATCGTGTCGCCTTATCATCTTAACGGCTTTGTTTTTCTGAGCCAGACCGAACGATGAGTGTCCCATACAAAAGCTTCCGGAATATTCAGTTTACATGTATAATTTCGCGGAATATAAAGTATAATGCGCCTTGGCTTCCGTGTGCGACGCTGAATACCTCTGATCTTGCACCTCTGTCCCTCTGGATTCATGCCAGCGACAATTTTAGAACAATTTCGAGGTCTCCCTGCAGTTTCGTCCTGATTATGCAGACGATTAATTCTGTCCAAGACTGTCGTAGTAGCGTCTTTGTTGATTTCCTATTGTTGTGGTTTATAAACTTAATTCCATATTACTACGTGTCTAATAGTACACAATTATTATTTTATATGCAAATGAAAGTACTAAATGCTATTGTTTTTACCTCACCTCAGCCAGCTATTTTTACCACATTGAAAGAATTTATAGTTGATCATTAATGCCATCAATAAACTGGGATGTAGTTAGTGGTCGTAATTAATTGGTTTTTGTTGCTTCTAAACGACATACGGCTTTAAATTAGCAGATTTTGTAGTGTGACCTAGTCGGGGTCACCAGTTCCTTCGACTATCCTGTAAAAAAGGATTTAGATATTTTTTAAAAAGAAATTGCAGAACCGTTCGGAAATTTGGAATGCAAATTTGTCAAACTATCCTTATTTCTTGAATTTTTTTATTATAATAAATTGTATGAAATTTATTTTAGGGCTCCATTAATCATTTTGAGCTTTATGAGCTTTCTAAATTCTAGCCCTACCTATTGAAACCAAACATAATTTAGATCTAAATTATTTTTTTAAGAGAAGTTTATACATTTCTAATCCTCCATCTTTCCTTCTTCCAGACGGAGCTGTATGGCATAAAATGGCGTAAGCTCGTATGGGGGGAGACGAGCGGCGGCGGCGAAGGGGAGGAGGGTGGCGCGCCGCTGGCAGATCCGGTGATCAGCAGCTACGCGCGCTGCCTAGCAGGCGATATCCTTTGCGTGTGGCGGCGGGTGCCGGCGCCGCCGCCGCCTGACAACATCTATGAGATGAGTACGCCCGCGCCGCCGCCCCTCTCCCTCCGAGCCGCTAAAGAGCTCTGGATATTTTGGTACGGCGAAGAGCCTGACCTGAATGGTCTCGTCGCTCCTGAATTGATTGCAAGCCGTGAGTATTCAACCATTTGTTTAGCCATAAAGACTGCTTATGTAATGCTATGACATGGTACGACTACATTCTGTCAAACTGGTTATCTTACAGTAACTATTTAGTCAAATTACGGCTTTGAAAGTCATCGTGTCAAGTACAACACCATACTATAGCACAAAGCTGCGCTTAGAAATAGGTTTTTTGTTTCATTATAACGTTCAAAAGTATGGTAAGGTAGGTATGCAACTTGACGTCCTATTATATCATATCGTATCATAAAAATATCCTATTGGAATTAAATCATCCTCAACACTACCTGATATACCTTGGCCTAGGCCTTAATCTAAACTTTCTTCTAATTTATGAAAAGTTCTTGAAAACTGTAGGTAGAATCCGGGCATAAAAAACAGAATCTAACATAACAACACAGTTATACTAAACCAACAAGTAATACATCTAACAACCTTAGATGTACGCGCAGACAATAAAATTATTATAAAAAGTATAAATTGCACGGTGCGACATTACGCAATTTGAGCAGATTATCTTGCGAAGGCGGGCGACACAATGGCTCAAGTTAACAGCTCGTTAACCAAACCGAGAGACGTTGTATCGCGACAATTAACAGAAAGATTAAGATCTCGCGACGCGCCGCCGTCAGGCCGACGACAATAGGATCCAGGAAGGAACCAGCCCGGGAAGAACGTAGCAAGTAATCAACGTAATGAATGAGCCTTGCAACTACACCCTCAATGTTTTATACGAGTTTCGGACTTCGTTTAAATTGGAAAGTACTTTTCGCTTCTCTTTTAAAATTCTTTTCGTATCAAAGCTTAAACTTATATTTTGGTGCTGCGTTTTGGAATTGACAAAACGACATGACTGTATTGTTTGGTTTTGTAAAGTCTTCGTAGAAATTAAAAGCAGACTGTTCTTGCCTAGATTTTTCTGTTATTGTCTACAAATTATTTGAATTTCTTTTGTTGACATCCTGGAACAGAGTCGGGAATATTGTCTTGTTTTCGTGGTTAAAACTGTGTGTGAAAAAAAAAACTCCTGAGTATTCAGAAAAAGTAAAGTAGCCAGAAAAAGTATTCAATATGGCTTGGAGTAACGATTTCTGTTATTGTAATAATTGATTCGTGTAATCTTGTTCTCCAAAATCTGCATTAAGCCTAATTGGCCCAGTACCGACAGTTGGAGACTTTCTTTATTCATGACCAGATTTAACGGCAATTTAACTCTGCAGAGTATTTTTCTGATTACATTTTAAAGCCTTGTATCCGAAAAAGTTGCCAAGGCCGAAAATCTGCTGTTTCGCCCATTCCACGAAAGCGCTAACATAAAATTTCATTACACTGGCAGTGGTAATCCTCAAGGAAATCTTCATTTATATTTAGCGGTAGGTTTCGTCCATAAGCACAAGCCTGTGAGGCTGCCCGCCCGCCCAATTTGCAACGAGACATGACCTCGATTTTGTCAGCCTTTTTAGTGGGCGGTTCTATGGGACTCTTGCCCCTTTCGTAAATTCTTGGTGCTTTAGCTTTCCTCGGGTATTCTCGCTCTTTTAAACACGGTATATTTCGTAGCCTTATTTTGTCGTCACTAGCGGGTTCAAAGACTTAAAAAGCTTTTAAAATTTTTGCTTTTCTTATTAAATTAGGAATAATCTCAGAAGCGTCATATAGCTTTTCTTTGAGTCCCATTTCAATAAAATTGTCTCTAGGAAACCGTTTTCCCTACAACTATTCCTGTGTTTATTTTGGCTTCCCACACATTGTTTAGTAAACAAACATTTATTGCCACTAAATTTAGAACGATGGTTTATTTTAATATTTTATGTATTTTGTTTGTTGTGACTATAAAGCAATTAACCACTATCACATGTTAACAAGTACTATTAAAGGTTGGCACTATTTGTGTTTTAATTTCAATTTAGCAAACACTTCGATTTAAAAGAAGCGGGGGTTGTTGTGGGATTATAAAGTTTGAAAACCACAAATATTGAATGGACGGAGTAATGAATCATGAAGTTTAATGAAATAATTAGCAGGTTTAGGTTAATTATTCGCAATTTGGAGTAAAAATAGTATGTTTGTCTGGTGCTCTTTGGAGAGGCCTACTATTCAGCTCAACAGTAGACGGTGATAGGCTGATACGATGACGATAGTTCGTTCATGTGAGTTTTACTGTGTATTCTTTATTGTATGGTTGATGAATAACCTGGTGTCAGAGTTAAAACTGCCTTTGACATGGCTTCACACACCGTAGAAAAATTTTTCAAGTGTGCTGGTTTCTTCACTATGTTTTTCTTCACCGTTTTCAGCAAGTGATAATTAATTTCTTAAACTGATGCGTTCCTGGGTTTCAAAGTTACGATCTTTGACTTGGCAGTCTAAGGGTCATACCACTGGACTATCTCTGCTTATAATTTCGCTATCACCATCAAAATTAAAAGGTTATCTCCTTGTATGTCTTCTATTTCTTCTTTTGGTTTAGCTGTTCTTTTTAGCTTTATTATTAGCCATTCCTCTTATAAAAGAAGTACCTTCCTACTTTTAAAATTTCAACAAACCTTCTTGATCACTATTATTAAATGATTTATCAATCATTATGTTGATGATTTATATACTCCTTTGAGAATATCGTAGGATTTATATTCCATTTAGCGTTAAATAATATTGTGTTGATATTACCGCCTTGAATGGCAATTTATGTTGTTATTAACAATGCCCTAGTGGTTATTCTTATAAATAACATAATATGATGAGGATGGTGCTGTCTCCTTAGTTCCTTTATACTCACTCACGTGAAGAAAAACTTCGATGTTACAAAGACTTGTTGATTGACCGAATGTAATCTTGTTCTTTCTTGGTCATTGCGAAAACTAAGATGATAATCGTTGTCTTAATATAGCAAACTTGGGTTTCGTAGCAAATAGTATTCAAGTTTTTTGCAGACTTTGAATCAACAGGTGGTTTTGTTTTGGAAAGGATTCGCAAGAGCTTTTAGGCATTTCATTTTATGAACTCTAGTCTTATTATGGTTTTGATTGACTTCAGTAAATATTGGTACATATAAATCCTTATGGTTTCTATTTTGCTGCCATTAGGTCATTCAATATTACGTTGGCGTCTTCATACCTCATAATTAAATACCATAAAATCCGTAACAGTGTCATCCAATTGAAAATAGTCATGAAATTACGTCCGCAATGACTAAGATCATCATCGTTCTTCGAACGTGGTTGTTTTCCTCTTGTACTCTTTATTTAAATCGGCGCGTGCGCACCACTCGGCGCGCCCTCTAGCGGGCAAGTTCACGCGCGACTGGTCGAATACTAAAATAGAACGTGACATAAATCTACATAAACGGTCTTTATTTTGGTCCGCAAGCATTGTTTTGGTTAGTCGCTTATGATTATCCACGCGATGTCAACGTTTCTGAACGCAACTTGGTATAAAATAATTTATGTTCGGTTACTACTTTGTAAACATAAAAATGTTTACAATGCTGTATGAAAGAATACTACTGTTAAATGCCCTTGTATTACGTTTTTTGGACGCTTAAGCTTTTTATTTTCAATGAAATATTTACTCATTGTTTTAGAAATGGTAAAGTGCGTCTTTATTCTCAACATTTCTTTGTAAGCTGACACGAACCTTACTGCTTCTATATTATATGCTTGATTAACAACTGGGTCCAAAGTTTAAACCGCTTGGAGGCCTCTGAAATAACTTTATAAAGCGTTGAAAAATCAGTCAGGTGTAAACTTCTCTTACCAGAAACAACTTAGGTTAATCACTGTTGGTTTATGATTTTTGTTCCATCATTTGTCGGATTTTACAACACGCAAGGTAAAACGTTGATGAACGTTGAAACGCAGGGAAAATCTTGAGTTGGGAAAAACTTGGCATTCCAACGATCACCCCATTAACCTACTACTGCTACGATAAAACCTCACACGAAAAAGAAAAACGAAAAATCAATTTGACCAAAAACATGTAGCCTTCAATTTATTCCCTGGGATTGACCCACTCCAATATCTAATCCATACCATAAACGAGATCAATACACACTACTTCGCGAAGGTCAATTGATTGTATAACTCGGCATTGACATTGCGCTTGCTCTAGTACTAGTTTTTGAATAGCGACAACAATTTATCCTTGTTTACCATTTTACTTTGGTAAAGTTACCGACTTAAGGAAACGTTTTACTACATTTCCAGTTGAGTCCAAAAGTTTTTCATTCCAGAGGAGAGAAGGTATGGTTAAACTTTACAACTCTCCTTTAAAAACATTGTTATTTAAAATTCTCGTTACCCTTTAGGCATGTGTACTTTAAAACCATACTCTCGTCAACCTAATTAGATCTTTTGTGATCATTACCACCACCACAATTATAGTATCTCTCGTAACTTCGATTTGCCTGGTCGGGAGGGGCTTGACATCCTCCGGGTCCAGTATCTGGTTACTGTGGTATCCCAGTAGATGTTTCACCTGTGTATGAAAAGTCCGCAGTCGCAGGCGTGTGTTTTGTAGCTCCCCATTGCGGAATGTCCAGCCATCAGTGTCAGAGTTTACCATGTTGAATAAGATTTATCTGCAATATCCAGTAATAGAGCTCGAGTACTCCTTGATAAGGCTCTTCTCGTTTACAATTCCGGGCATGTGGCCAACCCTTTTCGACATTTTTGTGATCGATAAGTGCAGAAGAGAATGGAATAAATCATACATATCCATCCAAATGTTATTTTCCTTCCTTGACTCTCAAGTTTTTTTTATAATATCCTGACAAAATCAGTCTTATTACAACGTAATGGATGGTCCTTAGGGCCTTCAATTTGCGGCCATATTACGGGACTTGTACGGGCGCTCGCGGCTGTCGTCGACTCAATTGTTTCAACCTTGCGATTCTATTAAGTCAACATGCCACTCGATAGGTTGATAGCCGCGCGTTAGATAAACACCTGATTATTGATGTTTTGCGAATGTTTGTAGTTTGTACTAATGTCAATGTCATTTTTGTAAATGAATGAGCTTTGAGACCTACATTTGCCTTCTTATTTGCTATAAATTGACCCTGGTAACAGTGGAAAGCTAAAAATATAGTTGCAAAAAATTAAACTATTAATCATTTTCAATCTTCACACCATAAACATGACAAAAACTAATACATTATACTAGTTTCAATCGGATATGCCACAAAGGCGTTAGTTGGCGGGAAAAGTTGTGTAATATCACACCTATGTGCTAAGTAGCAGTAAATTGTTATCCGCTCGGTTACGACCTGCGTGATACAGATGTTAAAAAGCGAATGTTCCTACTTGCTGGCGTGTCGGAAGTACGGAAATTCTTGTTACAAACTACCCTCCACTAATCAATATCCAATTAAGTTACCGAAAGTCGCGGGAATTTTCCTGTTACTGAGAAAATTTTCTTCACTAAGTGGTTGTTACATGCATGTTCGTTGTTTAGTTCCTCGAAGGTTCGAACTTCATCCGCCGCCCTTTCTGCAGCATTTCTTCCAAACCAATAAATGTCGTATAACGAATAGTTTGTATGATTGCTATCTTTTTGTTCCCCCACTGAAAGCAATAAGAATATTGTCCGTAATATGCCAGCGCTCCGTGTCTCACAATTGAGTCGAGCGTGGGAAGCCCGTATTATCTGCTACAATTTCTATAGGGTTTAACAACATGTTACATGCTAATATACCTCAGTAACTACTGTCCTATCGTCGGTCAAAGTCCTCTCACTGATGTCCTTGACGTATTAAAGGAAGTGCTTTTAGATCGGCCTCACTGTCATGGCTAGGCGAGAGTACATCATGATGGCATATTGTGTCGCTTGTTGTAACGCTGCCAACTTTGTTGAAGGGCTGATTACGCATCTTGGATGTAAAGTATAGCAAATTTAAATATTCGTGTCAATATACAATCAAATAGAAGTAGTTTGCTAATCCTAAGTAGATGATTTTGATTATACCAAATCGTATGTGTGAACTTTTGAAATAGTGTTAAGTCGAGGAATTACAGAAAATTGTGTTGATACCCAATATAATCTTAGCGTATATTCAGGGGCGTGCAAAGACATTTCCGACAGGGTAGGCATTACATACAAATCCTACTAAGTTTCACTAATTTGTCGTCGGCGTCGTATCTGTCAGAGTAGGCAGTGTCTTTTTGCCTATATGAACTGCACGCCTCTGCGTATATTCAGCTTACAAATATTTGGTTTCCCAGTATATTCGCATATATGGATGCCAGGCTATTTCGGAGAGGAGACACTCGGGATCGTGCTAAAAATAAGTCCGTTATTGCTACGATAAATCTTTCCCGGTCACCCAGTTTCCGCTTATATGGAAACGGGTACCGCAAGGACGTCCGTCGACGACGCTAGTATTTATTATTTATATTTCATTGTACCCTCCCACACGCCTTATTTAGATGTCAAGGAAAATCCTTTGAAATATTTCTAATATAAGAACCTACTAATTGCACAGATAAAAATGAAAATATTTAGGGGACACCATGTGGGACAATACGAGCAAAAAAAAAACTCGTAAAATAAATGAAAACCTGTCCCTCATTAACAGAATGAGCTTTTCAGATCAATACAGCGTTTCAGTGGCTTTATTTATAGCGTACGCACAAACGTAAACTGGTTTCACTTATTGCAAAACAGGATCAGTTGCATGTTTGACAACGTTGGAGCTTATTGGCCGGATTGTCGTCTGTTCGCTCACTTCCACTTCGCTGTCTCGGGTCACTTCGTAATTCGTCGTGTAAGCTGTATGCAACTACCGCTGCACACGAAGGTCGCAGTCGTACGCGCGACTGCGGACGGACGGAAATAGCCGGACGTATGGCAATTTCCCGTACGTACCGGCCAACTGAATACTTTTGACTTCACAATTGATAACTTTATGCAATTATTAACTTGAGAGTACTCTATTTTCTATTGTGCGTGAGAAATAAGATAATAATTTTAAATTTTAAATAACCACACTGCTGGCAAAGGTTTTCCCAAATCCTAAAAATAAATGGGATATTATCTTTAGAATATCCATTAAAATGGAAAAAAATCGATTTGCAATATTATCATCATCAGCAAAGATCATAAAAAAATCCTACACGATAAAATCAATGAACGCCAAGATGTTGATTGCGAAGGTGCTGCTGTTATCTTTGCAGTCATGGCTTTCGTACCTTCTAAAATGTCAGTCAATAACAACCTGCTGATTCTTGTCGATTTCCGCAAGGCAATTGATAGAGTTTAACTTTAATTTTGCCGACACCAGTGCTAGGTCATTGAATGATATTATTCGTCAATTTGTGCCGTGTGGTTTCCGGCCTGAGAATATAACCACCCCTACTCATCCCATCTGGCTTGATCAGGATTTGTTTTATGAAACTGTCGTGGTTTTTACAGAGCCCATTTTATTACTCGTATTTGAAGCAGTCTATGGGAAAATTAAATTTAGTGCGCACGCATCCCTGCTGCATTACTGCTGCATACTCTTTAAAACTGTGTCTCGCGAAATTTCTGCTGGAATGTTAAGTTTTTAACCCCCTAGAAGTGAGAAGGTAAAGTGATCAAATAAAGATGATTGCAATATGCAATGAAAATTTAACAATGCTGTCAACAAATATGCTATCGTAGTCAAGTTTAGTTCAAGCAGTTCCTCCCTGCCGTACAGTTGTACTATGTAAGCAAATTTTTTTATAAATTGGCTTTTTAAACGTATCAGATAATATTTTAATTGATATCCAATTCCGCTTAACATTTAAAACTCCGTAATCCGAATCTAAAGTCTGTAATCACAGTTAAGTCCTTTTAAAATTCGGATTAGGCTGTATTAATTGTGCATCACCCTCTATTAAACACAACTGATATCCCAATTAACAATAAGTGCACAGTAACACAAGCCTAACCCTTATAAAAACAGTGATTAACACGTCTTGGTTACATATCGGTGGTTGCGATCTCCCTTTAATATTTAACCGTCCGGCAGCGGTTATAATTTTTGCGGGTACCACAGTTCCATGGTCGTACGTGAGCCTATTTGCGCGGAGATTAACGGCCTGGCCTGACCCGCGGCCGGATGCGACAGCGGATAATCTGTTTAGTCCAACCCCGCGTCGGGTCGACGCCGGGGGATGCAAGGGAGCCGATTTGCCAACGCGGAACTCTGCACCCCGTCGAAGCTTTTTTTTTGTTTGGTTGAACCGAGATGTTGATTTTTTATTCTTTTACGGCGATTAATGAACACTTGATGGAGTTAAAAAGGTATGAGTTTTGTAATGCCTATACAACATTACATCCTAGGCAAGTAACAACTTGCGTTTCCTACGCAAAATGATCATTGGTCAAATTGTTCCCGAAGCTTGAAGCTAGAAGCGCAAGCTTTTTAAAATTATTTTAAATATAAAATAAATATATGTAGCATGGCTTAGCCTCATAATTAAAAACCCTTACGAGTATTAACGTAAACTACTCTCTAGGTCAAGTTATCATGGATTCTGGTATGTTTTTTGCCAAAATACAAATATTAGTCATTGTTTACTACGAATTACCTTCCCAAGACTTCTGAAGACTGTGTACATTGTTCGGGTTAGGCACGTGGGTCGAGGGGGTTAACGGGGCGGCGCGCGAGCGTCGGGGGTGGAAATGTCACGTTTCCCACCCCGTGTGGGCGTTCTCGCAACTCGATGGAACAGCTTTATCGCTGCGCTAATGAAATTAATAAAGGTCACCAAGATTTGACAATTTATTTAGTAAGTACTTGAAGGCTTATATCCTTACACTAATCTACTGGTCCTCCGTTTCATTTTTAAAGGTCCTCCATAAGGAAAAAATGTCTAAATTAATTTGGGAACTGCCTGCAAACTCTATCACACAGTTCCCAAACTGTCCACTGAAACAATTCTTTACCGCTAATAACAACAATGAAGATAAATTAATTAATTATTTATTTATTTTTGTGAATTTTTTACATGTTATAGCACATGATAGCTTATTAAATATAATTATTTAATAAGAACATTTGAAAAAACAATTGATACATGTAAAAAATTCACAAAAATATTAAGAAAATTGGTGATATCGCATCGGTGTCTACTAAAACTGCAAAGTTTAGAGCACTGGGTCGGGATACGTAATGTATTTCGATAGATGTCGCCACACGCCTTAGGCGTGTAAAAGAGATTTGAAATTTCGATTGATGCCGATGGGATACGGTGGCTCAGCGGTTAGAGCGTCGACACGGTATGTCGAAGATCGTGGGTTCGAATCCCATCCGTATCAATTGTTTTTTCAAATTTTCTTATTAAATAATTATAATTATTTATTTGCCAAAATAAATATATTTGTCGAGCTCGCATCATTTATCGTAGTCATTTCTATAAAATCAAATTGACCATCCAATTACGGGTATATCTCGACACCTGGCGAACTGGCGCATGCAAATAGCAGGGAGGTGGGCGACGGTAGGGTTCAAGGGGTGTCAAGGTGCACCCCTTGTGGCCCGCCCTCGCCTTAATTATTAATACACCAGCGATATACTAGCCACTTTATCGTTCTCCCTGATCATACCGACACGCTTCTGTATCTCGAACGTTTATTTGGACGAGAAAATAGCTATTTTCACGATAATGTCCGCCCAAACTGTCGGTTTTTCGCCCTATTTAGGTGCCCCATAACAATGTTTTTCGTAAATAGGAATGTGCTCGCATTTATTCGTACCGAAGAATTCTCCTTGAATAGAAACTATTGTCGTCCAGAAGGGACCAACATTTAGGATAATGAGTTTGTTCAGCTGTATCAGGAAATATCTTTACATCCCAAAAGCTATTCTATTCAAAAAGGTTTGGTTAGATAACCGGAAAAGGTTTCGCTTGTTTACACGCATCCGATATCTGCATCCCGTCCAATATGTAACTCGCCGTATTTTTCATACCCGAAACAATGCTCATGTTGCGGTGCAGGCGCGAGGCGGTAATAGGGTGAGTCTCATTGGAGTGCGGACGCGGATGCGGGCGCGAGCGCGGGCGCGGTCGTCTATTGATCGCACCCGCTCACTGCCTATTGGCCGGCGTTAACCCCCGCGAGCCGCCACGCACCCGAACTAATTTACGTGTCGACCACGTGTCCGACGACCTTCACAGAAGCGTGGTAACACAAATAGTTGTATCACGCACTTCTCTGAAAATATTACTCGTGTACCCGCTACGTGCCGCTGAATATTTTAATATTCGGCATCAGTACCGTCCGACGTCGTATTAAGTCATTAACTAATAGATACCACCTCCTCTGCGCTGTGTTATGTAAACAATTATCTACGTTTCGATACCACGAAGGACATAAAACTGATTGAAAGTTTTTTTATAGAAATGGTTTCTTTTTTTCTTCTTCTGGTATGGTTGAAGGATTAAACCTTTGTTTCCTCCACCATCTCTATTAACGCATTATTTATCGGGATACACAGCTACTTTTAACTCTCAGCAACAAGCCAATATTCATTTGAACCCCGTTAATGTCATAAATTGATTTAACATCAGCGCGATACACATAAAAATATGTACGTAGCCGAGTAGCAAGGCATCATAATAAACATCGCGTCGATGGCGACACGCGATAAATTAGGTGTGAAGACGGCGATAAGTGCACGTCGCACCTACCGGCGCGCGCTTCCCGGCCGACGACGCGGCCCGCGTTGCCGCACGCTGATCGATACCACCCCCGCACACAACACACCGATTTGTGTACAACCTCGCACCCACACGGTTATTGATATTCATCTTTATATTAAGTCAAACCATGCCTTAGGAACAGGCAATGCAATAAGCTCTTCCCGCGATAACGTCCAGTACAAATTTCTAAACTTTAATTTTCCTGTAACTGCCATATATGTGCCTTGAATCCTGAACGAAGCCAAGCAGTAACAGTCTCTAATAACAAAAAGTTTTCTCCAAAAGTTAAGATTTAGTCGCCTTAATAGATTAGTTTTCTTTTAAAGTTTTGACTAATAGTTATTATTATATTCTAACACAAGTAGCAGAAACTTTGAGTCAGCCTCGACTCTGAAAGCATTTGAACAAATACTTTAAACTAACAGCTTTGATGCCATTGAATCAAAACAATGGAGATATCCTTATAATATCAATGATTACGACGTCTTTAAATCAGTCCCGTGTCGCAGAAGCGATCACACGCGCCATCTGCCATCTGCTTCGGTAACAATCATGTTTTCTTGGCTTCTTGCCAACGTCTAGTAAAATATCCCAAGTTCATTGAGTAGGCCAATACGGGTTCCACTTTTAATGCTATTCTTCGAAACTTTCTTCTGCGCAATCCGATATGCTGCCATCTTTTAGTTCAATGATATTTGTTATTGTTTTAATATGACGTTTATAATCAATCTTCTGATGTTTTAGTTGTTGCCTGGTTTACATGACTCTTGAATTTAACGTTTAAATTTCGTAATGAACCTAGTCCGGAATGCGTCTAGACGCCGCGCCGTAACACCACAGTGCAAGGAGAGGAGGCTAATTAGCCGATTAATGTACGCTAGCCGGTCGCTACTTAGTGTCACCCGGGACAGAGCTTTGTCTTAATCCAACGCACCAGCAAAAACGAATTCCTCTTTGATCATTCTCCAAATCACAATGTTAATACACCCCTTATTGTGTAGAAACATTGCAGGCCTAATCGTCCAATACCCAATATTTTTATTCCCAAACTTCTAACAGAGTTAACACTATACATAAATCGTACCTCCTAGTTGTCAGGATAAATCAGCACTTGTTTCTCTCATTTAAGCGCTTCAGTGATGCGAATGCAACAGGTTGTTTTATAGGCTAATTGTGTACGCAATTAAATCGTTTCTTTTCGCCTTCGCCTCGGAGGACGTCTCGTTATCCGTAACGAGTCTCACTCTAGATCGTTTTTGTCCATGCAACATTGTTCACTTTAATTCTAATTGTCTCATCGTTGCCGTCCTTCTCTTTTTCGTAGTTCGCTTTCGATGTCTCCGATCGTGATCTTTAAATCCTTCGTAATTGGCGTACACTTTTTACGTACATTATCGGTATCATTTGATGTATTGAAATATTTGAGTTTTTACTTTCTCGTGTCGATGGGCGCGAGATGACCGGCTTGGCAACCCGTCCGCCGGGTTTGCCCACGGTCAGTGCGACCCGACACCTGATCCTTGCTGCACATGTCCCCTCTGTGTGTAACGCGTTTGAGGACAGATGTTCAAGGACTACACCAGAGCTGGTTTAGATGCCTGCCTGGCTTGACGCATTTTCTATGCTTAGGAATTTTTGCATAACAATGGAGTATTCTCTTTTTCGATAACTTCTAGAGCTTTTAATGGATATGTTTTGTCTTCATGGCTCAATAAAATTGACCATCGATAAATGTATCGTGTGCGTGCGCCAGTCGTCGCCCGAATTCCTGACAATGGGCCTGTTGATGGCCGTTTACATGTTGACGGCCTGTCACTGAACTCTACTGTTTTATATTTCAACCGACTTGCTTTAAACAGGTTTTGGTTACTTTTTATGTTTATTATTTCTCCTATTTGAACACCACACTACCGAGTTAAGTTTTATGTGAAAGCTATACCTATTGTCTTCGCCTAATACAAGATTTTCAAGAGTTGCGTTTCACTCGCGATTGTAATATTGCTGATAGGTATGGACTATGGTCGATCAAGTTTAGCCTTTCCGCAATGCCATTATCCTAGATCAATTTCAGTGGGAATGCGTGTAATGTTATCAGTGTGTGACGGCGACGATATCAGGCTCTGACCGAGCCAGGTGCGCCGTGTCGAATAGACTAGCTCTAGATGAATAATTTCACCTCGACCGGCGGCGGCGGTCGCTGCGCAGTCGTTGACCTGGAGTACGCCCGTTCGATGCCCATGATACGCCCTCTACAATAGGGGTTTCTAAAACGATAATCCTACGAAATGACATTATCCTATTTTATATGTATAGACAAAATTTTGCGTTAAGTGACGAGTTCAAACAATTTTGCATTCACATCCAAGTATTTGTTATAATTTACGTTTTGTTAAAATATGTTATTTCCTTTTTAAACATTGTTATCTAATACACACATTATCTCATCGCGGATGATCTGTTTGTGATGAGTGTAGATAAGGCAGGTCTCTTCCGTTGTCGATGCCTAATATCTGTATCATAATGGAATGTAATCATTCCGTTTATTTTTAAAGACCACCAAGTTCAGAAATCAAAGCCTCCTTGCTCTACAATTACCATATCGTTCCGCTTGGTCAAATAAATCAAGAGAGTGTGGAAACGGCCCGTTAGGTTTATTAATTAGTAGTTAGGGTCGCGTGGGTTGAATGCGCGCGCGCAGCAGTCGCGGTTATTGTGGAAATTGACACAAGTGCTCGAGTGAAACGCACCACTCAATTCACCGTGCTTTCTAACAGCACAATATTTTGACTGTAACTATCATCATCTTTATTAACTTTTGACATATCAAACATGTGTCCTGCTCATTTAGCAGTATTTATATTAAAGCAATTAAACTCAAATACTATCAGTTGTCTTACCGTTACGATTTCTTCATAACCACCACCCATCTCAACCATTGAGTGCTTGCAACGAATCAAAAGTTGCCAACTCATAACAATATCGTCGATGTACGTAAGTTTTGCAATCTGCGTAGGCTTGCTTTGAGGTCGTGGGAAACGCAGCTTCCTTGCCGTTTGAAGTGGTGACGTTGTAGTTCATAACGGTGCTACTGTCACCGACAGATTAAGGTTCTACAGACGAGGGGTCTTCGTCGTCGTATGCGCGGGTTTGAAATGAAAATGTTACCGTATAGTGTGATTTTAACGCGACGATGAACAATAGTAAATGTGGAGCAGGTCAGATGGTAGTATGTGATGTAACTATGTAAAGAGTGCACGTAAGAAGCTGGTGGCGTGGGGTTGTTGAACGTTCGGTGCGTCCGCGCGTTGTTCGGTGTTTTATTAATAAAATGCTCGTGACGTGTATCGATGGGCGCGCACCGGATCGGGCTATTTATTGATGCGCGTGCGCACCGCCCGCTCAACTATCGATCGGTGGCTCTCTCTATCGGTCGCTTTATTATTTTCCAATTTCTAACACAAACACGGCCAATGTGTAAGAGTACCGCCTTCGCTCTGTACCGTTATTATCGATTCGTCTCACTTAAGTCATGTCTGACACCATAACAGTATTGCGCGTTATCCATTATAGATTGCGACAAACGCCACTGATGTATTCGTGATTCTATACGATTGTATTGCAAAATATTCAATCGGTTTTTTATTTCTTTTTGTTCTAGCTCTCGGCTCTCAGCTCATTATAAATGCGAAACTCTGTCTGCATATTTGTGACTCCGATTTCATCTCACCTGGGCAACAGATGCCGATGATATTATACACCGAAGACATCATGATTGGAATTAAATACATTTTGCCACCAGATGCCCTTTGGCGTGTTCCTTAGTTAGTAATCCACCACACATGACCTCTTGCACCAGCGAAAAGGTTCCAAATATAAAGTATTTGTTATTGTTTTCCGAACTAGCAAGCAATGCCAATTATAGTCAGCTAACTAGCTGAGCACGTCTCCAATAGGATTGTTCATCTCTTTAGACAATTCGTAAATATGATGACATATCTATGATGATAGCATAATTATGCACCACTGCTAAACCGAAACCTTTTTTAATTCACTCCTAAACCAATCTAAATGAAACAACAAACAAAGCTAAGATTTACGATCTCCAAATATTTGAAATAAGTCTGTTCTCCCATTCCTCCCCACATCTGAGTCGCATCGTTACCCGTCCTGACATAACCATTAGCTATCAAGTGGTGAGTCGAGTAGAAACAAAAGCGCGAGGGTGGGCCCTGCAGCTGCGTGTCTCGAGGCCGCGGCCGCGCAGATGCCAGTTCCGCCCAGCTATACGTATCTAACCAGTGTACGACAACCTCCCATCTAACACCGACAGCTTTTATTGCACTCAAGGAATATTGCTAAGATCCCTCCAAATTACGATGTTGTAAACAAACAAGAATTGCTCACTTATTTCTATTGACTACACTAAGAGCGTGGTTCTTTATTCTAAATCATAAATTAAGCTTTGTTTCTGTCAATACTATATTGTTCTTCTTAGAACACTATCTAATCTTTGAGAAACAAATATGGTATCACACACATCTTTAAGCCAACAATCCGATGTCCGCTGCAATGTTGTTCGATACAATAGTTTGGCGGTACAAATCTGCACCGTGGAGGGTAGAGCCGGTAGAGCTCCGGAGGCGACGGGTTGCGGGCGGTCCGTGACGTCGACGGGGCGACGCGCGCGTGACGTCACCGCGCACGTGGGCGTGCGCGACCGAGACAACAACACAAGCACAGCACGGGAGGGACGGAGCCCGACCCGCCACCGCAGAGGGCGCGCGCGAATTGACAGATTTCCACGCGCTCGATACGATCTTGAATTACATTATCAGGCGGCGCCGAACCGGGTTAAATGCCCGTATCCGCCTATTCAATCCGTCCGACCGCCCGCCCTTTCAACAAGACTTTAGTAACCTTTCTCGATTGTTTCTTTTGTGAAACTCGGCTAGATATCCTTCGATTAGATGGTGTAACAACCGGCTCACCGCTCGGCGGCGGCGGTGTTAACCCACACATACCTATCTAGATGTGGCGCGCGGTGAGTGCGTGATGTGGCGGCGCTGCCATGCTCGCCGGCATATCGCGGCAAATGTTACCGCAGCGGTTAACCTCGCCGGCCACTGGTTGTAAACAAAGCGCGTGGATTTGAACGCGACGCGCGACGTTGCCATGCCGCGCGCCTGTGTATGTAGCTGTCACTGATTGTTTACTATTTTCGCCATCGGTGTCGGCTGTTGCAGTTTTTTGAACTTTACTTTTATCTTTTTTCGACCTGCTTCATTCATGCCATTATTATACTTACATACTTAAATGAAACAAAAAAATTACAGCCCAAACTCATAATAAAATGGATGTCTCATGTCAGCTGAATTGCTGAATAACTGTAATAAAATCAATCGACTTGAAATAAAGTATTTTTTACCACAATAAATCAACCCAGTAGCAACTGCAACTGTTTACTTTAATTTAAACAGTGTACCTATTTAAGTGGAAAGCATTATTTTGTAGCTCTAGGATTTTAACAACAACATAATGGATTATCATGCTAAGTTGCCATTCTGTATGTAATATGCAGACACGACCACGATGCAAATGTCTCAATCTCATGGTTCATACTTTTCTGCATAAGAAGATGTGCCCATACAAACAGAATCATATTAAAATTTAAACAAAAGTACCTAAGTATTTATCTTTTATCTAGGTTAGACTGGCTGATGCTAAAAGTGCCGAAAGAACCAGTTAATACGCAGTAGCACAAAACTAAAGCACCCGCTGATGTTGCGAAAGTCTACTTTTAGTAGAACACGACGCGACACGGAGATTGTTCCAAACATTGCAGTGCGAGAGGGACGCTGCAAATGCAGGCCGCACTCCGACCGCAGCCCACGTGCCGGCGATAATGTTGTTGCGCTGTCACTGATGCAGATAAATCTTCCCGCTCCACTGTCTACTAGCTACCAGCCGATAGTTAAACACCATATTTATTGCCTACGACACGCTCAATTTACCATACCTACCCACTATATTACAGCATCTCCGGCAAACATTTCGTAACCACTTGATTATGCAGCAACCGGCTAGGAACGTTTATCAGTTCGTATTCAATGTTAGTCTCGTCGGCTGTTATCAGTGTGTTATCGGCGACATTAACCGCAACGCGGCAGCAAACAAATAGTACTTAGGCAACAATAGTGATAATCGTATGGCGATTACTGCGTTCACATTGGCGAGGACTCGAGGAGGCGGGTATCGCGGCGGCGCGCGGCGTCTGCCTGCTATTGATCCCGGCGCAAGGTAGTGCCAACCACCGCTGATACACCGCGACAAAACATGCGACCTTGAACCTTAAACTATCTTCATTATTGCACCCCGAACCACCGCACTCGAAACAGCACGTCACCACAACACATCAAAGCAAAAACGGGAACTTCCTAAAAACTCAGAAACACCTAATCGAGACAAAAATTCGACACCGCAAAAACTTCAACGGTAATTATGTAAGAAACTTTTGAATGTAGCATGAAATTGTTAACATTAATGGGAGTAACCGCTTTCAAAAGGCAATAAAAAACCATTCAAATTAGAGCAGTGTCGAAATCATTTACTGCGTAATAATATTGTTGACCCTTAGGCTATGTTCATACTGGCTGACAGTTAGCGGCGCATTGTCTGCCCACTCTGGACTATGTCGCAAATTGCAAGCAAACTGGAACTGGAGTCCTCTAACTGGAAACTGCGTACTATATCTACGAGTAGGGTGAACGCAAACTGCGAGCCTAATGGAAACATAGCCTTACTATCCAAAGTAGTCTGGGAAGCCTAATAAGCAATTCTTGAAACTGACCATGTCAATCAATGCTGAAATCCTGGACTCCTATCGCGATGGCACGGGTCGAGTCGTGACTCGCTCCGGTATTCGCGTAAATCGACATTCATACAAGTACAGTAAACGTACCGTTTGTTGCGTTAACGGCCTTGGGAGATGCGAGTCGATGGTGCCGAACCGACCGGCTCAATAATAATTGCAGTGCCAGTACGTACAAGTAGCCAATACGTCCCAACGGTACTTGCTTAATTACCACACTTATCACAGAATCTATAGACTACCAGTCTTGTAGAGAAGTTCTTGAATTTAATTATTCACTTAATTAAAACTAATGGATCTTTAAAGTCCTGACCGGCGAAGAATATTTTATAAATGACATCCGAAGTAAACCTGAGAAGGCCTTGCCTTGTTACGCTGATCCCAGTAAGTCCATCGAGAAGAAGACAAAACCTTCATTTGAAACAACCAGGTTACTCCTAGGCCATGTTACTTGACGCGGACGCCCTAGATGGCCTTGACAAACCACTTAAATAAAAGACAAATTGTCAGACTAATGCAATGCTGGTGTTATTTAGTATTAAAATTAAGTAGCAAAGTCTCAAAATCATGTCTTGACAGATACTTTTTAGCTAATTGAATTTTATTTTCGTTGTAGGTCTGGCTCCAAAATATTCTACATTGTTATTGTACCTACAACCGATAAACTAAATGTACGACAAGCAGGTGCTCCTAGAAATATTAATTGAAAGGACCATTAGTGTTCTAATTGTAGAAAAACAATTTCAATTGAGAGAGACTCGATGGTACGCAAACACCTGGAACACGAATGTCAAGGCTCATCGCTTGGAAACGCTCCAGTAAGACGGCAACTAACGCCGGTTAACGTTAGTGAAAAATTCTACTATCAATGTTTATCACGGCTCCGAGTTATTGCCGCGCGCGTGAACGATAACCCGCTGAAATAACTCATTAACTTTACTGTTTTGTTTAGTTTTACCTTACATAAAGCTACTTTGATAATTGTTTTCTGTAATTATTTGATGTATATTTTAAATTCTAATAAATATAGGAAATAGCATGCAGTTATCCTTAGTCTAATAATGTTTGGAATACAAAATTCAATGTCAATTAAATAGTTTAGCGGGCGCTAAGCAACGCACGCATGTGTGTCGTGTGCGGCGCGCGCTACAAACACAAGCACGTGCGCCGAGCGGCCACATGACGTCACATGGGTCGCTTCAGCCCCGCCTCCTAGCTAGACAAGGACGGCACTATCGCAGCAGAGCGGCAACGTCGCGCGCGCCGTTTTGTTTTCGCATCTAACGTTGGTGATAGGCCGAGTTTATCTTCCGATTGCGAATGCAACAACAGCTATTTCTAGCTTTACTTACCACTTGCAACAACCCGATTTTATCGCTTCTCAGCTCAGCGTCCAGTTATTGTTGATATTTTCATTGTCATATCGACCTTGAATATTTATTAAATTTTCTAGGACATTTACAGTTTTGGAAGACAATAAATAATAATCCATAGTACATATAACATGAAAATTCCAAAAGATAAATATTTATAAGTAGGCCAATGGCAAGGTTAGGCAGTAACTGTAGTTCAAGGTTAATAAGATGCTAAGCTGGATTTAATTTTAGCTACCTATTTAACAAGAATTACTTTTTTTTAATAATATGACTTATAAACTTTTTCTTTTATTTACAGAAGGCGATCAAGGATCGTGGGAAAGTGGACTCTCGTACGAATGTCGCTCTCTGCTGTTCAAGGCTCTTCACAATCTCATTGAAAGGTAAAATTATAAAACAATGATCAAAGCAACTAACACTAATCCACTAGAATTTTAATTCGATTTCAAAAAGTAGGTGTAAAACTGAACAATCTTCTTGGTCAGAATTGAATTTGCCGGCTTCTTATTGGCCAGTTTCAACGCTACATGATTAACATTCACTACAAAAACGTGATTGAAAAACCTATACGGTACCAACAAATAACTTGTTAATCATTGCCGATCGAGTACACAATTTGAACTCGATGATGCGTGTCACACAGTCAGCGTCGCGCGCACATTTAGTTTCAATGCGGCTCGCGAGCTAATTGCTCGTGATTTATTATGAAATCATTCCTATTGACCGCTCAGTGTATGCTATTTGTATATTCACAGATAATTTTGTATTCAGTGTCGTGCAAAAGGTAGGGGTTCCGCAAGGAACGACATTAGGTCCTAAACCATTTTGCACTATTTTATTTGGTTAGTCCAATAAAATTTTATCTCTACTAGTTTTAGTAGTATTCTATATTTAAAAGTCAAATGTCAATGTCAAATGGTTGAGGTTGACGTTAACATGAATCCACCCTTTTTAATCTGAACAGAGGCATTCCCCGACTTCCACAATAACAAGTTTTAGCTATGCAATTAATCATTGAAGATTTATACTCTCTTTTCACCAGGATATAAGGTTAACAACTTAATATTACCGTACAAAATTCGAGAATAGAAGATAATAATACAATTTACATTAATAATACTAGTAGACACTCGACAGTGTGCAATGACAAATTGTTCACAGAAACACAAAGATTTGATGCTAACAACCGAGAAGACATTACACTCAAAATAGTTTGTTAATTAATACAAATGAAATGAGACGGGTAATTAGCGACCGTTTACTCAGTGTTGTAATTTGCGCATTGAGTGTTGCACCTGGTGCGCGAGCGCATCGCTCCTACGAATGTGTAGGAGACGAAGGTCGATGTATCGCACGGGGCGTTCTAATGTCGTTTTTTGCCGCGCATTCGTCGCACGCTCTTATCCCCGAACCACCAACTAGTTTAAAATAACCGCCATTATTGACTATACGATTGTATCCCAATTTATTATTAGCTATCTGAACAACCGAAACGTATGTTGGTTTTTTTTGTGCGTGCGTCTAATTTATTTTCTCATTACTACCGAACGATCCAAATAAATCTATCGGTATTCAATTTTTGTAATCGGTTCAATTTAAATTATGTCAAGCGTTCGGCGCTCTTTATAGAGAATATTTTTACAAGTTATATGTGGAATTCTTCATGGTCCCAAAGTTGTTGTGATCACTTCTTTAATAGACGAGATCCGCTCGTTTGTAACCATTAAAGTTATTAAGTTTCTTTTAGTCTCTTAATTAGTTGTTTAAAACTTAATTCCAAATTTTTTCTTATGTATTAAAATATAACTTCTATTAATTTTAACGTTATTAACGCATTATTTATCTTGACAACATAATATTTAGCTTTATTTAAGCGCTATTTCATAGCCTTGAAGAGTTTTTAAAGAGGGGTACGATAATGACAAACTATAGTAATTTGTTAGATTCAAATTTAAATCTTGATGACTAAAATCGTGACACTTCGTTTAATATTTGACTGATTTACTGCAACCTTCATTATTATTGTTAGACTATGGAGATTATTTATTGTTTACATTCTAAAATGAGATGGTTTCTACATACATTCCACTATAGTTACTATTTTGTTTTAGTTTGGAATAGATTCCTAACTCACCAGTAACTAATCATGTAGTAACACTGACGTAAGTGGTTCATGCATCGGCATTATCACGCGAGTCGGGAGCGGTGAGCGACGGAATCTCGCCGTATGAACAAAATCCAGACGAGTCGTTGACCCCCGGTGGCGGCTGGCAGCGCGTCAAAGAAACAATGCGTCGCGGTGGACCGGGGATGCCATCCCGACTGAGACAATATATCTGAACGTGAGGCTCTTGATATTAAGGCTGTGTCTGGGAATTAAGTCATCGGTTTTATAGGAAATTATAGTGGATAGCATAGCTACCCTTGCATCTTTAGGACGAACGTAAGGTTTTATAATGCATCAAGAATACTTGCTGACACTGGAAAAGATGATAATAATACAAATAATTGTATTAGTATCGTAGTGAATTCTTTAGTCAATTATCCAATAGTAGGTATATTATAGTAATACTATAACTTTTCAATTGGCATTGGCAACGACAGCACATTAAAAAAAAACTAAAGTTGAAGTAAGTTTAAAGTGTGCGATAAACTGCGGTAAGTTAGCGCTGGGCTCGTCAAGTCAAGTCGCGATTAAGTTAACATTTTTATGTCCGTTTAACAGTCGCCGCTATTGTTCACAAACCTCCTCGTGTTTTACATTTACTTTTAAATAGATTTTTACTGGGGTTAATGAAATTTTCGTATGATCCTCTTTGCAATTTCTCTTGATTTTAGTGGCAAGTTTTCGCACATTAATTTCATGCGATTATTCCCTAACTTTAGTTAGTAGATTTTATATCGCTTGATTCTCTTCAAACGTATTTACATTAAATAAAATATCTTCTTATATAACTTTATCTGTCTCTTTTTGGATTCTTTATCCATTTTTGTTGTAATTGGAAATTATCACGATGCACTTAAATATTCATGTGACGTTTAAATACTCACAAATAACGTTTACGGCATTTTTGCAGCTTCTGCGGCCGGTATCCCCTTGAAAACTGGTTCAAAGACCACTGATATGCTAAATGGACACTGAATTGCTTAATTCCACAAGATTGTGATGTTCCCCAGATTACCTGAATTGAGATGGCTTAAATATTTTTTTTAGCTTACCATGCCATGCTCAAATATTGTCTCGCGTGACCGGCATGACTATTACAATTTTTACTTTTAGATTAAAAAAAATAATAATTGCAATTTGTTAAACTGTATACTTTCATTGCATGTCATACAATCTCGCGTAAACCATAGGTACACCTATATTTAGTTAGGCATATCTAGATACTGATTCTGAACAAAAACATCAGCCGCGGTAAAGAATAAATCTGCACCTGTTTGGTACATATTCAAAGCATAGCAAACGCATTCTTGCGGCGTGTGTTTAACGGCCACCTGCGCGTGCCCACCTCAATCTCTCCCGTTACGTTGCGAAGGCAGTTAGTACGGCTGTACGCGACTAGATGACTTTTCAGTGCATGCGTTTGGTAAATCTTATTGATAAATATTTCAAGGTTAACTAGGCTATTGAAAAGATCCAAGATAGTACCAAGGGTTCAATTTCAGGAGATCCTTATTAATTAAAATATGTTTTTATGATATAGAAATAACAAAAAGCAAGTTTAAAACCGAATCCCCAACACTTGTTGAACTAGCTTGATCATTCGCTATTGCTGTATGACTATTAATCATTACTCACGCAATTTAATTTAATAACAACGAAAGTGAATCACGCGCATATAAAACATGTGTCCGATCAAATTGTAATTGAATTCAACTCTACATTTGATGCTAATGCCATTGATAACTTCTTTAAAGGAAAAGGAAGCTTCATTGTATTGGCTGTTTAATGGTTATATCACTGGTCTAGCACTGCGTCTTCCTTCATCTGCCCTGTCCTAAGTTACTTGATATCTGCTACTTGAATGTCTTCTTCTCCCATTCTCTATTAGCCGCCATCTAAGCATTCACTCCTTTTTCATTCATGTCAATCCTTATACAATTCATTCTTTTTTGTTCCCTCTCCATCTAACACTATTCCATTACCTTTTTAGTCACATACGTTTTATACCTCCTCATCACATGTCCATACCAAGACAAAGTTTTTCCTTTCAACTAGGCTATCTTTGCTACCAATATTAATTTATTTAATGCTGTAAAACATGTAGGGTATCTATACTTAATAAATTTTGGTTAATTAGATTTTTTTATTCATACAACTTCGTTGTATTTTTTTTTCAAACCAAGTGTTTATGCAAAAGGATGAGATAAGAAAAAAAGGATATAATGAAGTGATGGTGATATTTTAAGCGATTTTTCGACCGATTGGGCTTATTTCAACCCGTGTTTAAGTTAAACTGAAGATTAAACTTCCTATACAATTCGGCCATACGATAAATATAGGTACATACAATAATTATGTTAAGCCGTGGTGGTTAATCAGCTTCAATATAGGACTGAAACAGATTCAAGCTACTGTTTAGGATCCGAATCATCGCTCATAATTCGCCTTCCCTAAAAAATATAAATACCAATTGAGATGTGAAACTAATAAATTGAAACAATAAACAAGTTAGACCTACTTTATAAAATTAATAGCCCTCTCCTAACGTAGAGCACGAAATAGTTGTTCAGGTTAACTATCATGATCTTGGGAAAGGCTCCAAGTTGCGCAATTTATTTACAATAAAAACAATGCCACTGTACTAGCTACGACACTACTTTATAGTGCACTTTAAATCTACCTACACAAAGTCTAGATTCGGATGTTGCTAGCATTTGTTTATAACAGTTGCTGTAATAACTAATAATGAGATAGCATTTATTACACGTATTTTAGGAAGATTTAGAGTCATGTTTCACAATCACAGTCTACGAATAGGGATTAACTACTAAGTAAATACAAAAATAGAACAGAATTCACATGAAGTTATCTGTCAGGTTAATAAATGTCACTTTACCAGTAAGTCGTGAAATGGGATCTTAGAAATAATTTTCAATTTTTAAAAATCCGTTAAATGTCTACACACTCTTAATTAATTCCTGAAATTTGATTAAAGGTACATATTTAAATTATATCTCTAAAAATATTTGTAATCTTTCCTAATACTATTTTTTTTAACCGTAGGAACTAGAAATGTTAAAAAAAATTAAATCTTTGTCGTGGTTGGTGAGTGTAGGTTTGAACCTGTCATCTGCCGATGGGACATTTTCAATGTCGTAATTATGTACTTCTTTAGTTAATCTAAGACACCACTGCCTAACTGTGAAGGAAAAGATTTTAAAGAAACCTGGACCTTAATAGTCTGAAACCGCCAACACGCAGTGAGCTAGCGTGATGATTAATGGTCCATCTTTCTCTGCATGAGAAGAGGCCTTTGGGGCAATGGGACGGTTACAGGCTGGTTTATATTTTCATAAAGAATATTGTGTAAAACGTTCCAAGGGAAGCCTTTTTCCGCTGGAAATTAATCATAAAGAGCTTTAAAACTACGCACTTGTGTCACTCATCGCCATTATTATTTATTAGTTAGGTACATTGTTCATAATTCACATTCCTTAACAGCAAGTCAACATGTACTGATAATTATTCGTCAGAAGGGCGTTCCGACTTCGAGCCGACATCTTATTCCACGGCTGTCGGATTGGTAGACAACCGCGTATACAATGATATCAAGCCTTCGTACTTGTCCCGGGTAGTAAATACCAGTACCGTAACTAGTCTTTTATAAGTCCGGTGCGAGCTTGTACAATGCCTTCTAAAGCGCTCTTGTGGTCATTTCTTCGGCCCTACAGGATCTGCACCCTTTGCCTGAGCACCGTTTGCACTGCCCTAGTTAGCACTGGTGAAGACCTGTAGACCTGTAAAGGCTGTAACACAGGTTTTTCTAGTATAGGCTCCCGTTTACACATTATCATTATCCTTGTAATCAATTTAATTGATTTTCGTTTAACGCTGTGGGGTATTTTAATTATTTTTGTATTGAATGATCTACACCGCAGTTGCACCTGTAAATTTATCGGACATCATCGGAGACAGATCAGAATAAGACAAGTATTTGAAAGTCCGACGGGCTGCAAGTCTTTTTTGCCGTCCCCACTTGAGACTGGCAGAGTTGTTGACAAGAGTCAGCTCGTGGGCCATTAACCTTTTTTTTTGTGGCCGGGGGAGTAAGACATGCCTTCCGCATACCGCACGTCCGAGGACGTACGGTTATGTGGGGCTCGCACCCACAAAAACGTCTCCCCCCTGCGTGTTCCTTGCACTGTATCGGACGGGTCCGGGTACCGCAAACGCGCCTCGCAGCCCCGTCCAGTACCTGCCTGTAGGCCCGTTCAGGGCCATTAACCTAAGAAGAAGAAGACTCTTGTCTCAATATTGTTGAAGTAGAAGAGTTGTCTTCTACTATGGATACTATACTACTATACTATACTATGGATTCACGACGGATAATATAATCGGTTTCCAGAGTAGTTGAGAATAGCTCTAACGCTTGAAGTTGCCTTTGCCGGTGATACAGTAATATTCGCTATGGTAATATAATCGATAGCCGAGTTACGAAACTCCTGCTCCAATACATCGTCTTGTTATACCTACGTTAAGTTGGGAAATTTCGATTTCCGTTGAGTTCTATGTAAATTAAATGGTTTCAAGGCTTCATCTCATACCGTACGTAAACAGGTATTCACTCCTAGTCTCCAGGTATTATTTAATATTTTGTAGATTAGGACGATATTAAACAAAAAAACATTATTGAAATCTCAAAAAGAAAATAATATATATATTTAATATAATTTTCTATTCTATTCTATAATTTTCTTTTTTTTAATATAATAATAATAGAGAATTCATTTACTTAATACACTCTTTTACGCCGCTATCGGCGTTTCCAGTCTTTTATCACTCAAACGATATATCAATTAAATAAACGTGATACACTCGTAAACCAAATACTAGCAGATCTCATTCTAAGTTGCTGAGCTGTGAAATTGTATAGCTTATGTAGTCTCCTTGATATTATAGCCCATCGCTTCTGAAAAGACTCCTCCGTTCATAGCTTATTTTACAGTTTAGATCAATCACTGTCCCGAAATAAGTACTTTTAATGTTTCTCCAAATTTAAGTGTCTCGTAGCGCCTAATATTGAGCAATAATTATTTAACGTAAGACAGATCTTATGTTGTTAAACGTCGAAATTTTGTAGAAAGAAAAATTCGATTACGACCGGAATTCGAACCTGCGACCTACTGGGAAAAGCCTCCAGTTGCTCTGGTGCTACTTCGTACGAAGGGTGGATGTAACTTATAACTACCATCTGAGGTGGTTGAATGTAGAAGAGAATTTCAATAACACGTGCAAGGTTAAGAATAACTTAGTGGCAGAGCGATTGGGGGCCTTACCCAGTAGGACGCGGTTTCGAATCCCGTTCTTATTCGATTTTATCTTTCTACAAAATTTCGAACTTTTGGGGTTTGCACAGTACACATAAAATGTTTGTGTCTTTTGTTGTTAGGTACTCATTTCTCGACAACATTCTAAAAACCAATCAATCTAAAAGAGATGATTTATATTCTAAAAGAACAGGCTGAATTTATTTTTAAGCCATCTACAGAATCAAAGTTCCCACTGTTGACCAGAATCAATGTTGTCAAACTACCTTTAGAATATTGTATCCCTTTGGGTTGCGAAGGTCAGACAGGCAGTCGCTCCGTAGAATACTGATATTCCAGCTGCATTTGTTTGACCCCAACAAAGTTTGGTAATAATAAGGCTAGGAGAAGGACTAATGTTGTCAAATACTATTCTAATCACAATTTTTCAATTTCCAGATGTCTTCTCTCAAGGGACTTCGTGAGGCTCGGCAAATGGTTCGTCCAGCCATACGATGGCGACGAAGAAGACGTCGGCAAGAGGTACGAAGCACAACATACTCTATTATTACTACTATAAGAATTAATTTTGATGTAAAACCGCTTCTGATAGTGAAAGTCGAAGTTACGATATGACACGCTTGTCTTTTGCGTGTGCGTGTTACATGTTGGCTAATTACTAGATTGATTGGATCTGTGAGATTTTAATTGTACAATTGATTTAAATATGGGATAGATTGGATTTTTTGTGTAAGTAACATGTACATCTTCCAAGGATGTAGTGTAGATTTATTTATCAAGTTTTATTGCAGTGGTTCCGAACCTGGGGGTAATTACCCCCGCGGGGGTAAATCAGCTTTTTTGTGAGGGTAACGAGGAAGCTAATAATTAAGACCGAATATCTAGTTGTATTGATAACATTTTAAGGTCGGGGGTAAAACTGGTTTTCCTAATAGTTTCCTAATAGGTAATACATTAAAAAGGTTAGGAACCACTGTTTTATTGCCTATAGATAGACCCAAAAAATTATAAACAAGATTACTAGCGACATCTATCGTCGTCATATTCAAACACGAGTCCTGCATCGCACTAGCGGAATTTGCATATTACATCTGAATATAAACATATTCTCGGCTGTAACTGACAGGCAATATAAAATTCACATAACTATAATTCAGATACTTAATACAATTGAATAACGTCGTATGTGTATTCACATACGCAGTTATTCCATTACGGAAGTGAAATTTGAGGCAATTCTCAATGAATTGTTTTCAAATGAGCCGTGGCAACGCGGTAACGCTTCCAATATTAACGAGAAGATCTCTGTGTTGTGCCCGTGAAGTGATTAGGGCATAACTTCGTTCCCCTTCCGACATTTTATTTAAATTTTTATATTTTTTGGTACCCTGTTTTTATTTGAAATTTGGGACTAACGCTCAATTTATTAATATTAGAAATGAGTAAAATGTGTCTGTTTTATAATATGAAAATAACTGTTATCTGCATGGTACCTCTGCCTATAACCAGAAAGCTATTTTTAAAATGTTTGTCTGTCTTTCTGTCTGTTTGTTCCGGATAATCTTTTCAGCTGACTTTAAAAAAGCTACACTGTCCCTGACTAATATAGGCTATATTTACAAGGGGTAAAAGGGATAAATTAATTACACGCGAACGAAGTCGCAAATAACAGCTAGTTTTTAATGAAAGAAATAGTTGTAGCTTCTGATTTGTTTTCAAAGATTTTTAAGAGAGATGATTCTTTTATTATTATATGTGTTGATTTGTCACACAGTTAGTTGTGTGTTGTATAATTAAATAAATTAATGGCCAAAATATTGCTCTAAACTCTAACAAATGCTTAAAAATAAAAGAAACATTCTCAAGGTTCAAATCTCTGCAGCAATATGTCATCACACGTATCGATTGCAACTTGATTTGAGGCTTCTGTCGTCGGATATCGGTATTGGTATATAATCTGTGCTAGACACGGCCGCACCTTGCGGTATTCCGGAGAGGCGCACCGCCTTGCACCGACAACTATTCGATCCTCATTTCAAATATATCAGTTCTGAAGATTTGTTTTAAAAACTTTTCGAACATAGTTTTGATATGTTAGAATTCCGTATTACCTAAAATGTTCTCTACTAAAATCAGAATCATCTAAGGAGTTAAGTGTAAGAAACAGTTCTGGGCTTTTAGATGCCTGTTTTCCCTTTTTTTAAAGAATTTTAGATGAAGTTTGAATGATAACTTTATCGGACAACATTTAGTTTAGGTACTTACTATAAATAAAAAAAATGTGTACTGAAAAACTGATTTTTTTAAAGCTTGACGCTCGATCTAATTATCTTTTAAATAAAAAAATCAAAATCAAAATCGGTTCATCCGTTTGGGAGCTACGATGCCAAACAAAAGACCCATCTTTTTGCGTTGGAGGTTAAAAATAGATGTTTATTAGCGGATCACTGTGTTGATTATAAGTATCTAATTAGTATCAAAATGGATTATCATAAATGTAGTAGTGTTCCTGGTTGCAGCCCTTGGCACCTGTCGTTCTCGTTCGCGTTCTTCCTGCACGGCGAGAGCACGGTGTGCGCGTCCGTGGACGTGCGCCAGCACCCGCCCGTGCGCACGCTCACCGCCAAGCGCCTCGCCAAGATCAACTCGCCCGACAACCAGGCCGACGCTAAGGGTACGTGCACCTCTTACCGAACACATTGAACGTAGCTACAGACACTACCATACTACTACATAATGTTGTAACTCTAGTCATTTTGTGACGTCATAGCCGGCAATAAGATGGAAAATTAAAAAAAATACTGTTCCTTTCCTAGTGATAGCTATGATGTCAAATAATGGCGATCAAAGTTGGACATTCTTATTAGAATCGTATAGAATGTTCTTTTTCTAAATATCCCGTAACTAAACACGATATTTAAATAACATAGAAAGGTTTGATATAATAGGCTGCTAATGTATGGACTACCATCTTGGGTTTTTAAAAAATAATTTGTTCTCCGCAGTGATCCTGGCACCGTTTGGTCTAGAGGGCACGCTGACGGGGCGTGAGTGGAGCGACTCGGACGCCGCCACTTCGCGCCTGCTCGACGCCTGGCGACAGCTCTATCCGCTCGAGCAGGGCTGCGGCGCTGTGGAGGTACATAACACGCGGATGGCCTGGCGTCAAGCCTGCCGGCTCGGGCACGCACTAATGTGTTGGTGTGCAGGTGGTGTGCGGCGGGCTGCGCATGCGCTACCCGGTGCCGTACGTGCTGCTGACGGCCATGGAGGCGGGCGGCGCGCCCGACGTGCCGCCGCCCATGGCGCACCGCGCGCTCACCGCGCTCACCACGCCCGTGCCGCACCAGGTAAACCACTGATGTAACATACACGCAAGTACCACTCACTTAATCAAACAAGTATCCAGAACCATTAGAACACACTGTACATTTTGTCATTAGAATAGCTAATGGCTTTAGTTTTTCTTTTGGGAAGCAAGTCGGACAAAAATAATTACAGCTGCATAGCGTTAAAACCAATAATATCCAAAGAAAAAACAGACCAACAGTCCGGGAAATACTCCACAATAAATAAAATTCTATAAATTGCCGTTTTTATGATCTTTACAAAGCTTTTGATTATGTTAATCACGATAAATTAATACACTACATATTAACAGTGAAACAGTATAAAGCTCTAAAATGGTTCTCGTCAGATTTAAGTCAAAGAAGTCAAATTATTAAAATTACATATTAAAAGGCTACGAAATTTCTGATCCCGGAATAAACAAATACGGAGTACCCCAGGGCAGCATTTTAGGACCATGACTACTTTCTAATAGTAATACTCAAACACACATTGTCGTGTTGTTTGTAGATATTTGTAACCCAACCGGTTTAATACTAAAGCTTTTTAAATATAAATACTTTATGTAGAAACTACTTATTATACTTGTCTACAACTACGTATCACTTATTATAAGTTGGCTTCTCTGAATTTAGGTTTTCCACTGAGCAAGCGAGATAGAGATATTATCGAACGATGCAAGTGACACAGATAGCAATACTTTTGCACATTCAGAAGGACACAGTACCTATATAAATAATTAGACTAACATTAACACGATGAACCATATTTTGTGACACATACATATTTATTTTTTGGTATTTATTTTACTTGATGGTAATAAAGGACTCGCCAATTTATATACGAATTCAATGTAATTTTTTATTGCAAAAGCTAAGAATCTTTTATATAGTAATAAATGGGATTGGATTTGTAGTTCAAGAGTCGGAAATTAAGAATTAAACGGAAGTGGGAAACAGGACTGTCTTTTCAAGCATTTAGATAAGTTCCGAGTAAGCTTCCAAAATTAATCTAAGAATTAATATGTAAATCATAATATCATTCTTGAACTACGAATGATATTGTTACAATTTATTCTTACATTAAACTGTCAAATATTTTTTGTTACAATGCATCTTAATGACCAATGGTCTACCTTCTAAAATATTGTGTTATGTTAGATCTTATACATATATCTGTCAATTATTTATTAATTATGGTTATTTCAGGCGGCTGAGATATGCTACGGCGAAGCGGCGGGCGATAAGAACGACGACTTCATAGATCCCACCAGAAAGACTCCCTGTACCTGCGCGAAGTGAGTACTGTTTTAAACTAGTAGTGCTGTTTATCGCGCATAATATAGTATTTATATGTATCGCCGAGTATACGCGCTGAATCCTTTGAATCAGTTTTTTTTAAAATAATATATAAGCATTTCGAGCGAACTACGATCTTCTTATGTATTCTACAGTACGTATACCCGGCGAACAGTATTATAATAATATATAGTAGATAGGAGCAGTATATAGCAGTAGCTGTACCAAATTGTGTGTTATGCATCTATATTTTACGTATGACATGTATAAAAGAATATATTTATCTTTATATTTTTCTGTATCTTTGCATTTGAATGAGAGTTGCAGGCGAGTCTTCCACCGCGAATTTTTTTTTTGCATCAATTCAGCGCTGGATGACGATATGTGTAGAAAACTATTAGAAAGCAACAATTAGAAAAAAAATAACAGGGTGTAGATTGATAGGTAGATGTTATGTATGTGAATGTTTTATTTTTATATAGCATTAATATGATTATTTGTAGTTATATAAGCTGTAGAGGGTATAGCTTCATCAATAAACATGATTACTTATGTTTATTGGTGCTTGTGACGAAGGAATTTGAAGCTTAACTTTCTTAAATGTATATTTTAAAATCTTATGATAGTTGTATATTTAATACGGTCTATTTTTCTTTGACTTCCTTCGTCAGGCACGCGACGACTCTTGTCACACTTTCATATCTCTTTTCGACAAAGGTTGTTTTATTAGAAGTCGCGGTGTTTGACAATTACTGTATTAGCGAATGAATAGTGTCAGTGGGCATGCTGTTTGATCTAAACCGTAGAATCGAGTAAATAGAACCCGATTATTTGTAGAATAACTTTAAAACAGATCGGAAAATCGAAACGTTGCCGCGACCGGTATCGTTATGGGCGTACAAAATAATCGATTATCCGACGAGCGTAACAAGTCAGAAGTACGAAATAAGAAGATTCGTTGTTTTTGACCATTGCTTTAAAACACGACTGATTTCGCGCGGTAATCTATTTAAAAATAGAGACATTCGAATTTTGAAGATATTGGTCCATTCAAACAGACACATAAAAATAGGTACCAATATTTTTCAGATAACTAGATTGAAGAAGTGGCGTATTCGAATCTAAAACAAATATTATTGAAAACATCAGCTTAATTAACTAACATTTAAAGAACAACCGGTAAAAAAAGTTAGTAAACTAACTTTCTTGTAAGTCGGTTTAATAAGATATAGTTCTTCAAAACGATAATAAATTTTCGCATCGAGTTAAATAATTGTTATTTTCTTTCTTCGTGATCGAAGTAGTGTAACAACACGCAAATTGTTATCTGTATGCTTTATTTCCGAGCGATTATGGCAAAATTACTAATTTGATTAGATTGAATTAAATTAAAATCGGGCTTAAAATGTGGTAACACGTAATATTGCATAGAATTTCGGTGGTCGTTCGCAAACGTATCGGGGTTAGCTAGTGTCGGTAAGAAAGAGATGGTGATGGTGGGCGGACGGGGCGGCGTGTGCAGTGGGTAGTTGTGTGTGCAGATGGCGGCGGCGCCGCACAGCTCGGCCGCCGCCCTTCCACCGCCGCGCGCCGCAGCGCCGCGCGCCGCCTCCCGCGCCGCCCGCGCCGCCCGCCATGCGCCGCCTGTGAGTATACACCCGCACTCAACACCGCACTCACCGCACTCACCGCCGCCGCCATTACACTCTGTCCACTTACCAGTATTACTAATACTAATTACTCAAACAATATTCATTCTCTAAGTGCTAAGCACTTTGAGTTTAGCAATCGCTATCGCAACAATGATGGCTCCCTTCTCACTTATATTCTGGCCAATATAATTCATGTAAATTATCTATACAACCCTCCTATTTAGCCTAATATTTTAAAAATCTATTTAGGTGTATAAAATTGAGTCAACATTGCAATTAATCTTTGCATATACACTAAACAAAACACACTTTAGATTTTACAGGAAAATCTGAGTCACAAATAATGCAATGCCGCTTAAATAACGCATGTTTCGAAGCCTCTAATTATTAATTTATTTTATTATATCGTAGACATCTTATATTGCATGAATATTTATCGAATGTTGGTATATGTCATACAAATTGCATGTTTTGTGCCTTCCTGGAATGTCATTCATGTGTCATATCGAATTGTCGTGTTGTTATTGACAACCTTATTATAATAACAATGTTCTTACTCTGTACCCGTAGTGTAAACATCGAACGTGAAAAACAAAACTAATTTGGTATCAAAAACGTTTATAGAAGACAAAAATATACGATCCGATTAGCGGTAGTGCGACCCGGGACGTATGACGTAACTGACCTGTATGGTGTTAAACAAACTTAAAACTTGTAATTAACAAAGAAATGCATTTAATAAGTGCATTTTCACACGGACGCTTTTTTCAATGTCGGGTTAATCCGTAAACTCTACTAGGGTCTAGGAATAATTCATACGATATTGTAGATTTTAGATTCCAGTTTTAAAAACTTGGTATCGAAACGATATTTCGGTACCAAGTATTTTTTTCCATAGGTACCCCATTGTAGGGATTATCAGTTAACGCGACATTGAAAACGGACCGCGCGAGTAAGTCCTAACTACCCGCAAAATATTAATAAGATTATTACAAAATAATAATGTTGTCAACACTCGCAATGAAAGTGATTGTAAGGTGGCAATATTAAAAGTTTATTGTCACTAAATAACCTTTCTAAATCATCACGAAGAACTCAGTGTGGCGTCTATTAAGTCCATAGATGTCGCTTGGTTCACCTTCATACATTTATTGTACAGGCCCATAATGTATTTGCTGGACAATGTCACTGCTTGTACCTCAACCAATATAGTCAGTATATATCTATATCTAACAGTGAAAATTGTACTGGGAGGGGGAGGGGTATGCCAGAGGTAGAAGAATTCCAGCTTTTGTAACCTTCGACCCAATATGCTGTGAATACGGGTGTTTTTTAGCCAGCACGGATATCGGGAAAAGTCTCTGAATATAAAGCGGAGGGACAATAGGGGGAGAAAGTTGACGCAGGTTTACGACTGAACAACCAATCGCATGTACCTGCGCGGTAGTTTCCTGGCCCCGCCTTCAGTTCAACAAAGGGACCTAAAAATATCTAAACCTAAAAGTATCTGCAAAATAAAAATAAATAAAGACATCCCTTTGCTAAATCTTTATTCAATAATAAAAAGCCTGGCATATCCCTACGCTAATCCCAGATATTTTGGGATCTGGTCTACCGTTAATTAAAGACTATAATTGCTTAAAATACGTCAATATAATACGCATAAAATATCATATCAATAAATCACCATTCCGTTATTTTCATAAACATCTCAAGTATTCACGTTATCTTTTAAAAATGTAACAATTACAAGTGGTGACATTACAGCATTGTTACGGTTTACATGATAACATCTACCTTTCATCTCAAGTTCTAACTCGCTCGCCATGTCAATAGTCCATGGGATATTCATTCATGAGGTTTTTGTGTCGAGTCTCTGGGGCCAGAGTAAAACGGTTATACGTATCTTGGTTTACTGTAAAGACGCTCAAATATTTAAAGTATATTTTAATTGGCTCAATAGTTGTGGGGTTGTGGTAAAAAAAAGTTTTAGGTCTTGTTATCTAGTATTAGAATTTTCTGGTTTTAAAGTGGGTGCTACTGTTAGCTTTTGACTTTGGGTATTAACTTTCTTTTCTTCTAAAGAGGGGCTTATTTCTTGTACTAAATTATTGACTGAGATAAATTATAGTAAAACGAGCCGATGATGAAATAAGAAAGATGATTACATAATAATAATAATATGGTAAAAAGTCGAGTTTTTCTGGGTCTTTTAATGTATTAATTAGAGGGGAACATACGTATATCGTTGGACTTGCCCCCTGTGTGAGTGGTACTGACGCATACGTGTCCGGCACAGGGGCGTGGCGGGCGGCGCGGCGTGCTCGCCCGGCAGCTGCGGCGCGGCGTCGCCGGCGCCCGGCGGCAGCGCGCCCCCCTCCGCCGGCGCGCCGCCGCCCTCGCCGCACCACCAGCCGCTGCCCAACCATCAGGTAAACACTAATCTTGTGTTGTATATTTACTGCGCTCTGTGGACCATTACGAACATTATTCTATTTGCGTTTCCAACTTGTGCATTTGTACAGCTTCATCGGATCCGACAATGCTTAGTCTTAAAAGCTTAAGGGTTGCTAAAGAAGGGAAGTGGGGTACAAAACAAATAGTAAAAATGTTGATCCTTAACCACTTCAGATAACTTACCTACCCACATTAAATTATTGATTAAATATATTGCACTATCTGTATCAGTCAACCGGCATCGTACCTACAACGCTGCACACGCCGGCGCCGACGCCCGACCCGCACGCGCCGCCGACGCCTGCGCCGCCATCATTGCCGCCGCCCAAAGCATACCCACAGGTATTGTACACATTTGACGATCGAGAGTCTTTTACCTAATAAATTAATGTTTTCCAAAACACTTTGTTTTTGTGAAACAAGTAATTTAATTGTTCATAATTTGTACGTGTATAATGTTGTGCAGGGCGACTCCCCCGGCGGCGGCGGCGGCGGCGCATGCGCGGTGTCGCGGCGGCCCGTGCTGCCGGCCGCGGCGCCGCGCCTGGACCCGCTGGAGGACGAGCACTCGCTGCACATGCTGTACGACTACACCACCGTGTATGCCTGGTGCGTATACACTCTGCACTGGTACACTGCCACATGGCTGTACTCTAATGCAAGAAAACTCACAAAGCGACTTAAAACTGTCTAAAAACACCAAAAATATATTGTCGCAATCGGTTACGGCCCTTTGAATGTAACCACATTTAAGTTGACACTTCTCTTTTGCACCATTATTCTGGGTGAATTTCAGTTTCAGGCTTTAGTTCACATTTTTATTTAGGGTGACTTGTTCACTATCACCACTTTATTTGGTGATTCTAGTTAAGCTTTATGTATCTACGGTGCTTATGGTACGCCACACTTTTTGTAGAGCGACTATGGTCCATCACGCGACATAATATGTTCCACCGTATTATGTATGTAGGGTGACCCCAATTCACCATGTCAAGGATGGTACGACAAGTGTTGCGAGGTATACACGGACACGTCATCATGAAATACATTTGACGTGAATCTTTAACTCGCTACAGAAAACACCGGTTTGCGCATCAATAACATTCAAGCTTTTGTTATTTTGTGTTTAATACTTGGTGACATTACAAAAAAACTGACATTGGTTTTGGTGTTTCTTTACCCCCTTTTCTGTCAATTTTGTGACGTACAACAAGTGTTCATATATTGACATTAAATCACATATAAGCTGCTGAAAACATCATTCACTTGTGAACGGGAGAAAAAAAAAAATACATAGATGTTTTCTCAACCACATTACAGAGAAATATATTTTTCAAAGAGAAAGATAAATAAGCAACATAAGTTAAATTTTTCATCTTTCACCTTCACAATCACTAATAAAATCATCGTACTACAGGTTAGAGCACCCGGTAAAGCGGTTCAAGTCAGAGCAGAGCAGTTTCCGCGAGGAGATGGCGCTCGGCGCAGGCGCGGCCGCCGACCTGTATGCCGGCCACGACCACACCAAGATGGCCGCCATGCTTGACCACACGCTGCTCGATATCAAACAGGAAAAGCATGATCATAACGTGAGTTAACATGTTTAAGAAATAGGAAAGATGGAGACAAAAGTGGAATTATCTATAGACATTTAAAAGAAGTAACGTTGTGATTCTACGTAGGTTGTCATGAGCATTGAGGTCTAGCAAAACTTGACGCGAGTTCTCAATCAAGATAATTTCAACAGCTTCCACCAAAATGCGCGGGATTAGTGGGGTAGAGAATTATGTATTCTCTCTTATTTCGATTCCTGGAATAAATCCAGAAGTAGTCTTTAGTTGTCTTTAGTGGAATGAGGTATGAACTGACGGAAGGACGCCGCTTTTTGGCGTCATCCCCCCCCCATAATTATATGCTGGGCCTGGTGTTGCAAGAGTGCATAGGTTACGTTAACCGCTTACATGATTTACATATAAACTTCGATCAGTATAAAAAAAAATTGTCGACTGTCAGTAAAGACAGGTCTGTCTTTTTGAGTAAAGACAGCGCTAACTTATTTTTTTATTTATAAACAGGAGGATACAAAAGAGTACAAGAATCTATTCACATCAGATGGACTGTGCCCGACGTTCAAAGACTTGGAACAGATATTCGACAACTCAGACGACGCAGCCAGCGGTGATGAGACGGTAAGACTTGTGAGTGTACCTTTGTATATTATTATTCATTTTAGTTCTATAGTTTTTGTTTTGTGAGTAGATAAGCCTCGTATACATCATTGCTCATTGACGTGTGGCGTTCCCAAAGGACGAGCAGCTACCAAGCAATAATTTGGGTGAAACCGCTAAACATTTTGTACGACATTGTTTAATATAGAGGCAAAAATATTTAAAAGAAAAAAAAAATATACTATATATGACATTGTTTTTGATTGAATACGAGGTATAAATAATGATTAAATTTTTTTATTAGAGTAAAATGCATGTATGTGACTTGGATATTAAATTAATTTTACAAAAGTTGCATTTAAATTATTTGAAATATTCATGTAGTAATGTGTTGTTTAGTGTATGTTGGTATATGAGTGTGGTGTTCCAGCTGCAAGTGTCGACGCCGCCGGACTCCAACAAGTCGATGGAGGAGAGGTGCGGCGGGCGGGGCTGCCCGCGCGCCGAGGAGCTCAGCAAGATGTTCCCCACGCCGCCCAGCATGGAGGCGCACGCGCAGCCGTCGCCCGGCTTCTGCCTGCCCGACGACGCCACGCCGCTGCGCCACCTGCACGCGCAGCCCGGCTCGCCGCCGCCCGACGCCGCCATCGAGGTGCGCAGCGACCACTGGGACGCGGGTCACGTCAGCTTACTCCATGCTAACGATACACCTGTCTGCAGGACTGGTCCTACGTGTTCAAGCCGCCGACGGTGTCCAAGTACGTGGGCTCGTCCAAGTACGCGCCGCTGGCCACGCTGCCCAGCCAGCAGCTGCCGCCCGTCAGCCTGCCGCCGCACGCCGTGTACCGGCCGCGCTGCCACCACGACCACGACCACGACCACGACGCCAAGAGGGAGGAGGATACCGATACCAACACCAATAGAACAGGTAACGAATCATTCTTTGGCTCCGTACATTTTTACTTGTAAGTTAAAGCAGTTAAATAACAGATTACTAAGAAGCGAAATTTTTTGATCCCTTCAAATCATATTTAAGGATATAGACAGCCTACGATTAGTTGTCGGATTTAGTGATATTACTTGACTACTTAAATGTTGTATTTGAAATGTAGCAGGTGTAAAGCGTGCGGCGTCCCCGCACGGCGGCCCCGGCGCGGGCGGCGCGGGCGGCGCGCGGGCGCGGGCGTGCGCAGGCGCAGTGGAGGCGCCGGGCGGGGTGCGCGCGCGCCGGCCGGCCGCCGCGCCGCCGCTGCACGCCGCCTGCCCGCTCATGCTCAACGTGCTGCTGGCCGACACCGTGCTCAACGTCTTCCGCGACCACAACTTCGACAGCTGCACGCTCTGCGTCTGCAACGCCGGGCCCAAGGTAACCTGCACATTTCTAATTCATGTTTAACTTTTTGATTTTAATATCTATTATTTCAATAATGTAACATTGATTTGAAATAGGTGTGATCGAATTTAAAAATGTTATAAAATTCCTCAGGTGGTAGGCAACATCCGCGGTGCGGATGCAGCGACGTATCTAACGGGCTGCACGGGGACTACACCCCCCGGGGCTCCTCACGGTGACGACGAACCCTCACACTGCACCTGTGGCTTCAGTGCTATACTCAACCGGCGCCGGGCACATCGAGCCGGACTCTTCTACGAGGTCTGCAAATTTAGACAATATTTTATTCACTTTTGAGCTTAGATCTATAATTGAATTTAAATATTTAAGTCTAATTTAAAAAAATACAATCAACTTCTCAGCTCTAGCTGCAATGATCTGTTGGCAAATAATTCCTGTCCATCTCTAATGTATTTCCAGTGGCGTAACAGCGGACAATTTGATTTTGTGTGCATTTTGTGACATTGCTAGAAAACGTGTCCATTTTGTGACTTTGATAGAAAATTATAGTTATGCTCTCATACTTTGTACGCAGCTCATATGAAAGACAGATTTAGAAATTAATGCCCGAAATCACGCAGTAATGATTAGAATTAGAATATAATAAATTTCCAGGACGAGATGGAGATCACGGGCCTAGCGGAAGAGCCGTGCTCGGGCGCGGCGGGCGGGGCGGGCGGCGCGGCGGGCGGGCTGGGCGACGTGGCGCGCGCGCTGCTGGCCACGTGCGCGGCGCCGGGCGCGGGCCCCGCCGAGGCCGTGGCGCGCGCCGCCCGCCGCGCCGCCGACCACCCGCCCAACGACGACCACAAGCTCAACCTGCTCGAGTGAGTGCTAACACGCACGGGACCACTGCACGCATGTCGGCACACCCTCACCACACAGGGCAACATGGCGGCAGCGCGACGAACAGCGCTAAGAGCAGAGTGTGGCGTGGACACTTTACCCTATACTAGGCGACATGACGCGCGCGCTGCTAGCCACTTACGTTATTCTACTTAAATTGCGTATTGGCAAAATTGTATTTATAAATAAAAAAATAACACTAACCCATATATATTACATATTTATACATATTTAATTACATATTTATACATATTTAATTACATATTTCCATTCCACTTTTTAATCTAATCGGGTAGGAGGCTCATTTATAATTTAAATTAGTTGGGTCTAACAATACATTTCATGACAGATACACAGACGGCGGCACAGCGGCGACGCGAGCGTTACGAGCATCCGTGAGTTCGGGTTCAAGTTCGAGCCCCGCCAATCCCACCACCAGCAGCGCCGTGCATCGCTGGCCCTTCATCGGTGCACGCGCACCCAGGTCTTCCCGTGACGTAGTCAGGTAATAATAATTAAAATTAATCCTCTTGGGAAAGTAGATCAAAAAGATCTGTAATTAACATAATTATTGTTTATTGGCAGATTGATGCGACGTCTCCGACCTCTGTTACAAGACGCGATACAGAAGCGTTGTTGCGGTGCCCGTATGTGGGACGGAGTGACCGGTCCGCTCACGTGGAGACAGTTCCACCGCCTCGCCGGACGCGGCAACGAGGACCTGTGCGAGCCGCAGCCCGTGCCGCCGCTGCTGGTGGGGCACGACCGGGATTGGATCTCGCTGTCGCCCTACGCGCTGCGCCACTGGGAGCGCCTCGCGCTGGAGCCCTACTCGTACGCGCGCGACGTGGCCTACGTCGTGCTGGCGGCCGACTGCGACGCGCTGGCCGAGCCCATCCGCGCCTTCTTCCGCGAGCTGTCCACCGCCTACGAGGCGTGCCGCCTGGGCCGCCACCAGCCCATCGCGCGCGTGGCCCGCGACGGCATCGTGCGCGCGCCGGCCGCGGCGGGGCGCGAGGCGCGCGAGGACTGGGCGGGCGCGCTGCCGCCCGGGCGCCTGGGCGCCTGGCTGCGCGCCTACGCCGACACGCTGCGCGCGCAGCTGCTGCCGGCGCTCAGCGCGCTCAGCGTGGACCGCGCGCTGCTGGAGCCCGAGCGCGCCGCCGACGCCATGCGGCCGCCCAGCACGCCCGAGCCCGCCACGCCCGGCGCGCCCGAGCCCGACGACGCCGCGCCCGCGCCCGCGCCGGCGCCCGCGTCGTGGGACGAGGACGAGGCCGGCGCGCCCGCGCTCGTGGTGTACGTGGTGGAGCCGCCCGCCGCCGGCGCCGCGCGCGCGCCCGCGCTGCACGCGCTGCTGCGCCTGGCCGCGCGCACCATGGACCATCTGCACCATCATAACCCGCTCGTTAAGGTACCACACCTATCTAGTTTTCTACTGTAATATGGTAGGCATAATGTTCACTGATATAAATATGTCATAAGTTATTGTTTGACGTAGTCAGTTGATTAATTGAGATGTGATATACTAAGTAATTGTTGGCACTTGCAGATAGTATCTCTCGAAAGCATATGTGCGCGCTGGGGCCTGGGCTCGGAGCCGGGCGTGGCGGGCGCGGTGGGCGGGGCGGGCGCGGGCGGGGCGGGCGGCGGCGCGGACGTGCGCGCGCTGGCCTTCAGCGTGTTCAGCGGAGCGCGGCGCCTGCTGCAGCACCACGCTAACGGGAAATCTCTCACAGGCTTCGGCACGGCTGCCGACGCCAACCTCTTCCTGCAGGCCAAAGATGTAAGTACGAATACAATTCTCCCTATAGTACCCCTATAAGTACTGTTTGTTTTTATGCATAAATGGTGCGATGTATTTTGTACAACCGTATTGTAATTGGCTGCAGGAGAAGAACCGCGCCGCATACAAGCTGTTCTCCCCCGCGTGGGTGCTGGCGGCGCCGCGCGCGCTGAAGGAGGTGGCGGAGACGTGGGGGCAGGGCTCGGGCGAGCAGGGCGGCGTGCTGTTCCTGTCCTACTGCCTGTCGCACGACCAGCGCTGGCTGCTGGCCGCCGCCACCGACGCGCGGGGCGAGCTGCTCGACACCGCCGCCATCAACATACACGTGCCACACAGGTAGTCTCTTCTAATGTAATGCTGCCTACTACTTCGTTCTCATGGAACCCTTTTTGGGGAAAAATACATGAATCCTGATACACATCCATTTAGTTGTAACGAACAAACAAAAAAGCTATTTTCACGTTTCTTTCTTAAAAATTAACGGAATTCCCAATACAAATTTACACCCGCGTTTTACCCCCATAAGGAAAGTCATTTCTTTCCTCAAAATTTTCGTTAAAATTTTGCATCTTGTTCAAAAATTGTCAGTAGGGTATGCATTGATATATCAGTCAACCAGTTAGTTACTCCTTTTATATGTTGATAAGTTAAAAAGTTACAATCCCTGAACGTGAACAGAGTCTTGCACGCATTGAACACACTCGAGCGAATTTACTTATGGTAATCATATAACATTTGAATAAGCAAATAAACTAACAATACCAATTTGACTCGGTTATAAAACTTTAAAATTCGTCTACGAATGCTTACGGACGGGCATATTGAACCTTAGTACTTAAGTCTGACCCAACATACAACTTACTTTTGATGTAATATCCACTTTACGCTAAAGTTCTGTGGATACTTCCAGATCGCGACGACGACGAAGCGGTCCAGCGCGGCGGCTTGGACTAACTAAGCTCATGGACTTCACCCTGGGTGTAATGAGTCAAGCCGCGCAGCCCTGGCGACTAGTGGTCGGACGTGTCGGTCGCATCGGACACGGGGAACTTAAAGGTAAGATAAACATTTTCACAACAAGATGAACATGAACCGAGCATAGAATGAGTCGCTAACACACAATACACTCAGGCTGGAGCTGGCTGCTGTCGCGCAAGCACCTGGTGCGCGCGTCGGCCACGCTGCGCGACATGTGCGCCAGCTGCGGCGTGCTGTACCCGGGCGGCGTGCCGTGCATCCTGTCGGCCTGCCTCGTGTCCACGGAGCCCGACTCGTGCCTGCGCCTCATGGCCGACCGCTTCACGCCCGACGAGCGCTTCTCGCAGGCCTCCATCCAGTCGCACCTGCACACGCCCCGGGACGTCACCGCCACGCACATCCTCGTCTTCCCCACCTCGGCTACCACGCAGGTTTGTCAATCCCCTACTTACACTGTCAAACATCTAATGTTTACAATACTATTATGTTTTACATATGCGATCAACCAATATTAACCAATTGTATTGTAGTCGAATCAGATACCTTTTGAACCACCGATGGCGAACGGCGAGGACAGTGACATGATGTTCTTAAACGTGGACATGGGAGATGAGGACATGGGCGAGGACAACATGACAGATCTACTGATCGGAGACATGTTCAACATGTGGACGGCCAACAGTCCGCGACGCAACGACGACGACCCTGCTGTTAGTCCACAACCGCATCTGCATCACCAGACCTCTTTCCATCACCAGGATGATAATGCTGCTGTTAGTATTTTTTTATTTTGTAGTTTCTAATATACTGTCTAAAACTAAGCAAAATAAACTTTCTATGGCAGATAGATTATTGGGGTTATTGTTTACGGAATTGGAATAGAACGTCGCTAGTTGTGTTTAGTGTGACTGTCACGCTCCCCCCCAGGAGGCGGTGGGCGCGCTGCTGCAGCAGCCGCTGGCGCTGGGCTACATGGTGTCGACGGCGCCGCTGGGCGCCATGCCGGCCTGGTGGTGGGCGGGCTGCGCGCACCTGCGCGACGCCTGCCCCGCCTTCCTCAAGAACGCGCTGCACCTGCACGCCGGCAGCCTGCAGGCCGCCGACGACTACACCTCGCTCACGCAGCGCCGCGACCACAACACGCACCCGCTCGACTCGCAGACCACCACCGATGTGCTCAGGTACCTACCTAACCACCACACTTGTCTACTTACAACAACAACATTATAAAATGTGAAACAGTTCTTGAGGAATTCTTCCATAAATCTGATTACTATTTGCTTCTGCTTAAGTATATCTTAAAATAATTGGCAGTTTAACCATAAATAATATCATCTAGCCAAGATTTTATTCTTGCAAAAATTTACAAAAAGCAAAATTTTATTGTAGTGTCATTTTTTATTGACATAATTTTAACACAATCTACCTTTATTTCAGGTATGTGCTAGAAGGCTACAACGCACTGTCATGGTTGGCGCTAGACGGAAACACGCACGACCGTCTCTCCTGCTTGCCACTGCATGTGCAAGTTCTCATGCAACTGTATCATACAGCTGCAGCACTTGGCTAGAAGGATCAACCTTGGAAATTGGCCATAGCCAATGTTCAACCGACTACCAACATTCTTGAAGATTATCAGCCTCAACCTTGTGTCAAGAACAAAATTGTGGTGATAATTCAAGCCAGTGTAATACAAGTGCAGTGTTTAGTGAAGTGCCTGTGATTATGAAGTTAGCAGTTCACGTGGAAGGATATTGGATTCCTTTTGTACAGCATCAAGCAGGTAGCCTTAACATCTAAAACATTTTATCTCAAATCTATTTCTAGTAAGGGATGACACTATGTGATGAGGATGCAAAGTCGAGCCTGCCTAAAATCTATTTATTTGAGTAAATAATTATTAAAGTTGGTATGGGTACTTGTCATGATGTATGAATAATAGTATAAATTATTGCTACCTCTACTACTACTACTTAAATTTTCATTCTATTTATTTATGTATCACAAAAATGAAAAAATATTATGAGTAGATCTTTAATTAAATATGATTGGAAATAAAAGAATAATTTTATCTTGCTGTATATCTAATAATTATCTCTAAAAGTATAGTAGTCCTAAATTATTTGAAACTTTATAATAAATCAACATTGACATAGAATATAGTATTGCTCATACGTCATTACAAGTTAAAGTAAGGTTAATGACTAAAGGCAGCGTAAATGTAGACTTGTAGATGATGACAGTACTTAGATAATTGGTAGGAAGTGTAAGTTGAGGGCCTCGTTATATGTTATTGTTGTCAAGCGTTGGTGCAGTTACCGTATGGTAGTAGGGGATGGTTAAGAGTTGGCATGAGATGTGGTTCACTCTGTTTAGTAATATTGTTTACATAGTAGCATGTTACGGACAGGAATTCAGTGATAAGCAGACCAGTATCACAATCAAAGCTAATTAAAAGGTTTATGTATGGTCTTGGACAGATAATGTTTACCAAATTTTAATTCGGTTCCATCTCACACTGTGTATTATGGTCAAAGATGTGATATCAACAACATAATGTACTACTTGTTAAATTACATATAAGTAATGCAAAAGGCTGCCAAAAGTTTTCGCAAATTCTTAGTTGCATTGTTTAAATATTTTTGAGTAACCATAATTATGAAGCATTAAATTATATAAAAATTTATTTGGTTATGCCAGGACATATCTGATGACATTTTGTACCAGTTAAGTTTAAAAGGTATCTACTCATCTTTGACATGGGAGAGTCATAGTTTACATACATGATGGAGCCATAAATATAAAAATTGGAATAGGAAACAAAAATGTACAAACAATATTATAGACCTTAGGGTGGTAAACACTGTCTCTGACTGTAAATAGTTCCTAAGGCATTCTATGCTGAGTAAGTTAAAGTAGAGTTAAAGGCCTGCCTTCATTATACTGCCTGTTACTAAGAATTGAATTTAAATATAATTAATATATACTAAACAGTGTGAATAAAATATTTACCATCACTGCACACATTTATATGGAAATATCAAAAATGTTATAAATAAATAAAGAAAATTTTAAAAATACAAGCAGGTTAAACCAGGGATCTAGGTTTTATAAGTTTGAACACAAAATATGGTCCAATTTGGCATATAAACATTTTTGCATGTTTTATAAGAATCATACATGCACACATGTATGATAAAGGCATTTCATTTTCATTGCTTATGCTGGTCAATGTTAAGTCGAATAAATAAAGGTTTTTATAAAGGTTAAATATCAGTTCAAACAAGCTTCCATATTATCAAACTTCTGTTATTAGTTAAAATGGACTAGGTCAGAGTTATCTTGACATAAAAACCTTTTTTATAAATGCAGAAAATTATACAAGTTGCATTCAAATTTTATAAAAAATTTACTAAATCTGCTGTGCATCTTTTGAATTGAAAATCACTGTCTTTTTCTGTCAATTACCATTATAAAAGGAGAGGATTTAGTCCTGTAATTAGTTCACTTTTACATGCTTGTTATCTATGTGAATATAATAAAAAAACAAAAACAAGTATAAATTGAAAAGCTTCTATAAAGTCAAATCCCCTTTGAAATAAAAAAAAAATGGTTTATCCTTTGGGAACTATGATGACACAGATACACATTTAACTACACCATTTTCATTGGGGGTTAAAAATGATAAGACTAGGACAATAATATAATGTCTAGACTACTTGAGTTCTGTTCTTTTATAATGATTTTTGTAAGAAAGGGAGATGTTGTGTGATGAAAATTGGTTTTAAGTGATATGCATCAGAAAATGCACAGTGGTTGTTAGGATTTTATCAACAACACAATAATATGATTTTTGCTAAAATCAATAAAATTTCTTTAGAAAATTTTACAAGACACAAATATATTTTTTCTTATAACAAAATCTTCCAGACAGATGTTCTTCCTGATCTCTCGTTCCAATATCAAAAGTGAACCTCATTTTGCATAGCATCATTTTGTTAGACAGCCATTTACTTAGTAATCTTTGAAAATGATAAATAAATGTAGAAAAATTAAAATTATACGCCAGATTCGCGGTAAATGCAAATAAGTAACGATTTATGTGGGATTATTGTAATTTGTAGATAGATAATTGCTCACAATATCCCTTTTCTCCTTTTTCCTCAAATATTTTCCACACCTCGACATGAACTTCCGTCGATTTTAATTGTAGCTAGTATTAAAATTATTAGCAAAATAAAATTTTCATGTTTTCAATTCAAATAAAATTAATAACAAAATAAGATTTTGAATTAAAACTCGTTTAGCTTGCATTTAATTGGTATTTTCTGCAATGTAGAAAGTTATTTCCAATATGTATAGCTACTTGAGCTTAAAGGGCGCACGGCAAAGATAAAGTATAGCTCGTCATTCAAACTAATGGCTATCACACTGTACACAATATATATTTTGATAGCCCATTGGATTGTATGACTAAAATTATAGTATCTTCGCCGTGTCTGACGCCCTTTATACATATTTTAGCACAGCTATATCACCTCATGTTTCTCATACACATCAAGTTTTTGTGTTGATCTCAATAGCTACTCTTTTTTTTTTACTTTTTCACTGACCATTGTTTAATTTATCAATGTCCTAGTTGTGTGAAATTCACAAAATTTTATATCGAATGCACGGTTCAATTAATTTATTTGTTCAATCCACACACAATGTTTTTAATAACAAAGATTTAGACATCACATATTTTATATCTGATTTTCATTATAAAATATTTAAATTGCAATCACCTTTAGACTTATTTCTTTATGAAAAATGATGTCACAATACATATTTACAGCTGTAACATACGTTGTTGAGTTGTATGTATTTAATGTAATATATTTTTATAATTTTTTCGTTATTTTATTAAACCGGTATGAATTACCAAAGGAGTTAGTATTTTAGATATTTTTTTTACTGATGTTTCATATTAATCGTCCACCAAAACATCTCATTTATCATAGCAACAAACATCAACCTCGTACATAGGCTTTTTCGCAAAACGCAATTTATTTTCTATTTATAGCGTTCAGCACAATTTCTCAAATCATGTAGTGTGCAATTTATAGGGACAAATGTATTTAGGCAAATTGACCACTAAATAACTTGCGTTATGTAAATCTGTACAGTTTTATACGAGGGGATCAAAGCTCAACATTGCTAGTTCACGCAAGACTTGCATTGCACTGACATTTTAGCAGAATACCAATGTTCAAATTATGTAATTCACTAATGTTAACTGCTTTGTATCAGTGTAATGCCAGTCAACATAATACAATAAAACAGATATGCTAGAAAATATTTCTTATGATAATGGAATATGGAAACCTCTAAACAGAAATCTTAGTAGTAACACCAATAGTTTACGGTTAGTTAAAATAAAATAGTGATAAAGAACGCCCCCTAGATGATGTTTGATGTAGCATTTGTATAATTAGACATTGTCGTTTTATAACAAAAAATATATAAAATGGAGCCATTTGAAACAACAGAAGAGCGTGTTGATACGTCGAATCTCCGACAGTTTAGTAGTTATAATGAAAATTTTCTATTTTAATATATTATTAAAGCATAAGCGTAGGGAGGTGTGCTGTGAAAACAAATCTGTAAATATGTCCGATGCGTGGTTTGGATCGTGTATTACTCATTTTTTATCGATATATTATTCCATTTTTAATCTTATTTCTGTGGACTGAGTTCGGAAAAATCAAAAATCCTAAATCAATTTTTCGTATTGAACAAATTATCAGAAATCAGATTGTAAATTATTTTTTGTTGCTTAGTACCTAATTATTTTTTGTATTGTCAAGTGATGTAGGCAATTTGTACAGGTTTTTGTATGTAATGCGCGTGCGCAACGCCGCGGCGGTTTGCATAAATTATTTAATTATAGACGCGGCCCACCCGCCACTTAACTGAATTATGCCTAGTTGAATATGAAATGTTTTAAATGTGTTACAGCATTTGAGAATATTTAATGATGTTGTATATAGTTTATTATTTGTTTTGTAAAACATTTTGTACATATACTCGATGTAGTATCGAATACCGTTAATTATTTGCCCACATTGCCGATGTATAATGGAGCATGTTTTAAAGAAACCACTCGTAATATTTTGTACAGTTGTTAAGCGAGATTCGTAGTTGAATGAATTATTTTAAGGATTTCGTTTTTTTTTGACTTTTTTGTTATTGTGAATTTGTCAATTTTTTTAGGGAATTGGGATCGTACTGTACATAGACCTCACCATTTTGTCATATATTAGTTGTAAGCGGTCAAATCTGATGATTGATGTGGAAATCAAATTTTCTAAATGGAGCAATCATTAGAAATTCGTAAAACAAAATTAGTGTAATACTTGATATTAATATAACTTTATAAATAACTGTGAAAATAGGTAATAATAATTATGAATAAAATATTACATATTTAAAAGCATTGTTTTATTTTGATTAAATGTTTTGATATAATTAAAATATATTATGACCAGCTGTGGGCGCCCCTGCTGGAATGGTGTATTATTCAGCTTAAAAGACAGATTCGAAAAATGCCAGAAACGCAAAATTTTCGATAAAAAAAAGTTTTTTTTAAGGTGGTCCACCTTTAAAAAAGATACCTACATGTTTTTGTTAGCTTTTCCGAAAGAATAGAACACCTTATGAACCGTAATTACTCTATTGCTTCTAGTGAAAAAACTAATTGAATTACGAATAAACAAATTAATGTCAGAAAAGCAAATGAATATCGGAAAAATAAAACATTCATTTGTTTTTTCGACATTTCTCGACATTTGTTTTTATCCTTCTCTCAGTGACGCGCAAATAATTATTTTTGAATTTGGCAATGACTTCATAAGAATCTGAAAAGCTTATTTGGCATTTCGATAATCTCGTTATTATAAGGATCTGGCATTTAGCGATAACTACTTTTAAATCGATCTGGAATTCTGCGCCTAAACTTAATTAATTTGCAAGTTTTACAGATTTTTTAAATGCATATTGCATAATAAGACCTGATAATAATATGTAGGTACTGTTCTTGTTCTTTCAAGCATAACTTTTTAAATAAGCACAGTGCTAAACATAAAATAAATTTTCAAACAACATAACACTACAGATATTTTGCCCAAATATGTAAATAAATAATTGTGTACCTACTTTATAAATCTGCATTATTCTTAATTAGCGACTTTTTAAATTAATTAAAGCGATACTTGACTTAATAAACTATAAATTACAGTTACAGCACCACACATGACATGACCTTTATGGTGCCCATGAGGGCACAACCCTGGGCAACATCCCTCTATACCTCAATGACTTAATGACCTAATGACATACTGAAAAGGCTATGTAACAATTATAAACTGTATACCTTGACCATATTCACACCCATTCTTCTCTTCAACAATTTGTTATTCTTTCTTATAGTGTAAAATAATCTAACTCTAATGAACAAAGCCTTCAAATAGTCTATTGGAAAGCAAGGGCAAGGCATCCCAAACTCGTATTTATCAAACTCCCTCAATATCTCATGTCCTATATTATATAATGGCATCACATCTGACTTTATATACTCTTTGAACTTATTTTCTAGAAGCATGAGATACTCTGTGAAGTCTTCAGGCGGCATCATTGCACAGTTTTCTAAATTTAAATCTAAACTTACACTACAGAGGTATGTCAGGCCATCTTTTTGCTGAACTTGGTAATCGTTCAGGTAAGCCGTGAACGCATCACAGCTATGTCGCTGAACGCATTTTAAATAACAATACCCACAAACATATACAAAACAATTCTTATCAGGTAAGCCTACCCTATAATCTGTTGTGTTAACCAACAGCGGTTGACTAGTTTGCAATTGATTTGGGGTTTCTTTATATTCTTCATCAAGTAACTGTTGACAGAACTCTTCCGAATCTAAAGAATTGTCTATACTATTATCACCTTTTTGCTTCTTTAACATATTGTAAACGAAGCTTCTAACAAAAGATTTATTAAACTGCCTAGGAGTGCATTCTTCGTTGCTATTGATCAGTTTCGTTTTGGTAAAAAATCTGTTTATACTGTTGTGGTTTAGGCGGCTCGTTAGTAAGTATTTGACGCCTAGAAAATGCAATTCGTCAAACAACTGCAATACAGAATTGATGGTTATTTGGAAATCCTCTACAAACTTCATGTTTTCGGTAACATCTGCGCCGTCCACTTTTCTGACTACCTTCAAATTTCGAAATACGTGTAACATTTCATTTAAGAATTCTCGCTGGTATTTCTTATTCGAAAAAGCTCTGCTGTATGGTGATTCTGCAAATTGGGTTTTGGAGTTTAACATTTTACATAAATAATTTAATTGTTTAAAGAAATCGTCATTGTTACTAATTTTAGAATACGACCCGTAGTCAAAATCACACGACTTTAAATTATTTTTAACGATTTTGAATAATTGTGCGGTGTCGTAGGTATGAAAGATATCTGTACCATTTATAGCGAAATATGTTTTGTCTGGCGATACAGTTCTAGATTCTGAAACATAAAGAAATTCAGATCTGGGATCAGACACAAACACCTTAACATCTAAACCAACATCAATCAATGTTGTTAAAACTTCATCTATCCAAGTTGAGATCTCAGGAAAATTATCATATTCAGATATGAAGGCATATGCTACTGGTTGACTCCAGTTCTCTAAAATGCCCTGGACCATAAGCAGAACTGCATATTTCGCCACACATGTATTTTGTTCACCATTTACATCATGTAACCCAATAATTCTGTCATGTGTAATATCATAATACAGATGTGGCTTTAGAAGAATTGTCCCAACAGAAAAACTGCAAATCCTTTTCTTAGTTGACATGTTATTTACTTTACATCTGAATGCTTTTATAAAATTCTCATTTAGTTTTGTTGATTTTGGTAGTAAAAAATATTTTAGATCCTCTTTTGATGGAAGAGTTAGCATGTCTTTTAGAAAGTTGTACAAATTACATGAGTAATATAAATTTATTGCAAATAATGTATAATTTATATTTTGCCTGCTTCTGGCAGACGATAAACTCCATTCAACCACTTTAAACAGACTAGAAGGTAAGAATTTCGAACACATTTGTAAAAATGATTCTTTATCAATTTTCACAGCCTCATCTGCATTTATTTTGTTTATGTTAAGTTGTGGAATAACTATCTTTCTTTTGTTATTTTCTGAAACAAATGTTTGGGTGCCTTTTGAAACTCTAATCACACTTTCACAAAATTGTGACATGTCTTCATAAGGTGGTAGACTTGAGGAACTAGCTGAACGTTGAGATCTGGCTGAACTTTGAGAACTTGCCAAACTTGGGGAACTTGGTGGGCTATTTATTATATTTAATTGATGATGACTACGTAACTTATTTTTATAATGTATTTTATTTTTTAAAGCCATAGCTTGTCTTACTGATCTTCTTTCTGGGTATGTTTGATTGTCAACTTGATGAATAGTTAGAGATGTTTGTTTTACTTCAATTGCTTGTGTAGCTGCGTGATATTCTCTCCAAATAATATTGCGTGCAAATTTAGGTGCTGTTCTTAAATTCTCTAAAGTCATTGGTGCTATGCACTGGGAGAGATCTAGACACAGAGTGGGAACTGCGTCTTTGGTCAAAAACTTCCGCCCCTCACGTAAATGGGACCGTTTCACATACTTTTTTTCAAAGTGAACCTCACAGATACGGTGGTTGCCTCTAGTTTTGAAATTATCCAATTTATTTTTTAAATCCATACGGTTTACAGCTTCAAGCCATTGATGTCTCCTTGAAAAAGATGAAAGCAAAATTAGATTTTCTTCTTACCAAACGTTGCTTTGTGCGTTTTGCAAGATACAAAACACAGGCACTCGGGGCAACTATGGGTTTTCCGATGCTGTGCGTAAATGGTCTCGTGAAATGAATGAATGAGAATATCATGCACACATTTACAGAGTGGGAAAAATGGCTAACGGCTTGGCATATTGTGAGCAAAAAATGTTCTCTTAGTTCCAGACTCTGCAAGCTCGGTCCAGCAAATATTGAGTTTGGTGCATGGGTGGCATCGTGCGTAAGGTCTTTAGTTACAAAAGTTTTCCTTCACAGTTAGTGATGTCTATGATTAACTAAGAAAGTCACATTGGTACATGCCAGGTTTGAACCCGCAACTGTGCTTGCAAACCAGGTCCATAACCAACAAGCCATCACAACACTCCAAGAGATGTTTGAATGTGTAAGAGAATTTCATAACATGGGCATTGTTATGATTAGCTTTTTATGATTAGCTTTATTAGTAGGTCAAAATACTGCTTGTGATCATTTTCTTTTTCTACAATTTTTTTTTACAAATTTTAATTTTAGTATTTAACACTAAAATTAGTTTAAATCAGCTTTATAAAATTAATAGTCTCGTTTTGTTCTGTGGTCAATTTGCTTACAGAAAAACTAATATGGAGGTAGGTCAACATTGTTTCAATTTAAATGAAATAATAAATTATCAACTACCTGTACAAGATTGTAGACTTATAATACGAAGTATAAAAGTGAGTAGGCACAACGGACGTTCAATTATGCATCAATAAGAATAGAATTTTTAAATTAAATTCACCTTTTTGGATCGCTGGGATATGAGAAAAACGACAGCTGTCTCTCTATGTAAGAACATCTTCTACATACTGAGCATGTCTTTCCAACCATTTTTAAGTTATTCCTATTTATCCATTCATTCTGTGTGATTTGATATCAGTGGAAGAAAATTTGTACACAAACAGAAGTCAGAACAGCTCGACAACTCGACCGACAACGACAACGAATGACAAACTGAACCACAGAGTTATTACTTATTTTATTAGGGACTGAGCTGATGTCATTCATCAGGCATGACTAAATGACTGACGGATTGAAATGAAGAACAGAACAGAACATGAAAAACTGACTTTTCTTTTCATATATATATTCATGAAAAAAAAACTGACACGGATGGGATTCAAACCCACGATCTTCGGCGTACCGTACCTACGCTCTAACCGCTGAGCCACCGTATCCTATCAGAATCAGTCGAAATTTCAATTAGACATGGTGATAAAACATGTAAAACATTCACAAAAAAAAACAAAATGTTTTTGTTGTTGTTTTTGTTATAATTCGCCAAAAGATAGGTAAAGCCATACAGCATTAATCATTTTAATCATTTTTTTCATAGGAACGACTTCAAACAATAACTTTTTTGCTTTCAAAATATCCTCTGACGTAAATGCAGTCACACATATTCTCAATAAGCTCGTCTCGTCCATAACTGATATTTTATTATACACGAAAGCATTGTCATGACTAAAAAATTTAGCCATTGACTTTAACCATAATACTCAGTCAACGACTTTAACTCATCGATTCCCGGCTAAGTTTAGGTATAAAAATCTAGATATCTTTGAAAGGCCCAGTATACGGCGGCCCTGCGGTGGCCTAAACGCGAATCATCCCCTAATCATCGATCGGCACGAAAAAGCATAAAGCAACAAAATTAGACTACCTACGTCTTCATAAAAAAATAAGGATATATTGATTGCACAACCACGTAGGTATACAAATAAGGTGCGCAGTATTAAAAAAAACTACACCTATCTTCGTTCTGTAAACTGTATTTTGTTCATAAATACTTTGTAAACATACATACTTTACATTTAGGTCATAATCTAGTTGAAAAGTAAAGAAATATTGATTAAACAACACATACAAATAATTGCGCGACAAGAAATTTATGACCGACTTTGACAACCATTAACAAAAACCCTTTAGTCCAACTAAATCTGATAACATGATAACATCTATCGAAATTATTTAAAAACAATTATTTTCGCAAATGATTATCAACAGCTCTACATGTTTTTTCGAATTCCCGCCAAAAAGAGAGTTTGACGAAATGAAGAAAAAAAAATTACTTTTCAGCTCAATGGCGACCATAGAGAAAGTATCCAACTGGCGACCAATCGGCAATCTGGCGAGTGGCAAGGCGACTGACATCTGCATCTGACATTGACATGTGTACATCTGTCGTTACTTGACTTTTTTGACTTGTGCATTTCTATTTGTAATGTGTTGTTTTCCTTTATTTTCCTATCAATACCATTAATTCAATATAGTTAATAATATTGGAAATGTATATAAAGTAGGTAACGTATAGAAATACGGGTTGATAATTACAATTTCCCGCATAACCGATCACAAGTTTGCATGAATATTTATACATGACAATGAAAATAAACGAGAAGAATTTGTGCGCTTTCGCGTCGTCAGCTACGCCGGTAGACCGTGACGGGTGGCTGGACATGCGAGGCGAAGTCGGCAAGAACTATCAGAAGCGATGGATCGTGTTGAAAGGAAACTTACTGTTCTACTTTGATAAGAAAGGTGATAAAGAACCAGTAGGTGTGATTATACTAGAAGGATGTACTATTGGTAAGCATCACAAGCCAACTAGTTGCTTTTAAATTTAATTATAAGCTTCAGTTTGGGTCTAATGATAGCTGTGACATTATCTTTTATGTGTACCTAAGTAGAGGAAAACAATATTCTAAACATTAAAGCTGTTGATTTCCTGAAACAATTGTATTCCCGAAAGCTAAAATTTATAAAAAAAATATGATCAAATTTCGACCACTGACTGGAGCACTAGTTCTTATAAAAATTCTAAATATAAAAAAACTATAATCAGGTACATTGATTTATTTATTCCCGGCCTTGGCGTCTGTTCGCATGGGCCTTAATGAATTATAAGATAAATTTACCGACTTATCTATCCATTAATTTGTCTAATTGTTATTCTAATTATCTTACTGCTACTATGGTTTTAGTGAATATTGACTTCATATATTGTTTTGCGGCAACATTACAATTAGCGTCTTTGTAAGTGTCTTTTACAGAATTAAACAGACAACATTATGATTATTGCTGTGTATGAGAAGAGGCCTTTGCCATATTGGGACAGTTACAGGCTGATTTATTTTATTTTATTTTTTAAACAGACAACAATACAATCACAATATTGAACTACAATTTTAAAGTGTTATTATTTCCAAAGTTATTTTATCATTCTTTAAGCTATCTGTTTGGAGAATCCATTGAAGTAAATTGATTTCTTAAAAAACTGACTAACAAACAATTGTGAAAAATGATTGACCACGAAGAATAAATGAGCATAATGACTACAGAATTTTTTCTTCAAGGCAGTAACAACAACTTTTTCCACCAACAGAACTAACAGAAGAAGAGGCATACAGTTTCAAGATCTCGTTTCAGTGTGATGGTGGCCGTACCTACTTCCTCTGCACGAACTCTCAGTCATCCATGGAGACGTGGATGAAAGCTCTCGCGTGCGCCAGCTACGATTACATGAAGTTGATGGTATCGGATTTGCAGAGACAGTTAGATGAAGCACAAGGTAGGTACTATACTAAGTCTTATCAAAAAGGCATAGTACAGTGCAGTGGCAGAGGCATTTGATTTTATGGATTTAAGGTTTTACATGAAATATTTTTATTTGTCCTTGTTAGCGGAGGCAGCGGCTGAGGCAGCACTGGTAACAGTAACTCCTCCTGATGAAGAACCTAAAGTCCCACCCAGAGGACAAAGGTACAACCCGTTCAATAGAGTCGCAGACACTGAGAGTAAGGCAGTGCAGGGTAGTAGACATCGTAAGTATTCAAATTATCTAACAAATACTAAAGAAACTGATATTGGTGATGTTTTCCCTTCAACTGATGAACCGAGATACTTGTTCATAAAAATCGATTTGATGGAACCAGAGTTACATGTAGACCAGTGGCGGAGTGAATTTTTCCAAGAGGTAAGCCAGAGCCAATTCGAAAAATAATTAATGGCACAGTCAGTACACATTATTGACGGTGCTATTTATCTATGGGAATCCAGTAGGAATCGAGTTGTTTGGAGCCTCAGCCACTGATGTGGATGGAGTCGTGGTCAGAAACAGTTTTTGTGATAGTGTTGCAGTGATATGCAACCCATTTTTACAAGCTTTTTTACAAGATTTTATTTAATGTGGAATCTGGTCAGGTGGAATCCTGCAATCTGAATTTGAACCACTTCCTCTTATCCTACAGAATTGATATTTTGCATGTGAGTTCAAGTTCCGATGACAATGCATTTTTATGATAAGCACGACCTGAATCGACATCCAGATAAAAGATCTCTTGAACGGTCAACAGCACAGAGCATTTCTTGCATAAACATTTAGTTTTGATATTCCCATACAGAAGCTATAAAAGCTTGGTTAAAAACGTTTTTAGAAAAACTCATTTAATATTACTTTCTCTTCCAGATAAAGAAAACCTCAAGCCGGAGTTGCCTCGAAAGAAGGTAAACTTTAGAGACATCCACACAGCATACGGACGCAAGATATTAGTTGACAGGAGCGAATGGCGCGCTAGACTCGCCAAACAGCGGGAGGAGACCTCACAACCACTCATTCAGTTTTAATAAATCAATTCGAGATGGGAGATATAAGGGTGCTTACTCTAGAATCACATCCAATTCCAATCGTGTTATTTTTCTGTACAAATATTCCTTAAACAACTTGTAAACCTGGTATGATAGCTTGGTGATATGACAGTTGACTGGAAAAGCTAGTCCTAATCCCAAAATCAAACGTTAAAGTTTAGGATCAAAATGTTGTGTGGAAGAAGACTATCAAATTAGTACTGTTGTGTAATTGTACTTACTGCTTTCGACTGTCGCTTCGTTTCAAATTCATAAAAGAACTATCGAATAAATAATGATTTAACGAACTAAAAGAACGGACAAACGATTGACGAATCGAAGCATCGTTGTTCGAATTTTGGAGTAGGGAGTAGGTTGTCGTGATTCATGAGTAAGCACTTAAGTACCAAGTACACCGAAATCAAGTAAGGGATACACCGAAATGGAGTAAAACTGTGCACCGAAATGGAGTAAAGGGTACACCGAAATTGAGTAAAGGGTACTCCGAAATAGAGTAAATAATCGCTGTATATTTGGATTGAGGACTTGTCAACTTGTGCCCGTTAGTTATATGGACCTAAACAAAACCTATGCTTGCACAGTACCTATCTTATCATAAGGTGTTGCTCGCAAAAAGATCTCGAAGATGTGAAAATCTTCTTAAGGGTCAGCTCACACTGACAAGCGACGCGCCCCTTTTTAAGATGCCATACAATATAGAACTTTATTTACTACACCAAAAGGTATACTACACGTTTCACCCAGGTACTCGCGTCTCGGTAAGCTAACGTAATCAACTGTTTGTTTCGGACAAAGCCCAAATAATCTGTACGATGTGCTCATACGAGCCGAACGAAAGTTAGACACACTCGCATTATGCACACGCCTAAATTTACAAATGAAAATGATTACAAATGTAGTTACTAGATAGTCTGATAGTCAGTATTAAACCATGAACAAATTTAAATATTTTTGTAGTCCATGATGATAGTTATGTACTTATATCACAGGTATGTAGTCGATGTTATTTAGCATAATTTTCAATCAATATCACACATTGTTGTAAGTATTTTTTTTATTATTACGACTTAATTACCTGCCTCTATGAACTATTCAATTCTGTAGAAGGTGGTCCAGAAGGGGTATCATTATCATACCGAAAGTAATTAGTATATTCTTTTGTATTCCATAAAATCTTCTTTGTTATGGAAATTAGAATAAACCGCATTATTTATTGAAATTTATATCTTTTTAAAACAATAAACTTTCCATGTTATTATTTTTTTTGTAAATTTTTTACATGTTTTAGCACATGTTAGCGTATGAATCCCATCCGTATCAGTTGTTTTTTTCAAGTATCTTATTAAATATTTATAATTTCTGTATTATTTTTCTAATTGATTTAAGTTATTATATTTTATCGATTTATGTAAAAATGGAGAAGTTAAAGACGCTTGGCTAGGTTCCTGTTCAATTAATTTTTAGTAAATTATATTAATGTGTAGTGTTGTGTGTTGCATCTCATCACAATGTTAGCAGTAACATAAATAAAATAGATATGGCAGATTGAAATTTATAACTTAAAGTAGTATAATCAAGAATTTTAATCAAGTTTTTTTGATTATTGTCAAATCATAATTCATTAATGTGCTGGCTCAATATTAATTCCGGAATTATAACGACATTAATTCCGGTATTATAATTGTATTACCTAATTATGTTCTTCCCGGTATTACAATTCTATTAATGTCGGAATTTAATTTAGTGGGTACTAAGCTACTCTAAGGTACTAAGTATGTTTGCATCATGGAGCATTGTATATGCTCCATGGTTTGCATTCAATATCATTGTTCAAACAATGTAATCTGCCATGTCCTAGGTACTTATCTTTTCATTTGTTATACACCCTGTTGCATTAAAGACTTTCCAAATTTTAGGAGGTACAAAAGTGAGTCACGTGACCAGTCACTTTGTATGAGAAGTCAAATTTCAGATTTGAACCTATGTTCCTTGTGGAAAGTAGTTCAGTTGGCAGGTCTTTAAAGCAACAGGGTGTATAAATAGGTATCGCTTGCCAATATAGTTATATTTATGTTAAGTGACATGAATTTAATTGGAAAATAATTTGTTGTGTAAAAAGAATAAGTATTAAAAATTACGAGACAAAAATGGTATTTTATTGGTAACTAACTTGTTTGGCATGCTAAGCGTTTTGTTTTCTGCGCTCGATGGGCTTCGATTCCCGCACGGGGTAAATATTTGTTAGTAACTAAGAATTTTTCCTTTATTGTCAGTATAGACATAATTTCACCATGTATAAGTACCCTTTCTGTAGTCGGCCCTTCATGGATAAAGTAATAGTATGCTTGGTAATTGTAGCATTCGCCAGAGAGTACGTAAACTGGCTTTTTAATATCCAGGCTCCAGCACCACATCTCGAATACATCGATTATTTTCCTTTTTCTTGCTAAATGCCAGTGGCGTGCCTAATACCTAACAACAGTGCAAGCCCAACAACTTTTTTACAGGTTGTAACCTTGAAGTAATAAAAAATGTAGGTACTTATTTCTTAATTTGTTTATTCTTCTTCTTGTCCTACTTTACTTAATTTTTTTTATTGTAATTATGTAATTTGGCCAGTTTTTGGAAAAATGCCCCTGCTAAATGTTAATGAAGCCACGTCTCTATGTCATATAGAAAAATTGGAAAGACCAGTAGCATATCTGCGTAATCTGGTCCATAATCATTACAAACTTACATGCAGTAGTAGCGCATATAGGTACTCACACAAAACAAAAAAATGGAAGTTTCGTCAATTGTGACGGGGTTATTTTGTCTGAAAATAATTTTATTTGGTGTCTGCAAAAGTGTCATAGGTATTTAGATATCAAGTGGCGAGAATCGCGCCAAAACCCGGACACAAACGACAACCAACACGGCACGTATTAATTTGCAGGATAATGCATATTGAATACTTAGGTACGAATTCGGTAAGTTATTACTTACGAATCGAATAGACTATTAACATTGAATTATAACTAAGTAGGAAGGTATAATTGAGTTAAACAGGTTTCAAATATCTGTAGGTACTGCTATTGACCTACTGTCTTGTTTACCTATGGATGAACCGAATCTAAACGTTAGACATTACATTATGCTTCTTCGATAAATACTAATAGTTTAAAACTATTAAAGTACAACAACACAACGTGTGAACAGAACGTGAAGTGTCGTGTGAACGTTTCCAATAAAAAATTGATAACATTCACCGTGCGGTGTAAACCCAGCTACCTAGCCGACTAGCCGTATATTACCGAACGCCGTCTCTTTCACACAAATGCGTGCGACGCCACGTTTTTTATCGAATAGCTACCGAAGAAGCGTCAGTTTCCAAGCACCTCTTGCAAGGATTACACGTATTTATCACGAATATGGTTGACGAAGCTTCTATTGACAACAATTTATTGATAAGTTTACTTGAACAGCAACCAGTTTTATGGGACAAAAGCATGGAGTTGTATAAAAACCGTGTTGCAACTTGCGAAGCCTGGCATGAAGTGCTGATAGCTTTGAATCCAGATTATGAAAAAATGAAGGACAAAACAAGAAAAGCTTACGGTATGTATGGACCTATGTTGCTTCTTTTGTTTAATTACCTAATTCATGTTTTCTGGCTACTATTTTAAAAGTAAAATTTATATTTAAGATTAGTCATTAGTTGATGAAAGCATACTGTTAGCTTGTGCATTACGTCTAGGCGCTTTTTCTATTATTTGCTAATTTAATAAATTAGTCTAGTAGGTAACTAGTTCAATTTACAAGAGAATAAATACTGCTAGCAGAAATAATACGGTCGATTAACTTTCCGAACGGTACGGTAGAGCGAGCTAGATATACCGAAGGTCGCACGTTCAATTCCAACTCGCGGTAAGAAAAAAAAGTTAAAAGAAAGGTTTTGCTGTTGTAATGTCACTGAGAACTTAGTAGATCAAGACATTAGTTCGCCTTGGAAAAAGGAATGAAACGAGTGAAGTTTCCCGGTAAGACCCTAAACATGACTTGGGTAGTTTGGGGTAAAACTCCATAATTTAACTTGGGGTTAAAATATGTTTGCTTAAATGAGCAGAGCGTTGTAGGTAACCTATTCATAAGTATTTTCCCCAGAATATAAATTGGTATTTCATCAGCCTTTTCACAGCACCTGCAGGTACCTTATATTTAATATTTCTATGGCAGGTAGATACCTACGCATATCGCGCAGAGTTAACACAGTTGCTTCCAAAAAAAGTAACTTTTAAATCTTATTTCTTTACAGCAAAGCTGACTGTTGCAAAGTGGACTCATATTAGAGATAATTACAATCGATCTTTGAAGAAAATCGAGTTCCAGAAGAGTACAGGCATTCGTAAAATATCAAAACCTTATGTTTATAGTAAACAATTATGTTTTCTGGATAAAGTTTTACAACCTAATAAGGTTTTGATCTCTGGGGATACGAGTAAGGAGTCTGATAGCCAGGACGAGTCTAATACTGATTCAGATACAACAGATGCCAATGATACAGCGAAGACAGATTCTCCTATACATTTTAAACTTAAAAGACCTATAAAGAATGAAAATCGACCTGTAGCAGCGAAGATGCCTAGAGTAATGAATTCTTTCTCTTACAAGATGCAAGAACCTGGAACAAATCGGCATATTTCATTTTTCCACGGCATATTACCAACATTAAACCAATTTGATGACAATGAAGTTCTGGAGTTTCAAATGGGAGTGCTGCAGTTGTTGAAACAAATCAAAAATAGTCGTGAATAGGAGAATAGAAGCTCAAATTAAATACTAACATAATATTAAGCACAATCTGTTACTAACTCATGACTAACAACACCTATGGATTTTTGTGTCTGAGAATAAAATTATTTTATTTTATTATTTTTAGTATCGTCTTCAATGTTTTCACTAATACCTACCTACCTCTTGCAAAACGTAGACTTAAGAGAATTTATCAGTTTAATATAATTATGTTATAGATTAATTAATCTTAATTATCGTTGTAGTAGAAAGTAAACATTCGTTATTATAAAACCATATAAACTTCATAGTTCATACCTATAGTCATTCCCATTTGTCCCCACCCTCTATGTCACCACTGGTGGCAAACGGGATTTTTATTTTAAATATTCCCATTTGTCACCATTGGAGACATGGACGGTGGGGAGAAATGGGAATGACTCCATTCCTACTAGTGGCGGACTAAGCCTGTCAGGGTAGCTACACACATAGTCAATTCGGCGCATTCGGTATTTTCGAAGTCCCGATGTAGTGACTGTCGATTTGATGAATTATACGCAGATTCTTTTGAAAACAATGATTCTACCTTTTCGAATAACGATTTAGGAGTTAATGTTTCTCCGTACTCAATTGTCCAATCCACCAATGATTATAAGATTATAACGTCTTACGCTTTTTTTTGACAAAGCAAAGCATTCGTTAATCCAGCAAAAGATCGTTCCAATAAATATGATCGAGAATCCTCTCTTAACATCGCAGATTCAAAGCGCTTTAATTCGTCGCGTTAAGTTCTACGAAACCGGGGGTAGCTAAATATTTCTTTTGTGTATCTGAAAAACGAACTGCATACCAATCATCGCACTTAAAACGCTGTAATTCCGTTAACTTCTTCAGAAAATTTTCTTCTTACGGATAAATTGGATCTTTAACCAATAACCATAGTACTAACTTCCGACAAAATTTGATTTTGATTATTTTTACTAATACCTTCAGGAGGTCGTAGGTTTAGTTCGTTAGTAGTATAACAGATACATTATTTTTAGCAACTGATTCAGTATTTGCACTTTCGGTATTTATTGATATGAGATTCGTTAAAAAGGCCACTTGTTGCGATAAAAACTCAAAGTGTACATAACTCACGGTTTGCGAATCCCTCCTGCGTTTCTCTGGACTAGGCGCAGTGCTCGTAGATGAACTGCCATCACCATCTTCTGAACTCGAAACCCGTACCCGTTTACGCGGAACTGAATCGTCATTAACGCACTCAGGCTCTAAATTATTATTTAAATTGTCCATCAATTAACAACACTAAACTTTTAAGATGTAGGTAGATATTTTTTCCACGACTAGAGCGCTCGAGCGCTGACAACCGAATGGCGCGAAAAACGACGCTATAATGACATAAAATCAGACATTCAGACCATCACCCGGCGCGCGCTCTAATTAACTAGTACCAAAAACAAAGTATAGAGGGCGCCAGCAACGGAGAGGAGACGGAAACGGCTGACAACAGGCAGAAAGACTGGTGCTTGACTCAAGATGGATTATTATTGATACAAAAAAATAGAGATTGCACCTGTGTTTGCGTTTGTGTAGTATGATATCTTTAAGATAGCTTATCTCCGTTGAGACTGGCCGCTGTGACCGAAATTCGGTATAATGCGATTAAAATCAAAATGTAAAATCCTGATCGTCATTTTCTCATAGCTGTCACTAAGAACCAGTTTTTCAATTTTTGTTTAAAGATTCAAGTTCAGTAGATATAGCGTGAAAGAGTAACAAACATCCGTTTATCCACACATCCTCACAAACTTTCACATTTAAAATAGCAGTAGGTAGGATAAATAATTATCACTACATAGTATAAAACAAAGTCGCTTTCTCTGTCCCTATATCCCTATGTATGTGTATGCTTAAATCTTTAAAACTACGCAACGGATTTTGATGCGGTTTTTTTTAATAGATAGACTAATTGAAGAGGAAGGTTTCTATGTATATTGCACCCGTGCGAAGCCGGGGCGGGTCGCTAGTTGTACAATAAAACAAAAATGTTGTATTATTAAAGTTTACTGTTCATTTTATAATATGTTATTATAAACACAACGTCAACTACTACAGTCGGCAGCGCAGGCGTCGCCACACAATCAAAACAAGGAAACACAACATTAATATGAACACACTGTGCCGCCGACTGTACATAAAAAAGCCCAAGTAATATAAGTTATAGCCGTGAATAATTAATGTCCTCGACACATTCTACATATTACTTACAATGCGTACTATAGTTTTGGTATAACATTTTTTAACCAACTAGATAACATTGAGCAATTTATTCCATTCATAAATTATGTATACAATATCGTGACATGTTAATATAGGTACATATAACTATCCGCTAGGTCCATTAGTGTTAAACTATACACAACAATGTAAAATGCGCTGGAAGACAGATTCAATGCCCGAGTCGAGGAGAATGGTAACGGTAGTACGCGCGTAGGTGGAGCTCAACGTCAAAAATAACGAAAATTATATATTTCAATTTCGTAAACATGTTAATATTAAGATATAAGTATATAAATATGCCTCTATAAACGTTCCGTGACAATTATAATCTAAATAACCACGCCATTAGCTTCAAGGTGTCAAACTTTATAAATTATTTTTACAAGTTAATTTGCGAAATTTCATGGATTATAAGTGCCAAGGCACGGTTCAAAACGCTCTAGTAATTATATCTAGACACACATACAGATAAACATAAGTCCACGCTTTCTAAACACGGTTACAATGCATCAAGTTACCTTGGAGACGCAATTACTCGGGTTTTTATACTTTTTTTTTATATAGAGAGACTGTGGATAGAATCTAAGAAATAAATAAACGAAACACGAATAGAGATATAAATACTAGTTGCTAGTTTTAAAGATTTGAAAGATATATAGATATAAATAAGTTATCGACAATTGCGTCTCCAAAGCATTCAAAACACATTATAAATATAAAGAAATATTTGGTAACAACGTCTTAAAGATAACATAAAGAAAATAAACAATGAGGATACAATCGTTAGTATTTACATAATATAATTTACACAAGTTACATCACTAACCGAATCAACTAAATTTAAACTTAGAAAATTAGTAAATTATACGTTTTCAAAGATTAGGTATATACATTTTGTGTGGTGGGTGGGAGTAAAGGTCTGGCCACTTAGTATATGGTAGAAAGTGTTTTTGGTCTTATTTAATATTATTAAATACTTTTAAACATTTTAGTAGATCCATGTTAATTACAGTTCCTTTATACGTCATGTTTTAACTAATTTGGGTTTATAACTTAGTATACATGTTTTAAATATATGCTGTAAAGCTTCTAAGTTTCGTCTAAACAATATAAGTTATTTAATATTTTAGGTATTTCATTTATATAACCTATCCACATATATTATGATTATATATTGGGGTATATCGGTGTGGGTAATGAAGCGAGTGGCCAGGTGCATGCGTGGTGGGTGCGTGTCGCTCTTCGGTCACAGCTCGAAGCGCTTCTTCCGCTCGGCGACCATGCCCACGAGCGGAGCGATCGTCGCTCGCCCGCTCACCGAGCAGCGCTGTGTCGCTTTTAATTCTGTTGGAAAATGGAATAAAATACATTAATTGCAATATTTAAACTAGAAGCGAATAAAGAGATAGATATATTGTCACTAAAAGTCTTATTGGCTTATTTGGATTGCAGCCTTAAGTAATATTTAATAAAAAAATGTTTATTAAGTAAGTAAAATAATATATAAAAAGAACGTATATTCAGCAAAAATAATGTATGTTCAGCAAAAAGAGTGTACGTTCAGCAAAAATAATGAATATTCAGCAAAAATAATGAATATTCAGCAAATATAATGAATATTCAGCAAAAATAATGAATATTCAGCAAAAAAAATTTTCATTCAATAAAAAGAATGTTAACATTCAGTTGAACGTTACCAAGGTGTTGAAGTATTTACCTGGACGGGTGAGAGCTGCAGGTTTCTTGTGCTCTCTGTCTTCGCGTACTGTATCTTGGCGGGGCGCGCCGGTCTCGCCGCCTCCAGCAGAGGACTCGAGCGGGATGATTTCGTCTAAACATACCAATTAATTTTATCATTTAAAAGAATATACTTAATATAATACATGGGTTATAAAATGTGTTGGTTTTTTTTTTTAATTCGGTATTTTTATTGTTATTACATTGTTTTGCAAAGCAAATAGCTCCACGTCTATCCACACAGATAGCATCACGACAGATATCAGCTTCGGTAAGGGAAAACGTAAAAAAATTAAGGTAATTTATAATAAAAAAATATATCTAGATTTTACTTTTGTGAGGTACCACCGAGAGTATTATTTCTACATTATAAACAAGATGCGCGGAATATAGAACCCAATTTCAAATGTTAGTCTTAATTCTGTGACAAAGGACTCTACCAGAATAACGTGCTTCATCAAATCTATCATTAAGCCAGCCAGTATTACCTACTGCCAGAGAGTACGGATTATGCAATTAAATCTATCTCTTTCTAGCGATTGAGTTTTCTATGCGATAGAAAAGCACATAACAGAAATATGGCTTCTGTGCGGATAGATGCGGGGCATCGCTAGAGGGCAGTGGAAGCTTCTTGTTAAAGTTAAAAGAGTTTCGCGACGATTATTATTTTAACCTTTTGAGCGCTAGTCGTGCACCATACGCCACTAGTTTTATTCAAATAAAGACAAGGCTTGTGGGGCACGACATTTTTTGTCTTGTAAAGAAAACTAACGCTCAATAGGTTGCAAGTAAATGTCCAATTGATCTGTTTAGTTTAAATATTAAACTATTTATTTATTTAATTAGTTGTACAGGACTTCACTGGTGTATCTAGTATGGAACAAACATCCAAAACCGCAAAGCTGTTAATCCGTGTCTGCAAAGCACCAACGTCACCAAATATCCATACCTGTGGAGTTGCTAGCTCGTTGCCAGGCGGCCGCCAGGTGGCGCAGGTGCAGCCACAGCGGCGCCTCCGCCCCATGCTGTTAGTGCCCGCATACATGTACCATTACGATTGCAATTACACGTGAATCTACCCATAGACCATGGAAATAGGAGACGTGGGAGATAGAGTTTGTGTATGATAGCGTGCGTGTGTAAGTATAGTCAGTAGAAATGGCACAGACTTTAAGATTAAAAAAAGTCACAAAAACATTTTTTTTTGTAATAGAAATTAATTTACAAAATAAAATTACACATTACTATTATACAATAAATTATATTTTTAAGTTAGATAGAAAATGGATTTGAGCGTTTCTAAACTGAAATAGCTTTGAGAAGACACGCCAAAACAATTGAAGAGACTTTTATGTCATTATTTTTATTCTGTTTTTAAAAATTAAGTTTGGAATCCATAAAATATTTTTAAAGTTTTAACAAACATTATAAGTAATTTACTTTAATTGTAGTTCAGTAAACAGAAATACAATAAAATAAGATTTACAAACCCGCGCCTTTACAAATTATATTTTACCACAGTATAATAATACTATATCATACAGTACGGAAAATACATACAAACGCTTGAAACGGGACACTCACACAAACATGCGTAATATTGCGTAACGACGAGACTCCTAAGCGATCGTCGCGGAACTCGCAGTATCAACGACGCGCATGTTTGTGTGTGTGTCGTTTTCGAGCGTTTTGTACGTAGTTTCCATACTGTATGTTTATAATACTGTGTTTTTACTCTGGTTACTTGCATTGTATCCTCATCACTATTACTACATAGTATAAAACAGAGTCGCTTTCTCTGTCCCTATTCCCTATGTATGCTTAAATCTTTAAAAGTACGCAACGGATTTTAATGCGGGTTTTTTGACTTTCTGTTTCTGTTTCTGACTATATAGTAAACTCATCTAATTCCGTGACATTCTTAATTTGGTAGCATTAACTTTTTTACTACTTGAATTCCACTTACAGAAATTTATAGTGGGTCTCAAAGTTAATACTACTAAATTACGAAAGTGACAGAATTAGATGAGCCTACCCGAAGTAGACATGCAGTGAATTTAGATTAACATGTTTTCATTGTGTATTTCTTGTACCGTCCACTGCCTCCCATGTTCATGCTCTTAATTATATGAAACACTTCTCTATGACAGACAAATCGCGCGAATTGAGCTGACTTAGTTCTACGATCGACGTAAAATGATGATGTAGGCAGACGTCCACAAATATCTTAATCATACATTTATGAAACATTACAAATGATTAGGTACATAGTTTTAATTTTAATGATTTATACTTTACGTAAGTGATAACTTGACTCTTAATATTATCAGCACATAATAATTACTCTTGTTTAAGAGTGGATAATTAAAATTCTTCAAATTTTTGTACTGAGTAAGTCGTAAATAAAGATTTGAATATTCTTTAGTAGACAGAAACGGCACTAGCAACAAATGACGTCATTGTTTCTAACGTCAAAATCGAAGAACAGTCACTCATAGCGATCTTTTGTGCTCAATTTGTGCGATTTTAAGAATTTGTAGTATTTATTCAAGTTTTCCGAGAAGAGTATTTATTTACAAAGAATAATACGACAGCAATTAAAATCGAATACCTTAATTTTGTAAATTTGAAATTAATGCTAAACGTCGTAAAATTAATACCAACATTAATTTGGAATGTAACATTGACTACTTTAAGTTCATTTTCGAATGGCAATTATGATTTTATGTGCAATGTAAAATTTATTTCAATTGAATATTAAAAGTGATTTCACAAAATGGCAACTCACACAAAGTTTCTTTTGACCTTCACAATAGTTCTAAAATACCGCTAGGACGTCGAAAACCTCCTAGAGGTGTCATGTTTTTCCAGGGATGGAAAAAAAATAATGTAAATAATTTCAAGATGTTTTTGTTTTTATGTATGCAATATTATCGAAACTTTATTTGTTGTAAAACAATTATTTTGTTAAACATTCTATTTTCGACTAGTTTCTTCGACTAGTTTCGGACTCAAACGGATAAAGTTATTCGTAGTCGGGCATTCCCCAAAATCAAACCGTGAGATTAGCCGAAATAATATTTAATAATATTATGACTCACGAAAGTTAATAAAATCTAGACAGAGTTTTATTAGCTAGATTTTTTTTTACTAGCGAGTAGTAAAATGTAGTTTACATTATTTTTTTCTACAATAACCATGGTAAAGTCATTCTGAAACCAACTTTAACACGAGTCTTTAAGGTTGATATTTGTAAAGTGCTAAATAACATTCTCAATTGAATTGAAATAAACTTTATGATCATGCAAGTGCTTTATTGAAACAGTGCTTCGATATGGTGATTATGAAGACAAGCTAGCGAAGGCTGTACAAGCGAGTACCGGGGTCTTGTGTGAAAAGTAATTAGTTTGAACATACCGTGCCAGTGTCTTCTATGAGCTGGGACAGGGTGGACGCTTCTGAGTTTTTCATATCATTCGCCTCCGATATCAGATGTTGCCGGAGTTGCTTGTTTCTGTAATTTGAATTATATTTTTTTTTCAACATTTCCATGACGTTTAAAAGTTAATCTACATACTCTAGAGTCTGTATTGCAGGTGATTTTAGAGGAATTGCGTCCTGCGCATTGTCAGGTTGTGGAATAAGATCCTCATTAAAGTTTACGTAAGATAGTACAGCATGAGGGTACTTAAAACGGCTGTACGCCTGCTAGCCACCTTAGAGGCCCAATAAAGGTGAAGAGGTGGGAATCTGTGGTCGAAAATGGTCCTTGACTTGATGTCATCACCGAAAGAAAATAGGGATTGACAGCCTTGGGATTAAAATCAAGATGTATTGTAATAAAAAAATAAAATTGGGGTTGTTCTCTTTAAGACGGAGAACCAAATGTAATAAGTGTGTCAAATATGTGTGTGTGAGCTCCAAAAAAAGAAAAGAAATACTAATAAAATTAAGATTCGGGCGCCAGGAGCTGCACACCAAAGATCGCCAAGGATAAACTTACCTGCGGAGGCTTGAAACTTTTAATCTGCCGGTGGGAGGTATAAAATGAAAGTCAACCTGAATTAAAATTGGTCTATTTCTACCTGTAGGTTTTTAAATTTATGAAATAAACAAAGAAGGTTCCTTACTTCTAATTTAGAATTAAAAGAATAATATTACTAAATTAAAATTTTGGTCATTATTGCATTTTTAAAAGTAAACTTTAAATTTAAATATTAAGTAATAATAACTACTGGCTGCTTGCTGAGCCCGTAGCTGGCACGAAGAATCCTCAGAGGAGGAGGTCCCAAAAAAAAATGAAAGTAAAGTTACATACCCCGATGAAAGCGTTCAAAGGAATACTTTACAATTTGATGGAAAATAAGAAAAACAAATCCTCAAGAAAAACTCCTTAAGAAAAAAACTCCATGGAAAAAAACTCCAAGAAAAAAAATCCACAGAAAAACGCCAGTGGGCTGTAAACAAAATAAAGCCTCATTAGACTCTGAATATTTAGGTTAAGTAACTTGCCAAAACGTGGCCTAAAAAACAATAAAAACTTACCGTTTTTCTTTAAAAATATATTAATATCACCATCAGATGATGGGATTAAAAAATATGAAGGTGTTTTAATCCTGAAACAAGGCACAAACCGCACAATTTATAACAAGAACAAAGGAATTTGGAAAGTATGGCACATGCCCAACGAAAACTTTACTTACCATCGAAATATGTAGATTTTAAATTAAATTAGGCAGGACTATGCCATTGCCTTATAAGTTATCCCATTTGGATGCAATAATAACGGGGATAAACCAAGATTTAAATTATCAAAAAAATTACGCCATGATAAGGCGGACCCTCGGTCGTAGAGTAACGAACACCAATCTGTCAAATTTGAACGTGACACTTGAAATCAGTGTTGCCAGCCAAAGAAATAAAATTTTAACCAAAAAATGTATTATTTTAATGGTAACACTACCGCAAATAGTTGATTTTCTTAAAACCATGTAACAGGCTAAAAAGACTCGTTACATTACATCCCTCCCCGAAAATAAAAGAAAGGAACTTTCTTTTATGTAAAAGAAAAACAAAAAGAATAGACCAAAATCTCAACACCCACAGTTGCCACTAGAATGCAAGTAAAAAAAATCCACTTCAAAGACTAATGAAACAACTGAGTGTCAAAACTACTCATAAAAATAGACTGCAAGAATTCAAAACTCTTCAAAGTCTCAAACAAAAAAAGGTACTTTAAGGAAAAAGTCCTAAAAGAAAAAAGGCTTCCAAAAGGAAAAAAGTTCTTCAAGAAAAAAACTCCTAAAAGGATAAAGGTCCTAAAAGAAAAAAGTTTCTAAAAGAAAAAACAAAAGACTGCAAGTAAAGAATTACTTCAAAGTCAAAAAATGTTGAATAAATTCAAACAAAAAAATAAGTTATAAAAACCTATTTAAAACAGAACTCCTAAACAACAACTACAATAGATCAGTTAGGCACCATAGCCACTGACTAAACAGCTATAAACTCCTATCTCCTTGAGTACAGTTAGGCATCCTAGCCACTGACTAACTTCCACTTCACAAACTATGAGTACAGTTAGGCACTATCGCCACTGACTACATATCTCTACTCACCTCTACTCCACACTATCCATCTTGAGTACAGTTAGGCACCATCGCCACCGACTACCTTTAAACTCCTTTATCTACCTTCAACCACCTTGAGTACAGTTAGGCACCATCGCCACTGACTAACTTCACGACATAGCCTTGTTCCCAACCTTGTATAAAACAAGAACAGAAACTTACAACTCCCAACGAAAAGTTACCAACTTTAATAAAAGAAGGCAAAAGAAAAATTGCATATTGTGATCGGTCTAACACCACCGAACTCCCGAGCACAATAGCAAGAAACAAAATGGCAAAGGCCAAAATTCATATTGCGATCGGCACAACACAACCGAACTCCCGAGCGCAATAGAAAACCACATTGTGATCGGCACAACTCCACCGAACTCCCGAACACAATGGTAAAAAGAATACATATTGCGATCGGCACAACTCAACCGAACTTCCGAGCGCAATAGAAAACCACATTGTGATCGGCACAACTCCACCGAACTCCCGAACACAATGGTAAAAAAGAATACATATTGCGATCGGCACAACTCCACCGAACTTCCGAGCGCAATAGTAAAAAGAAAATAAGAGGCAGAGGCCAAAAAATCCGCATTGTGATCGGCACAACTCCACCGAACTTCCGAGCACAATGGAAAAAACCGAAATCAAGGTCAAATGTTACACCAAGATTCGAAAAATAAATAGAGTATTCATCAACAGAGGTTGAAAGAATAACTCAAAAAAAGTTTCTTCAACAAGGGCTGAGAGAAAACTCTAAAATAGTTTTTCCTCAACAGTGGTTGAGAGAAAACTCAAAAGTAAAGTCCGAGAATAAACGCGTTTTAAAAGTCAAAATCCAAGAATTCAAATCAAGTAAACTTGAATTTTAAAAACATTGTTAACCAACAGAAAAAAATTTGGTGTAAAAATCTAATACTATTTCATAGTAAAACGAAAATAGGAAGATTTTTAACCTACAAAGTGATGATTACTTAGACTTAAAATTAAATTTAAGTTTTTAATCCAAAAAAATTAAGGTGATAAAACCCTAAGTGAAAGGTTATATAAGATCCCAATTAAAATATAGGTAAAAAGTTACCTATAGGATAAGGTTATATAAAAATAAATATTAAGATCTTATACAATCCTAACAAAACAAAAAATAATAAGATCCTTTGATGTAGAAAATAAAAATTAAAGTGTGGTGAAAAGTTATTTTTTAAATTATCCAAAAATACCTAAGTTATATTCTAATAAAAATAGATTTGGAATCTAATAAGTTTTTGTGAAGTTACCTATCATTCTAATAACTTTCTAACTGGTATAACCTTTCATTCATCATTCTAACAAAACCAGATCTTCACACCAAAATACTCAAAACCAAAACTAAATTAATGAACCCCAAAATTAAAATTTAATAATATCTTTAACATGATAACGCCCCGTAGAACCCTTACTTAAATCTTTTAAAACATAAACATTATTGGAAACTTTTTCAATAATTTCACATTTAATAAACTTAGGTGCAAGTTTTGCCGAAAAATAAGTAGGTGCATGAGATTGAACAAAACTTCTTCTCCACACTATATCACCCACATCAAAAGAAATGACTCTACGACCTTTATTGTAATAAGCGGCATTTCGCTTATAACCCTTCAACAAATAAGCTTGAACCTTAGCATAAATATCACTAAGTGAATTAAGAGAAATTGCAAAGGCATTTCTATTACCAACTTCAAGTTGAGATAAATTATCAATAGAATTACTAAAGTGATGTAATGACGCATCATAAATAAGTTCCCTACCAAACATCAAAAAGTTTGGAGTAAACTCAGTAGCAAGATTAACACTATTATTTAAAGCTAATTGAACATTGGGCAAAAAGTTTGACCAAGTCCTATGATCATCTTTAACAAAACACGATATGCAAGTTTCGACCGTTTTATTGTATCTCTCAACAGGATTATTTTGTGGAGTATACAAAGTATTATAAAATATTTTAGTTATATTAAAACCTTTCAAAAAATCTACAAAATGTTTTGAAGTAAATTGTGTACCATTATCACAAACTATAATCTTTGGACAACCAAATTTAAGAAATATTTCTTTTTCAAAATGTTTACAAATTACTCTAGTAGTAGCATTAATCATGGGAAATAACCAGCAAAATTTTGTGAAAACATCTACAACTGAAAGTATATATTTATGACCTGAATAAGTTTTAGGTAAAATTCCAATAATATCGACCGAAAGCATAAGCATCGGACGATCAACCTTTTTAGGATTAATCATTATACCAAAAGGAGGAGAAGTAGTGTGTTTGTACGCTTTACAAGTATCACATGACAAAATATATTTTTGAACATCAATAAACATCCCTTTCCAAAAGTAATGTTGTTTTAATTTCTTTAAAGTTTTATGAATTCCTAAGTGACCAGAATTAACATCATCATGATTTGATCTAATGGTATCGAGAATATGTTCTTTAGGTATAACGATCTTCCAATCTAAAATACTATGAGGATTAAATTTATTTTTACAAAATTTATATAAAGTATTATTTTCAATTCTAAAATTTTTAAATTTACAAGGAGATTTCTGACATTGAACAAATATTTTTCTATACCACGGGTCAGAAATTTCATCATCAGGCAAAACTAAATTATTTTGAGAAACATCTATTGCTGCTATTTCTATACGAGATAAAGCATCTGGGACTAAATGTAATGAACCTTTTTTATGAATAATATTAAAAGTGAATTGAGAAATTCTAGCAGCCCAACGAGCTAAGCGTCCACTAGGGTTACTGACACCTAAAAGCCACTTTAAACTAGCATGATCGGTTATAACTGTAAATTTCATTCCTTCAACATAAGGTCTAAAATGTTCTATGGAATCTAAAATAGCCAATAATTCACGTTCAGTGGTACTGTAATTACGCTCACATTTATTAAGTGATCTAGAATAAAATGCAATGGGATGTTGATCTCCATTGTCATCCTCCTGACTAAGAACACTACCTATACCTACAGAACTAGCATCACAATGTAAAAAGAAAGGTTTTTCAAAGTTAGGACATTGCAAAACAGGAGAAGTTATTAAAGATTGTTTTAAATCTTGAAAAGCATTTTCAGCTTCATCATTCCAAGTAAGTGATTTTTTAGAATTTTTACTGCCTGCTGTCATTTTAGTTAAAGGAGAAGCAATATCAGCAAATTTACAAATGAATCTACGATAATAAGAACATAAACCGAGAAAACTTCTAAGTTGTTTTACTGTTTCTGGAAGAGGAAAATTTTCAATAGTTTCTAATTTAGAAGGATCAGTATGCAAACCATTACTATCAACAATAAAACCAAGATAGCGAAGTCTATCTTTACAAAAATTACACTTTTTTAAATTTACAGTTAATCCGGCCTCTTTCAGTATTTTATATATTTTATTTAACTGTTCTATATGGGCATTAAAGTCTGAATTTATACAAATAAGATCATCCAAATAGCAAAATACAAAATTATCAAACTCGGGACCAAAAAGTTTATCTACTAGTCTCTGCAACTCAGCTGGTGCATTGGTGAGACCAAATGGCATGCGAACAAATTCGTAAAGTCCTTTACCAGGAACTACAAAAGCAGTTTTCTCACGAGAAGATTTCTCAAGAGCAATCTGAAGGAAAGCTTTAGAAAGGTCTATTGTACTAATATATTTAGCACCTCTAAGGTTATCTAAAATTCTAGAAGTATAAGGAAGGGGATAAGAATCTTTAATAGTAACAGAATTTAAACGTCTTGAATCTAAACACAATCTAGTACCTCCATCTTTCTTTTCTACAGCCAAAACAGGTGAACACCAAGGAGATTTAGAGGGTTGAATAATACCTTCTTTAAGTAAAACTTCGACTTCATCAAAAAGTTCTTTTTGTTTAGCGGGACTCAAAGGCCAATATCTTTGTTTAAAAGGTTCACTAGTGACATTAATTTTATGTTCAACAAGATGAGTAAGACCTAAACCTTTCTTTTCATAAGAAATATCTTCAAATAAAGAAATTATATTATTTAATTTATGTTTCTCAGAAGGAGAAAGTTCACTAACTGAAGTGACAGAACAAACTTTAATTTTATTGTCTGGAACAAGAGTAATATTTTTCCACAAATCTTTAGCTAAGTTAAATTGAATCCAAAAATCAAATCCTAAAATAATTGGTGGATCAAATGAGGGAATAATTAAAAATTCTACATTTTTAGTTAAATTGTCACAAGTTACTGGCAATTCCATAACGCCAATAATTCTACGAGAAGAACCATCTGCTGTAGAAGCAGAACCATAAATTGGTTTAATTTTATATCCTAACTGTAAAAAATGTTCATGTATATTTGAACCTAAAACACATCCATTGGAACCGCTATCTAATAAACCTGAGAATAATTTATCATTAATTGAAAATTGTAAAAATGGTCTAGTGTCGTTATGTTTCATTAATAAAATAGGAGCAGAACGATAAATGTTAAAAAATGTTTTTAAATATTCTAACCAATTAGAAAAATCTTTATTACGAGATACGTCGTCAGGTTTGTGCGTTTTATAAATTTTCTTACACATCGAGACTCGCGAGGTTTTATCAAAAACAGGGGCTCGATGCGACCTAATCAGTTTTTTGACTCCTGAGAGTTTTTATTAGCCGAATTACAAACGTCACAATTCTTACTAGTAACTCCAGCCTTACCACATTTAAAACAAACAATACCCGAAATGGATGGGCAATTTTTATAATTATGTCCAGATTCTTTACATTTTAAACAAGTTAAACTATTAGAAATAGCATTAAATTTAACTGAAGGTTTTTCAATTTTAACTGGTTTTCTATTGACAACAACTTCAAGTTCTTTTGCAAGTTCAAGAAATTGATCAACAGAATCAATGTTTTTAAGAAACAGAAAAGGTGTGTAAACAGGTAACATATTATGTTTTATAATACTGACTAAAGTTGAATCAAACAATGGAGAAGAAAGACGACTAGCCATGTCTGAAATTTCGGTGATAAAATCTGGAAGAGATTCTGAAAGTTTTTGTTTTCTAGTGCGAAGCTCATTCTCTAAAAAGTAATCAAAATCAGGCTTATCAAAACGTTGCAATAATTCAAGCTTAAGCCTATGCCAAGAAGCAATACGAATCCGTACAGTACGAAACCATTTAAGAGCAATACCATTAAGCAAGTCTGAAAAAGATCCAACAAGTAAAGTTTCATTGAAATTTTTATATAAAAAGTATTCCTCAACTTGAGTAATAAATTCACGAACGCAAGACTTTCCATCAAAAATTATCCTACTTTTCTTTAAGTCAGGCAATTTAGTGCAAGAAGGCAAGTTTTTTCTAATATTTTCATTAACAAGCGCATTCAAAGAATTAAAAGAAGGCAAAGCTTGTGCTGTAAAAGCAGAAGAAGAATGTGCAATTCTCTGATCAAAAGGAATGTTAACATCAGTGATATTAATCATTTCATGACCCTTATCAGCAGCATTAGCATCAGCAACAGTACAAGTACCAACATCATTCGAATCCTTAATCGGTGGAAACTGAACTTCCTTATCCATGATGAACAGCAAGGCGAATATCAAAAAGCAAAATTAAAACCTTTAAAAAGTTTCAAAAAAAGTTGAAAGTTTGAAAAAAAAACTTCAAATAAAATTATAAGTTTAAGGTTAAGTATGAAATTCAAAGTCAATGAAGTTGAAAGTCAATGTTCAAATTATTTCCATGAAATAATACTAAGTATGTTATAATTAGCAATGAAAAGATGCAATAATAACTCACAATAAAGTTAAAGTCTAAATTAACTATGTGTACAATTGTACTTAATGTTTAAATTATCACTTATAGAAGTTAAACTTAATTAAGAAGTTAACACTTATGTTTTATACTAAGAGATTAACAAACGCGGTCTATACTATACAGTTATGTTGGTTTTGCTAAAGTAAAAAAACACATGTTATACAACAATAGGTTATAAGCAAAATACACAATAATCAAAGACAGTTATGTATAAGTATTGTTTACAAAAAATGGTAAACTAAATTCCATATAAAGTTGTTGTAAAATGTATGAAAGTAACAAAGTTACAACAAAGAAATTAATATTGTAAACAATATTATATGTAAAAAATACAAAGTAAATGATGCAATAATGAACCAAATTATATGTTACTACCAAGGAGCATAACAACAAACCTACTTCATGTCCCAGTTCCGGGAAGCCAAATTGTAATAAAAAAATAAAATTGGGGTTGTTCTCTTTAAGACGGAGAACCAAATGTAATAAGTGTGTCAAATATGTGTGTGTGAGCTCCAAAAAAAGAAAAGAAATACTAATAAAATTAAGATTCGGGCGCCAGGAGCTGCACACCAAAGATCGCCAAGGATAAACTTACCTGCGGAGGCTTGAAACTTTTAATCTGCCGGTGGGAGGTATAAAATGAAAGTCAACCTGAATTAAAATTGGTCTATTTCTACCTGTAGGTTTTTAAATTTATGAAATAAACAAAGAAGGTTCCTTACTTCTAATTTAGAATTAAAAGAATAATATTACTAAATTAAAATTTTGGTCATTATTGCATTTTTAAAAGTAAACTTTAAATTTAAATATTAAGTAATAATAACTACTGGCTGCTTGCTGAGCCCGTAGCTGGCACGAAGAATCCTCAGAGGAGGAGGTCCCAAAAAAAAATGAAAGTAAAGTTACATACCCCGATGAAAGCGTTCAAAGGAATACTTTACAATTTGATGGAAAATAAGAAAAACAAATCCTCAAGAAAAACTCCTTAAGAAAAAAACTCCATGGAAAAAAACTCCAAGAAAAAAAATCCACAGAAAAACGCCAGTGGGCTGTAAACAAAATAAAGCCTCATTAGACTCTGAATATTTAGGTTAAGTAACTTGCCAAAACGTGGCCTAAAAAACAATAAAAACTTACCGTTTTTCTTTAAAAATATATTAATATCACCATCAGATGATGGGATTAAAAAATATGAAGGTGTTTTAATCCTGAAACAAGGCACAAACCGCACAATTTATAACAAGAACAAAGGAATTTGGAAAGTATGGCACATGCCCAACGAAAACTTTACTTACCATCGAAATATGTAGATTTTAAATTAAATTAGGCAGGACTATGCCATTGCCTTATAAGTTATCCCATTTGGATGCAATAATAACGGGGATAAACCAAGATTTAAATTATCAAAAAAATTACGCCATGATAAGGCGGACCCTCGGTCGTAGAGTAACGAACACCAATCTGTCAAATTTGAACGTGACACTTGAAATCAGTGTTGCCAGCCAAAGAAATAAAATTTTAACCAAAAAATGTATTATTTTAATGGTAACACTACCGCAAATAGTTGATTTTCTTAAAACCATGTAACAGGCTAAAAAGACTCGTTACAGTATCTTGTATGTCATAATAGGGATATGACAGTATAAATAATTAAGAAATAATGTGCTTGTTAAGCTACCGACCTGGCGTCAAGCTGCATGATATGGTTGTGCGCCTGCGCAAGCTGCGCGGTGGCCGTAGCCAGCCGTTCCTCCAGCGCGGCCGACTCCACACACTTTACGGAATACTTCTCAGAGAGAGACAGGATCTCTCGCTTTATCTCTTCCATCTCTTGTCTGGAAATGTACAAACTGTATAAGAAAATTCGTGAGTAAAATTATATGAAATTTAAATGATAAAATAAAATTAAATGAGTATGTTTAAACAGAAAGTGATTTATAAGGTAACGACAATACAATTTATTTACGCAGAAATAGACCGGAACTATAATATCTGTGAACCACACAAGCGGAAATCGAATCCGCGATCTAGTGCAGGAGCTCAGTCACTTAGTCAATTAATTAACATTTAAGGATTAGCATCGAAGTAAATGACGAGAATCAGATAACTAACTCCACGTGTTTTCTATTCCAAACGATTTAGTAGGTTAACCAATCAGATTTGAAGCATTTTTATTTTAAGTGAGAATTTTTATCAGATTGAGGGGGAAAATTGGTAATATCGCATCGGTATCGTATAATGTCTACTAAAACTACAAAGTTTGGAGCACTGAGTCGGGATACGTAATGTATTCCGATAGATGTCGCCACACTCCCTAGGCGTGTAAAAGAGATTTGAAATTTCGACTGTGCTGGTGGGATCTGGCTCAGCGGTTAGAGCGTCGACACGGTACGTCGAAGATCGTGGGTTCGAATCCCATCCGTATCAGTTGTTTTTTCAAATTTTCTTATTAAATAATTATATTTGATAAGCTATCATGTGCTATAATATGTAAAAAAATTCACAAAATAGATTGAGGGTATTAAGAAGTGTGTACTCACTGGTGCCTGGAGCTGAGCTGCGTGAGCTCGGGGTTGGCGGCGCCCCGGCTCAGGAACTCCGCCTTGAACTTGTCGACCTCGCGCCGCACCTCGCTCTCGTGCGCCTTGCGCATGGCGTCCAGCGCCGCCAGCGTGGCGCGCGTCTCCTCGGCCAGCGCCTGCTCCTTGTCCAGCCTGCAGCCCACATGGACGGTAAACTTATTTATTCGGGTGGGTCGTCTTTGAAAACATGGGTTTTTAGACTATTTGTGGAATTTTAAAGAGTTCTGTAGTTCATTTTATTTTCGTGTCAGTCGCTATCGTCTTACAACTTTAACTTCTTAAATTTCTTTTCTATGGATCGTCTGGGTGGATTGTCTTAAACTTATATTCAACAATTTAGGTTTATTATCCGTAATTGTCATGATTTTGCTAATTATTTCGCTTATTTCGAACTGAGGCACAGCGACATAACTAACCCTTACACAAGTGACACTCGTCAAGTGGAATAGTAATTCAGTACAGACCTGAGCTGCTCCCTCTCTGCGCGGTGCTTGTCCTCCATCTCGCGCACGATGCGGCGGTGCGAGGACTCCATGGCCAGCAGCCCCTTCTCGCACAGCGCGCGCAGCTGCTCGATCTCCTGCTGGTAGCGCGCGCGCAGCCCGTCCCCGTGCGTGTCCGCCGCCACCGCGCTCTGCGGGGCACACACACGCGTGACGTTATTCCATTTTAACAACAATATTTTGAAATGCAGTAATCACATTGTTCTAACAATTAAATCATTAGAAGCACATATTCACACATTATGCTACTCACCTGATAGGCGGCTCTTAAGTTCTCAAGTTGAGCGGAATACTCGGAGTCGAGTGCAGCCAGGCGGCGCTGCAGCGTACGCGCACGCTCGCGCAGTGCGGCGCGCTCACGCTCGTGCTGCGTCTGTAGCTGCGCACGCGCACGTCGCGCCGCCGCCAGCGCGCTCGCCTGCTGCGCTAGCGCACACTCGCCGCGCGCGCGCTCCTCGTGCAGCCTGTTAGAGTAGACCGTTAGTGTTGTGTGACTACGAAATCATTTTAATAAGCAATGAAAAATAAATCATAAATTTTGTCACCTGTCCAATGCGTCCTGCAGCTGCTTGCAGTGCTGGCAGGGAACCAGCGCTTGCAGAGCTTCAACGCGGCGGCGCAGCGCGTCGATGCGATCGAGCGCGCTGGCGCCGGAGGGCGTGGCCTCGCGGCTGGCCTCCGCCCCTTCGTCCCCGCTGCGCGCGCATAACTGTCGCTGCACTTCGGCCACGGCCGCCTCCACCCGCTCGAGGCTCTCGCCGATCTTCATCGAGTCTTCACTGTTACCCGAACAGTCACTGGAGAAGAGCGCTCGGCACTCGGTCGAGAATCGTTGGAACAGGTAGACGAACTCCGCCTCCTGCGCGGGGTCGGCCTCCAGCGAGGAGATGGCGTCCTCGGCGCTGCGGCGCGGGCCCGGGGCCGCCTGCGGGCTGGAGGCGCGGTAGGTGCCGTCCAGCACGGCCACGCGCGCGTCCACCAGCGCGCGCTGCGCCAGCGCCTCGGCCAGCTGCTGCAGCAGCGCGCGGCTGTCCAGCGCCGCGCCCGCCTCGCGCCGCGCGCCGGCCAGGCACGAGCGGTAGCGCGCCGCGATGTCCTTGACGGCGGCGTCCATCTCGCAGCGCAGGTGGTCGTGCGCGGCCTGCCACCACAGCTCCAGGTCGGCGCGGTCTTGCGCCGACAGCGTGAGGCGGGCTCTACGCGCCTGGTCCAGGTGTTGGTCACATGTGGCGGCGGCGCGGGCCAGTGCTCGAGTCACCTCAGCTTGCACTAGTTCAGCTCCCAAAGCGTCTCGTGCAGCGGCCCAAGCTTCCCTCACGCGCGCAGCCTCCAGGTTGTTACGCTGACGTTCGACGTCACCGTCGGCAGGAGCCGCATGGTTCAGCGTTTCACACGCGAGCGCAGAACATAATTCGGCTAGCTTTTCGCTCTTGTACCGATCGACAGCTTCGGCGACCTCTCTCTGCGACACCTTCAGCGCCTCGAGGTCAGCTCCGTGGATGATGAGCTCGGAGCGACGTCTCTCACGAGCCTCGCGGGATCCGTTGACGATGTCGATTTTGCGAGTCAGGATCATTGCGAGGTAGTCTAGAGAGCTTCTTGTCCCAGCGTTGTTCCTGCTGCTCTCGCCGTTCACTTTACGTTTGAGGTTATCAATTAGTTGACTAGTTTCGATTATTTCAGACTTTATCAATCTTGCGAAGAATCGACTTCCGTTGGAAGACTCGAGCGCCTCCTGGATCCTGCCGACGAGGACGGCCTCATACGCAAGTTTCTCGGCGAGTATCTCCAGGCTCTTTCTTTGTGTAAGTTCTCCTGCCTCGTACAATGCTGCCTTCCTTCTGGATATCTCAAGAAGTTTCGTTCTGAGCTGTTCCTCAAGCTGTACCACTACTTGCGCGACACTATCGTTTACATCTTCCTGGTTTTGATCGCAGTCAATGACACATTTATCGAAGCAGTCCTGTAACCTCTTGCTGACTTCAGTAAGACATTTCTCCATTGACTTCAGACTGTATTTCTTTTCGAGACTGGGTGAAGGTGATCTTCGTGACTTAGCCGCTCGCATCGCACTCATCTGACAGAGGCACTCGTTGACTTTATTTCTAGAGTGTATCACTACGTTCTCTAAACTTTGTAGCCTCTCTAGTAGATGCCTCTGCGACTGTGTGCCGATGCTGAAACTTTCAGTGCTCTCATTGAACGGTGGACTTTCTGTGGATCTGGTCGCTTGACTTAAAGATTCACAAGAGTTAGTGATATCCTTGCGATTCTCCAACGCGGAGGCTACTTTGGTTTCTAGCGAACTCAATCGAACAAGCATTTTCATTGGCTCAGAGCTGGTGGCACTATCGAGAGATTTCCTTCTCAACCTAGCAGCTAGTCGTTTCATTCGTTTCTCATCTGAGACACTATCTGGTTTGGAAGATTTTTCTTTGGCAGGAGACGCACTTTTGGAGGGAGAGGGAGAATTGATTGTAGGGACCAGTTCACCGGTCTCTAACAATGTGATTTTGTTTTCGAGCTCTGTTAACTTTTCTTCTACTTCTTTGCCAAGAGTAAACGACTCTCTGCCTTTTAGCGACAGACTACGTCTTTTCTCTCTGGACTCAGACTTTTGAATCTTATGTTTCAGCGTCCGCACTTGTTTGTCTGACGCAGTTAACTTTTGCGTCAGGTCTAGAATGCGGGCGGCCATTAAATCTATTTCTGATCGACTGCACTGTTCTCTTAGTTTCATCTCATTCCTTAACTTCATATTAGTGATTTCGAGTTCATCATACATGTTATGTGAATCACGCAGTTCTTTCTTCATCGCTTTTATTTCTTGAATGGCTTTCACAAATCTGTCTCGTAGCTCCCCGTACTCTTCTATTAGCCTGTCTTTTTCCATCGTCTCAAGATTCAAATCTTGGTTCAGATTTGTAAGATCACTGAGAGAACCAATACTCTTTCTCTTCTCCTTGGTGGGTAGCACAGATTCCACAACTGATTGTGCTTCAAGATCTCTAATCCTTTCGTATAAGCCGTCACTTTCTTTAACACTCTTAAGTAGCTTCTCGTTTAGTTCATTAACTTCTCGCTGTAACTGCACTATCGTCTCCTGCGCTGCAGCTAGCTGTCTTGTTAACAACTCACAATGTTCCGTAGATTCCTTCAAAAAGTTCTGAGTCTCCGTCAACTTTGTCTCCCAAAGATTTTTATCTTGATTATAGAGATCTTTTATCGCATCTAAGTTTTCAGCCTCTTTAGTTCTTACTGACAGTTCTTCTTCTTTCTTCTGCAATGTTATTACTAACTCTTCCATCTTTTTCTCTTGTAAAGCAGCCTCTGCTTTAAGCGTCTGCAGCCTCGTGATCTCGGCTTCGGCCGCACTAACATCGTTGAGTGCAAGTTTTAGTTGTTTCCTTAGATCATCTATTTCGATAGATTGTTTGTCAATAGTCGATATATAGCTACGTTTTCTCGGTTCAGCTGGTTTCTCGTTTTCATCTACTTCGTCTGTTCGTTCTTTTTCTTTGGTAGAATCAATTTCGTCTCGGTCACCTTTTGGTGTGTCTGCTCGAGGTGGTGCTTGATGTGAACTTCTGACGCGGACTTTTTCTTTAACTTTGGATATTGGGGTCCTTGTAAGAAGTGGGGATGGTGGTGGCTGCGGTCCGATGTCTCCCCAGTCAGCACTGTCCCTTCGACCACCTTCGGAAGCTGTTCGGTATTCTTCGTCAGATGAAAATGGCGCTGATCTAGTGGTGATGGGCGTGACGGGGGTTATAGGTGATGTTGATGATTCCGATGCCTGATCGACAGAATCCTCCCGTAATATCAAAGACAATGGTCCTGTGTCAGGTAGCCCAGCCGTTCTTCTCATGGCTGATACCCAATTTGCTCTGATGCCTGCGGTTACCGCCGACAAAACTATATGCTTTCCATCCCAAGTCTGTGAAACAAAAACATAATTAGAAACCTGATACTCATTATGATCATTATTCCCCAGGCTTTCCTACTGTATATACTTTACCTCAGTCTCAAAGGCATATCCATTAGTTGACGACGGCAGTTCCACTACTCTCGATATTCCACTCAAGTCTATAACTCCATCCATGAGTCCCCTATGTTCTGCGTGAGGATCTCTGAAGTACAATAAGGCTGCTCCTCGAAGCACGAACCAGTGCCTTGACCAGCCAGCAGGACCTCGTCTTTGCAGCCATCCGGCTCTTGCGTGGAGTAGTCTTTCTGCGGGAAGCTCCACTCTGCCTCCTTCTCCATTCTCTGTTGGTTCCACTACATCAGCAGGCTCGCTTCCTTCGCTTGCTGAACTGGAGCTGGCTTCTTCTGGTGGTGCGCCACCGTCTGGTGTGCCTCGGGCCTATAAAATAGGTAATAGTGAATAGTATTTACTTAACCTTCAAATGGCTTAGAGAAAATTCACTAGATATGTTTTGAGCAAAATAATTCTAACAAAGATTTTATTGTTTCTCAAAAGATGATGATGCATTAGTATAGTATTGTTCAATCCTTGTGTATTTTATTTATAAGTTATTTAAAGAGCATCAATAAATAAACATTTATACCTGTTTACTTACCGGTAGCCGATCTGGTGGTGGAAGTCTGGTAGGTCTTTCGAGAGTGGGTGGTAGCGCTCGTCTAGACCTGGGTCTGGTGAGAGATGCCGCGATGTCCCGCAGCTGTTCGTCGTACTGCTGGTGCTGGTGCTGCATGAGTGGCGAGCGGACGCCTACTGAAGCTGGAGAAAGAGGATCGTTACAATGTTAAACATAGTGCTTGTTGAAAAGTCACCTTCCTTCTTTCTAGAACAGCCTTTCCCAAAGTGGGCGATAACATCCTCTTGTGGGCGCTGCAGGGTAGGCTTAAAGGGTTAGGTTAGGTAAGAGACCCAAAAAAAAATCTAAGTTATAGTGATTTCGAAGTAGATGAAAAAATGGGGGCGCTATAAATAATTTAGGAAAAATAAAACCTTCAAAGATTGCCTATTCCTCTAAAATCTATTCTAAAATCCTGTATGACTATAAGTTAAGGAAGTAAAGTACCATCATCAGTGACAGGTGGAGTGGTGGGTTCAGGCCAGGTATCCCTGCGTCGTGAGCGCGCTTTCTCCTCGCCGTTGATCTTGTCCCGAGTCGGAGGAGATGCCGACGATACTGGCTGATCTGTGTATACTGAAACAATACAAGAAAATTTTGAACAGGCCCGCATGGTCTTCAAAATCAATAGATTTCGAATGTGTCTGCCATTTAGCAGATTAGATTTCAGTAGGTAATGGGACTGAAATTCGCGCAAGCCCTGCTGACTGCTTTCCATCAGGCAGCATGGAGTCAATATGCGGTGCGGTAATAAAAAAAAGCCCCCAAAGAGAATTCAAAGGTTCAAATTCAAATTAATTAAAAAGTAAGTACATAGTTGATGAATCAATCATATTCATATCATCATAGTTGATGATAAATCTTCGAATAAGGTGTGTTCCATATAAAAGAATGCCTATTTAATTTGGGAAATATGTTGTGTGACGTTCATTTAAGGCGTTTGGAACTATTGAAAAAAAAAATATACTTGAGAGTATGTAAATAGTTTAAACAAAAAAATTATACTGGCTTTTAGATTTACATTATTATAGGTATTTTATATTTTTCTTATTATGTAGCTTAATCTGAAAAACAAGTCAAATTAATCAATTTGCGCGATTACACCGAGAATTCAGCCGCCAATACAATATAACCATATTTAGCAAAAAAAAGAAACAAAACAATTGCGAACCGACAAAGCACGACATACGGTCTGGTTGACCTATGCGAATGCATGCACACAGGACCATAATTGAGTGCATCTTAACGAGATGATCGCATGTTCGACCCAATAAGAGCAAGACGGTCTTAAAAATATTCGCGCCCTTTCACTGATAGTTACTTATTTACGAGTGGTCTCTATCAAAAACGTTAAGTTGAAATAAATTATTTGTAATCGAAAAGCTAAATGTAGTAATTATACTGTGGATGTAAAAATATTATATCGCTGAATCACTTCCGCAGAAAACCCCAAACAAATACTTTGACTAACACGGCTGCAATCCGTTAAAAACACGAGGAAATAGTTGCAGCTGTGACGGTCAAAAGATGCTTCATTCGTATGAATTTATTTCTTTCTTTTAACCCTTCAAACTTCACGTACAATTGAAATTCTTTTGTTAGGGGGTTACCGGTGATGGCTTAGACGGCTAGGTATGAGAATGAGGTAATTTTATATATGCGCTAACGCCGACAAATGCGGTTACTTATGTCACGCGTCACTCAGTTTATTAAGTCAAGGTTTGCAGTTCATATTTTTATAAACTCTAACAATATTCAATTGGTCAACTTTATCAGCTTTAACATGTCCTATAGAACATCTTGTAATAAAATGTTAATTTTTGATGACTTTTATAGGATGATAATGAAAATAGAAAAATTTATTATATTATTATTCAAAGTATAATAGATACATTACTACCACCTTTGCTATAAAACACCTAATTTATCCCCCCATAAATCCGTTACAATAAAACTTAAACATATTACCAATAAACATTGACAAATAATAAAAAAAATATCATTTTTTTCTGCCCAGGGCCTACTCCCACGAAATAGCGTCATGCCAAGATGTCACGTTCATCATACAGAAAAGATTTACAATTGAAAAAACTGCGAAGTTTAATAAATATGAATGAAGTTGGCCGTAGACAAGGCGGTGTAAATCATTGACACCCACTGCGCGCACGCATTGTGCTGCCCGTAGGGCGACTACGATTTGAGGTTTACTTCTTAGTGTACTAGGGTTTACAGGTAATATTTATATCAGGTTCGTTTACATTATAAGGAACTGACAGATATATTGCAAAGTGTGGGAAAACCTTCGACTAAATAAAAAATAACTAATATGTTCATAAAAAATAGAAAACGACATGTTTATAAAGTATCTACATATAAATAAAATACTTATCGTTGAAGTATAGATAAATTTGCTGTGTGGTTTCCGGCCTAAGAATAGAACCACCCCTACTCGTCCTGCGGGTGTTGTAAGTAGCGACAAAGGGAAAGATCCGAAGGATGGGCAGCAGCATCCTTCTGTGTAACAGCAATTATCTGCTACTGCCATCGCCAACGCGCTTGCCCAGCGTGGTGATTATGGGCAAATACCTACAATTAGCGCACAAAAGTGACGCGTATTGGTAGAGGCCTTTTAGCAGTGGACTAATACAGGCTGATACAGATGATGATGATGAAGCATAGATAAATAAGATGAAATGTATAACCGATCTCTGGTTTAAGCAAATCATGGGCTGTCTAGCGTTAATTCAACGTTCAGGTATATGATTGTGTGGTCCACACATAAACTAGTTAAACATTTTTCCACCCTTAATTTATTTATTAACCATAAGTTCTGTTATTGCAAATATCTTATGAGATTTGTCTTCATTGTATGTAGTACGCATTAAGTAATAAGTGTACGACTGAACTGCACTCTGTTAATTTTGTTTTTACCATAGATTTAAAACAAGGGACCTGTCCTACGACATTCTATGATGAAGTCTCAGGGTTGTCTCTATATTTTAAGCATCTCTCTAGTGTTATACGAATTTGCTCAAAATTTAAAAAAGTTGTGTGAAGCTGAAGACAAAGGCCTATGAGCGAAACTAGGTTGACACTATAACGAAGAATTTTAACTACTACCATTGCTTATATGCCATTCTTTGACCAAAATTAAGTTGTACACGTTTATTGATATTAAAAAAAACGAGTCAATTCAGTGGAATATTACATAATGTTATCTATAAATATGTCAACTTACGACTATATTACATAAATTTTGTAAAAACAAGTTATTAATGACTTTCGTCGCCAAGTGAAAGTTATCGCCAGATAATGTAATTAGCTGTATTGGCTGATAACTTTTCATCGTAATTATAGTGTTGCCGAATTAATTACATTAATTTGATGACTTGATGTTGTTTAATGAACACGTAAGGAGCAGTCCTTAAAAAATGAAAGTGTTAATATTTTTATGTAATAATTACTACATTTCGTATATTACCTACTTTTTGTTTTTCAACACAAGCTAGAACAAAATTAGCTTGTGTTGAAAACAATTTTGGCACATATTAAAAAAACAACTTAAATACAGCTTAAACAATCATTGTCATCGTCAATTGTTTGTTTTATTTTATTTTTTACAATTTTTTCGTTGTATATTCGTTTTTTTTTTAGTGTACTAGTTATGTTTTTGTGCCAATTTCGGGTATTAATTAATATTCGATATTCTAAACCTTCCAAGTTCTAAACATATTATTTTAAAATTTAAATTTGGATATGTATCGATGGCCAGTGATAATTTTACCTTCACCACGAAGGTTGAGGCTCATACGATGACTCATCTATTTTTGACATTTATGATTATGCTACTTTGAAATAGTCATGCTATTTTACAATTCTTAATTCAGGCTTAAGTGCCTGAAAATAAAAAACAAATGATCCTTACCACTAAAAAGTATTGATCAGTAATAACTACTTTTCTTTTAATAATTTTAATGAAACATCATTACGAACTAAAAAGTCTTTAAGAGTTTTATCATTAGCAAAAAGTTTGAGGAGCAGAAAATCCATTAGCACGGGTCATTGACCCCCGTTAGTCATAACTTATGAAGCTTTGACAGATTCTCAGAAGATGTGTGGAATAATCGATGTTTTTTTGCAAGGTGTACTATGGAATGCCATTCCGTTCGCTGGTTATGGACCGTTGAATAAAATTTGCACGAAAAATTGTATGGATATTAAAATATTTCCTGTTTTTTTTCAACATATTCCAACACCGGGACTTTCTCATCTATCGGGCAGTAACAGGTATATTACACAAACACCCTGACCAGAACAAAAAAATTGACGATCACACAAATACTTGTCATTTTTTTTGTACGGGAATCAAAACCGCGAAACTGAATCTAAAAGGCGAATCGTTTAACTATCTAATATGCCAATCGTGTCTTCGTCATTAAGATATTGTAGTCGCTCTGCCATCGCCACCCATGCGGAGCATTTTAAAAATATTATAAATCCTAAAAAACAACTGTAGATAAAAAAATCATATTAAAAACACGTGTTTAATTGGTTATTTCTGTCAAAACAGTCCCGTTTAGTTGCGCACACGCAGACATTCTGTCACCGTCACGCGCCGCGGCGCACGCGCGTCAACGAAAGTGAAACAAAACCGCACTCTTCCGCAACGGATAAAACAAGACTGACTTTTTATTATAAGAAGTAAAAATAACGACATAAACAAGGGAAAAAAAAATAGACATTTTTAAATTGGAAAGGATTAGAATAAAGAAAAACTATTTCTGGTACCCCTTTGTAAAAGGTCGTTATCCTACTCTAGTGTAAATTTAATTAATTAAACCTTGATTTAAAAGTCATTTATCAATTACTTGGTAAAAAGTTCATTGTTTCTAAAATTAGCTTTTTAGGTAAGCTTCTGAGTTAAAAAAAAAAGCTACTCTATTAACTTCCTGTTAAGTTTATTTTAATCTTAATTTAGAACAGTTTGCAACATTAACACATTAATTAATGTTTTATGGTGCTCTGACTTATGGAACAGTCTTAATTAAGTATTTAAGTGTTAGCTAAATATATATTAGCTTAATTGTTCCTAATATTTATTACTTTATATTTATTTATTACTAGCTTTACTTATTTAATAATAGGTATTGGCAATATCAAACAATGTCAAACTCATTAATATTGTCAATATTTACATAAATATTTTTTAAAGTATTTATGCATACTATGCGAACAATAACACCAAATAAAACTTAATATATTTGTAAGCAATAAGACTGCTTCGTTGGTCTAGTGGTAGCAAGCGCGATTGCTCAGCACGAGGTCCTGGGTTAGATCCGTTAGGCAGAGTTAATGGGTTTTTTCATTAGGAAATTCTCAGTAGCACGGAGTCTGAAATTGTGCCCGGTTAGTGGCAATAGGCTCGCCCCCTATTACATGGGACTATATGTTTATACCTCTTTATAAGTTACATTTGTATTATCTGTGGCATTGTACTCTAACTGCAAAGTTAGACATGCTAGATCTCTAAGTGCTGTGTACAAGGGGTAGATGTCACTACCACCTGAGATGGTTTAATGTAGAAGAGAATTAATTTCGATAACACGAGAGTTTCGAACATCTTATTGGCAGAGCGACTGTGGGCTTTAACCAGTAGGTAGCGGATTTTAAAAGTTTAAACCACATAGGTATTATAAAATTTGTAAAACAAACTCCAATAACAGTAAGTCTGTACACCACACGTCAATATAAAAATGACCTTTACACGTTAAATAACCGTAAGATAATATAATAACCATCCAAACAGTAAAATTACAAAACATTGAAACTCGGGAGTGTTCAACATCAATATTAAACTGACAGTTAATAATAAATGACATAAATTTATGACATTAACATTTAGTTATCAGCATTTACGTTTACAAATTATAGTGCTCCTAAATATGGATATAGCAATTTGTTTGAGAAACTTGTTCTTTAGAAAATTATACAGCACTGTGCTTAGGACTTGTAAAATTTGCTTAAAAAGGTTGTTACTAGAATCGCTTGGAGCTACTACAGACATATAATGGTAATTTTGGTAGTTAGATATAATACTGTTGACCCTAATTGACATTAGCAAATGATGAACTCTATGGAATAGATTTGTGCTATGTGCAGTTGAAGAAATTGATATTTACGTAAACTTGCAGTGTCCATGTTGTGTCGTTGTATTAAGGTACGCGTGGACATGAGTCGCATCGCACCGGACGCATCGGCCGCATGCGGTTAGGGATAGGTTTGGTTCATTCACTTTGGGTCCCTATTCGCTTTTTCAATTGACATCGGTATTAGGGAAGAGGTGGCATGAAAGAGCCAGTTTACTAAACGGAGCAAAAAAAAAATGTAGGTACTTTTAATGAAATAAATGATATTTTTATCTCTTCATTTATTATTTATTTATTAAAGGAGGTAATAAAAATATATGAAAAACCTTAAACACTATAAAAATATCAACAAAATAGTCAGTTTAAAAAAATGAGAATTTTGGCTCTTTCATAACATTTTTATATTGAAAGAGCTACTAAAATTTATGCAAGAGGCAGTCTGTATTATAAAGTGTTAATGTGAAAAATAAAAAATAAGACAACAATCACTAACGTCCCGACGCGTCAGGCCAGTATATTCCTCGCCCGCGGCTCTAGACTATTATTAATTATTTGGGTTATTAGGGCTTATTCATAATGTGTACATAATGTGTTGTAAGTAATAGTTGGTTCACCTACAGTAATATTATTTCAAAGAAATTTCGCGTGTATTTATTATAAAAAGGGATTACGTCAGAAGAGATAGATAAAAAAGAGACGAAAGTAGCTTTAAGATAAAGCGGCGGTGTAGTTAAGATACCTAGATCTTATCTTACATCTTCTTCATTATTTCTTAATCGTATGGTTGACAACCAACCTGGTGTCAGAATTTAAACCATCCGTAGGCCTCTGACATGGCATTAAAACCTAAAAAAATCATTAAAACATAAAAACCTATAAAATCTCATTGGTGTTTTCAGGTTTTCATACAGAAGCTTAGATATTATTAGCTTTTATTTTTTGGTGGTATTTAATACTTTAACTGTAAATCCCCTTTTTTTCAATTGAAATATTCAAAATTACCACCAAAAACGTCGCTCGCTCCTACTTCTGGGTGGTTTGTAAATAAATAACCACTTCTAACCTGACCTGCCAGAATTGATGGCTTCAAAAATATCACCTTAAAATATTTCTAAAAGAACCTAAAAAAGGTTTTAAGAAATTATGAATCTTGAAAATTAAAAAATAATATTCAAAAATTCTAAACTTAAAAAAATCTAAAAATAGCAGAAAAGATAAAGAAACAAGGGCAAGAAGAAAGAAATAAAGTTGGAAAAGTGCTGTTAGTTTTAATTTTACAAGGATGAGGAGTAAATATTGTCCGAAGACACCCATCTTCCCCCACTGTGGTTCCCAAACATTCCATCAGCTAAAAATGTACAAATATTTTTTTATTTTCTTATTTATTATTTTTCTTTAGTACCAAAGCCAAAGTTGGTTTTGTTACTCAAAATGGCTCAGTTGTTCAAAGCAAACACATTATTCTTATAAAATAAAAATATTGGTTCTATTATTTTTGTGAATTTTTTACATGTTATAGCACATGATAGCTTATTAAATATAATTATTTAATAAGAAAATTTGAAATTAATCGAATCGAGTCGAAGATCGTCGGTCGATCGTCGATCGGGTTCGAATCCCATCCGTATCAGTTGTCTTTTTCAAATTTTCTTATTAAATAATTATATCATTTATAGTATTTTGTCTTTACGCACGGTCTGAAATAATTTTGTACTTTAAGTTCATAAAGCGGCAGTTTTTTCAACCAATTTTTCGTCTCACTTAGTTAATTACTGCAAAGCAGATAGTCATAAAAGTAGATTCGCTACGATGCAGTTGTCATCTCTGGATTTTAGAAGATGCAGGAATGCTCACAAACCGTAAAGTAATAATTACTTATGTAGCCAATAGGCAATAGGCAACTTTGATTCTATTGACAGGCAAATTTTATAAGATTATACAGTCATGAACCCATTTGCTTAAAATCTTATTTGAATGTTCAAATTGCAATAAGGTCGAAAATGTCAGTTCAATAATAGTGGTGAACACTGAAGTTGTCAAATTAAGTCATGTAAATATTGAATTAACCTTTTATTATTCTTTTATTAGCATTGATAACCTCTTTGCACAAAGCTACCACGGTTTTCTAATTACGAATTTGTCAGTCAGTGTCAGGCAAGAAAATTACAAGTCTGTATAAAATATAATTCCAATTGCCATTCAATAGAATAGAATAACAAATATGCTTGCAGCTAATCGTGAGCAATTAAGAGTTCAAATTGTTGAGTTACACGAACAAGGAGTAGGGATAAATATTTAATAAGAAATTTGAAATTTTTTTACAAAAATATTAAGGTGTAGGGATTCACGAGATATCACGACAGTTAAAAGTGACTAGAAACACAGTTTGCCGATGGGTTCGACGACGAAGTGAGGTACAGTGACGAAGGAAACCTTAATGACTTACGGATAAATAACCATCGCCCGCATGCTATATCCGAAGAGCAGTGCCGCATGATGCAAAGGCAATACATATTGGGTGGCTTTACGCCGACAAGTCAATTGACTTGCAATTGTTAACAGTTAGAAATTATAATATATTATATATATAATATATAATTATATTTATAATAAAAATAACCACATGTCTAACTATGCACACACATACACCACATTTCTAACTATGCACACTTTTATTGGTTTACGAAATTTTGTCTTTCATTAGAAAATTCTTTAGGGTTGGTCTCAGATTGCATTGGACCGAGACAAGTGTAAGGAGGAAAGGGAGGCCTTTGCCCTGCGGTGGGATAATATAGGCTAAAATAATAATAATAATAATAATTAGAAAAGAGCTCGAAGATATTTTACTGCACATTCGTACGTAGCATGTTCGAATATACTAGGCAAGAGAACCCTCGCTATGACATTGATTCATTATATTTGTAAATTAGCAAATATTCAGCAAAAATTTAATAAATTCTACCATCAATTGTTACCGGTTTACACTTACATTTATAACTCGGATCATTAACTGCAAGTTTTGTGTTAAGTTTCAAATTTCAAATTAGCCGTAAAAAAATGAAAATAATAATGTGATTTTGCTGAACGGAATGCTATATTTGGGAACCACAGTACGTTAAGTGAAATAGCGCTATACGTATGAGCGATACATACAAATGTCAGCGTAAACTGTGAATGAGATTGGTATTTATGTGTTGCCACTATGTGTAATTATATCACAGACTTAGATGACGTGATTGAGTCAAATTGACAGTGTTGGATAAATATTAAATCAGCTCCGAAGTGGATTGCCGATTTTTCTAATATAGATATTAACTAAATCGTGTTTACGCAGCTTCCATCCATCTATTCGTCTCTCATCGTGTAACAACAGCAAGTAAAAATAAAGATTTCCGAAAAAAGACCAAGGTTCTGTTCCAACCTGTTCAGAACGCAATGCCTACAACGGCATCACGCTTAGAACAGCTCGATGCAAAGAGATTCGTTAAAGTAGACCACAAGAAGAAGACCTTGCCGTATTCACCCAACGCGCTGCTGTGTCCTGCAACACTTGTGACACAGCTGTATTATGTCTCTAGAACCGCAACAGTCGTTTGTGTTTCATGTACTATCTGAAAACTCTCCTTAACCAAGAGTTCTAGCCGGAGGATTTCCATTTTGTGAAAGGTTACGCTACATCATTAATTAGCATAATGTTTATAATTATGATTTTGTTACCTGAATTAAATAAATAAACGATTGTTATTTACGTTTGCGACTTCGCTTTACTTATTGGACTGACAATTCTACATACCGACCTTAAAATAACCATTTGCAATAGTGTTTTAGACTGTCTTCAAAATCATAATTGTGTTATTGACCAATTGCGCATTGTTCAATTTTTTTACTTAGACAGTTACTGTTGAAAGAGTACACACAGCTTAAGGTGGTGGCTTCTAATAATAAAAATAAGTACCAGTTGAAAGAGTTACAGCTGGTGGCTTCTATTATAAAAATAAAACAATAATGTACCAGTCATGTATTTTATTATGCAAAGCTAGAAAATGATTCTAAAAACTTTGCCTCTATTTCTTGCTCCTCATCGGATGAAGAGGATTGGAGAAAGAAAGGAGGTTTAGGTAGTAGTATTTCGAATCACATATTTTCACAAATAAATCACAAAACTCTCCAAATGGATTTTCTTTTATCCTAGTTCCTTCTCTAACCAGGCGCGAAAAATTAACCATGGTTCACATGTATTCAGTTACGACTAGACACTCCTGTAAATAAATCATACTATTAGTAGGTTTAAACTCGAACACCAGGTCACCAACCATACGATAAGGAAGCTAACTTGGAAAAAACAATTATACCTTATAAGGTCTACTCGCTCTAGCGAGTATCAAAAATTATGTAGCTTATACCAGTTATCAAAGACATTTCACCACATATTTCTCATTTTTGATATAGTAGTAATTTACTTAATATTCAATCTCGCAAATGATAATTTTATCAACAAATACTTCCAGTTTGCGTAGTATCACTATTAAGTCTGTGGACACAACTTGTTTAATTTGTCAAAATTGTTACTATGACGACTATGACATTCCATACTTTACTTTTTTTATGTCATCACTTTATGGTACCTACACGACCTATTTGTGTAAAATAATTGCGATTAATATAACATAATTATTTTTAAACGTTTTTATCTGTTTTTATATTTCAAAGTGCGTAATTTATGTTTCGGATAGTACCTACTACTACTTTTTTTGTAAACAGATTTTACAAAAAAATTAAAAACAAAATTGAGGTTTACCTTTTGTCGCGGGTTTTATTTTTTTTAAATATACCTATAGTTATCTAAAAATTGTAGGTCTCGGTTGTAGGTCACCCACAAAATACTAACAATATAAGAAAACATATATTCAGCTTATAAAATGTAATAAGAAGCCCTGAAGGTCTAGAACTGTATGGATAATATTAGTTCAAAATGCATTATGCTCGGGTTTTTTAATTAAGTCTAAATGACATTTGACCAAGAAGTTTATAATTATTTCTCTGAGCTTGACCCTTGAAAAAATTACGAAGGCCAAAACCTTTCCTCCAAGGCTTGACCAGGTTTATACTTTGTTATAGCCACTAAGCTGGTACTTATGGTCTTTTACAGATCTTCTTTCTTTCTTCTTCTCTCTTTATCGTATGGTTGAAGTCAGAGTTTAAATCAGCTTTAGGTCTCTGATATGGCTTTACACAGCGTAGAAAAATCAGAGTTTGAAAGTGCCTGGGTTTGACTTGGCAGTCCAACGGTCGTACCACTATCATACCTTTAGCTTCCAAGAAAAAAAAACTAAAACTTAAATAATCATTTTTTAAGCCCCGTACAATACGCCTAATTGTTAAGTCTGTTATTATTATTAAAGGTTAAATATTATAGATGTTTTTTAAATTTACCTCTTTTTAAACAAAGTCCAGCTAAACCTTGGCGACCGCGGTTGCAGCAATCTGAATACGAATGACCGTTAACAATAGTGTTGTCACCCAAAATCAAGAATACAGTAGATAAGTCCAATAATGGGCCTAAAATTGCCGTATTAGAATAAATTAATATATAAGCCTAAATTCAATATCTTACAAAGCAAATAATCTGTAAATTTACATAAATATTTTTAAGAATTTATCAATGAATTATTTAAAGTAAAAGTATAGTTTTTAAATAGACACGATAGACAAAAAGAAAATAATATTTTACAGTTTGACTAAAAAGAATCTGCAAAATTGTGGGCGCCACTAGCGCACTTTTGATAAGTACTACAAACTACAACTCATTACAATAATAAAAAAAACACCATATCTAGCAGCTAAATCGTTAAAGTGGCAACTCTGAGACCCACGTTCATTCCGGGTGACGTCACAGGCCATTTTTGTTCACTCCCTATTCGGATTTGCTGATGCAGTGCACGCAGTTCTATAGGATTCAGTACATGCTTACAAATCCGTCCGCTGCGACCGCTGCGATGAGGACGCGGTGCACGCGCACCTTTATTACGATTATAGATATTAAAAAGTACTTATCTGATTATAAGTAAATTAAAGATTGAGAGACTAATGACAAAGCTTAGATCTCACTGCCGTCCTCACTTGACACTGGCAGAGTTGTTGACAAGGGTCAGCTCGAGGGCCATGAACCAAAGAAGAAGAAAGCTTAGATCTGCATGTAGCAGAGAAGAGATATTAGAAGAAGTTTGTAAGTGGTTCTAATGTTATAAGTTGAAAGGAAATCGGAGAAAACTTATAACTAACTTATACTTAACTTATAATTGGAGAAAGGAGAAATTCCACGGAAAAGATGAAAGGAAAAGGAGGATGTCAGTGATCAGTGGCGGAGGCTCCGTACAACTCGATTTCTACCGGCTTCCCATTGGTTTTTCTCCAGGTCGGCTCCGGCTTATCTCTTGGAAAAATTAACCCTCCGGCACTGGAAGAGGTTGAAGACCTTTTGCGCCTACCCCAAGTAACATAGGACGAGGGCATGCAAAGAAAGAAAAACGACCATTTACAACGATAACAGTATTACTTACATGCTGTACAATAAATAACTTTCCACAGCTTACATTAACAGCGATAAGAATCCCACACATTACTTGCTTTCTAAACACATGAAAATGTAAAGCAATTAATATAAATTAGAGAGATAAATGCCACCATGGTGTTACAGATACAGAAAATACGAGGAAAACACCAGCATTATGGCGCGATGGAGTTTCTAAATAACATTATCACAATCAGTAATTACAAGGCGCGCTTGACCGCCGTTAGATCAGTAATTAGGATCGGCGCGGACGCACGCACCGAACTCAGGCGCAACACACATAAATATGGGAGGAGATTGTCACTGTGTAGGTAACAGAAGGTTGACTGACTCTAAGAATGAGAATTAGCATAGATTTCTGTTAATCAATACCTTTAGTTGGGTTTTTTGAGAAAGAACTTAGAGCGAGACTCAATCTCTCCCCTTCTCACTCTATTGTCCGATGGGATGGCAATCCGACACGACTGCAAAGAGTTCCAGGCGCGGGAGCGGCTTTACTTGCTCTCCGTGGCATGGAGCAGATATAAAATATATGTAACTTCAGATATGCTGATAGTCAGAGATCGCGTCTTGGGTTCGAACCTGAGACCATTAGGTATAACACTTAGGCTATTTTCGCATATGAATTATACAGGATGTGGGTAGATACGTATAAATATCACGTCTCACCTAAACTGTAACAGTAATAGCGTTACGTAAAAACTAGTACTAGATTAGGGCTTGGTTTTGAATTTTTAAGAATTCACGCACGTTAACAATTGTTCTTCTCAATTTTCATGTTGTATGCGCATGCGCATGCAGCCTTGCACCTAGGTCAGATTCTGTATTGTGAGACTATAATGTATTCATATTCAGATAACATTTGTTTGCAGTGGGCTGAGTTTATAATACATGTTAATTAACTACCAGATATACATAATTATATATTAACTAAGATGTTTTAAATGCATTGAATGCCGAGGATTTGGCGTCTGTTAAGTATGTCGACTAATACATTGGTTATTACAAATAGACGTGGCATTAATACAATTTTATTGGCTATAGGTGCCCTGATTTGCGATGTTCCAATTTTCAGGAGGTCAATGCCTTCACTACAAATTCACTATAGTATTGAGGACATTTTCAGGTCTGATAGAAAGCAATAAATAGGTATTGATTGTAAATATTTTGGTCGGATAGTAAAGAAACGATGGGGCATTTAATATCGTGCCCTGCAATCTGCATGCCCTGTCGTTTGTTCGTTACAGGAACTGATGGCTGTTACTGAAGGCACTCGTAGCCCAGTTCTGGGCTGACACAATTTAGATTCCTCAGACCTCAGAACAATGTAACCTAAAATATTGTAAGCCATTATATTTAAAAGAACAACCATGGAGTTTCTTGCCAGATTCTTCTCCATGAAGGGTAGGCTGCCCTTGGAACTGGCAACTAGAGTCACTCTTATAATAAACAATATTAGAATTATGACTATTCATAAGTGCCTAATGGTCTACATGAATAAAAATATTTTGATTTTGATTGAAACTTCTTGTAGAAGAGACAAGAGGCCCTTTGACGTATCTGCAATGGCCGCGTTTTTAATCAGTCGCGGTATAGCTATAAAAAATTGCATATCCTCAACTATTTTTTAATACAATGTGGCAACACCCTTATGACACAATGTCACTTTTTATAGAAGATGGCACTAGCCTTTCCTATTTGGCTGCCCTAAAGACCCGAGTCGTGATAGCCTAAGTGTATGACCGTTGACTGGCAAGTCAGAGGTCTCGTCAGAGAGTTTGAACCCAAGGCGCGTGCCTTGGGTTCGACCTGGGTACCGAGTATCGAGTCGTAATCGTAAGTGATGTGCGTATTATAAATTAATTATCACTTACCCCGTGGCTCAGAAAGTACGTAAAGCCGGTGGCGCCTGATCTCTCTCCGGCCGGATTCTCTCTCTATGTCGGATTGACCGCCCCATCGAACTAAGAGAGTGAGGGAACAGAGTGCACCTATATTGTTTGCGCACACATTTGTGCACTATTATATCTCCTGCGTAGTTGGCTAATCTCTGTTGACATTAGCTGCTGTGACCGAAGTTCGGTGGGAAGGATATTATTATTATTAGGTACCTACTCTTGAGAACGCACTCCCGACAGAAAGTCAGAAAACCATTAGTAGGTACACAGTATAATAATTATTATACTGTAACAAGAAAAATAAATAAATATTAATTTGTCAATGTTTATTTGATTATAAGATATTAAAGTAGTCGTTTGAGTGTGTATTTTTATTTTACTGTTGATATTAGTCTGTTATAATACTGTTACTGTGGTAGGAATTTGATAAAAGAACAATAGGTAACCCGCTTACGCTCACGACACAGACCACACTAAAAGGTTACACCATCTTCTACGTCTTACAGCTTTTAATTAGGTTTAACGCGTCGTCGCCGGACGTCGAGATTTATGGTCAGCCGGTCTGCGCGACCTGACCGCGTCTCCAGGCGCACCTGCTCGCTCCTAACTGGTTAAAGAATGGTTGTTCCACAATGCTGTGTGGTCTAACTGATTTGTAGAAGTATTTGTTACGAGTTTATTGTAAGCTTTCCTTATTGTTTATGTAAAGATTTGTAACGGTGTTTCCATAGAGTATTCAAGAAAATATAGAGTGATAACGTCAACCACATTGCCTTGTGCGGAACGAAAGCAGGTCTCACCATAGAAATGTTAAAATGTCATTTTTTCAAATTAAGTTTTCTAGACGTTTTTCAAAATTTAACTCAGCAGTTAACCATGATATAAGCTAAAATGTAACTTTTTCGCTCGTGGAGCCTAGTTAAACCGCAGTCGATCGAGGTATGATCGCAAACGGAGCTCGTGTCGCGGCCGCGTTGTTCATACCCGTGCTCACGGTTCATACTTCTATAGTATTGCTCTATTCTATATATACTCTAAGGGTGTTTCTGTTTCAATGAACCAGGGCCGATGAGTATTCTTCCGTTCGAGTGAGATAGCGCTATACGTCTTGTATAACTGTCCTTTAATCGTTTGAATAACCAAGATAACAAGTCACAGTACCACCCTGAAGACATTTCGTAGAACGTGTCATATAAATTAAATACGAATCGCTGTCAAAGATTGTTTATAGGTTTTTAACAGTTCTTTCTGATCGTTAAACGAGGCACTGAATCACTTATCCATGAAAATATTGCTATAGGTGGAAGGTGTGCTGTATGTTTTACATACACTCTAAACTGTTTTTAACTAGCTTACTAATAGGAGGAGATCGGCTATTCGATTTGTAAAAAATAATACCGATTTTAAAACATTAAAAAGCTAGAAGAACCACAAAAGTTTTGTTTTGGAGTCGGTGCCAAGATTTAGGATTAGATTCAAAAGAAATCTGGATCCCTTGGCTTGGCACCGACTACATAGAAAACGATTTTACGTTATTTTTAGAATTTTTTTGTTTTGAAGTCGGTCTAACTTTAATTTATTTCTTTTTCTGACAAAGATCTTAAAAAAAGGATAGAAGATTTTTAGAGGTGTCAAATTAGCCTATTTGCGTCAACAACTAGAATCTAAGTCCAATTGTCATAAATCTCATGATCCCGTCTAATTTCATGACAGAAACATTGGCATAAAATGATTTGACAGTTCTAAGGAATTTAGAGTTATGTTGGTATTGCACAAAAAAAACATACAATCGAATTGAGAACCTCCTCCTCGAGTCGGTTAAAACATACTTGTGTTTAATATTAAATCAGTTATTCACATAAAAATATACCCTATAAGGCTATAAGGCCCTGTATAATTACTTTCAAAATCAGCGCTCACAAAAATGACGATCACATTAAAAAAATTCTTAAAACCTCAATTTATTATCCAAAAAGGTATTAAGACGTTGTAATGTAAAATTTAAGATCTCAATTAAATGAGAGCCAGTAACGAGAGGGTTAAAAAAAGAAATTTATTTTAATGATCACCGAAATTAGGATGCGTCGAACCAAAATTATTGTGGAAATAATAAGTATGCAGACAAAGATTTATACGTTTAAAGTTTTTAATTAAAATAAAATATTCATACTTCTAATAAATCTGAAATATATCTGTTTGTTTGTATGTTGCTTTATCACTCCTCAACTAATTAACTGATTTCAAATAATTTGGCATCGAGCTTAAATATGACCCGGACAACTTAGGTTTTCATTGATAATATACAATATAATATGTGAAATGTTCCATAGACAAGCTGTGAGAATGTGTTAATTAGTTGTTTTAATATCACTTGATTTTGTAAAATTTATAAGTTTTCGTTCCTTTTTACTTCAAAGATGAGTCGTGATAGCCTAGTGGTGTTGACCGTTGACTGGTAAGTCAGAGGTCTCAGGTACGAACCCAAGGCGCGCACCTCTGACTTTTCGTAAGTTATGTGCGTTTTATAAATTAATTATCACTTACTCCGTGCCTCGGAAAGCACGTAAAGCCGTTGGCCCTGCGCCTGATCTCTCTCCGGTCGTGTCGGATTGCCGTCCCATCGGACTATGAGAGTGAGGGAATAGAGAGTGTACCTGTGTTTGCGCAAGCATTTGTGCACTATAATATCTCCCGCGTCGATGGCTAATCTCCGTTGAGATTGGCCGCTGTGACTGAAATTCGGTCAGGAGGACATTATTATTATTATTACTTCAAAGATGGCCAAGTATGGCACTGCTTTTTGCACGTTTTTAATTATATTATAATCCTATAACACAGTTTCCCATTAGAGTTTCCCTTAGAGTTCATTTTCCAAAATCATAAAAAAAAAACAATAGGTAATATAAACGTTAACTATAGGTAAAGCTCTACCTTTGGTATCAATAGGCGTTGGTGCGGCTAAACTGGGTATCTCAGGCTGCGGCGGCTGCACCCTAGGGCCAGGCCACGTGGTGGTGCCTCCAGAGCAGTACCTAGGCCTGCCTGCCTGACACCCGTCCGCCACGTCGCGAAGAGTCGACGCATCAGCAGAGTATTCTGAAAATTTTAATGAAAATTTTATCATGAAGCTGTCTTGAAAATATTTAGTACTAGCTTTCGCGTATGTTAATAAATTGTGGCGAACTATGTGTTATTCTGATGTAGGTATGAGTTATATTTCCGGGGATGTGCCTAACAGCGTTGCGCAGGGGAGGTTCCGGAGCTGGTCTCTTAAGAGGACCCGGGATCTCCCCCCGTATGGTGATCACCGGGGTGGTTTTAGTGAGGTAAGAATCCCATACTCCCCGGTCTCTTCTTTCTTCTCCTTTTAAGGTTTCCCCCCGTAAACAAAAAAAAAGGTATAAGCTATATTACTGTAAAGTTTCATCAAAATCCGTTCAGTAGTTTTTTGCGTAAAAGAGTAACAAATATCCATCTACCCATTCATCGTCAGAAACTTTCACATTTATAATATTAGCAGGATAGGATTTATCTAGACAGTGTAAAAGCGTTTGTGGAGATAACAGTTACATCTACAATTTCAATATGAACCATAGAGTTTTCGTTATATTTATTGGTTATATCTGAATTATATTTGCTCAACAATCCATTCAAAGCACACTTTCTTCAGATTTAATTTTGTTGGTTTTGAAAAGAATTCCGATCGGAGTATGCACCACCAATACAGCTCCGACAATGAAAGTGGTACTGTACCAGTGGTACTGTTATCAATACAAAAGCTATCTGTCAAACTGTGGATAGCTAATAAAACATTCTGCAACATCCAATTTTCAAATAATATTTACTATATTTTAACCATATTATTGACACTCTCGGAATAACAGTACTATCTTGTTAAATATCTTGGTAAATTATAGATTTTTTAATCTAGCATTCTTTTATAAATATATCTCCATCTTATGGTGTCATCTCCATCTTTAAAGGTGCTCTTCAAGGAACTGGGTGCTATTCGTTCAGCTCAGGTGCTATTAAGCTGGGTGCTACTATTCGCTCAGGGGCTATTGATCTGGGTGCTATTTGCTCAGGGGCTGTTAAGCTGGCTGCTCTTTGAAGAATACGCCGCTTTTTTAATGAAAATGCAAGCGTTTGACCACGAATCTATCTGGGGGCCAATTCTCATAACCAAAACCGTAACTATATTGATTGTAGCGGTTAGTCGTTAAAACCGGTTTTGTATTCATATCCGTTGATCGAAATTGAACAGGGGTCCTACTCCCAAAAACGAATGTCGAAGTACTGGATCGAAACGCCGAAAGTCGAACGATAACCCTACTACTAAATATGTATATATAAAACTGTACTACTAATACTACTCGTTTGCAAAACTATTACTTTAATGTATAATATTAAATATTGAAGTAAAAATAACTCACTTCTAGTCGTTGAAGACTGCAGCAGGCTCGCGGTTTGGCCTCCAGGAAACGTCGCATTCCGCTTGTGTCGACCCTGTGGACAAGACAACATCGTGCATTATTTAATGATAGAATATAACGAAAATAAACTATAACATAAAAAAACAATAACATACAATGTTCCTTTTTAATTAGTCAATATTCCTATTATTAATATTTTACTCCAAGATTTTAAATAATATACTGAAACTATACTAGCTATTACTTTAGTACCTACAATTAACCTAAGTAATAATTATAAATTTGGTAAACCCCCGACGCAAAAAAATTTTTTTTTTGTAACCAACACTTGATCAAGTTACCTTTCAAATACAAAAACGTAATTAACATCGGTTCATCCGTTTGAGAGTTGCAGACACATAGATTTACATTTTAAACTTACAAAACCCCTCTTTTTTGTCGGGAGTTAAAAAAAATTAAAGAAAATCCTTAATCTAAAAGACCGCAGCTTCAAACGTCAAAAGCAAGGGTTTCTCAATCCCACACACTACGGATTAAACTACGTACAGTTAAAACATCTAAACTCATTAAAATTGAATTCTCAATACTATTCACGGTACACTCCTAACAAGTACTTAGGCAATTACTTCCTAACTAGACGGTATCCACCAATTAGCGAAAGATTTCTAATCAGCTACATCTCTATTGCTCCAAGTATCCAAGTATCCGAGTATCCACCTAGTTTCCCTGACCCCACCCATCCCCGGAAAGTTATGTGAAACCGTTGAGATACCTATCATTTAATTGTTCGAAAGCACATGCCGAACAAACTGGTTGAATCGATATAGGTACTGTTTTCACGCAAATTGTCTTAGACGACTTGCTTATGCGCAGTGTGAGAATTAAGCTTTTCTGTACAAAAAAACAGTAGTTTAGGTCCGATCGGCCATGTAAACAAAACATTACTTACAAATATACATACAGGTTCTTGGTCAATGTATTTTGTGGTCGGAGTTAGTTAAAGACATAGAAATTCAATATCTTTGGTCACAAAGGATTTTTAAGTCTGTATGTTATATGTTTTAAGTGTTTATTTAATGGACCCTGTTCCTGATACTGATGGGCTACTTTATTTTAAAATGTACATTTTTATATTTAAAAATGTATCTATTTTATATGTAATTAATTGGTATAAATGAGATATAACTACATTACATTAATAAATAATATAATAAAGACATAATAATTATACATATACTTAATATTCATAATATCCAATTCATAGGTACCTAATTCAAAGTTTTAAATAATAGCTATAACTTACGATCATGAGAACTTATAAAACTGTGGCTTCAGGCCTAACTTGTCTCCAACTGCTAATAGGGCTCAATGAATTAATTGGCAAATTACTGAGAAGCTCCTCGGCTGAGAGGGTAATTTACTGGTCAGACTATTGAGCTGTCACAGAGCGGAAATATTGTTATTACAGTTATGGAATTGATTGGAAATCACTTGGTAATGAACTGATTTATGTTGTTTTAATTGATGGTGTTGATCAAAGATATCGCTTGAACAATTAGCTCTAAGTGACCATGAAACCCGCGATGATGGCCAGCGCAAGCTTTATTATTTTAAACAAATTGTACGGCATCACTTTTTTTTTTCTTTCTTTGGCAAGTCGCTATTTGCGCAAAGCCACAAACAAAAACGGAGAACGGCCATCAGTGCATTCACTCAAAAAGTATTCTAATTTTGAAACGACTTAAAAAGAGGGGATTCTTAATTCGATTGTTTTTTTTTTATAAATGTTACTTCAGAACGCAGTCATTTATGAAGCGTTTTTTTTTTGTCGAAGAGAATTATACTCTCAAGTCCTATGTAAATATTGACATTATCTGATGATGAACTTCGGATATATAGAACGGAACTCCTCATCGGATGATAGCAAACCTCCCGTAGCAACTAATTACAATTTGTTTGTATGTGTAGTTGATAACCGACTTCCGCAAAAGTGGGGTGGGGTTTGGACTCGAGTTAATGTGCCACTTAAAATTGAAAAAAATACTGACTCCAAAACACTAAAAAGCTACAAATAACAAAAAAGCCTTCGTTTTGGAGTCGGTGCCAAGTCTTAGGGTGAGGTGGTTTATTCTGGTACCCGCTTAGCTTGGCACTTACTCCAAAACAAACGTTTTTGTGTCATTTCTAGTTTTGAATCTTAAAATATCTCCTAATTCTAATCCAAAAATTTTTTATTAAACATTTTTTTTCACCAGTATTTAATAACTAGGTATGTACATTTCAGTCTGCATACCTTTCTAACAAAAACTTCACCGTAATAAATCTAGACAAGTTTAGTTTAAAAAAAAAGAAATCTAACTTCACAATATAATTTGTGAATATAAAAAACCTATGAATCATCTCAAGAGTCTAACTATCAAATTAATTGTTCGGAATATAAACAATAATAAAATTGCTGCGATGTGGCGCCTGCGCTTGTTCCGTTAGTAATCTTGATTAAGGTTCGTTACACACTATCGACTGAGCCATATGTTTGTGAGAAGTGATGAAGTGGATATCAAATGGTTATCTCATATTTGGTTCGTAACTTTTTACCCGACTACAAAAAAAAGGAGGGTTATGATTTTAGCAGTCTATGTATGTATGTATGTATGTATGTATGTATGTATGTATGTATGTAAGTTTGTTCATCTGTTCCCTCGTAGCTCCTAAACTATTTGTTGTAAATCAATATATAAGGTGTCTATCGATGCGTCTTAATGGTCTGCGGGTTATAGGATTTATGAAATTTCGTAAAATCAAATAAGATGGATTTTAAAAATAAATTAGTCAGCTCGAAAAAAATAAAGTTAAGGTAAATTTATCGTGTTTGATATCAAATGGAAGGTCTTGATGAGCACATTCAGAATATGTATATATTATCTATATATTCTGGACCACTTCTTAGAATATCAGGCTTCTAACTACCCGTTACGACTATCATAAATATATGTGATTATAACACTGCATACAATGTGAAAACGTGATAACAATAAATATTTACTAATTAAATTAAAGTTTCTACACATCACTGCCTATTAAATTATGATTATATTTTAAAATAATGTTAATTAAATTGAGATTTCTTTTTCGTAACTAGATGGCGTTAGTTTACGGTTTTGTGGAAGTAAGTAACATAGAGTTAAAAATACCTCCTCAAAAATCCCGGAATCGTAAACATAACAATTAAATCCCGGGATTTTATTAATATGGACTGGATTTTGACCTATAGTTTTTATTAGAATTAATTTTGTATGTAAAATAAAACTCATTAATTTAACAGTTTTAGTACCGAACTACTTAAGTATTACATTATCTGTTACCGATGTCTAAAAACATAATAAAGACTTTTTATTGTAATAATTTAGTCCATATGTATTTAAAACGTTAAATTAATATTTTGGAGAATTTATTACATGTTTTAACACATGTTTGCTTATTAAATATAATAAATTATTTAATAAGAAATTTGAAAAACAACTGATACGGAAGTGATTCGAACCCACGATCTCCGACGTACCGTGCCGACGCTCTAACCGCTGAGCCACCGTATCCCATCAAAATCAGTCGAAATTTCAAATCTCTTTCTACGCCTAGGGCGTGTGGTAATATCTATCGGTGCCTTCTAAAAACTGCAAAGTTTAGAACACTGAGTCGGATAATTAATGTATTCCGATCCATATTACCACACGCCTAAGGCGTAGAAAGAGATTTGAAATTTCGACTGATTCTGATGGGATACGGTAGCTTAGCGGTTAGAGCGTCGGCACGGTACACCGGAAATCGTGGATTCGAATCCCATCCGTATCAGTTGTTTTTTCAAATTTCTTATTAAATAATTATACGTAAAATTAATTTCTTATTTCCCGGGAATTAATTGTAATGTTTATGATTTCGGGATATTAGAGCAGGTATTATCAACTCCATGTTACTTACTTCCTCGAACTTTAGGTAAATGTACTCTATCTATGATGATATCTCACAAAAAAGGTTTCATGTGTACTTATACAGCTTGGCAAAAAAGAGTCTGAGGCGGTGACAGCTGGGACTAAAAATAAAAATCTTAAATAACTACGTTTGTGAGTACTAAAATAACATAAAAATGATTCATTTGATTATAATTAATGACAAAAAACTCGTCATAGAAATATGTAAGCACTTAATAACTTGTAATTTGAATTGTAGTGTGAAAAGTGCGACAGCGGCGCCCCCAATTCCCGACTCTTTTTTGCCAAGCTGTACTTCTTACTACTTTTCATGTATACTTCTAAGAAATATATGAGGCCATGTTTTAATAGCTCGAAGTCGCGGACGACACCTTTGAAATAAATTTAATTTAAAAAATACATGACATTGACTAAAGGTTTGAGAACCGAAGTTGACAGTTAAAGAAATCTACCTATTTAAGAACTACCACATTCTAAAAAATTGTGATTTAAATGAATTTTATTGGTTTCTTTACCACTAAAAATCATTGAAAAAAAAAATAGTATAAAAACTAAAACCCGACTACTTAAAATCTAAAAACAAGCTTCTTAGATTTGAAATAAAATTCTGTAGTCGGAGGCCTTAATGTATTATAGGTAAATAGGTACTAGATAATCTTCCAAGGGTAAATACTTTGTAATTTGGTGGCCTCCGACTACAGAATTTTATTTCAAATCTAAGAAGCTTGTTTTTAGATTTTAAGTAGTCGGGTTTTAGTTTTTATACTATATTTTTTTTATACACAAGTATCTAATTCTAATTCATCATCATCATCAGCCGGAAGACGTCCACTGCTGAACAAAGGCCTCCCCCATAGAACGCCACAATGAGCGACAACTTGCCGTTTGCATCCACCGGTTACCCGCGACCTTGATAATGTCGTCGGTCCACCTGGTGGGAGGCCTACCAACGCTGCGTCTTCCGGTTCGTGGTCGCCACTCGAGAACCTTCCTTCCCCATCGGTCATCGGCTCTAAGTATCTAATGAACCGGAAGGAATTATTAGCGATGATCATCCCCGGAATGTGTCGATTATATTTTTCTGGGGCGTGAATAGACATTTTCGACAGGGTAGGCAGTAAATACAAATCCTACTTAATTTCACTAATTCGTCGTGGTATCTGCCGAGGTAGGTAGTGCCATTTTACATACATATATGAACTGCAAGTGCACACCCCTAAAATTTTTCCCAGCATGCTAGTAGCTAAACCGATTTTGATAAAATGTTGGCCTAGCGGTTCAATAGATTTTGACCTGGCTTTTGATCCAGTGTGGATCTTGGTCTTTAGATGGTGGGACCATATGAGACATATTATATCGGGCGTCTCTTTTCTTTGGTCGTTAACCTTATAAGCTTGATAAATTTAACAGCTGGTAGTTGCAAACACTTACTAAGTACTATGCTAAGTTTCTTTGAATTTTTTTTGAAATGAAAATATCTTTATTGTTCCAAAAAATACAATTTATTTAAATTGAAACCCTAGGCCCCACACTAGGATTCCCTGTGTCTGGAAATTAGATGCCTGGATATCTATAATCATCTAGTTTCATATAATAATCTAGTTTCAGTAAAATTACTCAAACAATCGCAATCCTGTAACGAGCCTACTAGGTCGTTGAACTAGACAGATTTAATGAGCGTTATGATAAGGACACGTGGGAGCGGATATCAGAAGCGCATGCGCAGTTCAGCTTAGGTGAACGGTTATGTTCTGAAATTAATTAAGGAAGTAATTATTGATTAAGGAAATTTCACATCACTAGGATAGGATACATGTATATCACTGTCTTGGTTTCTTTACAACTATTTTTTGGGCATACGGTCGAATCTACCCTACATCGAATCGAAGAGGTTCTTGTATAAAGATAGGGTATCTATCTATACTTATACATATAGAGGTATTGACCACCACATTAGGTAGCATAAAAGCATTCATTAAACCTAAACAACAATACAGACAAAACTAGCAGACGAATTTAATTTTCTAATTGAAAAATCAAAAACTCACATTAACCGAATCACGTTGCACATCCTTTTAAGATATTCCATTACTGATACAAGTTATTATTTAATCCTTATATAGGAGGTATCAAGTTTATTATCTATTGGATAGGTGTACTAAGTATTATATTATATTATATTATGTGGAGATGTCCATACAAGACCGCTGCGTCACTTTCTGTCGACACCGACGGCTGACGATGAGTTTAATGTGGACATAACAATAATATAATCATCGAGCAATTTTATTGGACACTTCTGTTTCATAACATAGTGATATCAACCTTTTTTTAACGGTTACATTGAAGTAACAAAATATACAGAGTGAAGAGGACAATGCGACATTAATTTAAAGGGGTAATTATGTTCATCATAATGAACAACTTCTACTATGGGACGAACGTTGAAATCATGAAATACAAATCAGCTGTTCCATACATCAATAAATTTTGTCTTTTTAAATAAATTTCGTGATTTCAGCATTCGTCCCATACTAGAAGTTGTTCATTATGATGAACAAAATTACCCCTTTAAATTAATGTCGCATTATCCTCTCCATTAATGACCATAAGAAGGAAAAAATCTTTCCTTCTCATGGTCTGCAGGAATTTCATCCTACATGTAACAAGCTCATAAGCTTTTTAAAAAGCTTTCTGATGTACTGACACCTTTTACAGTTATTTTCTAAACAAAAAGTATCAAGATCAACAAGTTAATTGCATTGTACTTAGACCAGATCTTAGATTATCCACGTTAAGCCAACCGGATCATAACATCGTATTAGTAACGAGAGGCAATACGGCGCCCGCGCAGCGGCCACTGACCCCGGCTTTTTGATATTATATTTTATTGTTACATATGTGCAAGTGTGATGTATCTAATTGAGGAGGATGTAACTTCAGATGGCAATTAATGTATTAGCAATACCCTAACCCAAAGTCGAAAGATTAGGTTTCATACTCATAAAGGCAGAAACAGTAAATAACATTTTTTAACCCTTGACAAAAAGGAGTGATGAAAAAATAAGTTTAACGTGTGTCTGTGACATCGTAACTCCTAATCGAATATATCCATTTTGATTTAGTTTTTTTTTATAGATGAGTTGATCGAGTGTATTCTTAGCTTAGCTAAAAAACATGAAGAGGTTTTTCGTAACGGGGATTTAAAAAAAATATATTTATTTATACTTCTAAAGTGGCACGAAAGCATATAACCCGCGTGATAGTACAGTATGAATATTGTTTCAGGTGTGAGGTTTAAACCACCCGTAGGCTTCTGTTTTTTTATAAACTCTTACCCAGACAACAATATGTTGATCCAACAAAAACATACGCCGATGATTCTCAACTAAAATACTTGAATAATTAAACATCTAATTGGACGAAGCCTTTTTAAATTTTATAACCACGATTAAATCCGAACCAGATCAATTACGAACTCATAAAGATATATACAAATTAATAGCGATGTGTGTCGAATGGTTCTGATAGCCCCCTATTGTGATGGCTTGAACATAGTGGTTATGAGTCGTTGAAAGTTCGGACGACAATTATAGCTTTACAGAAACTGATCAATTCGACATAGTGTAGAGGATTTGTGTTGGTACAAGAAAATGGTGTACACTATGTAGTTAACAATTAATGTATCCTGTGGTTATAGAATATACATGCCGTTAGAAAGATGGGTGGTCTGAGTGATCGACTTTTTTAGAAAGATTAATGCCTAAAAACTTAGTCTTGCTCCTATTATTACATATCGAACGCTTAATAAAAAACTGACCTATTGGGACATAGGTTAGAATTGATTTTTGCATACGCACAGACCTCTACCAATGCCATCTATGATTTCTATTATAACTTTATATAATAACTATGTACTTACTGCTACTAATAATAATTTAATAATACTCGAGACATTTGCTAAGAATTAGATCAGACCCTAATTACAGATAAGTTTATCGTGTTTCCCCAAAAATCTACGCCTTTGATATAGGCCAATGTATTATTAATATTAAGCGTGCGATATACCTACCTGCTTTTATCGACAGGCGATTTTATGAGGTCTACAATTACCCTTATGATTCCTAATAAGCCTTTTTTATAAGCACATGTACTTACAGGGATTCCTAATAAAGTCTTAATTATAAGCACATATACAAGGTTATTTGTAAAACACCAGCATCCTTAAAAGGGGTCATTAAACTCATCATTATGAACAACTTTTACTATGAGACCAACCCTGAAATCGCAAAAAAATCTGCTGTTCCATACATTTATGTTCACATGACTCAATAAAATGTATGGAACAGCTGATTTTTTTATTATGTGCACCGTCAACGATAAAATCACTGGTGAATTAAAAAAAATGTTAAAAAAGAATCTATAGAAATAAGATCGTTTTTCCCCTGTTGCTGTTGCAAAATTAATAGTTCAACAGATAATTAAAATTATGCATTTTATTTTTTTTAATTAATAAGTTAGCATACATGTAAAAAATTCGTTTAGACTATTTTGTTTAACTCATAAATTTGATTTTAGTCTTTCCATCCGCGTAAAGCATAGACAACCTAAGAATCCCACGTAGATACCTGCCATTAAAAACATATCGTTCATCGTTCATGGTCTGTGGTTTTAATAAATAGCCGTCAAACTAACTGACAGACAGACATGAGTGATATGTGCCTAAAAACGTAATTAATATACCTAGGTTTAGATTAATCGCTTGGTGCTCAAATGTTTCATTGGATTATCTGATTAGGCGGTCAAAGACATTGTTTAAAAATTGTTACTGGCCGCATTAAAAAAAATACCTATGTTATAAACATAGATATTTTTTCGAATCTATCTATTCGAAATTTTCTATTTAGAAGTGCTTTCAAATGTCAAATTCGTTTTTATTCAATTTGTTTTTTAGAATGTCATGAACTTGCATAGACAAAATTTATACCTAGCTAAAATTACCAAAAAAAAAACTGCAAATTTTACTAACATCGTCCAAATAACACCATATTAAGTAATTATTACGGTAAAATCTGCTAACAAAATCACAATTAACAAAAAAATTAACTAAAGTCCTGAAAACAACATAAATATAAGTAATTAACCAGTTTTTTAATGTCAAATAATTTTACGGCATTTTTGAACAAGAAATTACAAAAGTTAATAACTTAATATCCTTTAAGTGTGATTATCAGAGAATTCCTTGATGGAAAACATTTTAAAATATTGTAGAGCTTTTTTTAATGATGGCTCTTATATAATTGGTATCCATTAGGTACCTGAAACAAGATTTACTTTAAAATAATATGCGAGCTTATATTGTTTTGCTGACCAGTATTAATTGCTGGAATGTTCTAGGTAAATAAAATGTCTTCTAATTCTTACGTTTGTTTCTTTTCTAGTTTTATTATAAACTAGTTGTTGCCTGTTACTTCGTCTGTGTCCTTATTTATAGCCTATAAACTTCCTCAATAAACTGGCTATTGAAAGCCAACATTTTTTTTCAAATCGGACTAGTCGTTTCTGAGATTAGCGTTCAAACATACAAACTCTTCAGATTTCTAATATCTATTCCAATCATTACTCAATATCGCTAGTAGACTAAAAATAATTGTCAGTAATACCGCACCGGAAATCTTATTATACCTAATACTTAAATTACACATAATAAAAAAGCGTCCCAAATCTGAAATTAGGACACCCGACAAAGTCTCTCCCGAAATTATACAAAACAGAGAATGACTCACAAACATGCGCCCGCGCAAGTAACGCGATCCTGCGCTAATTACATCGGCCCATTTGATGGAAACTAGGCCGATCGCGCAGCTGCGCCCGACCAAGTTCAAACGAATCGATCGACCGATTACGACCAATTGAAAAATTGGATCCGTGTGCCGATTTTTTTGAAGTCTGTGTGTGACGTCATCGCGTTTTCAGGAATTTGGCTGAGAGAAATTTTAAGCACCTACTTTAGACTAATTTCACAATATAACATTATTACTTAACACTGACTAAGACACTTGGAATTTAGATGTCAAAATTTACTGTTACATACATAAGTTTGAGGGAATATCATGAGAATATTGTCTAATATTTTTCATGTAAGCTGAAGAAAACTAGTCCTAATTAACACCACATTCTTAATTCAAATAACGTCTTTAACTCACAAGAATAATGCTCGACGGTTAACTAATCATATCGTAATTGAGACATTTCAATCAAATTAAGAATTAGGTTACTTATTTATTAAACAATAGATTGTACAGTACCTAACTATACATGGTCACAAAAAACCGTGTAATCAGTTTGAGTATGGGTATAGTCTTTTTAAAAGAGTATTAAATTAAAATTGTATAAAACTAGGATTAAATGAAGATTAAACTATGATTAAACTATATTAAACTAAGTTTAAACTATGATCAAACTATGATTAAACTAGGAGTACCTAAACTAAAGTTTTACAATTAGTTAAGAAATAAATTAGCCTGAAGTTCGAAATTTTGAATCTTTAGTTGCAAATACTGAAATAGTATTTTGTTAACATATGTTTAAACTTAGTCTGGATCTAGGTCATTATAGCTGTCTAATAAAGACTTAAAGATGGGACATTATTATAAAGGGAAATGTATATGAGGAGTGTCCTGTTTGAGCATCCAAGATTCAGAATGCATTAACTTAAGATTATAGCAAGATTGATCTCCGAATCAAAAGAGATGCCGTTAAAATGAAATGCTGTTAGTCAGTAGGTTTTAAATTTGGCCTAACAGATTCTAGTAATCAAACAACAACTATGCTATGAGCTCTTATTGTGCTGCGATAAACAGGACATTGCCACCCAAGGGCGACGACAACCTGTCTCCGTCACGCTGCTGGCGCATTGTTGATGCTTAGGACTCGTGACTCGGCTCAGGTTTCTTAGTTACACTTAGAATGAAGCTATGGATTATATATTTACGAATTTTATGAACGGCGTATTGTCACTTAGTATTCCTCAGAGCACTGATACAGAGCAGAATAGCACTGATAGCCTAGTGGTATGACCGTCGACTGATAAGTCAGAGGTCTTGAGTTCGATCCCAAAGGCGCGCATCTCTGACTTTTCGTAAGTTATGTGCGTATTATAAATAATTTACCAGATTTTTCAATGGTGTGTAAAGCCATGTCAGAGGCCTACGGGCGGTTTAAACTCTGACACCAGGTTGTTCATCAACCACACCATAAGAAGAAGAAGAATTCCTCAGAGCTAAATTAAGGTGATAATTATCTTGCTTGTGCCGTGTGGTTTCCGGCCTAAGAACAGAACCTACTCATCCCGCAGGTGTCGTAAGAAGCGACAAATGGGAAAATCTGGAGGACAGACAGCAGCATCGCACTGTGTTACCTATTATTATAGGAACAGTCTGCTATTGCGGTCGTCAACCCGCTAGCCCAGCGTAGCGATTAAGGGCAAACACCTTCTAAAATAAAAGAAATATTTTATATTTCTCCCTACAATCGTCCTAAAATCCCGAAAAGCGAAAAACATCATATAGATGCTTTGTCCAGATATTTAGATATTTCGACCTAGCAACCCTAGTGCTGATAGACACTGATTTAATATCATGTGGAATGTTCGTTCAATTCAGTGTTTATTTGCTAGGTAATACTTCCCAGAACCAAATCGTATAGAAATTAAAATGGCCGGCCGTAGTTTATAATTTGTGCCGTATTAAATTGACCACAAGGCCTATACCAACATCTTATTATAGGAAATGCCGGGCCCATTAACATAGTCTATAAAATTGCGTCGGTTCATAACTCGCCCGACAATTTGCGCGTGCGCAGTGCGCGGCTTTCGCTGCAGGAAGCACAAGTCTTATTACGGGGAGGTGTTCGTTTAGAAAATGCCGTGTTTTGGATTCCCTAGGTACATTTGCCGTATGAAAAATTAGGGATTATATAAAGCCACCGCCAAAATGTATAGTTTCTAATTAGTGGACACAACAAAGATCAATTTATCATAGAAATATTCCAATATTGATTATAATCCAATCGAATTTGTGCCAATAAGCGTTATTAGAATTATGTTCTTAATTCTTTATTGTACACACTAAAACACATAAAAATACACAAAATTAGATGTTTATGTTTCAAATTAATTTAAAAAAAATACGGCTTAATTAATACAGCTCCAGACAATGTTGCCATCACATAAGAATTATTAAGAATAGTAGTAACAAGATAAAAAACAATCATGCATGATTCTTTTCATTACCTTTCAAGTTTGTATTTTTATAAAACAAAAGTTTTTTTCGTTATGTCTAAAAATATTATAAATAAATGCTTTTTTATTATTTCTTCTTTCAGACTTAAGTAAAGTTTAAGTTTTGGAATACTGAACGAGGGCTACACATCAAGGTATACATTTCCAGTATAAGTCGACACCTTGTTGTACGAAGAGCTCACACAATTTGAGATCACTTTATAATGGTTTTGTGTACTCTAAGGTACGAGTACTACTCATTGTTCCTTATAACTTCATTCCCTTTACTCACACGGAATAGAAACGCTATAACAAGTCGTATTACTGCATCAAACTTGCTCCTTACAACACCTAATCATCTAGTACCCACACACTCCATCGACGATTTCCGTAACAATAACGGGGTAGCGCGGAAGACCAGATTATAGGACCCTTCTCGGGCAGGAAGTCGCCAATTACATTCATGCTGGAAAAGTTCTCGCTTACCTAAGTGAGCTGGTAAACACATAATTGGTGATTGACCCGAGTAAAGGGTAAAGAAGTAGGAACTACGATTATAAGCTGAGATCGGTTTTGAAACTTCATGTTAGCTCGCTGCCATTACATTAATTGCTCGCGAAATAAAGGAAAGTAAATAATCACAACATTGACCTAGTCAGTATTAGGCCACAGCAGACAACTTTTTTCCTTCTCAATCCAGGAAGCAGGATTAGTATTGGTATTTCTCTTAAGAAGCTTGCAAAACTTTTTGAAAAACTTTAAAAACAAAAAAGCAGAGAGTCTCGCCAACAGTGGGTTTGCCAACACTTGTAAGTTGACAACTGACAAAATGTGGGCGCAGCTTTGCTAAACCCGTCTGAAAATTAGTTAGATCCTAAACGTGATGATATATTTCAGTTGACAACACTCACCTTACTCCTTGGATAAACGCTCAGTACATCAGACCACCAGCGCGCCTCCTCCCGGCAGGTGCCCTTGACGAAGGTGACCCTCTCTGGCGCAGTGATGGCCAGGCTGTAGGGGTGCCCCGTCACGGTGTCCGCCTCGCTCACCTCCAGTACCGTCGTCATGTCGATGCTGGCTTGAGGGACTGTGTCTGGCTGTAGAGGAAAGAGAAAAAGAAGTTTAATATAGGTTACCTAGTTGTTCCATTCTTGAACAGTTAAAAAAAACGACGCTTAATTTTTTTTATTTTCTTAAAACGCGGTAGGTATGTAAATAGCAGTAAACAATTTTTAAATTTTGAATTTGAAATTAAATTACTTCCAACCTCATTATGAGAGGTGATTATAATATCCTTTTATTTATAAACTGAATGTTGGCGACTGGCTGGCAACAGTTCTGTATTTTGTATACTTTTTTACATTTGAATGGTTTTTTGTTTTCTGACGGTCAGTGTTTTGTCTTTGAAATTTTACTTTAAAAACCATCATAGTTTTATTTGTTTTTCATCAGTCCACTTTCTACAATTATTAGAAGTAAAAATTTAAGCTTAAATCAGTAACTTCTAGAGTAAGCACACAACCCACTTTTTCCACTGCACTATAGAAAAAAATAAGCTTTTAAAATTAAATCAGTAATTACTAGAGTAAGCACTAAGCACGCCAGTTACTTTTTCCAGCGATAAGCGTTACTAATGACAGTATTAAGCGAACAGCTTCTGTTTCCTATGAGTTATGGGCTGGGTTTCAGACTATTTTTCCCAGTCACATTACTAGGCCGACATCATTGGTATCCGTCCATTTAGCTTGGGGAACACATCTGGAACGCCCCGGTACGATTACTTACAGTTGTATCTGTCGCTTTAATAAATGAACCTTTGAATTTTTAATTAAATGGTTGTAATCGAGGATTTAAAATGAAGTGCAGTTGGGAGTTTTTATTTTTGTTTATGGCAACTATTAAGCGGTGGGTTATATGTTATGTGAGTGTGGGAGTGTAGTGGGGGCTAAGTTTCTACCTCGAGGTATTTTAGTGCATTGTAGATGATCGGTTTTTAAAATGAACGGTATTAGGTAGTATTTATTGTAGATAAAAAAAAGAAAAGAATTATTGTCAGTCTGGTTATATTAGTAGGTGTCACTAGCAACTCTGACTGAACACTACAAAAATGGTGTGACCAAATTATCAAGACATTAATTTGATAATAATTTACGACTATAATTAATGTAAAACTGTATTTTTTAAATTTTCATGAATTAAGTAGAGATATTTGTAAAGTTTTTTATTAATCATTCAAAACGTGTACTTGGGTGTTCTTTATACACGTAAAAGGGGCAGAGGATTAAGACGGACGAAGTTTAACAAACATAAAATTAAATTTTTCAAATGAAAAGTTGTCGGAGTTAAAAGTGTATAACAAGTATAAGATATTTTGGTCACATCTAAGCCATACAAGTATATTCCCTTTCTGTAAAAAACATTGATAAAACGATTCATTGATAAAAACAATTACCTAGTTTTCTTACCAACCAGTCTGCAACGACAACACACACACACAAACACCACGACAGTATAATTTAACATCATTAGCATTAATCTTAAAAACAAGTTCAACAACGCATTTAAATCCATAGACCTTGCACCTTATAAACTTGAACCTAGCACCGAGCGGTTTAATGCTTCGCTGTGTAATTTAGGACTATCAGAGCTCATGACCTAGTAGTTATCTTATCGGTATGCTAATGCCTTGGAACTTGCTGACTCGCTTATGAATGGAGGTGGGGTACGATCGGTCTACAACGGCTAATAATTGAGGCAAATAAGATGCAAAATGCAATTTTTACTTCTTCGTGTGTGGCGGATTTACATTAGCCTAGGCTAAGACTTAGCTGCTGGTCTTATTTTAATTGATGTCGACTAAGAATCGTGATAGCCTAGTGGTTCAAACCCAAGGCGCGTATCTCTGACTTTTCGTAAGTTAAAGTGCGTATTATAAATTAATTATCACTTATTCTGTGCCTCGCAAAGCACGTTAAGGTGTTAGACTTACGCCTCCCCGGTCGTGTCGCAGTGCCGTTCCATCGGACTATGAAAGCGAGGGAATAGAGAGTGCACCTGTGTTTGCGCACACATTTGTGCACTACAATATCTCCTGCGTAGTTGGCTAATCTCAATGTAAGGGTCAGCATCGTAACGATAACTCGAAAACTTAACCTACGTATGTATTCAGGACATGATTCTTAACTCCCCAGCGTTGAAAATTTTCATCGTTTTTTTCTTGTTTTGACACCAGAAACTACTCCAATACGTCACTAAGAAGAACTAAGAGGAATCTAAATCGGTATCGGGATGGGCTCTACTGAAGACTACGCTCCTAGAGACATTTTTTAAATAAAACTTCTCTATTTCTCTCTAATTTCTCATAGAATGTTTTCTAATTTCTCACAGACACCGGAGAGAAGCTCCTTCAAAACTTTACTAAGAAACGCTAAAGCCAAATTAGGGTAGACACATTCGGTTCGGTATTTTAGAAGATTTTTCATCGGGACTTCTTCTAAAATACCGAATCGAATGTGCCGAATCGACTGTGTGTAGCTACCCTTAGTGTCGAGAGACGGACTCTCTCTCTCAGTTGTAGGGTTGTAGTACCCGTAGTATTAAGCACTTGCGAAAATTCTCACTGTGAAGGTTTAATCTTAATATAGTATTTAAAGAGTTTTTAATTTTATCGTAAGATTTTATATTGTAAAAAAATATATAGTATATACAGTAACGCGAATAATCTTTTATGAAAGTTGGTTTACATTATTGCTACCTATAATCACCGTCGCTATCATTACTTAATACTATCTTTAAAACTTTCTGATAGCAAATTGATATAGCTCATAAATCTATCTGTCAGTTAAACTATATTTTACAGAATTACTGTTCATTTTTCTATTTAACTTTCAAAATTGCATAACATTAAATCAAATCTTTCAAATCTGAAGTCAGTATTTATCTTGGCTTAAAAATTACCTACGTCTAAGTGTAGGTTACCTACCAAATTGGTACATAGGTACAATACTTCTCTGTCTATAGGTAAGAAAGAGACCGAGCATTCATTCAGTATGATATAAATAATACATTACAAAACTGATTAATGTACAGACATTGACAATAACATGGCTTAATTTGATTTATAGTATAACTTTCGCCGTCTCTGCAAACGATTATTTGAGTGGTCTAAATGCGCGCGCGCAGATCAGTTGCGTCATTGCGCGTTACGATCGATAGGATTACTGACAACTTCATTGATAGCAAATTTGTAATAAAAATGGTTCTAAATTATGCGACTAACGCCCTGTTTTACTACTTACTGGTAAATTGATATTTAGTTACCTCACAGGTAATACATACATACAAGCATGTATCAGTCCACTGTTGGACATAGGCCTCTTCTCATACGCGTCACGCAAGCGGGTTGGCGATCGCAGTAGCAGATGGTTGCTGTTAACAGTAGGATGCTGCTGCCCATTCTCCAGATATTTCCCTGTGGCTTCTTACGACACCCGCGGGATAAGTACGTTCGTTCGATAAGTACGTAAGTGGTTCTATTCTTAGGCCGGAAACCACACGGCAAGATGACAGATAAATGGATCAGGCGTTTGACACCGCTGTCCAACATCTCGTGGTCCCAATCGCCTGACTGCACATAATAATGTCCTCCTGACCGAATTTCGGTCACAGCGGCCAATCTCAACGGATATCAGCCATCGACGCGGGAGATATTATAGTGCACAAATGCTTGCGCAAACACAGGTGCACTCTGTATTCCCGCACTCTCATAGTCCGATGGGACGGCAATCCGACACGACCGGAGAGAGATCAGGCGCAGGGCCAACGGCTTTACGTGCTTTCCGAGGCACGGAGTAAGTGATAATTAATGCGCCTTGGGTTCGAACCTGAGACCTCTGACTTACCAGTCAACGACTACACATAACCTCACATAGAATAGCTATAAAATGTTATTGCCCTGACATGTCTTAGGCAGACATGAATATCGAATATTCGCATGACTATTTTCGGTTCACAAAGATGGTTGTGACATCAAAGGGTTTGGGTTCGAGGTCAGCTGTGGCAAGAGTTGTGGGTACAGACTTCACACCTACTTTATGATCGAACGGTACTGAGCGGAATTGAATGTCAGTTTATTTTATGAGGTTTATTCCTGTTGTAGTGTTGTACACGACTGTAGCTATGGTGTTGTGGAACAAATGCCGTGGTAAAGCATGAGGTCAGGGTTCTATTTTTAACTGATTTCCAAAAAAGACGGGACGAGAGAAAACTCGTAACAACTAATTAGGTACACTTTGTTTGTAGGTATGTGTTGCTCATAACCGATTAAAGTTGAAATCTAAAGGATTGTCCATCATCATCATCATGATTTCACTGCTAAACATATGCCTCTCCCAATACGAGCCACTTTTGTGAGCTCATTAAAGGTATTTGCCCATAATGGCCACGCTGCTAGAAGCAGGTTGCTTTCAACCGGCCAATCTGGAAGTCATTGGAGGAGGCCTATGTTCAGCAGTGGACGTCTTATGGCTGAAATGATGATGATGATGATAATGAGGAATGGCCACGCTGGGCAAGCGGGTTGGCGATCGCAGTAGCAGATGATTGCTGTTACACAGAAAGATGCTGCTGCCCATACGACACCCGCGGGACGAGTAGGGGTGGTTCTATTCTTATTCTTCTCCCATCCATGGATGGGATCACTTGCGGTAAGCTGGCTAAATAAACGCTTCACTTCCCTAGTGTTGGAAAGCAAATCAATTTTATTATTAAGCAGTAAAGATATTAAATGATTAGAAAGCCGAGGAAGTAATTTATAGTTTCTCTGGCAATTGAAGTTTATTATTATTATGGTGGTGACAGTGGTACAGGTAAGGGGTGGACAGAAATTGATTTGTAAGTTGATTGAATTTTACTGGCTCTTGTTATTGATTCCATTTTGCTATATTGCCTGCGTAATATTCGTTAGAAATATTAAGCGATCATTTGCTTCGTTTTGTAGACTTTTTTGATTAAACTGTTTTAAAACGGATATTTTTATCGTGTCATAACTTGTTATTGTTTATTTGTTTTTTTTAAGTATGACGAGTTTAAAAGAGCATTTTTTTTCCTCCATGAGTTTAACCATGTTGTGGTAAATACTATTTTTGTTTCCATAAATATTTTTTTCAGTTTATTTTTTAAATTGTTGCAAAATTTTGCAACAGATGGCGAAGAATGGAGGAAAAGGAGGGAGGCTATGCCCAGAAATGGGACATATTAGGCTAATAATAATAATTTTAACTTTAAATTGAAATAGTAACAATGCAAATACTAAGACCGCTGCAAATATCTGTGGACGTAAAAATATTTGTTTCTTCGGAGAATCGATCTCACGACAACAAATCATGTCTTCAATTTAGCTGCGAAATTTATTACGAAAGGATATTATCAGGCTTTTTTCAAACTTTCGCGACTCGAACTTACTTCCAGAGAAAATATAATAACAAGGTAATGACGCGATTAATACCCGTTTTAGTTTAATTTAATCATATTTTCAGGCTTTTCACAAAATAAGTAAGTTTTTTAAATTGATTGATAAAGGATGACATGACACTACAATACCAGACTACAAATTTGTTATTTTAAATTTACATACTATTTATATCCCATGGCGTGGAGAGCTAATGATGCGCGAGTTAGCAATGCGACTCTCTCACAGCCCGGAAGTCGTACCGTTCGTGACGTCATAAATCTTATAGTGCAACTCCAAACAATTAGCCTTGCACCTTTAACGGATCACGACCAACATCACTTGACCTCACCATTTGTTTTAAAACCTCATTAAATTGGTTCAGAACACAGGCCAAGTGTCCTGGTGCGGCCATAGTTGGCACATTATAGATTTGTCATGCTTGTGTACCGTTGGTTGTCGAGATGATTGGGTGGTAGTACCGTTTGTCCAATGTTTGGGGTTGGTGCCAAATGTTTTGATGATGATTAATTATGAAGTGATCAGGTTTCTTCATAAATTACTCGAATTAAAGCGGGATTCAAGGTAAGCCGTTTGATGTATTGTGAATCATTACCACAGTCCACAAGATCTCTTTGATCTAATAACGACCTGACTGGCGTAGTAGTTAAGCGAATAGTCTTATGCGCTTGCTGTCGCGAGTTCAATTCCCCCTCTAGACAAATATTTGTATGATCATATATGGCATTTGTTTCGGTCTCGCTGTTTGTGCATTGTGAAATTATATGTCAGTAATACGTTTCCATGATACCTTCACGATATAGAAGATGGAGAATTGGATAGATTTAAAAAAAAATCCCTGCCCAATTTTATATCCTACCTAGTTGCATTCCCCTCTTTTTCCATTGAAATTGAAATCTTCATCATGAAATCAATTATCAAATAAAATCTAGGATTAGATCCTAAATACCATGGTTGATATAATCGTATTCTTACTTAGTTACATCAATAAACAAACTACAATGCAAATTTTGACCGAATTCGACATCTGTACAACAAAGCTGTTTACCCTTCATTATAATCCCTCACATAACTTTAACTTCAATGTCAGTGCATTTAACACCGTTATGTAGGTTTGTCGCCCACGCTGCGCAGGCGCACGCCGCGATTATTTCTAGAGTTATGGACCGCACGCACGCTTCACCCGGCAGAGGTTATCGCGGGCTGATGGCTGATGCTGAGAAAAGGTGTTTAAGAACCAGAGTTGAGTTGGAAGATTTGTATCTTGGTAATACTGGTTGTTTCGTCTAATAGTCGCTTGCGCAGTTACACGCACAACAATGAACTGCCTTGTACTAAGTTAATTTATTGAAATCAATAACAATCAGATTCAGTTAAAAGTACGTTCAGAAGACATATTTGGTGTAAGGTTAAATGATTCACATTCGGCGCGAGGCCTAGCAGATTCAATTTCCACACGGGATAAATATTAGTGTTATATAGTGTTGATTCATAGATATTTATTGAGGTTAGGCTAAAGATGCATTGTGAATATACTGGAAAAAATCCAAAATGAGGCTAATTTTTTGAAAAAAAAACTGTTAATTTGATCATCAAAGATCAGAAATAATGTCTTGTATGACACCGAGGGCACCTAGGGGCTTTAGCAAAACCCTATCAAATGGTTAACATTATATCAAAATCACTGATAAGTTATGGGGACCGGTCGTTAATTACCAAAGAACGCATTCACCATCAAATTATCACAGTTTATTTGACAGATAAGATGAATGTTGCCAGTTTTCAACAACATATTCACATGTTTCCGACATTTATACGATTCACAAGGAACAAAATGTACGTCCTATACAGAATCTTGTTTAGATCCGGAATGATACCTCGATAAACCTAAACCTCATTGTGGTTATCGCAATCCTCACAGCTTCAAGCTTATAAGTCATGATAACTAGCTCTATAATTGACGGGCAAACCCTATAATTGGGTTGGTTACCCTATTTACAGGGTAATCCATTAGGCTGGCAACACAGCGTCCGCGTTTCAGAGATTAGCCGTTCCATGTTAATCAGAGATTGCGGTGTCGTTCGTGTCACTTGGGCTATTTGCGCGTGCGCGCTGCAGGGTTGTCGACTTTTACAAAAATCTGCCCGCGAAGAGTGACAATCGTAAATTTTATATATTTTTTTTTAATTGAAGCACAAACTACTTTAAGCAAAACCCCGCTGACGATGTCAGTTTATTAAGTTTACGTGTAACCCATAAATAAATGTTATGTAAATTACATAATGATCTAAAAAAGTCCAAAAAATAAGAGTTTGTAAAACCAAACTTCTGTATATCCGACTCCTCCAATAATTTACGGAAAAAGACTCTTAAGACTCTTAAATTTTACAAAATGACAGCCCTACTGTTAAGGGGTGTGGCAGTCTTCGTAGGTGGCGACGTATGTGGACCATCTTCATAATATTTCGTTTAACGTATAGCAGTAAAAATTAAAACGAGTATGCGACACCGATGACCATGGTATTTAGTACCACACATAATTTCTTATAGTGAAAACCAAACCTTTGACTGGCAAGAGAACACGCGCTTCTAGCTTTTCGTAAGTTATGTTCGTATACCTTGCGCTGTGCCTCGGAGAGCAGGTAAAGATGTAAATCCTGATCTCTCTCTGGACAATGAGAGGGATAGAAAGTGCACTTGTGTTTGCGCCAACACTTGTGCAATATAATAAGTCCTTCGTCGATGGCTTTGACACTCGCTTTTGCATCAACGTTGTAATGAGTTCGTATATAAATAGAGTTTGTGATTAAGAAGAGAACCTCAACCTTCTTGGCGAAAGTTATGCAACCACGCTCTGACTGGTACGAGATGATTTTAATCCAAGAAACATTCGACGTGTATGTTTTGTGAGTAGGTATATGTATGGCCATGATAAAATAAATTAATAATTAAAGGGGACCCCAATTCAAGAAACGTGTTTTTTTTTCAGCATCTTCCTTTTTTCAGCGTCGTTATAGTTATTGAAGTTGACCCGACCATTTATCGCTGCACCTCTATTCCTAATTTTAATCCCGTTTGAGATCAGCTCGTAGATCTGTATTTAGTATATAGTTCACCGTTACCTCACTGCTTATTCCAACTAACGGTGGCTAGCAATTCAGAATGGTAGTCATTCAAGCATAAAACACACAAACGGAACCGAAGTGGGATACCTGCGGTATGTACGGGCGTAACAAAAATTGCAGCTAGCGGGGCCGAACCCACTGCCTGTGACGGAATGACCCCCGGGGTGGAGCAAGTTGAGGAAAACTGCGAATCATAACCGAAGCGAATTAAGTAATTGTAACTGTTCATTTAGCAAAAAAATCTTCGAAAAGAGTTTTGGAAGACAACACCAACAAGACAATTGCAAATTATGATGATAGGCCTCTCTCATTACGCGCCACTATTGTGCGCTCATTGGAGGTATTTGCCCATAATCACCACGCTGGGTAAGCGGGTAGACGATGATAGTACCAGATGATTGCTGATACACAGAAGAATGCTGCTGCCCATCCTCCGGATCTTTCTCTTTTTCGCTTCTTACGACATCCGCGAGACGTGTCGGTGTGATTCTATTCCTAAGCTTTCTTATAATAAAGGAAATAAGCGTTTTAGTATACGTATAGTATATAATATGTTCACATGACTCAATCAAATGTAGGGAACAGTTGATTTTTTTTGCGATTTCAGGATTAGTCCCATAGTAAAAGTTGTTCATAATGATGAGTTTAATGACCCTTCTAAGGATGCTGGGGTTTTACAAATAACAACAGCCTGGTGTCTGTAACAACGCCAATCGCTTACGCCTCGGCCCACAACCATTCACATTTCCTCCAGCTTTGTCTGCATTACAATATTAAGGTGATATCTATAGTTTTTACGTAGCTAGCGGTGCCCGGGGCCGATTTGGTTCGACATCTCAGAGCTGCGGTTACATGTAGATTGCATGAAACCGTTGTGTTCTGTTAATTCGATCCGTCGGGGAAATCGCTCGAGATTTATTTGAGCAACGGGATTGTTTTGATTTTCAGTTGAATTTATTGGCCGCCAGTGATTGGCTGTTTGCATGTCGGTTGTAATGATAAAATATTGATACTGTTAGTTGTAAGGTTAAGATTAGAAACTTGGCGTTTGTTAATGTTTCGGTTTTATAGTAGGTATACGAGCAATAGTGGCGCGCATTGGGAGAGCCTATGTTCAGTAGTGGACCTACAGGCTGATGATGATACGTGGGCAATGAAATCGAGAGATTAATCAACGTTCGTTGGTAAGGAAACATTTACGAGTATCATGTTCTAAGTTGACGTTCGCCCTTAATTGACATTCGAAGATTGAAATTTTACTGAATTTTGTTTATTTTTTAACTTTCACTTTTCAACATGTGGTAGAGATAATAATTGTTGAATCACACTTCACACCCATATCTGCATCTTCTCTCTCTAAAATTGATGTTTAAGACACAAAATCGATAGCATTAATAATATAATGTGTCGACAATGTGCCGAGGGCCCCATAAAAATGTCATAAACATGGTGACAGCTGATAGAAATCTCTGTGTACATCATAAAACTCCAAACTTGCTTATCTCTAGAACATTTTATGTTTTAATATCTGCGTGGGTTGGATTTACACAACAAATACATTTGCGTAGATTTCGAGATAGTCTTACATTTCTATTTTGAACTTCGATATTTTTAAAATTAGTTATACACGTACCTACATACCTTTTACATATTAATTCAAAAATTATATTCAAAATACAAAAACAATACTAACTATTATAAGGTAATATTGTATCTAACATACTAACAAGATATGGATTTATAAGTTTCCGAAATAAATGATTCTATTCTAAAATTCTGGTCTATACCTAGCTCAAAAGCTAACCATTGCTATTCAATTCAGCCAGTGTTTTAGGGAAGTTGTCCACCGGTAGGCGGTAGCAGTCTTTTAGTTAGGTTTATCTTTATTTTTCAGTTCAGTTATACATGGCAATAGAATAATGGATCAGTTTAAAAAAAAAAAACAAAAGCCTTTTACGTTTTAAGCTCAAAACAATGCCTTAAGTACATTTTCTTGTACTTGCAATCAAAAGTGTCAATTAATTCCTGTATCAATTCCTTAAACTTTTAATTTAAAAAAAATACTTTCATATTCTCAAAACATGAACGATGACATCCAAAAGTTAATCATTTAATAGATAAAGATCTCGATCGATGCACAAACTCGTATTGATTGAATAAATTCGATTTTTTAATCGATTCCGATTATATATGAGCACGAGTGCCGCCCATGGACATGTGATTTATATTTTGTTACGATAAAGATACTTTGGGTATCGATCTTTCGGATTCGAGAGAAAGTGGTTGATGTAATTTGTAAAAAATAATTAAATTCAATTAAGTAGATTAAGTTTTGTAATTGTATGTTTTGAGCTATTGGAGTGATATTTTTTTCTTTTCGCTGATTTTTTTACGAAGGAAACTCCTAGATGATTTCGAAAGTCAGTAAGTACAGTGATTGTCGTAGCATCCAAAACGGTGCATGGTTTAACACGTCTCTCAAATATACAGAACTAGCTGTCGCTCTTAGCCGTGTGGTTTCCAGCCACTCCCAACACCAACAGTCCCGCGGGTGTCATAACAAGCGATAAAGGGAATGATCCGGAGGATAGGCAGCAGCATGCTTCTGTGTAACAGCAATCATCTGCTACTGCGATCGTCAACCCGCCTTGACGACAACACGCCAGCAGCGTGGCGATTATGGGCAATTACCTCCAATGAGCGAACAAAAGTGGTGCGCATTGGGAGAGGCCTATGTTCATATATTCTGTTCTACGTATATTTAAGCTGATGATGATCAGCTTGAATATAGAACAGAATACAGAGTCGTGATAGCCTAGTGGTGGTGACCGTTGACTGGCAAGTCAGAGGTCTCGGGTTCGCGCACCTCTGACTTTTCGTAAAATATGTGCGTTTTATAAATTAATTATCACTCTCCGTGCCTCGGATAGCACGTTAAGCCGTTGGCCCCGGATGTCAATTGTAGATCTTTGACAGTCGTTACGGGTAGTGAGAAGCCCGAAATCTGACAACCAGTCTTACCAAGGTGTATCGTGTAACCCAGTATCTGGGTTGTGGAGGTCTGATAGGCAGTCGCTCCATGTAAAACACTGGTATTCAGCTGCATCTGGTAAGACTGGAAGCTGACCCCAACATAGTTGGGAAAAGGCTAGGCAGATGTATTCAAGCTGATGATGATGAGCTGTCGCCCGCGATTTGATTGCGCGCGTGAAATTTTATTTTCGAAAGACTATAAGCATTATTGTTGTTTTCCTCATGAACCTTCCTTCCTTTTTTCGGGATGAAAGTTGGGTTAGGTCCGTTTCTGAACACCTGACAACGTATGAAAAATTTCAGGACGATTTGCTCAGTGGTTTAGGCGTGAAAACGTAACAAACAAACTTACTTTCGTATTTATAATATTAAGTTAGGATTACGATACCTACCTTCGATTCAAATATTACTTTTTCCCCATTTTCTTTCCTCAGCACTTCATATTCTTCTGACCTTCCTCCAACCACTACCTGCATCCTAGTCAAGTCACATCTGATCTAAATTAAACTGCATTAATTGATATCATAAATGCAAATCATTAACATTGTCGCTTGATCGAGCATTGTATTGTAATGTGAGGCCATATTGTGTGCTAGGATCAATGTACAATTGTACTTTGTGATGGGGTCATAGTTCTGTAATAATTACGTGCAAGGTCAAAGAAAAGAGACCCCAGGGACGTGCCCCGATTTGTTAATCAAATAATTGATAAAAAAATATAATTGGAAACATAGGCATAGGTCCAGGAGGAGGTAGCGGGATGAACTCGACTCACATCTGAAGGATTGGTCTCAAATAGCATTAGACCGAGTCAAGTGGAAGGAGGGAAGAGAAGCCTTTGCCCTGCAGTGGGACGATATAGGCTAAAGAAAGAAAGAAATAAAATTGGAAACATGTTCTTTTTCTATTTGGAAGTCTGCTTCTTGCTTGCTAACAACCTGGTATCAGAGTTTTAACCGCCCGCAGGCCTCTGACATGGCTTTACACACCATTGTAAAATCTCTCAAGTGTGCTGGTTTCATCACGATGTTTTCCCTCACCGTTTTAGCAACTGATAAATATTTTTTATTTTTTTAATACGCACATAACTTACGAAAAGTGAGAGGCGCGCGCTTTGGGATCGAACTCGAGAGCTTTGACTTGTCAGTCGACGGTCATACCACTAGGCTATCAGTGTTACACGAAAATAGGCTAAAAGCACGTGTAGGTACTACGTAATTGCTGTAATACTTGTCCGTTTTTTCTCATGACTAAACAAACAGTTGAAACATTTGCGTAATTAGGTACAATGACACCAACATCAAACAATAAGGTTAACAACAGTTCACATCACGTTGCATAACCACTTCATCATATAGATCATTTCCTGCATCATTTCCATAAAAAACTGACAATATTCCACACCTTTACAATCTCGTTGGAATAAGGCCGCAGAGTAATGACGTAGTATCCGGCACGGTAATTACTGTCCACAATGGGCCATTGTGTGTGACAGCGCGACACTTCCGGTCTGAGAGAGCATCCTGCGCTTGCGCATCGGAGATTGCTATCGAGAGCATTGTTTTGTCGAGGGGCGTTGTTACCACTACTGCTGTTGAAGTGTTGATGTTACCTCTGGTTTTGAAATATGCTTTTAGTTTAAGAAGGAAAATTAGCTTTATCGAGAAACTGAATGTACTGTTTCAAATTTTTTTAATATCAGGACACTTTCTGCTACTGCGAATCGATACCTAATAAATATTTTCGACGTACCGTGTCGACGACGCGGGTCTGACCGCTAAGCCAGCTATCCTACCAAATCTCTTTTTACGCCTTTTGAAGATCGTGGTTTCGAATCCCATCAGTATCAGTTGTTTTTTCAGATTTTCTTATTAAATAATTCTATTTAATAAGCTAACATGTCCTATATTAGCATTAATTATTTATTAGGACTAAAAAAACAAGCTCACGTCTTATTTGTAAAAACTTCAGCTGTAACTTTAGAATTACTAATAGTTTTTGAGTAATTCCAAAACGTTTTGGTAAGACATCGAAACTAAACGTGGCACAGTTTGTTAAGCGGCTTAAAGGGGATCAGCTGATCGGTAGCCGGACAACGTAAACGAAACCGACAGACTTACGATATAATATTACTAAATCATTATCTAAATAACATGTGCCGTGTGGTTTCCGACCTAAGGATAGAACCACCCCTACTCCCGCGGGTAGGTATTCAAAAGAAAGATAATTATATTCAAAAATCGACTTCCAACATTCGTAAAGAATAATGATGTGTATTTCATCTCAGATTACCCTAGACATTGCTGGTGGAAATCATCTGCCTAGCCTTTTCCCAACTATGTTGGGGTCGGCTTCCAGTTTTACCGGATGCAGCTGAATACCAGTGTTTTACATGGAGCGACTGCCATCAGACCTCCACAACCCAGATATTGGGTTACACGGTACCCCTTGGTAAGACTGGTTGTCAGACTGGGGCTTCTGACTACCCGTAACGACTGTCAAAGATCTACAATTGACAGCCGGGGCCAACAGCTTAACGTGCTATCCGAGGCACGGAGAGTGATAATTAATTTATAAAACGCACATAACTTACGAAAAGTCAGAGGTGCGCGCCTTGGGTTTGAACCCGAGACCACTGACTTGCCAGTCAACGGTCACCACCACTAGGCTATCCACATTGCTGGTGGAAATACTAATTCAAAATGGAAAACATTGTGAAGAAACCAGTGCGCCATATTGTCAATATTCTTAAAGTTGATTCGATGATAAAAAAAAAAGATTGATCCCATAAGGACATGATACCCACACGCTCTACAATAGTGGACAATTAAGCCAATACAATAATTAATTATAACAATTAATTTCATCAAAAATGGACCACCTAACCATTATAAAAGATTTATACAATAGTGATAAGACAAATCTACAAGTTCTCCTATTTTACACATGTAAAAAACAAAACATATGCAACCGGTGTGGTCTTAAAAGCAAGTTAATTTGAATTTGTTTTAAAATAAACCTTGATTATTGTGAGTATGGCCGATAATTGGACGTGAGATAAAAGTTTGTTTATGAGTCGCGTAGATCGCTTACAAAGGCACATACCTAATGTGAATACGTAAACTGTTGGCAAATTATTGTTAAGAGTGTAAAGATAGGTTGTGTTTGCTAAGAATATATTGAAGTCTATAAATCTGGATGTGGATATTTAAATAACTATTGTTTTGTTTATTTAATTTAAGGTAAATGTTAGCAAGAATACTAATTTGTAAATAATCGTCGGATTTTTTTTTTATTTGTAAAACTGGTCGACAAATTAGAAAAAAAAATTTTTTTCTGCGCAAGGAAACAGATCTGATGAGCTGGGAAATGTCAATGCCGGCCAATTTCAACCTCCAATCTATCCAATCTCCTACCACTCCTAAATCCTGCCACTTACTCTTTCAAACGAGTGGTCTTGCTACAGAGAATAATTTAAAAAATCTTTATAAAAAAATTACTCCCTTATTTTTATTTTTTAAATGGTATCATACAATATTAAGTTTATAATCTGTGGTTTTCTAGGCTCGTTTAAGGTCAGCGGATAAGTATAAATGTATCCATTTGATAAGATAGCCGTGTAAATAATGTATTGAATTCATCGAGATAAGTATAACAGATCAATTTATTGTCGGAATTATCTACTGGATTCTGGCAAAAAATATATTTTTATACGATTCTCATGGTAAGCTGAACTCAGAAGTTGCGCATACACATACATATACATAAATTTTTATATGCATGGCTTTATAGGGCTTATGCCTACAATAATTTACTGTGATGAGTCATGATAGCCCAGTGGTATACAGTATGACCATTGACTAGCAAGTCAGAGGTCTCAACTTCAGGTGTGCTTCAAATCCTGTTCGTTATCGATTTCTTCTTTTTACAATTTTTTAAACTTTACTACAAATCGAAGGTCGAAAATCGATCAAACTCGAATAACTATCACACCTCATCTTTCCTGGTATGACTCAGAAATAAATAAACGATGAATGGAACACTAGTATTTACGAGCATTTCTTAAAACCAATTTGGTAGTTATTCAAAAGAAAGTTAACTTGGTAAGAGTTTCCGGTCATTTATGAAGTTGTGTCATTCATTACTCATTATTTTTTTAAGCAAACCGCATGTTTCGATGATTTTGCAAGTCTTACAAATGCAACTCAAAAGCATTTATTTTTTTAGGGTCATCTTCTAATGATGCAGTTTTCTACGTAACGACTAGCCATCTGACCCAAAGATATACGATATTCTAAAGTTATATCAGTTATCAGGATTTCATAAGGGTACTTGATGACTGGTAGTTTGATTGCCAAAGATCTTCAGCCGGGGCCAACAGTTTAACGCGCTTTCCGCGGCACAGAGCAGGCGATCATTAATTTATAATACACTATAACTTCCGAAAAGTTAGAGGCGTGCTTTGGCTTTGACCGTTCGATGGTCATACCACTAGGCTATCAATGCTCTTGTCTTTTAGACAGGGAGATAATGCAAGGTAATTTGCAATGGTTATCGCGTGAACCCATGTCAGATCTGTCGATACACCGTATGTGTCGCTGAGTGCAGTAACCCGTTTTTTCTGCAGCATGTGTAATGCAGATTGCCAGTATGCAGTTTACATAGTAACGCTGGCTATGTCGCTTGCCCCGAGCGCTAATGATAGTCGATGTGTGGTACAAGTGGATAGGTTAAATAATATGGTGTGGTGGCCTCAAGCATGATTGCTAAGCACGCCTTGAGTTCAAAGAGATTCGAGTCTTTTAACTGTTTTTTCAAGGCCTAACCTAAACCTAATTAGCTCTTTAGCTCCGGGTCTAGTCAAGCCAAATGCCAAAGAGGAATTCGATTACGAGTGTTAGCAGCAAAATTCGGAAGCGTGCGGCATCGCCGGATGTTGAGACTGCAGGTCGTAACGTCCAGCGCACCTTCAAAATGACAAACACGATGGAATCAAGTGTGATAGTGCTTGACGAGTCCTCTGATACCAAAAGCGAGTCTCGACTCGTGACAATAATGTCTAAGTAGACTTAGCAAGTAATGTCGGAAAGATTGTTTACTACGGTGCTGATTAGGTACTAGTTCACGTAGCAACAAGGACGATAGCAATTTTTAACATACGGTAGATGTATAATCATTTAATAAGAAACTATCATGTGCTATAACATGTAAAAAATTCACAAAAATATACGGTAGATGTCTATAAAAAGCGATCGTCCTTTTCGGACCGACATGCGATAAAAAAATATGTTTAAGAAAATCGCTACATCTCGTATCTTGAGCTTGTAACTAGGTGCGGGCGCAGGCCGCGAGACCCGCCTTTTGCCGTTTCCATGGCGACGTTTTAGAGCGAATGCCGACTCAAATCACTATTTATTAGCCGTGTTATTTTGCAACTAAACACACGCTAGGAAGGCCTGCAAAGGTCTTACTCGACTGCCATCTTCTGACTGATTGGCAGACACATTATTTGCCTTACAACCTGTATTCTGTGGACCTGTTTTGCTAATCTTTTTCTTCTAAGTTGGCTTGTTGCCAAAGCTTGGCTTCAAGAAGCGGTAGTTAGCGAGATTTTTTTTTAGTTCTCGGAATGACTTGACTGTTTAATAAAAGCACAAACATCCTGCTTTTACCATTCATAAACAGGGACTTTTAATTAACCCTCTAACGAATACGATGATTGTCGTGTCCGCAATTCTAAAAACACCGGGACGTATCCTTTGTAACAGGTTTAAAAACCGAATATTCGATTCGAAAAAGAATCGATGTTACATACAGACTACGCTATTTCATTCAATAAACTGCTTCACCTGTATTCGATAACAAAACCATGACAAACCTCGTAAACTTCACAAAACACCTCCAATTCGCGCCAATTCCACAAAATGTAGTGGCAGCAAAATAATGAACAAGCAAGCAGTATGTTTACCCCAGTTTGTAGATAATAATCAACATAACAGCTCACTAGTGTCGCGTCGATGCTATCTGTACAAACGAACGTTCAAATGTTTATGCTATCGGTACAGATCGGTTCACGAAGTTCGTTAGATTTGTTTTAGCATTACTTTAGTTAGTATTGTTTATTTTATTGGGAGTGGATTTAGAAATAAGTAGGTATTGTTAGGGGTATGTAGTTTGTTGTATTGATTGTAGATAACTACACAAACTTTATGTCCTTATGTCAACCAAAATGTAAGCAGGCGCATTAGGCATCTATTGGACTTATTCGTTATAGGTTATAGATAATCTTGTAAGTTAGCAAAGTCGGTTAACGATTTTCTAATGCTAATTAAATATTTTGAAAAATACGCTCGAACTTATTAACTAGTCTTCTAGCGAGACCTAAAAGGCCTACAGAAAGGCAATTAAACTAACCTATAACAACAGCAGATAAAGGCACCCCTAATGAACTACGGTCTCGGGCCTCAACTTAGGGCGTTGGGGACAAGCTAAGGATTAGCTGGATCAGATTTTGATTATTTAAGGACATGTTTATGGTTACAGGCTCAGCCCAAGCTGGCATAAGCAATGGTAGAGGTGAACACATACACCCAGACTGAAACGAATACCTATCAAATACAATAATTTTTTTTTTTTTTTATATACTTACTTAAAAATGTATTTTATATGTATAGAAAATAAATAAATATAAATACAAATAATGCGGCAATTGAACCCGCGATCGCTTCTAACGCAGAACGCGAATCGCTTTACCTCTAGGCCAATCGTGATGTTAAATATGTCAGGACTCATTAAACAAATTCACACCTAATTATCTTCAGAATCAACCTTCTTACAAATATAAATTATGAAACATGTCAGACTTGTCAACAACACATAGTGGGTCAGATATTATCTCACGGGGTTCCAATGTCTGAAGTAGGCGACCAGTGGGGCGTGGCCAGGGTAGTCAATTTCAATGTTAACTGGCTTAAGTTACCTACTTAATTAACATTAATTAATGCTTATAAAAATATTTCGTTGCATTGCATAGGTACATTTTATAGGAAAAATTAGCGCTATTCGAATTGAACTATTCGGATTAGTGAAAACCCTAATATGTACATATAGATTGTGCGAATGGTAATAAAATATTCCTAGCCATATTGTTCCATAAATGAAAGAAATCCGTTTTATACTATTCAGAATAGTGCTATTCGGATTAATAATAGATAGTGATTAGACATCTACAATTTGACAGTTCAATTTGCTGTCCTTTTTCGATGGTATTTATTAGAAAGAGATATAGTTAGAGTAAAATTAGTTTAGTGTGTTTACAAGAGAGGCAGCACCATTAATTACCTAAAGACTGTTAGGTGAACGACCATATAAGGGTACATCGCGATAAGGCAACGACGCCCGAAGCGCGTTCACAAGTTATTTAAAATCACAGTTACTTTTGATCACTGCGATTTCGTCACTCCAGTAACAGTTTAAAAAGCTGCGTCTGCGACACCAAATCGTCAGATTACGTGTAAAACTGTAAATGTCATTACGACAAGTTATTGCGCGCGCAATTTATTGTGATAGGGTTGTACGGAATGAGCGCATCTTCATTTTGAATTAAGTGGTAACAGATTATTCAAATTTAGAAGACGTTAATACCAGTCTTGAGTAAAGTAGGTACACGTAAGAATGACTTAAGTTATTTTATCTAGATAAAGACACGTTAATTTTTGTAACTTCGAACAAAATTTTAGAAGTATGCTCTTTGCAGACAAATCTCAATTTTCAGCAGATATTATGAAAAATTAACACTGTAGAGATACTTATTGTAATTTATTTATTCATCATCATCAACATCATCTTATGCCAGTCAACCTTTTTACTCCTAAGGTTTCAGTGTACAAATTATTCATTAAAAAGCAAATCAAATCGAAATACTTATTAGTAAATATTACGGATTTCAATTCTTATCTCAAATTTAATGATAAAATAATGAAATATCGACTTTAAAGTCATAAGTCAAAACAACGCAACAGCCCTACCCAACCAACAAACTCGATTCGATCGCGCGAATGAATGAATTACATTTCGAAACGATCGAATCAACTCTTACGCAACTAACATGACATTACATCCGAAATCAATCTTGTTTAACTACAGATATATTTCTATACAAGATAACAGTTAGATAATATAATTATCGAATAAAGCTCACTTTGCACAGATAACACAATTATTGCAATCTGTGATTTTTTTTTGTTCTGTGCGTGGGAGCATGATATTGCGCGCTATTGTTATGTCACTTAAGTGTCAATAATTATTATGGTTTCACTTTCGATTGTAGAATAAGAAATGCATTATTGAATTACAACTATGTTGTGAGCAGAAAAATTTATATATTACTTTTGTGTCACAGTGAATGGTATACTTTATCTTGATTGTGATGACGAAGGCGCAGACGAAGAAAACATCGTGGGTTAACCATTTTTCTACGGTGTGTAATACGGTGCCATGTCTGAAGCCTATGGGCCTTCAACCAGGTTGTCCATCAGGCATCAACCATACGATAAAAAAGAAAGAGTATCTCATTTCTTTCTACGACAACTGTGTCATGAAATTGTACCTAATTAATTACTTTAGACTGTAGTTTCTAGAAGTTCAAGCAGTCAGCAACTCAACACTCATCTGTCTTGACCACAGAATAAAAATTTACAAAATGCAATCATACATTTTTATCTGCAAAACATTTGGATTTACGCAATAAATATATCGACCACTTACAGGAAACCTGATTTCAAGAACAGCAATTATTTACTTTTAAGACTTCAAAGCTTGTAGTAACCGGGCTGGTAACGGATGCGTTTGCGCAACCGAATGAACGGCGTTCTAATCACCTTCGGCTACTTCCGCCGAACTACGTGATTGGTGACAAAATCAGTGGGCTAGGTTAGTTATTAAAGGATCTAGTTAAGAAAAACGATTACATACGGTTTCAAGTATGCGAAATCTAGTTATAATTATATATCCGAAATCGTACCTATTCGAAATCTTAAATAAAGGGTTATCATGGGCGGATTTTTTGGGTAAGCTTCCTTCATACGGATTACGGAATCATTATTTATTTCCGAAAACTGAAAAATATTATGTATTCGAAGTTTGAACTGTATTTTCTTTTTTGTTTCTGTTCAGAAATCCAAAGACTAGATTTCGTTTTGAATTTTTTTTATAAATTATGTTGCAAAGGAATTTTTTCACACAACCAGGCGCACCTTATTACATTATACCTTATTACATTTAACAACACTGGAACGCGACATTACCACGGTAAGTAGGGTAAAAGTCACAATTGTTAGCCGTCTATGACGAAATTTTTCTCTCAACAATTTTCTATTTCTCGCGGAATGGCACAAATCAACGTGATTGCTGGCGTACAGGAGAGTTACATCATGCGCCTGCACCGGGCCACAGTTCACGAAATACCATCAATCAGCAATTGATGTAAAGACTATCATTTGCGATGGAATTTTTCAATGGGTCAAATTAAATAGAGTAATTGACTGTCATTTACGTATTTATCATGTCAGATTTCCTAATTTCATCGCCAAAAATGGTGTCGTTGGGTCTTAGCTGCCCTTATTGGGCAAGTACACACGGAAGCACAGGTGAACGACGACGTGTGGGTGCGGCGTGCGCGGGCGCATCGCTTGCACAACCCGCGGCCGCATTCCGCCGGCGAACGCCGCAGCGGGTGCATGCGTTCACTCCTTGTACACAAATTTTAGATAAAGGTTTAGTTAGTATACAAATAGGTATTTTGTTTTATAAACGAAGTATAGCTGGCATGGCTCTTAATATTATCGATATTTTTGTCTGGTATGGTAAATTATCTGGTAGTATAAATTAGCAAACAGCTGTTTGTAATACGCGCAAAATATATCCGGTACTTTTACGTTCGGAAGAAGATGATCTTAGCAGAATCTAATATCTTATATCTTTTTTTTACTCTCGTCCTTTCTTAGCATAAATACTGCACAAAAATTAAAATTTACATCAGTTTGTATTCTAGACCGCAATAGAGATTTGTAACCGCTTAAATGTGATATTTCCTGATTAATTTTATCTTAAACCTTTATGTGCTCATATTCGACCTCTCCCTGCTCTAGTTGCAATCTTAAATTCCGCTCTAGGGGAATTTTAGCTGAATGTCTCACAGAATTATCTCTAGTAATTATTTCTTGTTTATCGCACACACGCCCTACTGTGGGCAGCTGATAATATCAGATACAAATCATTTTCTTAATTGTCGACCAATTAATGCATGCCATTGTTGAACAAGATGGCGATGGTATCGGTTATTCTTTTTTGGCGTGTGCAACAATGGATCAAATATACATTTATACATGTATGTATAACTGCGGCCTGGGTGTGATAGACTAGACCGGGCACCGGGGAGACCGGGCGAGCGGGCGGTTAAGGAAAATATTGAGGAAACCTGGACGAAATCCCCAACACGCAGTGAGCTAGCGTGGTGATTAATGCTCGATCCTCCTCTGTATGAGAAGAGGCCTTTTTGTCCTGCAGTGCGACAATTAAAGGCTGGTTCATATATTACACCTATTTATTACAAGAGTGTGCAAATATTGATGGATCGTGATTCTGAACAATGACTTGTACCTATGTTATCTAAAATTCAAGCTGAAACTTCACCACTGCATTGTTCTTAGTTGCGAATTGTGTGACAATTGAAATTGTTTCAGTGAAGGTTTTTTTTTTCTATTGATTTGAAAGCTTTTGACGGCATCCATTTTAAAAATTCGTAGTTTCTTGTTTAAAATACTTAACTTACGAAAGGTATAAGTTACATTATATGTCAGATTAAGTTAATTTGATACGTTAACTGATCGATTTTCCTTACGTAAGTCGACTGAGGTCAAAAGACGTCTATTGTGAACCTCCAAGTTTAATAATGTCTTTGGTTTCACGATCACGTCAATTATACGAATGCAAGAAAATTATCCGGTTACAAAGTTGTTTAATGTTTAAAATTAAGTACAGATCTCATAGTGTATTTTCTGTCTTTTACGTCGAAGTTTAGCAATTACTTTTTCAAAAATAAGTAACTCATTTTAGAAAATAATTGCTTCAATCAAGATTTTTGATTCGAACTTTTAGATTTCGGTTTTCCAACGTCCGTAACTCAGTATTCTCGAATTATTAAGTGCCTATTAGTGAGCATCAAACACTATATAGTCTTTAGGCCATAATGAGTCGTGATAGCCTAGTGGTTGTGACCGTTGACTGGCAAGTTAGTGGTCTCGGGTTCAAACCCAAGGCGCGCACCTCTGACTTTTCGGAAGTTATGTGCGTTTTATAAATTAATTATCACTTACTCCGTGCCTCGGAAAGCACGTAAAGCTGTTGGCCCTGCGCCTGATCTCTCTCCGATCGTGTCGGATTGCCGTCCCATCGGACCATGAGAGTGAGGGAATAGAGAGTGCACCTGTGTTTGCGCATACACTTGTGCACTATAATATCTCCTGCGTAATTGGCTAATCTCCGTTGAGGTTGGCCACTGTGACCGAAATTCGGTCAGGAGAATATTATTATATAGTCTTTAGGCCATACACATAGAGATCATTATTAGAGGTAAATAATTAGTAGGCCTGTGTAGGTTTACTTAAAATGCTCATTAATATAGATGTCCCGAGCCTACGCTTTGTCCTAATTGTCATGAATGCGCGGCGTGAATGCTAAATTGTTGTCACTATCATCAAGCTCAGTTCCTTTTGGAGTACGCTGAGTTGACTAAAATGTAGTATACCGACTAAAATGTAGTATACCTATTTTTAAGTTTCAAGAGTACCTAACACCCCTGGATTGTCGATATTGTTCGATCGAAGGTCGATTTTTAGCCGAAGGTTAAGTCAAACACAAATTGTCGAGCAAAAGATCTTAAGATCGAATAAGGAAATCTGAGAATCCCTAGGCGGTTTGTAGTTTTTCCTGCTTTGTACAGAAACAAGGAGATAGTTATACAAGACGCAGATCCTTTCCTCGAAAGGGAAAGATCGCATTATCACGTCCTGCAACGATCTCAGACCACACAAGATTAAGAACTGAACTATTTGGAATTATTAAGATCAATACTTGAACAGTGACTGAATACTCGATATTGCAACATTGCAAATAGTCCAGTCACTCGGGGTACTCATGGGAAGTCTTGTGGCTTCACCTAATCCAATAGAGTGTACGGCTTCTAGTGACGTGTCCATCGATTTATTGATATTCGCAATGTGTACTAGGTTTATTTATGTTCATAGTAAAATTTATTCAGAATAGATACATAGATAATCTAGTGATGTAAACAATGGATTCCCAAATCAAAATATTCAGTAAGGACCCCAACACTACTGAATGGAATGTTCAAGGAACTTTTCTTTAAGAAAACCAGCTCCTAAGGGATGTTCTCAGTGGTATGTGAAAGAATGTCAGTGGTTTACAAGTTCAAAAACGGACACTCGTTTGTTCGACCATTCATGAAGAGACTCAAGAGGGACTTGGAGCAATTCTTTTTACAAAAAATGAAAATTGGGTGACCACAAATCAAAGATGGCAAACGATATTGCAGTCTATGGCATAGAATACTTGGTTTTAAACAGGAATACTAAAGTTCTACGGTATTGTCTAGATCAGTTCCCCAGATAGGTTTCACTGGACAGCTAGGTGAACCGGTGGGAACCAGCCATGGCTGGGCAACTTTTTCGACGAACTGAGAGAGTCATTGGTGTTATTCTTCCACATAGGGTGGTTAAACTATAAAGGGACAAAACCAGTACATCTAAAGGACATATAAACAAGCTAATCTCGCTTCCTCGATTCACAGCCCACAATCTATTTAACATAATGTTCCGCATTTCTAGTTCAGCATGCACAACTTATAGGTTTGCATATTCATTGATGACGAACACTGCCTGCTTCAAGTGTAGGCGTCATAATTCTAATGTGGAGATTATGTACTTGTATGATGGTGAATATTAATCGTGTCTCCTTGTAGAAGCTGTGCGAATTTAGTTTCAGAACTTTGGGTACTGTGTAATGAGATAAGAGATATGTTATCTCAAAGCTAAGCCTATCATCTAACGTGGTAATGCAGCCAGAGTTTTGGGGACGTTACCCACTGAAGCAGTCTTTTAGATTACCTAAATTTCTTTCGTTGTTTGTGTAAAAAGTATAAGGTATAAACTAATAAATGTGGACTGACACATGACATGTCTGTTCTTGAAATCAAATAATTTCCCGTATATTCGGATTTGAATTTTACAAACGGTAGCTATTCAAAATCGCTTTTCAAATATCTGCAAAGTAATTTTCGGCAAAAATATCACATAGAAGATTAAAATATGGAACAACGCTTTGTAGTGTATATTTAATAAATAGTAGAATAATCTCTGTCCACGAGAACTGCAAAGCACTCGAAACATAAGGATTTGACAAGTTAAATAACGCGACATGAATCCCTTAAAGAATGTTTTATTATAATGCCTAATTTAAAAATTAAGTAGCATTTTACACCCGGAAGTCCCCGAAGACCTCGACAGCAGCTACCAGACCCAGTCCAACGGCAAAATACATCAAACACGCAAACCGTTTAACGCACTGACACATATTGATTTGAGCCGATGTCTCCTATCGATCAGGTTGAAGAAGGCGTTTATCCATCCTATATCAGGGTCTAATGCTCTAATGGTCAGATAACAGGTCTGAGTGCAACGGTACCTGATTACTGATAACGCAGCTATTTGACTAGCTACCTGCTATAAATAAAAACTATGTAGCGGCTACTTGTTATTTAAATGTGTTAGTTTTTTGTGGCGCGAAATGCGAGTTGTTTTTTGATGTGGGATTCTCATAAAGATAAAAACAAGTCATTTGAAAGTGTACAATAGGATGTCTTTCTTTTTACAAAGCTTTTATTTAACTTGCAATTTATGTAACTATGTTTGTTCGGAATCTTGCAAGCTGAATTTGAATCACTTCCTCTTGTCCTATTGACTTCGGCGGGAGTTTTCAGAAAGATCTTTGACAGTCGATATAGGGAGTTAATACCGTCCAGACAACTGATCTAACTTCAGAATGTCGTATCGTATCTCTTTGGGCTCCGGTTTTCAGAAAGCTCTTTGGCAGTTGTTAAAGGAAGTTAATGTCCAGACAACTGATCTAACTTTAGAATATCTTATCCCTTTGGGTTGCGGAAGTCAGATAGACAGTCACTCCGTAGAAAAAAAGATATGCATCTGCATCTGGTTAGATTAGACCCCAACAAAGTTTAAGAATAATAAGGCTTGGAGGATGATTTGAATCTTATTTATGTTATTTGTCCGCAAAAAACGATCTTTTCCGATACCAATTGAAATGTTTTCTAACTGAACTGATAGCCAGTTCAAATTATTACTACTTACTTAGTAGAAATGGGTATATTACTGGTTCCATAGGAAGTATACTAACCGGGTTTTAGTTTATTGACTTACAATTAGCATTAAAATACAATAATTAACCCTAAAAGCCTACTATTTCGTTTTCTTAGAACATAAAGACAACATGAATATGTAAATCAATACATTTCAGCGTTTTCGCATAGAATTTTAATTTTGTATTCTATTTAAGAAAAGCCTGGTTAACTGTAATTAAAAACTCTTTTGCAATTGAAATTTTGATTCTGATTCTCTTGTACATCCCGCTAAACGAATTTTAGTCTAACTATATCTCTTCCTAATAAACACCATCGAAAAAGAACTGCAAATTGAACTATCAAATTAGAGCTGTCAAATTAGTGTACGTATTTGCAATTGACGTGAAATTAGACGAGACCTATTACATGCCGACTAAATTCTCGTTGATATTACGCAAATGGACTAGTTTGAAAGCTCTAAAAATCTGCTATCCTTTTCTAATGATCCCTGTTAGAAAGAGAGATGGCGAATCTAATTTAGTTTAGAGCGTGTACAAGAGAATTAGCACCAATTTCAGTGTTTACAGGTTTAAGATGTTTTTTTTTAATTTTCCGCACTTTTCGACTATGTGTGTAGCTACCCTAGTAAAATAACATATAACCGGTCTATGCATCCGCCTAATCAATAACACACTGACTCATACAAGTAAATGAACAAATAAACGCAACTAACTTCAAACACTGGGCATTCATTTTCCTACTTTCCCCATAAAGACATTTACGAGCCTTCCAGTTCGTCGCATTGCAAATCTTAAGCTCCATTCACATGATAACGAGGTGCGAACGAGGAATACATTATGCGTCACTGTGACGGCAACTGGTCGCTTTACCTCGTACAGTCGAACTGAAATTTTATATGAGTTCCTGTGGATTGAAAGAAGTCGTAGGTACAAGGATGTGTTGGTGGAGTGTGTCCGATATACTGCCAGAGTGCGCTCCTGATAGACAAGTTCTTTATATTTGGCTTTTGGTTCTTTTTAAATTTTCTTTTAGCTTTTTTTTTATGACTGCCTCGTTGGTCTAGTGGTAGCAAGCGCGACTGCTGAGCACGAGGTCCTGGGTTCGATCCCCGGGTCTGGCAAAGTGTTATTGGGTTTTGTACCTCTGCCTACCCCCTCTGGGGAATACAGGCGTGAGTCTATAAAAAAAGTATGTTTTTTATGTTTGGCTTTATTTTTTAATTTATCATAAAAAAAATCTTATTTGTCTATGTTTGTGTACCTGTTGCCCAGGGGGAATAAAACCTTTTATTTTTTTTCTTTCTTTTTTTTCTCCTAAATTATTTGCAATAAATGTATGTAGGTGCGCTCGCTGGAATTTTAGCTAGTCCCACTAGTGAGGTGGTAGAAATATTATATTCTTTTATAATAGCACCCAAAAACTAAAGTGTTTATGGATATATGATTGACCTGTAAATAAATAAAGTATAAAAAAAACTTGTTACGGACTGATTCTGTTGTTATACATCCAGATTTATTAGTAGTCTAACGACTAATGCACATTCCAGCGGCTGAAGATAAACATCAGTGTTCACTAAGCGATTCTGTCAAACGCAATTTAAGGTGAACAACCCACACACCGTCCAACGAATTTCAGACTCAGGATAATCCCATAAATGGCAAGTTGTTTTATTTCAAGAAGAGAACGGAGAAAGCCATCCTAGTCTTCCTATGTTCATTGTTCCTGGTAGGTTTACATTACGCATCAAGTTTTTTGTCTCGCTCTCGCAGCACGGACGCCTCCTATATACGGTACGTATTAAAATTCATGTACTCACTTGAAATTGCAACGACGCCAATTATTATGAATATTTATGAGTGCTGGAGAAAAATGTGAGAGATTTGATATGATAAAGCGAGGTGCCGATGAAACCGAGTCTTGTACGGTCCGGCTCGCCTCCGGTTACCGGTTTTCGATGTTTGTTTTTATAAAACGCTAATATTATACAGGAATGAATTTATTATTAACAAAAACCGAGACATCGGTGTGTCGGCATAATTATTGGAATTTTTATTTTCTTTTTATTGGTTTGTAAAAGTTTATATGTGGATAAATTAATACAATTTCATCGTAGCGCCTTTGATCTAAATGAACAGAACTATTACCTCGTTTTATATTTATTTTATCAGGACCAGAAACAAATGGAAACTCGGACTACTAATCTTTAAATGGTAACGTTGAACATGTTTCTCGATTAAACCAAGAAAAAGCAGGCGAAATCCCATAAAATCCGTGCCCTACAACATAATTTTCAGTACAAAATCGAACCAAATTAGGGTTTTATCTATCGTAGGACGACTCGCCACTATTTCTCGTTACGAGTCAATTATTGGCCGTGTTACCCTACTCGGTTTCAATACTGCCCTTTAAGGCGCCGGACACGTCTGAATTTGTTCGACCAATAGATTAGTTGGTGCAAGAAACGAGATATTTGTAGTTAGTCGATATAAAAGTACGAGGAAGCGATTACAAGTGCCTTTTTAGTCGTTCCGCGAGAAAAAGTCGAAAGCAAGGTGTCGATAACAAGGTTCGCTACCTTATTTGATTGATGAAAGTTATTTTTGCTGTGCGCCGATGGTCCCGGGGTTATTGGGCAGGCAGTCGTTAGTTCGCACTTGGGCGTGAATACAATTTATCGCCTGTATAGCGAACAGATTATAAGCCAGTTGTATAGAGCAGATATTCCTAAAATGGTTCCGTTGAAAAGGCAGTAGAATTCCGCCAATCAGTTGCATTGTATCGGTTTTTAAGTAATTCCACAATTACAAATAATATTTTTGAATTACGCAAAATATTAATAGATTTTTCATCATACTTGCTCGTAAAAAGGCTAGAAAAGCAAACGGCTTCGGCTTCAAATGTCTCTCTAAAGTAATTGCATACGTACCGCCCTTGTAATATAATGTATTAATATCTATTACTTTAGATATCTAGTGAAGTCTTATAAAAGTTTGAATGTTTCTGATATGCTTGCAATTAAACTTGAAAGTATAAGATGGTATAGATACTCAGTAGATATATTCGGAATTTGTACTTACGTGTTCGTCCAGTGAGTACGTGAGCTCCCCATCATCATACAGGACGAACCACCTCCGCTGCCATCTCTGAAACAAATAGAAAAAACATGTATTATACTGCGTTGAACAGAAACCGGCAAACTTCGGCAAACATCTGGACAACTGACTTTGTTTGCGCAATATCTGATTTTTAGGTCTCTTTGGTGGACCGAAGGAGGGGCGAGGTAGCCGCGCAGGTGCAAGCGACTGGTTGGTCAGTCGTGAACCTGCGCAAACTTTGACCACTATGCCGCTTTATGTTCAAGATGATTGCCGATCTCTGCATTTTATCGTAAGCAGACTTGATTGTGCCAATGTGGACCGTTGCTGCAGTCTTCAATTCTATGCTGAGTTTGCATAGTTCGCAAAAATGGTTTATAGAGTTTAAAAGTAAAATATGTATTTATTAACAATTTGAGGTTTTTTTGCCCCCTTTTTCTATAAAAAATAATCTTTAAGTGGAGAGTGAGTAGGCATCGTAAAGACAGGTCTTTCACCATAGACCACAATACCGCTTAGCATCAGTGTGTTCATCATCAAACATAGCATTTTCCATAATAAAAAAACTCCCATAAGGTCCCATCATCGTGAAAACTATATTGATTTTATTGACTGCACATTGCAAGATCAAAAGTGTAAGGTAAACTGAACAATTGCCTGTATAATAAACACGGCTTAAGATATCGTATCGGTGCGGCACTTACATTTAACAATTAAAGCTAGTCCAATTAACCTATTAGCGCTTAACTGATGTTGTACTGAAGTAGTCAGATATCGGGTGTTTGGTCACGTGAGTTATGCTAGGGCTGGCGTTGAATAGGTTAGGGTAACTAGATACCCCAATTTTAGGGTTGTAATGTGAAACCCTTTAAGAGAGAGATTAATTGAGAAGTATGAGATATTGGAGTAGTCGTATCAGTGTTATTTGACGAGTTGCTTTGGTTTATTTTCTATTTTCTGTGACAGGTAATGTATTTTCTGTACCTGCTCTGTCAAATCAAATGAAATCATTTATTATAAAACATAAATCTCTACATTTCTATCTACGAGATATTTTTGTGAATTACCATATTTTTTTTACTTTTGAGTTTTGTTATTGCCATTGTATCTAATAATAATAAAATCTAAAGAGTATGTGATGTTGTTATCATAAAATCATCACTGCTAATAGGTACACTATGTTGAGTAGGTAACTGCTTAACCTTCTTGCCAAAACAAGACGCGATGATGCTAAAATGTCACAAATCTTGTTCAAACTCAACTGAGCCTTTCATTTCGTAAAATGTTTACTAAAATGTCAAGCTGTATCTACTAGCGATCAACATAATTAGGGCCTAGCTCTCTGCCACACCTCGGAACATGAACGATGCAAAGATATCACACCATTCAGCCTACGTGACAGTTAGCACGATTTGTGAATGCCCGATAATTGGGTGTTTTACCTTACGGATGGTGTTACCAACGAAAGATTTATTACTTCAAAATGAATAATGACAAATTAAATTTAAAATACGTTGTTATTAACAGAGGGGTGTTATAAGTGTAACGTGTGTATCTGTGTGTCTGTGGCATCGTTGCTCTTAAACGGATGAATCGATTTTGATTTAGTTTTTTTTTATTTGAAAGGTGACTTAATTGAAAATGTTCTGAGCTAAAAAAAAATGTGTAGGTATTTTGGTATCGGGATATTATTATTTTTTTAAAATTTAAATTTCATAGTCTAACGACAAGACCCACGTAGCCTCATCAGTTATTTATATTTAACTAGTGGTCAAAATTCGACCATATTTCTTTTTTATAAATTTTGGCTTTTTGCACTTCTCCATATAAACTTTCACTATGGTCAATTTCACACTCCTCCGTGCGCGCAATTTTCTTAAAAAGGGACCCACAGTGCAGTTTTCGTTTCACGTATTATGTACAGATTACAGAACTCAAAAATCGCCACCCGGAGAGAAACCAATGGCACAGTCAGTAGGCATTATAGACTATGCCCTTATCAATGAGAGTTGTATGGAGCCTCCGCCATTGCAACTTAAGCCTATAGCTTCCTAACCATGTAATTAAAAGGGAACATTTCCCATAAGTACACATCTCGAACATGCTATAGAAACCAAACAGTTGAAAGTTTCGCAATACACAAATAATGAGCGTGCCGTGTGAAAGACAAACAAACAACATAATTGTTAGCAATTAAGTCGAACACGGTAAGTAATGGTGGATATGTGGCCGTTTTACAATGCGTTGAGACATTGATGGTAGTACCATTGAAAACTTATTTAGAAAGTTCTTATATTGAAGATGAGAGTATTTTCTGTTTCTCCAAATCCTGAAATAAATAGTTATGTACTAAATATACACTGGTCTTCAAAACCACCACTACACTTATGAAATTGCAAACCTATTAAACCATAGCAATAAGTTTTAAAATAAAGGTTGATGATGAAGTTTTTATACTACACAAACATACATAGATTCAAGCCTGTATTCCTCAGAGGGGGTAGGCAGAGGTGTATGCAGTACACCCACGTTACTGCAAACACCTCTGCCGGCTATGTTATAAGTCCCATGTAATATGGGGCCAGCCTATTGCCATTAACCGGGCACAATTCCAGAGTCCGTGCTGCTACTGAAAAATTCTTAATGAAAAAACGCAATAACACTTTGTTTTTAATTATTTTTGTTATAATATGATGTTTTTATATTTGAAAATAAAACTTTTTCTTATGCTTTTTACTTCGAGAATACTATTCTTATATTATTATTATTGCTATATAATATACTCAAAAAGTTATTGCAAATTTAAAAGTGTGGTACTAAATTTTGAAGGCCAGTTTAAAAACTTTTTTATAAAGCATTTATAAAAAGCACTATTATGCACAGGATTTGAATCTGCGACCTATGGGGTAAAGTTCCGACTTGCTCTGCCACAAAGCTAATCGTAACCCTGGTAGGAAAGGCCACTGGCTTAGACATACCTTTATAACCAATAATCAGAACTTATTTAGATAGAGACGTGAACCTCCATAGGTCCCACTGACCTCAATACCTGAGCTATCAGTTATGAATCAGAGACGCTCATTACTGGCGACACGTAACATTTTGCAAGTGTGTCTCGAGATAGGGGCTTGTTAGATATTGTATTCATACGATTCTATAGGAAATAATGTAGAATTTCTGACTATAATTATTTAATTCTTATCTTAGAACTGATTCTTCTCCGTGAAGGGTAGGCTGCCCTTGGAACTGACAACTAGAGTCACTCTTACACACTCACTCTGGAACTGGCAATTAGAGTCACTCTTACAAAAAACAAGACTAGAATTATGACTATTCATAAGTGCCTAATGGTCTAAAAGAATAAAAATATATCGTTTTTGATTTTATGATGTTTTATGTAAAAGTTTATTCAAATTGTTTTGTCAAAATACTCAGGATTGTGACAACTGTGCAAGGCTGTATAGAAAATTATGTCGTTGCTCAAAAAAAATTGTTATGTCAGAAAATAACTTTTGTGCAGTAGAAGTGAATTCTAATAAACATTTGATGTTTTCCAACCAATAATAGTATAAAATCAAGAGTTCCCTTTTTTATTTGTTCCGTGTTTTTTTTAATAAGCATCATCATCTCTTCAATTATTGGCTGTGACTCGATAGACTCGATAGATAGTGTGAGTCGCCATATAGACTTGCCATAGAACAAAAATAGAATAAAATTAATTAATTAATTAGTAAATTTATCCTCCTAAGTCAAAAAAAATTTTTTTTACAATTTGTGTGTCGTTTCTATTGCTGAAACGATGAAAAACAGTATTCCTCGAAATAATTCGTGTAGGTACTTACTTTTTTTTCAAAACTATTTTTATTTCATAATCTAAATTCTAAACAAATAACAATAAAGGTTATATTAGCTTGTATAACCACCGTGGCCTTTACAGGAGCGAACACGCAATAAAGGGTTAACCTTAAAATAATCGCGTTGGTATCAGTTATGGATCAGAAACGCTCATTATTCGCTATGGTAAGTACGCGGCAAGTGACATTGGAAAGCGGTCGGCGAGGAATAAGAGCTTGTTACTGTGAGCAAGAGATTGGATTACGTAGTGTTGCTTTTACGAAGATATTTTGCGAGTTTTTCTAGTATTGCAAGTAGGGAAAAAGGAAGATGATTAAGATTATAAATGTTATCGCTGCGTCATTAACAGTGAGTTCTTTAATTAAATCAGATGCAATTTGGCTAGCTTGCTAAGTTACAAGCAAATGTCCAAACTAAATACAAAATACAAATACAAAAATACAAAATAATTTATTCAAGCTTTCACAGAGTTACAATAAACAGAGGTAGAAAGAGGTAAAAAGAGGTAATGTTAACTATTATAGAAAGCAAGGATTGATATTATAGCTACGAATCGTATTAAAAAGTAATCAAGCATAAATTCTCTTTTCGAATTTATTTAGAATTCGAATGCTTTTCAAATATTATTATTCGCATGCGGTCGCACCTCTAGCTCCAACCTCAATGTTCGCGGAGGACAATCGTCAACAATCGCGGTCTACCCTACGGGGGAAAGTCGGTCGACCAGCTAATGGCACTGGGCTGGGCTGATACAAACAGATAAGATAGTCATTATCTACCGCTGCCATATGCTGGAGGTGTTAACATTAGCCAATGACTAGCCCTACTGACCGGTGGCGGTGAAAATGGGTTTAAAAATATTGCGTAGTTATTCTAAGATTATAATAAAATATCTTATCAATAATAAACGCATGCGATAGCGGGAAAATGTCTCTGAGACTCTATTTTATAATTCTTAAAATAACAAGATGATCAAACCCGCGTTAATATAATAATAAATCGTAACCATCGAGAATTCAGATCTGCATCTGTCATCGTTAATTATGTTATTTACCAATAGCAGCCCCGAGAATGCCTTTCCAGCAAATTCATTCAAATCAAATGTTTGGAACGCACGCGCGGGATATCAACCAATCGGATCGTTTCGCGCCGCGTCGAAGTTCGATCAGAACATATGATTATGCTATCAGAATCCTTCTAATGAAGCATTCAACATTACTGGCCAAGCGTATTAAACCATTTCCGCCGGTTGCTTTGAATTTTTTTTAGTTGCAACATATTTCAATTAGTAACAGTGATTTGGTATATTTTGTGCACATATTCAATCTTATTGGGGCATCTAAAAGGATGAGTTTTATTATTTTTATGTTGTTTTTATAACTTATACCGCAAGGATTGGTCCTTTTAATAATAAAGATAATGCTAAGAATACTTTTAATTTTGGCTACTCATGATTTATATTATTGCTATTACGGTACTCATTTCATTAAAAAGAAATTAATTAAAAAATATTAGTTATACCTAATACTTATTACTCATCGGCCGCCATGTCTTGAATAGGACCAGTAGAACGTTTTTAAACAAGTTATTACAAACCTTTCAGTACGAATTAATATTGGGGCTTAACACCTTAATTAGAAAAATAATACTGGGAAAATTAAAAAGTAATTAAAATAACTGAAATAAAATAACTTTTACGCGGAAAAATCTACAAAAAATATTATAATAAAACAATTTCTGAACGCATTTTCGTCGCGTCACTTTTGTTCATTTTTCAAATCCTTACGTTTACGTGTGCAGCTTTCATGGTCGCTGGAAGACAGGTTTTAAGTGTTATAAGATTTTTTAAATGATTTTTGATCTACTGTCAAGTTTAATAACATAACATAATTATTATGTCAAGAATAGCGGCTAAAACAGGCAAAGGAACACCGATACAGCCTGTGAGCAAAAACGAAAATTATGCTTAGAAGTACATAAGAACATAATGCAAATTCAAAGTGAAAGTATATCTCTGTTATGTTCTTGTGCGTATTAAAATAATTATCTAGCTATTACAAAGAGGTCGCGTATATCTTGGGAGCGTCAGCAAGAAAGTTAAGATGCGATCACGTTAAGCTATTGTGAAACATTTTTCACACTGGCAATCGTGTACAATCGATCGTTTTTCTCGGTATTAATTGTTGTAAAAGTGAAATTTTTATGAAAATACTCATGTTTACGAGCAAGATATCGCTGTAAGTGATAAAGATAAAGTGGTTAAAGAAATAAATGCGTTGAACGTTACAATACAATAGTTAGAGATAAATTATAACATGAAAAAAGTCTGACATAGAATGTTATTATTACAGCTAATGTTATTACAGAACTCAAGAATATAATAAAATCCCCATAAATCAAAAAATATGCAGTAATTATATTGTTATGTTTTAGGTCGTTACATAATAAATATTATGAAATAATATAAAATCGTTGTGTGACTGACAGACAACGCACCACCTAAGCTGTTTGACCTAGATAAATGATTGATAATAACTAATTGTTAGGAGGAAATATCCTTGCGTAACCTAGAGAGGCACTAAGAAAGGATATTTGGATATTCCACTCCTAAGCGGGTAAAATAAGGGGAAAGTCACGCAGACAAAGTTGCGGGCGAAGCGCTAGAAGTTTATTTACATCATAAGTCATGAACAAGTCCTCAGAAGAAACAGAAATAAAAAACTTTGCTGTCCGAATCCCCGACGAATGTCCCGACAAGGGTCCACAAAAGTTAATATCCGCAATAAAATGTTACCACCTAAGAATACACATTGTGGAATGCAATAAATGTAATGAAAAAACAAGAAATATGAGCATTCTTTTAAATTGGATACAAATTAACTAATCAAACGAAAATATTAAATTAACATAACACTCGCACAAGGAATAAAATTTTGACATCCCAATATAAATGTTCTCAGCATGTTTTAATTTAATCAAACTAATAAAATATAAATTCGAAATTTGCTAACTCGTTGCATGATAATAATATTAGTCATTTTGATTTAAATGTATTTGCTGTCTCTCCTTCATACATCGCGGGGTGCCGACTGACCGACTACGAAGTACTTATACGATTAGTTTCATTGTAACCGTTGCCTAAAACAATGATACAAGTACTTTACTTACGTAAGAATTTACGTGGTACATCGATATATCTTAGTTGTATGTTCCTCTTATCGTATCGCTAATAACCATAGACTTAATAGGGATGACCACAGACTTAATAGGGATGACTACGCATAATAACCTGGTGTCAGAGTTTGTTGGAGTCTAATAAGGGTTTTTACACACTTTCGAGAAGTTGTTCACACTCCTCTCAGTTGTGTCGGTATGGCTCCTGTGACTTATTTTTTTTGGTACTGATCCTCTGCTAATAATGCTAGTCTTATAAACCAGGATCTATAATGTCTAAAGCACTCGACAGACGAACAGACTCGACGTCAGTAATATCATTATATCCAGTGATATTCTGAGTATCTATACCAACGGGAGACAGATATCATATTTCTTCTTATTCTCCTTCTTACGGCGCCAGTACTCCACTACTGAAAATGTCTGTCAGCTCTGTATTTTCTACTTTTTCTCCTATCAACTTTACGAGATTCTCGAGCCACGACTCCATCGTTTCTACGTAACGTTTTTCCTCTTTTTTTTGCTCGTCATTATAATTTGGAAGAAGCAAACCGAAGATGCCTGTACGTAACTGAGCAGACTGATTTCTGGCTACTTGATGGTAGGTCTTTGTAGGACGAAAGACGACGATAAATTGCATCTATCTAGCGTCGTAGTCTAATTGCGAAGTCAGACATGCTAGCCCCTCTATTACTCCATAAAAGGTGTTGATATAACTACCATCTGATACGGTTGAATGTAGATGAGAATTTGATAGCAAGGGCAGGATTACTAATAGCTCAGTTGGCGGATTGGCTGCTGGCTTTAACCAGTAAGTTACAGGTTCAAATCCTGGTCACAATCGTTTTTCTCTTTGTACAAAAGTTTGGAACTTTACATTGTGTCTTATCATCGTGACTGTGAATCCAGCTGAGATTCAACATGCGTTGGTTGAACCCTATTTTTAACGCCTGACAGAAAAAGAGGAGTGTCTTAGTTAAACGTGTCTGTGTATCTGTGTAGACTGGATGAACCGATATTGATTTAGTTTTTATATTTAAAAGGTAACATAAAAAAATATTTGAGGCTTTCTGTACCGAGGATTTTAAAAATATATATTATTTATAGTTTTAGAGCATGAAGTTTTCTACGCTCATCTATGATAGTCTATGCCCCGGTTTTATATAAATACAATCAGCCAGTTGTAATATTGGACCACATGATTTTGCAAGTTAAGAGTGGCTTCGGTTCCTGCGAACTTTGACTTGCTAGGTTATCAATACTAAATATCTAATGACATCGATTCGAAAATCGAGTAATCCGACATCGAATCGATTGTTACTAAACTCATGTATTATTTATGTCGTTGCGTTGTTCAAGTAAACGGTACATTCGTATTACTGTCTTATTCATTTTGCAATATCCTGTCACTTCTTCCCTTTTATGGAACTTGCGCGCGCGCAAATATTATGTGGTAACTCGCGTTAGTATTTCTTTCAACTAAAAGCTGGTAGTGCTTATTTGGAAGTAAGTTCTATCCTCTGTTTATTATCCTATAACTATTATAGTGTTCCTCAGTACGCTTTTACACCTTAAGAGGAAAGATAAAGAGACAAGTTTATGCTTCCCATTTCGCTGAATTATATTAACAAAACCTAAAAGTTAGCAAAGATTTATAATCTTTTCATTTATGAATGATTACAGGCGACAAACTTGACCTTTTGGTATATGAACGTCTTAAATTGCATAATTTTTAATCATATGTAACCAAATTACAGTCAGAAATCACTTCAAGGATATTCCGACCAAAGATTGACATGCCCTGACCTATGACTGGCCGAAAAACACCGCCTATTAATAAAATAATGTTTTGACTTGCAATTTTTTTTTAAAACAATCATTTGATTATCGAATTTTGTATCCTAATAAATATCAGGTGTTCTAAACCAGCGGGGCGTCCTGATGTGTGATTGTAATCGAATTGTATTGACCATTATTTCTTATGTAATCGTTCACACGAGTAGACAGGCGATAATTCGAGTAAGAGTGTATCGATTATCGTGTAACTCGATGGATCGATGTATTACGGCGGGTCGATTTGTCATAGTGGTCGTATCGGGTGAGCGCATGCGTTAAGATGGTATCACACGTGCTTGTCTACCGCGGGAATGGGCAATAGAGCGAGATGTGTTCATAGGTAGAATACTAAAGAGGTGTTTCCTAATGTGGTATAAAGACATTTTCTCGTTGGCCTGAGACCCTAATTTGTAAACATTTAGTATTCTTATCTTTTGCCTGAAACGATTATTTCACGTCTAAATGTATAAATAATGATTGTACCCTTTAACCGTATTTGATCTCATTACTCGACAGCAAAAAAGGAGAGTTATGATTTTGATTGTCTGAGACCATTCAATTACATATATGCATGACTTGGAGCGCTGTAAACTTTGTCCAAGCTAACAGATAATTTAATACTTTGAAGATGTTTCTAACCCTCGAATATTTTAAAGCCAGTATTTTATTTTATAATAAGCACATAACTTACGAAAACTCTGAGATGCATGCCTTGGGTTCGAATCGACGTCTGATTTGCCAAGAGTCAAGTGTTTTACTATCACTACACATTTTTTTTAAATATTCCTAGGATGGCTCTGAATGTCTTCATACCACCAAATCTTTATCCACGAGTTTCTCTATAAAAGGCAGATTTTTAAGTTGGATTATAATTTCATAAAACCAGTGCTTATTATGTATAAGACACCCAAGAAACGATGGCTACACATCGATCAGAATTAATTAGTCAACAATTGTTAACTATTATCTCAACATAGATACCAGTGTTTCGAATGTAACGAATGGCTCTCGATTGTTCGCATCGATCATTGTTCTAATCGATTTTTGTGTCAACTGATGTATTGACAAGTAAGCTCGGGCTAGATTATTACAATGTAAGCTGCCGTTTTGGAAAAGTGTATTTTATTTGTTGTTGCGCTTTTTTTGTCAATCAAACTATGTTGGGCAAAGTCTATTGCATCAGAGGTCTCAGATTGAAATCCAAAATACGCTAATTTATAATCGACATCATGTGCGTATGGGGATCCTGTCCAGCTGTCCCCTGATTATGATACAAATGGAATAAATAGCAATAGAGGAATGGAAATAATTTTGACAGAACCCTTAACTGTCAAAATGACAAAGTATCCTATGTGTAAGTCCAGGACATGGTCTATCTGTCTGCAAAGTTTCAATTAAATCTGTTCAACTGTTTAAGCGTGATTCTGTATACAAAATACAAACTTACTCATAATATTAAGTATTATCAGTAGAGTGCTCGAAATTACTCAGTTTAAATTTTCTGTTAGGCAAGGAACAGGAAAACAGGAATTTACCAGTAACCTGTAAAAAGGCCCTTAGTGTATTTAATAAATTAAAATCAACATAATTTAAACACACCTTAATCTTAAAATCACAAATAGACAACCAATCTTACGGTAAAAAAAGAACTTTAATTAAAATGAGATTTCTGTCTATGCCTCAGTTAACGGTAGTCTTAAGTAGGTACATAGCCTCTAGGTATTTTATACTACAATAGGTCTAAATCTAACCCACCATTACTAATGTGCTAATGATAGGTTAAGATTTAGGCCTATTTTTGTAACAAAAAATAGCACATCGTTTATTTCAATGGTATTAATATACTGCTAATTATACTTGATGGAGGTGAAGTATACTAATAGTTTAGCCTTAGGTTTTTTGTCCAGTGTTCAAAGGCTTCAAAAGAAACGGATTTAAGCAAATTGAGGGGTTTTTTTAGTTTTGCAGTAATGAAGTTCGATTGCCAACACGAGAAACATACATTTAGAATGTAATGGTAGTTCTCAATTAGCCTAACTAGTTACATGTAGTTATATGTATACAAGATAAAAAAAAACACTCAATAACCCAGCTCGCTTAGCCTATCGGCCAGTAAATAACAAAATAGTCTAATAGCACTGTTTTTACGTTTATTATTCAACATATTAATAGCAATGTTAACGCTGTCCTGTCAAGTAGCTAATAGAAAAAAAATATTGAAAGAAAATTGGGCGAAAATAGTTTCATAAATTTCGAAAATTCCTAAAAAAAGCTAAAACACTGGATCTATAAACTATGGAATATGGATGTGTAAACAATTGGAAGGGAATTCCCATCAAAAATGCTTACTTTAACTTAACCGACTGTTTATGGTAAATAATTTAATATATGCTGTAGTACCTGATTACAGCAGTAAGCTATTGAAGACTAGTGGAATCAGGAAATCGTTTTTTTTAAACTAATATAATGGTTGTAAACAAGCATAGAGCCCGACTGATGGTAAGAGATAACCATTACATTTAGTCGCTTAAAATACTAGGGGTATTATTAGCGTATTTCTGATCCTGTGCAGTGCTGTGAAGGCCAATTGGGTCCGAAGTAACTATTTAGTAATCTGTGCCTTTAGTACTTTTGCGTAAGAAACAAAATATAAATGCTACTTTTTTGAGAGTAGTCGCCCATTCTTGGTGATGGCACCATAAAAAATTTAATCAAGTTTAACAGAACCCATTTTAAAAGATTGTTCTCCACAAAACAAGAAAGAATAAGTGAAGACAGTCCTCGTGCTCTCTGTAATTGGTCACGATGACTAATAAAATAAAGAAACGAATACGTCTACAGCTACACTAATCAAATAACTATTAGCCAAATCTATGCAGCCCGCCATTTTAACTACGATAAGATGGATACAGGGTGGTTGAATCTGATAGAGGCGTTCGTGGCTGATAAAGGCATGTAAAGTTGCCCTGGAAACTCTTGGAGGAATTTATTATTATATAAATTTTTAACGGCAGACTGACACGAAATCGTGGTGTTGTAAACTCTTCTGGTTTTTCAGAAAATTCCATGATTTTCTTTTATTTATTGATTAATAAAAATGAATTAATTATGAGTGTCAAAGAATTTTATACAATACGGCTGAAAAAGTTGAAAATGTATTTTGTGTGCTGAAAAAAAAATTAAAAGCAATGCAAAAAAAGGGGAATAAACCTTTTTCTTTCTTTCAAATCCACATTATTAACACGCACTAGTTTAGCTTGGTAGAGTATCCATTACTTGTCTCATCTCATCTTTCCTCCAGATGAGATGAGATATGTGAGGGTTACTCTATGTATACAACAGGGGGACGCTAATTTATGCTTTACATAACTTCCACGACAATATATTATACCTAGAAATATCTGCTACACCTATGTAGCACACTATTTTAACTACTTCAAAATATACTGAACAGGGTGGTATGATAAATTATCACAGAGCTACCTTTAACAACAACAAAGATTTTTTGCAATCATCTAAAAACTATTTTAGTACCGTTGTAGGCAAGAAATGATTTTTCAAAGTCAAAAACGATTCAATAGTGGCTGACTTATATAAATTACACGCACAACGTGTTTGCGGATCTAATTAACAGGAGCATATATCTTTTGAGGAGGTCATCTACATATAAAGTGGAGTATTGGAAACTGCCTAAAGGCTTCAAGCATATCAGCACACTAAGTTAACGGAGATTTTGTTGCATGTCAGAGTATTCTTTTTTTGTGGGGGAAATCTTTGTGGACTTACTCCGTTCTGGGGTGGTGGGGCAAATGGGAAGATGTTGAAATTATGGTGGAAGCAAAACCGGATCTACGTAACGATCATGGTAAGTAGTGTTCTGTAAATTCTGCCTTTTTCCATTGAAAACAGTCATGTACAAAATTCACAGCGAAAACTGAATTATTAATAGTCAGAAAACGATTCAACCTGTACATGGAATTTTGATGGTCGTACAAATTATACGGCCGCCATGTTGCTTCAAATGTGTGATATTAAACTGTTGCTAAACGATTTCGGGAATCTTAAATAATTGCACATTAACCATCAACCCAATTTCAACCGTACAACGTCAACTACAAGATTGATTTTAGCTAGTAAAATTTTATGAGGAAAGTTCGCGTGTGTGGTATAAAAGTATATGAATTCATAATGGACATTTTAATACAGGTCATTTTGTTAAGATTTTGGGGAAACAGCGAACTTTATGGGTCGTTTTATTAAATGGGGAATTAAATAAACGTATCAAGTCGACATTGTAAGCGTCTGAGGTAAATATATGGTGTAAATATAAGATGTTGTCAAATGTATCCAGGACATTGAACGGTCTACTTACAGCACAGTTCCTAAGGTAACCCTAGTCATTAAAAAGAACACCAAAAACATAATAAGCAATACAAAAAATAATCACGTGTGATTCAAAAAGCGATCTAGTTCAGCATATATTTAGGCTTATATTTAGCACTGGTCTTTAACTAGTCCGATTTGAAGATAAAGGTACATTAAAACAAACTTCAAATGCTGACTGGGTTCTTATATTCGGGTCGGCAATAGTCAGCAAATCAGGGCGGTAGAATCGAATATATTAAAAAGATTACACTCATTGAGTTTGGAATTAATTAGCAAAGCCGGGCAACGAATATGAATATGTTACGAAGCTGGAATAAACTAAGAAATTGAAAATTATGTAGAAGTTTTGGATCGGTTTGGATATTCAAATTGACAAATCAAATGTGACAATCCGACAATGTGGCGGTACTATTAGCTCCACATACATTGCCTTTCGCGCCATAAGTCTGCCTAAAAGCACTTCATTGTGTTAAATGAAGAAGTCTTCTTTGAGGTATGATTAAGTTTGAGATCCTGAAAATTAATACAGCCTTATTTCAATTATATAATGATCTTGTATTTCCGCGTATGTCATATAAAGCTTCAACGGCTTCAACATAGCCTTTCCACTCTAGGTGGTCTTACCTAAACCATTGCCAACAAAAAAACAAGTACTTTTTTAATCACCTACTGTCACAATTGCGCGGTTAATTCATCATGCGAAGTCGTTGCCCTCAGAAAAATTCGGACATACCATAGACATAGTTCATCGTTCACGAAGCCGGCTTTCGACACTCATGTAATTACTCGCGAGTTTTTTTTAATTACGACACACTCCGTAAACGCACCACACACGTTATTTTAAAAAGCTTATGTTGGATAAGTTTTTGTTGAACTTTATGACTTACAGTTAAGGTTCACAATTGCTTGTTGGTTATTTGGACTAATGTAGATGTTATCTCAAGTTTCTATTGCATGTGTAGTCTGTTTATCTGTGTCGATCGTCGCTGTCACTGGTACAAATATGTCGTCGTGATCATGTGTTCAAAGTTGTTGGAAGCAGCTGTACCTAGGTATTGTTGAAAGGACGTGGGGCTACGGATGTTTGTCAAAATCATTTTGATATCAACACGACCTCTGTGTAGATTTGGCCTTATTAAAACACAATTGTTACTTTTATTTCTTAATTATAAAGTTCTGAACTCATAATCATCATCCTTCTAGCTTTAGTATTCCCAAACTTTGTTGGGGTCAAATCTAACCAGATGCAGCGAGAAAAACTCGAGAAAGACAAATACGAGAAAAACTCTTGATTCCGATCCACAATATAGTTTTGTATAACTAAATAGATAAATTATATAGTTGGATGAATTAATATAGATAGTTTATCTATAATGATAGAGGAATCACGGGCTTTTCTTGTGTTGTATAATACATATTTGCTAATCCTTCACTGTAAAACATAAACATTTTGTCATAGGTACACGACCCCAGCGACAAAACACACATAACCCCGATTCGCCACAGCTAATTCTACAAAATAGTTCTTTGTGATTTACAAAATCAGTTTCACAACGATGGTGGTACCTATTTATTTACTCTGCGCGAAAACAATGTTCTTCGGTGTTTAGGTTCAGCTTTTAGGGCTGTGGAGGTTATATTAATTAGTACACTCTTGCTCCGGTTAAGGTTTTTGAAATAGCTGTTTGTCTTTAAACGTGTACTTTTTTAAGATACTTAGTCGTCGTTTTAGCCAATTTTCCTATCAAGAAATGATCGATAGCAAGTTTGTATTTAATATTCTATGATATTATTATGTCTGATAAATTTACATAGATAGGGTTGGCCCACGGAAGCAAATTTGGCAAGTAAATTGCTGTATAAAAGAACATTTACTTATAAATAAGATTACAATTTTTAACTACGTCAGCTACGACATTACTTTCATGCGAGGGTAAAATCAACAATCTTAAACAAACAAATATTTTGGGAGCCTTTTAAAACGAACACCAATGGAATATAGTAAATTCATTATCTACCGCCAACCCTATACAGTTCGCAAGCAAGGCGCGTTCCGAATAAGGAGCGACTTACATGTTTTCATCATTTTGTTGGCATTGTTGTTACACAACCCGCAAATGTCATTGTAGTGTAGTGTGTGTCACACCTCTTCCCCTATATAAATGTAATTAGTATGTAAGTTGATTCATTATTATAACTACTTTCATTATAAAAGGTTGTATCATTAATCCCGTCATTGCATGGCGACCCTGCCAGGGCTGCCTTGTGGCAGTGTCTGGCTTTTAAGCAACTATTGGAATTTTCTTCGCGAACGATTGCGTTATTTGGAAAAGCGGTTTCTGACCTTGTTTGGAACAACGTTAGACCAGATACGACGGAAAGATGCGAGAAAAGAAAATGCAGGTGCGATGCGGCCCGCTAAGGTACAAAGACCTTGGCGCTGGGACCCACGCTCGGTGCTGATGCAGGCGGATTAACACTGCCGCCGCCCATGATCATGAACGAGCAGATGTGATGTCAGAAGGAGAAAGAGAAGAGGAGTTTTCCAAGTTTATGAGTGTGATGTGAGTGCTGTGTTTTTCTTATTTTATTGCCGCGGACAATCATAGTTAAAAATAATAATATAGTTTTATATCTAATACTTTAAGCGTTAAAAATAAAAGTAAAATGAATATTTTAAAGTTTAATGTTTATAGGAAATTTTAATAGTTCGTGTTACGGCTGTTGATAGAATAACAGATTTTTTTTTTTCTTCCCTATATACCTATAATGAAACACCTAGAAAATAAAATCGTGTTGCTAACTTAACTTTACATTGTAAAAAAAACGCATACCATGAGTTACAAGTGTATTATGTCCGACGCGGACGAGGGAAGATCAAATTTCGATTCTAGGTATTCAAATTCATGTTAGTAACTGCGCATTTATGTTAATATCATAACAAAATATACTGATTCGTACCTGCGACTATGCTTGTTTTAGGTTAAATTGTTGAAAAATGTTATAGATGCTACAAATTGAATATAGTCGTGTGATTTTTTAGTTATACATTACATACATTTTTACATAGTAACTTTTTATTACAAATTATTTAGATAAAAGATTAATAATATTGATTGTTAATTCCATCATTTCATGGTATATTTTGTAGAATGTTGTGCAATGTTTCCCATGTCCAGGTGTGCCGTGTGCATATTAGTGCATGCGCTGCATTCTTGGGTGTCGAAATCAGTATCGTATGATATTGTACTCTTTGTTATAATTTATTTAGATTGTATTATGGCGATGTTTTAAATTCCGATGGGTTTATGTGAACAGATATAGAATATTGATATTATCTATCTACGGGTAATATGCAATTAGAAGTGTATGGATTTAGGTTTGTAGAAATGGGAGTTGTATGAAATATCTTTTGTTGTCTTTAAAGTGGCATTAGGTACATTCCTGTTTAAATGTGCTTAGTTAGTTGGATTATGATGATGTATTTTTTTATGTAAGAATGTTTGGAATGAATAAAAGGATTGTTTATATAGTAGAAGGGAATGATTTCGTACATAAGAACTCTGACACGTCATCGGACTGATCACCCGAGAACTATGGAGAACTTATAGGCCAAATTATTCAACTTAAGTAATGAGTAATTGTTGTGATTTTGAATAGATGTATAATAATATTATGGTACACAAAAGAGGTACGATTAAGACCAGGTCCTTCAGTTCGATCATAGTGTGAACGAGATTCCTCCGTGAGAATAGTTGGAGACAATATGAATTATGTCTTAAATCGTGGATCTTAGAATAAATGAAAAAGTCGACCTTAAATAAAATGAAATATGATAATGATGTAATGACCGGCCGGTCCCAATGAAATATATAATGGTGTACCATAGAAAGAATAATAATAAGAAGAGAGAGAGATTCTGATGTGTTTTTTTTTAAGATGGGAAGGAAAATGAGTTGATATATGAGTTGACATGAAGATATTGAATAAAGTTATAAGATTTTACTGAAAATGAATTTTTATGAGTGAATTGATCGAAACAAAGGTTTCAAAGACAGGATTAAGAAATAAATATTATTTTATTTGTCATGTTATGTCTCATCAATGTAAGAAGGTACAGTCAGTATAGTAAGATAAGGTTCCTATGTAAAAAAAAAAAAGTATGTTTTATAATGAACAGAGTCTAGATAAAATAATTATAAGGCACTGTAAATTATGTTTTTGTTTTAATGTTTGTGTCTTAAAAGTTTTTTTTGGGATTTAAGTATTAATTACTGAGCAGTTAAGTTCTGTTTGTCCTTTTTTTTTTGAAGAATATAAATAACATGTTAACATTTTTTTTTTCAAATTTTATTGATTGAAAATGCAGTCAACAGTCCGTAACACGTAACTAAATTATGTACTTAGTTGTGTAAGATGGGCGATAGTTTTAATTTGTTCCCATTTCAATATTGTGTTGGTTGATTTTGTAGTTTTTTTTAAAAAAATCTTAAATTGTCGTTTGAAAAAAAAAACTTAAAGTTAAGTACTTACTTAACTGTTTTTTTTTTTTAAATATTATGCGTATTTATAAAAAAAAAATTAGAATTGATTGATATTGAAAAATGTTTACCCTTAATTGAATTAAATGTATGATTGTGTTAATGACTTGTATTCTAAAATGCTATTTGTGCTATTGACTTATATTTTTTCCATTAAACTATGTTTTTTTGTATTGTTTAAAATCTCATAAAATTATGATATCTATTATTATCTTTGTTTTTCTAAAAAAAAAATAATAAAATGATTATTATTTTTATAAAAAAAAACGGGGGAGGTGTAGTGTGTGTCACACCTCTTCCCCTATATAAATGTAATTAGTATGTAAGTTGATTCATTATTATAACTACTTTCATTATAAAAGGTTGTATCATTAATCCCGTCATTGCAGTAGACGACTGGAACGCACGTGTTACTTGATTGATTGCCGACTGAGTTGTACAGTTTTTAGTGTGTTTGAGACTTGACTGGAGAATTGTTTTAACATGTTGGCTAGAGTTAAATTAGTTTCTGTTGAAGCAAGGTCAGTAAAATAACAACTTGGCTTTGCGTGTTTAACCATGGTGCTTTTTAAAATTAAATTTGAAATATCATTCGGCTATATTTGAAAATTAAGGCGTCTAACTAACCGCTATCTAGCTCGTACATCGAAAGTATAAAATCCGGAATATAGTTTTAAAAAATCGTAAAAAAAAAACAATTTAAGGAGAATAACATTAAAAAGTTTCAGCAAAAATTTCAGCTTGATCAGAATAAGTTTTCCTACAAAAAAGTTGCCTACACAAAAATTTGTTTGATGCAATTTTTATGCATGAAAAGTTCCGATCAACTTCTACTTCTATTACCTAACTTATTTTATATCTTTAATATACCTACATACATATAATATAATACCTACGTTAACTTAATTAATTTGGGCTTTTCATCTTGAAAAAAAGTTGAATTTATTCGCCACATACTAGTCTGAAATGTCGGACACGGACGTACCCGGAACATTTGTCCGCTGTATATGACATGTCACACATGCATCAAGATTTAAATCAAGCTTGGGCACACTATCGGCAGATCACGAAATTGAAACGGTGCCTAACCTCGAATCGGTAACGGTCGACTGAAGCTTAAACTAATTAGAACTGAGGTTTTAATATGTGTATTTAGTTACGAAATACATACATAAGACAAGCTTGGTTTTAAAAATCGCAAAACTCTCTTGTCAAGACTGGGGTAAGGTAGGGTACGGATGCTTTCGATTTGGTTATATTCAGTTCGTTGATATTCAGCCACCAAAAAGTAATCTTTGTAAATATTGTCAAAAAATTAATCATGTGTCCCGTCAATGGAATTAATTATATTGCTAATTATTCTTATAAAAACTTACTATTCCCTGTGCTGGGAATCTGGGATAGAGGAAATAATAGTTGGAATAAATTTTAATCCTGAAATCCCTATGACGATAAGGATTTCTTGAATTTTAATTAACGTTTTTCAAAGAATGACCCAAAACAGTTTCCCAGATAAGCTCAGACACTAAATAAATCGTCTGTGATACATGCAAAAACCAAAAATATTGGGATAGTAACCTGAGGAGTGCTGTCTAAAAAGATCAAGCAGGCGCGAATGTAGAAGTAGCAAATGAAAATAAAAATGCCAACAAAATAAAAGAAACGAACGTGTTAAAAAAGGGATGGAACGTTTAATAAAAGAACGTTTTGTGTGCTGCCATGGGAGTTTTGGATGTGTATAAAAAATCTAAAAAATGCTTTTACTAATATTAATCAGGAAACATTTGGCCTTCACGAGCATTGGCTTATTATCTTCAAAAATAACAAAAACCATACCCTATAACATCATTTGTGCAGCAACAACAACTACCAGGCATACATGATCAATGAGAACGTATGACTATGATTGAATAATAAAATTCGGTTCATAATTTTGTATCCGAGCCAAGTGACGACAACCCTATAAAGGTCGTTTGTCAAAACTTGTACGCATAACATTCGGCGCGCTTGCGCAAGTCTGCCAAAACTAACAGACATGGCCGACCCTTGCGACATGTGATTGATTAAAAAGTTTACTCCTATTGTTTTCGGCACAAAGGCTGCCTATAATTATGGGAATTATTATAGTGTTAAAATAAATGTCAGATGTAGGTGTGTATTAACGTAATACATAGCTGTTAATTTTAACATTTGACACGTTGTGTTTAGTGCGGTTTTGACTTTTGGAAGGTAAATATGGCAAAGTTAAAATTTCATATTCTTCTTAGCATGTTGATGACAATCTAAATTGTGTCAGCCCAGAACTGGGCTACGAGATCGGCACCTTCAGTAGCGATCATCAGTTCCAGTAATATACAAACAACAGGGCATGCAGGGCATATCGTTTGTGGGACAGCACCAATGTCTTATTTATACGCCTACAAATAGGTATAAGTAAGTTGATCTGGCAAGATATGGAATACAACGTGATTTTTTAGATAGAACGAGATTTCTAGATTTCGACCTATCTTCCTTGGGGAAAGTTGTTCAGTTTCATATTATCTCCTAAAATTTGGCTGGTGTCTAATAAATCAGGAGGTATAAGTTGATCCAAGGTCGAAAAACCCGCCAATTGCGTATTATTCTTGCGTACCGAGGGTTCTTTCTAATAGTATATACCTACTTGATTACAGTCTTTCTGTATTTTAGGTTACACTTCGAATAGCACGCGGAAGAATGACTCAATCTCATTCCTGCAGGACCGTACTTCAAATGGACATGTTATCATACGGCTCAGGCCAAAGATTCTCATCTTTCCTCATGCATCCAGCTAATGAAAAAAATGCTTTGAAATGGAATGCTCTTCAAATTGTAGTATTCTCAGATCTCTACAATTTGGGAATTTGGGAAGAAACGTGAACAGGTTTCCAAGGCAGATCTGTTCCACCATAGACCACGAAACGTTTAACCACTACTACATTTAAACTTGGTGAAGAAGGTCTGATGATAGAGCGAGCCAAGAGGAAGATAGTGACATTTCTCAATTGCTACTAGTGTGCCCTCATAAAATTGAAAAATGATGATTATTATTTTTGCCAAAAGCCCCAGAATACATTGAGCTACAACCCTGACAGCGGTCTTTTGTCAAACAGAGGCAGATGACCCGAAGCCGGTAATGACAGTACATTCGCGACTTTAACCACATACAATGAACTTTGCAAAAAACTAAACAATACAGGACGTTACCCCGACATCGAACTTACTACAATAGAGGCATAAGCTAAATTAGTCGATTGATAAATATAATCATTAGTGAAACAATGGGATTAAATCAATTCGTCCGTTGAACGAACTTTTTTATTTAATTTTGTGGTCTTCCAATTAAATTTTACACGCTGTTTAAATATCGAATGTAATCTAGATTATCGTTGAAAGTTGAAACCAAAAAAAAAAAATTATTTCGTTAATAAATTAGCCAAAAAAAGAGATTGTAAATCCTGGCTTAAAGGTAAATTATAAAAAAAAGAGAGTAATCGGATCAGTCTAATAAAAAAGTAAAACGTAATAGATAAAAAAACGTTGAGACACCATTCAAACGATGCACATAAAATGTCAGTAAGCCCATCACAATTTCGTAATAATACTCAAAATAATGATTGAAGTAACATTATACACGTGCATTTGAACGAGAATAATCATTAAGTAAAAATTAATACACAGTTTTTAATAGCAAACGCAAGCATAATGTTGCCATAACTTAAACATTTAAAAACGAATTGGAAAATAATTAAAATATACTACCTTAACAACAGCTTGTTATGCTATTAGTTAACTAATTGACTACTTATGTAAGAAACTTTAACCGTCCATCAGTTTTGTAGTAGGTAACTATTACCCAATACTAACCAAATGTAATTGGAACCAATCTGTATACATTTAAATTAAAATTTAATAAATTGCATTTGCATAAAAGTGTTTAACCAATTCGAGATATCGTTGTAAAATAAACTAATCAAATACAAATAGTCTATTGTGTTTTAAAATCGACTAGTTTTGCTTGGATGAACCGTTTCGAAATCATTACCATTGCAGTCGACGTCAAAGATAGCTTAGTATCTGAAATGTCCAAAAGAATCACACATCGTAGATATTTGTACTGTCATTGTCAAAAGTAGATTAGTGTCTGAAATTAGTAGATATTTCATAATACAGGATATTTTTTTAAGAAGTGCGGATATATTGAAGGATGACGACCACTCTGATCCTATATTCAAGTTGAAAATGTCTTCTATACAAACCGCACTGCAAAGCTGCCTTAAATTTACTGTTATACCAAAGTATGACTTCACTCGTGGTAGAGACATCAGCAAGAATGGGCCGGCTAGACCGGGGTAGGACCACCCTCTCGTAATGGCGATAAATAATTTTATGAAATTCATTCTTCGGAGGCCCAAGTCCCCCTTACATGAACCCTCACACGGTTAGCAAGGTTGCAGGCATCTATAGACTACGGTAACTGCTTACCATCAGGTAGGCGTAAACTGTATGCTTGTTTGCTATCTAAGTAGTCTAAAAAACTTAAAAAGAAGTTACAATTGCAACTTGTGTTTCGTTTTTTCGTCATAATCATTACCATCGCCACATCTTTCGTAAATTACCGTTTCAGAAATTTTGTTATGGACTTTACCTTATAGTTGGGTAACGTTTTTAAAACAATGTGGATACATATACACATTACATTAGGTACTTTTATTTTTGTCGGCAAAACAATCTTCATTCATTACATACTCTAAACGACCAAACTGGATTCCAAGAATGTTACGTAGGTATATTTGTATTTGTCAAAGTGTACAAATGTACACACATGTACACTTAAGCGGTCTAATCAAGGTGTTTGTTGAAAAAATAAAGGATTTTAGAGCATTATGCAAAGATTTGAGTACATCACAAATAAAAATACGAGATCACAAACTGTGCTAAAATTAATTCCAGTACTCGTAAAATATTTTCGCAGTTACTCCTTCATGTTTTAAGTTGACAACAGTTAATATAACAACAAAGATAATAAAAGTTCACCGTAAAATCTTTGTGTATCGCAGTGGGCGGAAAATAACACGGCACTACTTCAAAAGCAGTTGCAGATCGTAATGGCGCCTAAAATCAATTTGCTTTTCTAGCGACGCCCTGTCGCAACGCAAATAAGTCACGCAAATACATCAAAGAAGGCCGTCTCATGTGGTTATTTGATCTCAGCACTTGCTACAACTCAAATATTTCCATAACTGAACCATCTAATTACCCAGAGGTTTCCAAGAACGGTGTTAATGAAAAAGCAAAACAAAATAATGCGAAAACTCGTTGAGAGATGAATTCAAATTGGGGTCCAATTGGAAGTGCGAAGGAACCCATTATTTCGGTAGCCGAAACAAGAAAAAAGATGTTATTAACGGCCCTACCGAATTTTTTATCCTTCAAAGCTGGAGGGGAGAAAAAAGCTTTATGGGCGTATCGCTGCGCATGCGCACGTGTCCTGTTTTTGCTGCGGTTTTGCTTGCGGTATCGTTACTTCTGTACAGTGAAATGTTTTAAGTTTTATTCGTTTTGAAATATCGAAAAGGGTTTAATATTGAAGTTCAAAGCGGTCCTATATCGCAATGAAAAATCAGGTGCCATTAGTCATTCTCAGTACTCGGCAAAAAACTTACTTATCATTATATTAGGCTTTGTATCCGTTACACCCTAATCTTCACTAATCACTCCCCGCGAGTCTTTCTGCACTTTTTGCCAATTATTAATCAACAAACAAACATGTTCTCATTACCATCCATATATTTCAACATTCATGACTGCCAAATATTTCATTTCACGACGTGAGTGATTGGTCTCTTCAAGTTTGAGGCATCTAATTGTGCATTGACCTTAGGGGCGACGTGTTTTTATTGCGGACCTCAAGGTGGTCCTTATAAATGGGCAGAATTCAGACAATCCTGTTTTTGCGATACATACCGCGAGTCGACTCGTGCCGATGTCCTCAAGTTTATTAAGAGTTATATGAAGACAAGTCTATCTGGAGCTGGTACTGTTTAAGTGGTCGAAGATAAGGTAATTGTGGTATTAAAGAACAAAGATCTTGCTGCGGGAGTGGATATTTGCGTTGAAGTCTCGAGATAATTAAAAAGATAAGAACAAAATTAATCTTTATTCTTATTTCTTGTGTTGAACTGGCATGCTAGTGAGAGCCTTGTTCAAGTTTATCAGTATCCGGGTTTAAAGAATTTGACATTGAATCAGCATTATGTCAAAAAGCCATCCAGGGTATCTTTAAAAGGGAGTTGTTGACGTCTTTGTTCTTTCTCTTACGCTAATAAGATACAATTATAATTTCTAAACAAGCATTTAACTTTTGAAACCCAATTAATCAATTACAAACTATGTGATTACAAGAGAAAGCCAATTTCGAACGTACATTAATTGCGGTACACACAAACGTGATCCCAGTTTCAAATAATTAACGTGTGTACTTACATCGCGTGCTAGCTCTCTGGCCTGACCCCGGTCTTTGATGCAGTAATGAAGGGTTTTTATTAAATCAATGTCAGAAGTCCATTAAAACCTGGCCTCCGAGATGAGCCCACGCCATCAATCAAGATACGGATGGACACCCAAAAAAGTCCGTACTACGTTTCTGGACGTTGTTTACTTTTTGGACAGGGTTTAAATAGCTGTTTGGACAAGTTTACGTTTGCGGTTGTCGAGAAACGATTCCAGAAGGATTTGGCTCTTTTTCTGGAGCAAAATGAAATTTTTGAATTGTAAACAAATGTTGGTTCGGTTATAAACAAGACAGTGTGATGGGTTGAAGGTAAACAAGGGTTGTCGGGACGGAACACATTAATCCGTTCGTAGAGTTATGCGTAAGAAAAGCGACTAAGAATAATTAATTAAGATCCTTTGCAATCTTCGCGCTTTATTCAACGAGGGTCTGTTGAGAAGATGGGACGCCTCGAGACGGATCGCGTTCACTTTTATTCGCGTGATCCTTGGTACTGGGGTCATGTTTTTAGTATGATATTTGAAGATTGATGAACATCCTTGCTCCGGATAGCACGTTAAGCTGTTGGCCCCGGCGGTCAATTGTAGATCTTTGACAGTCGTTACGGGTAGTCAGAAGCCCGAAAGTCTGACAACCAGTCCTACCAAGGGGTATCGTGTAACCTAGTATCTGGGTTGTGGAGGTCTGATAGGCAGTCGCTCCATGTAAAACACTGGCATTCAGCTGCATCCGGTAAGACTGGAAGCCGACCCCAACATAGTTAAGAAAAGGCTAGGCAGATGATTTGAAGATTGATGCACAATGTATTCTCAGACCACTCTACACCACCAACGTCAACTTATAATAAAACAAGAATGCGCGCTCTTGGGTGAACGCACTCCAAATTACAGTCTCCTAACACCCATGAAATATAAAAAGAAAATCATAAAAAATAATTTCATCTATACTATTCGGCTCACGAAGTTCATCCCGATCTTATAATTACACGGTCAGGATTCTAAGAGCACCTGTACCCGCGTTTACTAATTTGGGGAACTCACGGCGTGTCCAAATGGGAACCCATCACATTTTTCACCGCCTACTTTTTACCCTTCTAATGACTGTGATATCTTGAAAGGAACCGAGCATTTAAGGGTAGATTGTGGAGTAAACATTCTTTAGATATCTAGTTTTGTTAGACGCGTGCCATGTTTGAACAAATTGTAGCATTCCCTGATGGGAGACAGACACATTTATGTAAAACATGTCTGTTGTCTTGTTTATCAACAGTCGGTTGTTGTAATCTCTTTTCGGAAAAAAGGGTGAAAGAAATAAATAAAAAATATCTTATACGTTCTTCCTTTGCGCTGCTACTGCGTAGAGTTCCTTGATTTTACCTGGAACAAAATAGAATAAAAATTAGCAACAATAAACTATAGATTTTTTTTTATTTCATTGTCTATTCGGTTGTCTCTCTATTTATAATTTAAAACATCTTTTAAAAGAGAATTTAAACCAGTTAAAACTTCAATAGATTCTTTAATTTCGTGTTGTAAGAAAAAGTAATAAACTAGTGATATGACCGTTGTCTGGCAAGTCAGAAATCAAGTTTGAACCTAAGGCATGCAATTCTGACTTTTCTTACTTTCATATTCAGCTGCATCTGGTTAGACTAAGCTGACCTCAACAAAGTTTGGCAAAAAGCTAGGAGGATGAGATTATATTAGATATCATCTGGTTACACGCTGACCCCAACAAAGTTTGGCAAAAAGCTAGGAGGATGATATTATGTCAAATATCCTTCATCTAATACTTGTAAAGTCTACTTTTCAAGTGTCAGTTGACATATCGATACCGGAAATATGAAATCACGAGGGACATTCAACGGCATGTTCCTTACGTTATTTCATATTTCCTGTACTTATCGATATAGAGGTCTATTCTTTTTAGAAACGCCTATGCGTGACAAAATTCTGTTTCAAAACACCACCCCTTTCTCAAACTTTGAGATAGGTCTTATTTTTTGACGGTAACAAAAGCAGAAAATAAGTCATCAGTCATGCTCATGTACAAAATGATACAGGAGTGACAGGGGAATGTCCATTAGATTATCAGATGGTCCTGACGTCCGCAGTGCGTGACAGAGGACAAAAAATGTTGGAGGAGGTCAATGTCGCGAGTGAATTTAAGGAAATAAGATGAATGAAGAAAGGAACTGGTATTCCGTAATTGATGATGTGTCTATGTTTGTTTATTTGAAATATCAACACATTTCATTTCAAGAAATTTTTTTTTTTTTTAGGTTAGATAAACTTGACAATAAAGGTTTTCAAGTAATTTGAATGCTTTATTCAAAACCCCGACACAAAAAAAATCCTTAACATTTTATAAAATTCAAAAACACTCTCGGTCTCGATCAAGTTACCTTTGAAATAAAAAACAACTAAATTAAAATCGGTTCATCCGTTTGGGAGCTACGATGCCACAGGCACAAAAACACGCGTTAATCATATAACACCCCCTCCTTTTCGTTGGGGTTTAAAAATTCACCTAAAGTCCTAAACATACAACTCTGGAATTAAGAACAATAAGTTATTGTTTGGGATCCCAGGTAAACTCTTCCTATTAAAATTATCATGTACTAACTAATGAAAACAGAAATTAAATAACAATTCTGGACATGAAACAAAAGTACCTATCTAACAGTTCAGAACAAATAAAAACAGAGCTACCTTCCAATTCAAGACAAATGATATCTATGCTACCCAACAACGAATTGTTTCTATAACAATGTCACAAATAAACTGTTGCCACTATTTGGCAACACTAATATATGTAATTGAATAGCAGCACATATTATTTTGTAATCTTTGGCGCGTGATGTTTCGACAGCACGGTTGACATCGTGCGTTGCTAAACAGAGCAGAGGCATACCTATAACTCATTACCATCTGCAGTTTAGTGGGACAGAGATATTCAATCTTCGATATTTTTACTGCTTATGACGGCTCAATTTGTCACAGTGGACCTACTACTACTGGACCATTTGGCCAAGTTGTAGCTCATTGGTTTAGAGTTTCAGTTTTTGCAATGTCGTGTTGTTTAAATGTAGTAGTACAACGGTGAAGGAAAACATCGTAAGAAAACCTGAACTTAAAGTCTGCTTGATTTTTAATCCCTGTCAGTATGAGAAGAGGCCTTTCACCTGCAGTGAGACAGTTACAGTCTAAATTTCTAAAATATGATGGTATAATTGGCTAGGAAAATAACCAAATTGAGCTTAAACCTAGTTTTAGCCGGTCAAATTTACAAGTGACTTTTATTCGTAACATAGAGTCACGCCTGTATTCCCCAGAGGGGGTAGGCAGAGGTGTGCAGTACACCCACGTTTCGCCGGCTTTCGTAACATATAGAATGAAATTCCGAATCCGATAGTAATTCATGATCAATGTACTGGGTTTTGGGGTACCGTAATCAAAGGATGGCAACGGGAACTTTTAAAAAATAAAGATGCGATAGTCCGCCATCATACATTCGGAAAACAACTTAGTAAATGTCTTTTAAAGGTCAAGTAAAAATCTGTTTAGAAACTTTTTTGTCTCAGATAATGAAAAATGGAGCGTGTAGCGTATGAAGTGATCTCGTCAAGGTCCTGATTCCTATCTGTTCATCTGTGTAAACAGTCGTGAGTTCGTGACTGACCTGTATTTACTAATTAATTAATTACTTGTATTAACTATTTATTAGCTCTTGCAATTACATGAATTAAATATTTATCGTTTTGAATGAACATATCGGTTATTTATGATAAAGGTTTTTTTCTTTTCATTTTATTAAAAAAAAGTGTCTGAATCAGTTTTTATTACTTTTTAATACCCAATAAGGAAAGAAGTTTTTCCAAATAAAATGCTTTATTGGAATTTTTGGTTAACAAATCAAACATGATTAATTTAAAATCAACAATACCAACCAGACCACAAACAAATACTTTGACTGTGGTCTAATTTACTTTTTCATCTACCACAACCATAAAACCAACATTACATAACAAACAATATTACTAATAATATCTGCGATCGGGAGCGCTCCGTGACCGGCGCACGCGCCACCTCACGCACTTCGTCCGCGCACCCTTGCACTATGAACCTCGCTATAATTATCATTTATCACTTGCGAAGATTGATCATTTGAATGTATGCGTGATTTGTTGCGCTGTTTCGTTAAGATAAATCGTTCTCGTAGTTTAATGTTCCTAAGATCGATATTGAAATTGCAATATATATTATTTCTTAACTATGATAGATGCGAACTATCAAACAAGGAGTGGAACCAGAATGGAAGTAAAACATATTCAAAGATATTTAATTCTAATTCTGAATGACTATATTTATATTTATTTCAGGCAACCTTTACAAATCCGATAAAATATTTGAATTTAGAATCATGTAGCTTAAAAAAGAACCACGGTATTTCATTCAGAAACCTTAATTAATTCCCAGAACTTTAAACATTAGGTGCAATCGCGTGAGTCGATTCTAATGACCATTCTAAGAAAAAATAAAGTCTTACCATCGTCTTACACACCAGAAAAACCCCGTGTGACTTTATGTAAAGTAAAAATTAAATAAAAAGAGATCACTAACGACATGGGAACCGTATTCCATATCAAAAACCGCAGATCCTGTAGCTTGTACGATAAAAGCTTGGTAGGATCGACTAGTGTTGCCATTTTTGAGCAATACGTTTAAAAATATAGACTGTTATTCTCTATGCCTATGACTTATTGATTCGGATTATAATACAAATCCTATAGATTTTAGGATTTGCATTTATTTTTGAACTTGCCATTATTTTTTAAATATAAAACACAAATCAATGTTTAACGAAGAAACAAAAATCTTTACTTTTATTCAAACTAAGTAGGTACTAAAATTATTATACATCAAGGATACATCAATTAACTAAACCTCACCTGTGACCTCACTAACATTCTCTACTGGACCTGGACAAAGTGGGCATAAGCCTCTCCCGGAGGATATTTAGTGCGTCGTAAATAAAACATCATTGCTTCTTACAAGACGTATGGCAACACTAGTCAGGCAGAATACGAAACTTCCTTTGCCAACCGCAAGAACCGAAGGACCAAAAAAACTAAGCACGGAGTAGGAACTCGATCCTTCGTCGATCCAACCACACTGTACGTGAAAAAAATAATTTAACCAGTCTACAAGCAACACTGGCAGTTTGAAATTACAGTTTAATACAGTAAATAGCACCCTAAAGCCTGGGAGCTGTAGAGAAAAAAAGATTTAAAAAAAAATCAATATTCCGTTTAAATTTAGAAACAAATCGAATAAGTGCGGGTCTGTCTCGTGCACTTCGGTATCTGCACAAACTTATAGGTGGTATAAATTACGGATTTTCGGATTTTTTCTTTTATTTGTTTTGTAAGACTTACTTCATGGTAAATTTCATAATTGTAAATCAACAGGTTAGGTAGGTTTTTCATATTATTTTTTAAAAGGGACCATAAGTATTTGATTTTAATTTCAACTGTATACCTCCACAAGTTCTTAAGAAAAAGGGTCTTGAGTTCTTGACAGACAGTTGGACAACGAAGTGATCTTAAGGGTTACTTTTTACCTTTTAAGGAAGTCTAAAAAACATTGTTAAAGGCAGGATATTATTATTTTATGGAGAGAACGTAAATAACTTCTATGTATATTGCGTAACACAGCCTTAATGCACGATTTTGCCCAAAATCGTAATAATTATGTTAGGCTACTAGGTGCGCTTGATCATGCGGGACTAATCTAATTTGGAATGAAATATAGTCATTTGATAATTTAGATTCGGTGAGTAGGATATGGTATTGCAAAATTTATAATATAAAGTATACAAAATTAGCCTCTCAAGCTCCTATAACGGTTCTGAAACGCCGCCAAAAATGACGTTAAAATGACGTCAGTTTGACATTTCGTTCAAACACCAAAATCTTAACGTCGCGCGTCCCTCAAAATTATTTGGCAATTTAGTTTTCAGATTCTTGCACACTCAAACTAATTAATTAGACTCGATATCTCTCTTTCTAAAGGATGGAAGATATTTAGAGCCAGCAAAATAGTACATTTTCGTGATAACAATGATAATTTAAGACGCTATGTCATAGTCCCTGCCTAGTTTCACGTCAGTTACAAACAAGGGGCATAGACTAATTTGACAGCTCTAATGTAACAGTTAAATATTCTGTCCTTTTTTGATGGTGTTTAATAGAAAGAGATAGTGATAGTAAGGCTACAATAAATTTGCGATGTGCAATCTTTTGCACAACATCAAATTCCCATTTGTATTTTTTTGTACAAAAAAACAGTTTACCAGCGGGATTTGAACTTACTGGGTAAAGGCCCACGTCGCTGCCAATAAGCTATTCTAAACCCCGCATGTGTTATAAAAATTTAATCAGAATAGCTAATTGGTAGAGCGACTGGCTTTACAAAGTATGTAGCGGGTTCAAAATCCGCTCTTAATCGTTTTTTTTTTTTTTTAATTCGAAGTTTAGTTTCCGCAGCATAAATACTTTATAAAAATGTATCATTGTGTCCAATTTATAGTTTATGTCCCACAGGCTGCAGCGATACCTTTTAAACCTGAACTATCTGATATTATATTAATTTGGTATTTATCGTTTTATCACATACAACTAAGAAACAGGTGAACTTACAATATTTTTCTTTTATAAGCGTATCGAAGTTGGAAATTGAATCGGTAAAGTTAAAGACTTTTGCGATAGAGTGTGTAATTTTTAATAAGTGTTCGTATAAATTGAATTAAAATATCAATTTAGCATTGCAATTTATTATGAATTGTGCATTAATTATGTTGTCAGATGTATTTTTATTAGCTTTTAAAATGAAAGAGAGAGATGGATGGATAAAAAAACATCAATAGTAGATTGTCAAATATAATCGACAGGTGTATCGATTAGAATGGCCATGCAATTGCAAATGCCTTACACAAATAAAAGGAAATTGAATAAGACATAGGATATGAGCGGGGTTTGAACCCGTGATACTTGCCGCACCGTCAACAGAGCTATTGTATCGCTGCACCCATCAAATTTCAAGTTTCTTTTCTACATAGTCACGCTTAAAAAAGACACCTAGGTTCAAACCCCGCTCGTATATTTTTTAATTTCCTCTAATTTTACTCTTAAATTAATCTATATTTAGAGTTTGTTTCATAATTAAATGGCGCCAGCATTTTTTTAGACCAATCAACTTAAATGGACATTCCCAAACAAGCCACACAAATTGCATTACTTAATTAAATATGCTAACCATCTTTACTTTTTTAATGACTCCGCCAAGCTTAAACCCTATGCTAATACAGTTGTATATCACACATCTGTCAATCGAAAGTGAATTAGCTTCGAACAAGGTTCTCATGCCATTTTCCTTTCAGTTGCGCGAGAGCATAAAGCTTATATGCAAATGACGTAATGAACAGCGTTTGGGCGGCGCGCGCGCACGGACGCGAGACTCTCCTTTTTTGGTTCTGTTAATTTATAATCCTATCAGACTTGCCGTAATTACGGGAGACGGGACTGAGGACAAAGATTATGTAAGCTACTCTGAATAGACGGTTAATTTCTGTGACATAAGATGCCTATGTAACCTAACCTTCTTGGGAATTTTGGTGTTGTTAGAATGTTTGTTAATTCTTGCAACACGTTTGGTTATTAAGTAAAACTATTTTTTTATAATTTTGACTATTTACGTAGTAAATAATTAACATACAAGTGTAAATTAAATATAAAATGTTGAAACAAGTGTCAATTCGGATATTTAGTGTTATTCAAGTTGCATACTTATGTAAATGAAGTTGTTATGTAACGATGTGTGTAGGCATTAGGCATGAAACTTAAATTGACTTTTGATACTTCTTCAACCAGTGTCGGTTTACATTTTTATTATCGTTGAGATGATTTTTTCGGAAGTATTTTTGTATTTTCCTTGTTGATTGCGTTTTTGTTTGTAAGTAATTATAATTATATTATTACAGATTGCTTTTGACGTGTTAACGTACAAAACTTTTGTGCGTACTCAAATTAAAAAAAATAGTAGCTTTTTTACAATATTCTGTAAGCAATACTTTGTGAGTTCCGTGGAGCCCTAGGGAGGCACAGCCTCTGTAGGGCTACGCGAAAATACTGGCGATTTTGAAAAAAAAATGCTAGTTGTACCAGAAAGTAACAGAGTAAAATTAAATCTATCTAAATAATTCTAACTTAAAAATTTTGAAAATCTAAGTAAATAATTTCATATCTTCCATTAGATGCAAATGTTAATGTCAAGTAATTTTATCCATTAAGAATACAAATAAAACCAGTTTGTGATTGATTATTTTAAGGCTCCTTTAATTATTTCGTTTTCCAAAAGGGTTTTTTCGCCAAAAAAGTTTGAAAACCTTCTAATGAAAGTCTTTTAATAACATATTACGCACACATAAAACAATGATATTATTGTTACATGGATTTACTATGATAAAAATTAAATAAAACTTATACAATCGCTTCATTTGGAATAGTATTTCAGACGCCATGACAGACTGATATTTCTATTCCATCATAGCATAGAAAATAATATAACCTCTTTACCACCGAGACCAGGGCAGTAACCTCGCACAAATAACTATGGAGAGGTGATTGCAGGTTTCGACGCATGCGCAGTAGCTGGCATGGCGCAGCGCATGATTAAAGGGTGGCTAGGGATGTGACGCACTTGGATAAATATAAATTAAAAGTTTTTATATAAACATCATTTTATATCAAGCTTTTATATCTGAATATCAAAACTAAACGTAGGTATATTATTTTTAATTTATAGTTATTTTTAAGGAGTTTTTTTGACATCTTCTTCTTATTGTGTGGTCAATAAACAACCCGGTGTCAGAGTTTAAATCGCCCGTAAGCCACTGACATGGCTTCACACACCATCGAGAAATCTCTCAGGTGTGCTGGTTTCATCACAATGTTTTCCTTCACCGTTTTAGCAACTGATAATTAATTTTTAATACGCACATACCTTACGAAAAGTCAGAGGTGCGCGCCTTGGGTTCGAACTCGAGACCTCTGACTTGTCAGTCGACAGTCATACCACTAGGCTATCAGTGAGTTTTTTGACGTTTAGTATATGCTCAAGGGTACATTATGCCGTCTCACGGAACTAGTTTACCCCTCGGAAAAGCATCATGTACGCACACATTTACATTTTACGAGTACATCGTACATTTAAACTATTCACACGAACTGACTAATGATTGTTTTGAAGCTGCGCGGACGCACGCCTAGCTTTAGACAATCGAGTTTCTAGGTAAAGCAAGCATAATGCACGCGAAATAAGTTTAACTAACAATAACTGTTATTTTATTATTTTGTTCTAGTATATTTTAAATTTTAATTTATATAAATTATATTTTAAAATGGTGGAGAACCTAATTATGCCGACGAAGTTGTGTGTAAGTAATTTTTAAATACTGGCTTTACTCACGGATTGATTTCCATAAAGAGTCCATTTTCTAGAGCGAGTGTAGTCGCTCTTGAAAGACTACACTCGCTCTTGAAAACCGTCTCCGTTTGAGTCCGAAACTAGTCGGGCATTCTCAAAACCAATCTGTGAGTAAAGCCGTTAGTATTTAAAAATATATCCGCGTGTTTTAGTACCTTCTTACAGTACCATTCAATACTTAATTAAAGAAATCCTAAATAATTTAAATTCTTTGCACTGGTCAAATGGAAATTTAGATCATCATCAGCCACAGTAGGGATTGTCGTTTTTGGATATTTTTGGAGTTGCTGCATCCGTTGTCGGTTTCGTTATTTTCGCTATCGATGCCTAGGTACTATACAATATTGGTGCCGCATCGGCGCCGATGCAATGCTGATATCGTATATAACGTAACAAATGTTTTGATATCTGTTTGTTGGCCTTATATAATACGAAAACGATTATTAGAAATAAATTTATTAAAAAAGATTTAAGTACTATGAAATTATGAATTTGAAGTTCTGACGAGTTACAACTAGATGGCAACGGCATCGACATACGTTTTCAAAATGACTCGGCATCTGATTGGCACCAACGGGCATCGATGCCGGGTATCGTTAATCTAAAAACGACCATCTCTAATGCGCAGACTGAATCTACCCACTACTGGCCTCTCTTTCGTTTCAGCTCATAATGAAAACTTCGTAAACTGACAACCGGAAGCAAAATGTCCACTTCTTAAAATGACAACTTCCTAAAATGCCAACTTTTCATTATGACAAATTTTTAAATGAAAACTCTTTGTAATTTATACTTTAACGAATAGGCATGTGAAGATGATGAAATTGGCACTTTCCTCCTTCCTGTGCTAATCTCAACCACATACCAAAAAAAAACCTTAAAGATGTTCCAAACAATCCCACGTTTTATCCTAGAATCATCATCTATACCTTTTAAATAGGTATATAATCAAAATCATTAACATATTCAACAAACTATCAACATAGCAAATATTTTGTATATCTTTGAATGATTAGGTTTCGTAAGCATTGAGTCGTGATCGACCTTCGGCGCCGTGGGAATCTGCCGGCCGCTGTTACGCGGGGTTATGAGTTCGGAACAGAATGAGCTATTATCATGTCATAGTTCAGAACACCTGATTTGGTAAGCTATTGTGCTTGTTTTAGTTCAATGAAAGAACAATTGGTTTAGTTTTTGTGGTTTATGAACGGAAAGGAATGTTATCTATTGGTTTTATAAAGGTGTAGATAAATAAAACATCGGTCGTGTATTTTCCTTTAAGGTTAAGCAGATGTGTTTCAAAAAGCATATAACAAACCTGTTGTAATATCGTCGTTGCCTGTTATTATATTGAACACAGTGCCAAACTGTATCATAAATTAGTTGCAGATGAAACATCCCAAAAATACTTTTAGTCGTCCCGGAAATCGAATCTGAAACCTACTGTAATGTCGCGTTTGTAAGTCTACATTCGTAATTACAAAGAGAATTCCAGTCGCCAAATGATTTCGTCTTAGAAAAGTATTGAGCAAAATTTTTCCTCTGAAGATTTCATCTAATTTCAAACACGATTTTACAAGAGGTGTTATATTGTCTGTTCCATTCTATATCTTCAAAGTTCATCATCAGATTATGACAATAATTATTTATATGGGACCCTTGATATACAAATGGGACCAATAACATCTTCTTCAGATTACTCCGATACTCTTCCAAACAATAAAATAATTACTCAAATCAGAGAGTAATCCCATAACAAACATACAAAAAAACGTTCAGTCGAATTGAGAATCTCCTCCTTTTTGAAGACGGTTAAAAAGGATATACACTGCGGCTAAAATAAATTTAGTTCGATGTTTAAGAAACATTATCTGTACCGTCAAACCACCTCATGAGTAATCTCGCTGATTGAAATACTTACATAAATCCAATGTAAGATGATTTTATACAATCATGAACTTTTAACCCAACACGTCAACGTGTATGCCTTGCGGTGAGTGTGAAAGGCTTGGGGAAGGACAAAACTGGGAGTAAAGAGGTCAAGTCATCTCTCAACAGGTATGTACCACGCCTACACGATCCCAAATTTCTTAAAAGGGGTAATCTGTTTCTTTGATGAACTAAGTTGAAAACCAAACTTATCTAAAAACGTTATTTTATAAAGAATTTTTTAGTGGGTTTCCTCTATTTGTTCTTATTACTTAACGTCAAGTTTGTTTTAACATTGTAAAATTATGGTCCTTGCTCCCATAAGTCTTACGTGCACATGTACCGAAGGACCAAAAAAAAACACTCGTCTTTTTTTCCCACAGCTCTGGTATTTAAGGGCATATCGACCTGTACCCATAAGGCAACAGTGTATGTTACGCGCACGCGCGCCCACCTGACATTTACGCGCACCTGCGTTTGCGCAACATGCCGCGCATCCGAAACTCGCGCGCAGCGGTAATTAAATTTAATGGCGCCCCGTATACAGTAATACCGCTGCATTGTTGGGGCTTAATTGTTCGTGTGTTCAATCAATATTTAACCTTGTCGGTGTGTGTTTAAGCTATGTGTTCTAAATGGGACCCTAATTGCTTTGTCTGTCGCTGGCTTTTGAACATTTTTTCAATAAAAAAAAATATATTTCCGCGGTTTGAAAGAACATTGAACCTTAGGTAACCTCTTCGCAAGGCATAACATAGGCTCATGCTTGTATTCCCCAGAGGGAGTAGGCAGAGGTATATGCAGTACACCCACGTTTCGCCGGCTATGTTATACCAGACTCCTTGCTGCTACTGAGAATTTCCTAATGGAAAATTCAAAGACACTGCCCGACCCGAAGATCGAATCCAAGACCTCGTGCTCAGCAGTCGCGCTTGCTACCACAAGACAAACGAGGCAATCGGTATTGTTATAAATAAAGTATAATAGTTAGTAAATTGGTTTTAGTAAAATGCCCATAATGATAGCGGAATTTTTAGGATGATATTATGTATATTTTTATCGGTTAAACTGTAAAAGTTAATAAACCGAAATAGGTTATCGATTTAACCGTTAATGGTTATTGTTATTGATAATTAAAATCTATGTCAATTACGTGCGTTAGGTCAACGTCCTGTTCGGTTCAGTTTGAAAACTTTTCTAAAAATCATTCTGTATGAATATGGCCCACAATTATCAGATACAATGGACTACTTGAATTACTATGGGCATATGTAATTAAAACTAATAATATAATTAAGTTTATTGAGTAAATTGTAAATCTGCTGATTAATTAAAAACTGCGAGTCAGCTGAATAACTAATTACCATTTATGATTCATATAAATCTCATCCATTTAGACCATAAACATTAAACAGCCAATATAGAACTCATTCTTTTACAGTTAACTAATTCTATAAAATAAGATTGCTTTCAATAACCGAGATTACCCCGGAACAGGGTCCCGTGGGACGAACGTGTCCCGGGAAACTTGAAATGATCCCGGCTTAATCCGGGATTAGGTTCCGCGTTCGGCGCACGCGGCGGTGCCTTTGTGTCGTGCGCGCGCGCCTAATCGCCGCGATACGCAATCAACTGCCAGCGTAATGGAGGAGATCTCAGAGTTACAGTTAAATTTTATATACCGTTATATTTCAGGTTTTATGTTTTACCCCCAGGAATTTAGAAAAGTTTAAAATTGAGACAGGTTAAGTACAGACCAGATAAGTACCTAGACCTATCTAAATAAACTAAGAGGAAGTTATGTCTAGAGCGGTTAAATGCTTGGACTGAGTTGATAACAAACCTCTAATGAATAATGATCTTTTGTTCAGATAGAACTCAAAACATGAGGGTTATATTTCGTATACACCTGGTTGGATACATATCGAAACAAGCTGTTACAAGTGTGGGATTTGTCATACTAATTAATAGGTTACAAGCAAAGCGCCAGGGAGGCCATGGGGAAGGACTCCGACACAATTCGTACCACTCTCAACACCACCGTTCACGATGCTCTACATTTGGCTGCGAACTGAATCAAAAGGCGCCGTGTAGTCTAGGAAAAGCCATTTCCTGGAGGCGGTCACGACCCTCTTCTTGAGGAAACCGTGATGTAAGGAGGAGGAGACTAGTCCTACCGCCCTTCGCATAGATTGCTATGTTAAACACAGAGTATGTCACTGTGCGCCCTCCGGGGAACTGGGGGACTGTCCTGACGTGTTGCAAGGAATGTAATCAGAAGAAAAAGGCAGCGAAAGAAAAAGTACAGTATATTTCGATTTCGGGAGACAACACAAACACACGGGAGATAAAAAGAAGCGATCGCAAAAGCACAATAAAAAGACAAGCTAAATTTCAGCTTAAATGCCTAAAACAGCTTTCAGCTTAAAAGCAGACCATAGCGGAGTTAATAGGTTAGGTAATGTTAAGCAAACGTACATTAATTCAGTTAGTAATTTGACATTATAGAAATCAGTTGAGAACAAAGTATTGTTTACATTTAGTTTGAACTTCATTAGGATACAAGTATTTGTAGAAAATCAAATGGTAAAATAATTGTAAATCTGCAGAATGTTTAGAGAACGGTAATTATAATTAATGTGCCTAATGGCAGAGTTGCATGTTTGTTGTGAACTATTGAGAAATATCTACGTTTAGTCCTGTTATCACAGCATAAGTGAAGGAAAGGAAATGAAACCAATGGATGATGATGAAAAGTTCAAAGGTTGGTAACAAAATCCTATTGTTATAAAAAACCAAAACCTCCAATACCTCCCCTACTTATTAGAAGACAACAATAAAACTAGTGAAATTAGTTGTTACGTTTGCTATCATCCAATGAGAAGATCGGGTAAGTAATAGATCATATAACAACAAAATCTCTAATATTTACAACATATAACAACGAAATCTATATATTTTTTTAATATAACGATCATTTAATATAATAAACGATTGATATAATTTTAAAATAACTAATTTTTATAAGCATAACATACATTTAATATAAAATCGTTTGACATACCACTCAAAAAGAGTAAATAACAAATGATATAACAACTAAATCTCTAATATTTTCAACATATAACAACGGAAGCTATAATTTTATATAATATAAAGATCATTTAATATAATAAACTATTGTTATTATTTTAAAATAACTAATTCTTTTTCTTTGTAAGCATAACACACATTTAATAAAAATTCGTTTAAAATACCGCTCAAAATATATAAAACTTATTTGGTCTAACGAGATGAAAACGTCAAACATTTAACGAAAAACATTGTAAATTAATGGTCACAGTTTTAACCTAACTCAAATGGCATCTAACCAAACCTTAAAATATTCTATGCATGGTCGAGGGTGGGCTAGGTCGACGGAGCCCCGCTTCGCAGGGCTCCTACTTCTCCCCCCCGAATGTGGGTTCTCGCCTTGTCGTGGCTTAGTAGCCGTGGTTGGGCACACGGCGAAGCTAAGAGGAACCCCAAGGAGGCGCCGCTCCTGCGGGCTTTGAGCCGGAAGCCCGCGTTAGAGCGGCCCAGGCGGGTTGCGGTGCTGCATGGATGGAGCACCCGGCAGCACCGCAACTAAGGCGGGCCGCGGTGTTGTAGGAACAACATCGCGGCTGAGGAGTGCGGGGCCGCGGCGGGAGAGGAGTGCCGGTATTACGGTGCGCCGCTCTCCCTACCTTCCGCGGCCTCGGCGGGGCCGCAACCGCTGGATTGCGGACACGGTGGGGCCGCAGGGGAAGAGGAGTGTCGGTATTACGATGCGCCGCTCTCCCTATCCTCTGCGGCCGAGGTGAGGACCATGGGCGTCAGATTCGGGGTCGTCTGGCGCTCATTGCACATGGTCCTCTAAGTGGTCACGGTGGGTGGGTGTGGCAATCACCCCACCCCAAGGAGGGTCCGGTGACGGACGTCCGCGGCGGGTTCGCGGATGTAGTACACTAGGGATACCGCGTTCCCGCCACTATGCGGAAAAGAGGTGACACAGAAGGGGTTTTAGTCGGTATGCTGGCCGCCTACCATCTCTAGGCCGGAGAGCCCGACATAACCGTCTCGCATCCCCGAGCGGGACGGTATGCATAAGGCGCATTTCCCCTTCTGCTAAAAAAAAAAAAAAAAAAAAAGGGCTCCTACTTCTGGGTGGTTTATAAAAAAATAACCACGAAGGCTAAGGCGGGAGCTCCGCTCCGTTTCGCTCCCGCCTTAGCCTTCTAACCTAATCTATCCGAGTCGGGGTACTCTGAGTCGGGGTGTTAACCATATTATGATGTTTTTATATGTATATTATATTAAACGTTAGACCTAATGATTTTCGATTAAATAATCAATATACGTATTAAACATTAGACCAAATCATTTTCGATAAAATAAATAATATACATATTAAACGTTAGACCTAATGATTTTAGATTAAGTAAATGTTATATCAAACAACGTTATATAAATAAATTTTAGAACAAATAAATGTTAGATGTTAAAAACATTATATCAATAGTTGGTATATCTCACGTTGATTATATCTTATGAACGATAATAAAATGAAATTAGATCAAATGAATTTATATGTTATGAGACGCACCCGAGAAGATCCATTGTTTACCTCAAGGTCTACATCAGACCTTTAAATGGGATCATTTCGGCAAAATACATTCTAACAAGAAAAATCGTCTAAATCATAATTATATGTCGCAGTCATAACCGAACTTACGAATTGTATAACCCTTCTTTTTAAAGACAGACAAAAATTATCGGCGACATTTCCCCAAATCTTAGACCAGTCTTAATCATAGGATTCTCAATAACTTCAATAACACTCACAAATAACAACCATATCACATTCCCATGGGAAAATTTATGTACCCAAGCTAAAAGTATAAGCGACATTAACCCATCCTGAATTGAAGTATTGAACAACGAAAATAAAAAACAAAATTTCAATACATCCCTTTCTCAGCTATATTTCTTCGAGGATATCTATAAAAACAAGCCGTCAGTCGAGCCCAATCCTTCACATAGTACTTTGTAAATAAATAAACAAGGAATACAATACACTAATCATATTCTTGCCGTGTCGGTAATATATCTGCGCGTACGCCGACCTGCGTATTCTTAGAGCTGGGGACATGGACCAACATAATATTTTATAAACAATGTTAGCAACATAGAAAGTGTTTTCAGGAAGGGATATAAATTTGATTTTTGTGGTGTGCCTATCGGGTTTATAATATTGTGTTTAACAAAAACTGAACCCGGGAGATTTCCTACAGACAACTTATTCCCGGTAATAAGGTCCATGAAACTTAACAACTTTCCCAATGAAACATAGGTCGAAATCTGGCAACGAAAATTTAACTTTTCATACGAAAGTAATTCACGTGACCAGTCCCTTTGAACGAAAAGTCAATTTTCGATTTTCAGATTTCGACCTATATTTATGGACCTTAACAAAATTTGACAGGTCTTTAAAATAACAGGGTGTACATTACTACCTTGAAGTAGAATAAGTAACCACTGGAAATATTTAAATTTCAAAACAAAACAGATATTTTTGTGAATTTTTTACATGTTATAGCACATGATAGCTTATTAAATATAATTATTTAATAAGAAAATTTGAAAAAACAATTGATACGGATGGGATTCGAACCCACGATCTTCGACATACCGTGCTCAGCGGTTAGAGCGTCGACACGGTATGTCGAAGATCGTGGGTTCGAATCCCATCCGTATCAATTGTTTTTTCAAATTTTCTTATTAAATAAAACAGATATTGTTAATACAGCCAGTAAATATCCTGAAAACCCTTTATTCGAGTAACTACTTCCTAAAGTTATTTTCAGCTCACAACTCATTAGTTAAAAACCAAAACCTCATACGGTAATGTTCTATGTTGATGTTGTACCATGTACCGCAACACTAAACCATACCACCATGGGCCATAGCGAGCAGTAATTGCAAATTGGCCGAGTGATCGATGGCGTACTAAGAAAAATATCTCAATTTATTAGTTCCGATTGAGTCGCTGAGTTAATACGTACGTATTGTTGGCGTATGATACTATGAGGTTTTTAACCATTGGCTTGCGTATAAGTACGATAAGTCTGTTTATAGTAAGGTAGTTTAGTTAGAAGAAGACTTTCTATCTCTACATAATACACCGTATAGCTTTAAATATACAGGGTTATTTGTAAAACACCAGCATCCTTAAAAGGGGTCATTATACTCATCATTATGAACCACTTTTACTATAGGACCAACCCTGAAATCGCAAAAAAAAATCAGCTGTTCCATACATTTAATTGTTGAGTCATGTGAACATAAATGTATGGAACAGCTGATTTTGACATGGCTTTCGACGTTTCATGTTATGGATACTTGAAAGTAGAATATTGTTTTTAAAAATATTGGTTTTACCGTAAAGTGGCTTTTTATTTTATTTCTTAGCCTGACGACGGCAGCTGACATTGGTCCCATAGTAAAAGTTGTTCATAATTATGAGTTTAATGACCCCTTTTCAGGATGCTGGTGTTTTACAAATAACCCTGTATATTACAGAGCTTCTGATGAAATTTCTGAAAATCGTATACGAATAAAGCGTTTAAATTTCGAGGTATTTTTATTTCAGCAGCTTTGCATGTACAGTCAACTAAGAAGTTAAGATATTAGGGCCGCTAGTAAAAATGAAGTTTGTTGTAGAAGTTTGCATGTGGTTGTGTCAAATAGTTTAGTTTTGTATAGGTTTCAGTCATACCTTTTCAGAAAATGTGGTAAGATTAAATTGTATTGACGACATCTTGACAAAATTACAACTTTAACTAGCAGCCTTGGTAACTTAACTCCTTCGGTGACCGTACTTACACAAGTCGAGTTTAAGAATACACTTGAAATAAATGTTTTGGAGTCTACATATATTTCCAATCATACATGGTCTTTTGATACGCAGTACAAAAATTTGGTCCTTAGCTTCCTCCAAAGCAAATTCAAACCGGGTTTAAACAAAAATGAAGTGCGAGACGTAAATACTGAAACCTAACTTATGTAGTGGAATAGTAAAGGCGACAAGTATTGCCACCTGTCGATACTTATGAAATAGTGTTAGAAGAAGCTATGTGTCTTTCATTGTGTTTTCTTTGCCTTCATATTTCTTGTTAGGAAAAAGTTGAAAGGGAGACTTATTACCATAGTTCTTGCTCCTTTCTTATGTTTTGCTACAAAATAAATCTAGAAAACTGATTTCTTTACATGTTTCTTTGGATAAAAGGACCACTTTTTCTGATGCCGCGCCGGCTCAAAGATGAATCCTAACAAGGCCATTATTTCGCTTAAATTAATAAGCTTCTTCAAAAGTAGGATCTATAAATATAAATGACTCATAAACTTAAAACATATGCAAAGCATCCGTCACCAGGCTGTAAGAAGTACCTATTTATTGACAGCCTAGCCCACCAATCAGGATTAACAGAAAATATTACAAACTGGCCGACTCGTAACATAAATGTTAAACGCGCATAACGAGGTATAAATAATATCATAACTATTAATAATAATGGTATGAGCAGCGATGTAGGTCTTCTTGGGGTCAACCGGCCATTGGGCAGGTGTCCTAGATTTTAATGTAAACTTACGGACGGATTTAATGCGCTTAAACGCTGAGTTGATACTTATGTAAACGTTATGAGATTGACGGTTTTTGTTTTTGATAGGATTTTCTCGTGTAACGTGGTTATGATTAACAGACATACAATTTCACGATGCACAAACACTCGGACATAAATATATGTAGATCACACAAACATTTATGTATTAACACGACACTAAGCGCAGAATGCGTACTGCTAAACGCTACGCCAATCGTTTCTATTTTGTATCCATATATTTTGTAGTGTAGAACTGTAGATGAAATCAAAAATTAATGAAGGGTTTTATCATACCAACAACCAAAAGGAAAGCAATATAACTAAATAAGATTAACTTGATTAGAAGGTTATCACAGTTTCATTATATCGTTTTTCTAATCGCGGCGGTACCGCACACGATATGAGTTCGAATGTTTTCATGACTGATGATACAGTGAGCAACGCCGCTTCATAACTCTCTCGTTACTCTCCTTAATAAGATGCGCATGAGTTTATAAAAGTGCGTAAAGGAAGTGTTTACTGCAAAAGTGAAAAAAAAAATGATAATTTGGATAATTAGGAATCTTTAATTCATTTTTCTGAAGTCGTCATGTCGTTACTTACTTCTAGATAAATTTTAACATAAGCAGATAAGAAGTCCAAAAAAATTCTTGCCATAAAATAATTTAGTTAAAATTAAATTCAATTATATTCACCAAAACACCATTTTGTTTGTTTTGAATTTAAAACTAATCATAAAACATGGCCAGCTCGTTCTCAAGCGCAAGCGCATTTCCCTTTCGTGCGGCGCATGCGTGGTACGGCTCACGTCTTTAAACGATTTTGCGAAACCGTTTGTGAGGTGCGCTAGGAATATTAACTGTAATGTGAGAGTAGCTTAATTAGACGGAATAAGCTTTAACTTTATTTCTAGCTATATTTAAGGGTATAACCACGACATTTAGCAGTGGTCAGTGAACTATTAATTCATTTTCAATGTTGTGGCATAGTAAAATAAAACCAACAATCATATTTTTATATTTTTAAACAATTTTTATATTTATTTATTTATTAGCGAAACGTGGTGTACTGCATACACCTTTGCCTAACCCCTCTGAAGAATACAGGTGTCTGTTATATGTTTTATATATGTTTTATATCTTCTCACCCTGAACTATGAAGATAACATGGACGAGTTTCAGAATACAGATAACTTTTTTTATTTGAAGATAATATGATACTTATCCTCAAATAATATGACTAAATAAATGACATATCTAGGAAACGGATCACTGTTTCCTAGATATGTCATTTGTTATTCAAATAAAGCAATTGTTTATTCAAATAAAGCACAAAATAACTAAATCAATGACATATCTAGGAAACGGATCACTGTTTCCTAGATATGTCATTTATTTAGTCATTTTGTGCTTTATTTTTTTTCTCACAAATAACGCTTACCGTACTGATTAATTTTTCTTATAACCAATTAATTTTCGCCCAAGTTAAAACTCGTTACTCCAAAAAACCTGGTCTTTATTTTTTTACACGTTGAAACAGAAAGTGCCTTCTGAAAGACCAAAAATCATCCCATAATATAAATAAATCAACATAAAAATGCTACCTTTAAAATTTTACGAGTTACACGAGTAAATTCAATTTTTTATCCGATGAAAATTTTATGGCGACCCAATGAAGCGCGCGCGCAATTTACGAAAACGCTTCGGGCATTTTCGGGTTATTCTTTTTTTGAATAATTCATGCGGAAGAGATCAAAGATGGGTTGGTTATGGGCTACTTTTCGTCGTATATGGGGTTATGGGTGATTACTTTGGGTTCGTAACAATGGTGGATCATGTTATAAGTTTTTGTTGGCACCGGTGAGTTATGTAATTGAAATATAAATAAATAGTTGGTTGGCTTTCGACGTTTCATGTTATGGATACTTGAAAGTAGAATATTGTTTTTAAAAATATTGGTTTTACCGTAAAGTGGCTTTTTATTTTATTTCTTAGCCTGACGACGGCAGCTGACAGTTGAAAAGGACGGGGCCACACATATACCTACAGACCAAACTTGGCAGAAGCAATAACAGCCAACAGGGTGCGAAAAACAGCTCTTAAAAACCAAAATTAAGCTAATTAACTAGACCAATAGGGACTTTATACCGACATAACCCTAAGCTACAACAATCTGTTAGCCATCCATTATCGTCAATAAATCCATTGACAATCCTGTCGAGTTTTACGAGCTAAGAACTCCGCCTCTAGGTCGTAACACTGTCTAGCCCCCGGGCGCACTGCGGGATGGTGATACTAAAAGTAAAAGTGTAAACACGGGTCGGTGTGGAAAAGCATGGCCGAATAAATAAGTGTTCGGTTCGCCCACAGTCACCACTTGGTATACTTTCTACCAACACAAAAGTCACACTTAGTTGTCAGGGTTGGCGGGCCCGGGAACTGTTTTTTATTAAACGGTTTTTATTTAGCTTGCCCTGTTTCGTATTTTATTTATATTTTTTTAAATTTATTTATCATATTAAAAGTACAGAAAAAAATATTTCCTGTTGAGGAAGGGGTAAAATTTTCACAGATTAATCTGTTATTTGGTACACACCTTAAGTTCTGATGACAAAACCGTTTTTCGTAAAAAAAAAGCTATTAAACTTTACTTATATTATTTTCTAAATTAATGTTAAAATGAGTAAAGATCTGTTTGTAATGGATTAACTACGTAATGCAGTACTATAACACTACGTAATATAGTACATAAACTACGTAACCGATCCACCTTGGGTAACATTATTGCAATTTTGGTATCGTAAAAAATACAGCACATGTTACTCGCTGATAATGTAGCTTTCTATAGGTGAACGAGTTTTTAAAATCGGTTAAATGTGAAGGAAAACATGGTGAGGACACCTGGACTTAATAGTTTGAAATCGCCAATACGCAATGAGGTAGCCTGGTGATTAATCGGTCCTTCTCTGTATAAAAAGAGGCCTTTGCCAATGGGAACTGCAGTGGGACAGTTACAGGCTAGTTTATTATTATTTATTACTATTAAAGAACTACTAGTGCTGTGTGGTTTCTGACGTAAGAATGAAACCACCCCTACTGGTACCACGGATGTCGTAAAAAGCGGCAAAGGGAAAGATCCGGAGGATGGGTAGCAGCATCCTTCTATGTGACAGCAATCATCTGCTACTGCGATAGCCAACCCGCTTGCCCAGAGTGGCGATTAGGGGAATATACCTCCAATGCGCATTGGGAGAGGGGTCTATGTTCAGCAGTGGACTAATACAGGCTGATGATGAAAGAATTAAGGATTAAGGTACGACAGAAAGCGCTGCCTTATCTGGTCTATTAATAAAAATAATAAATTAATTTTAAACGTGCCAACCCTGAGCCAGATGGCCACACGTCGTTACATTTTGTGGGTATCTAATGATAGGCGAAAAAATTGACGCTTACTTTCAATTTTATTGCGACAATTGACGCACGCGCAATCAATCTCGAAGCGCAGAAGGAGGCGCACACTAAATTATCTGAATTACTGTTCGAAATTCGAGCTTGTAATAAAAATTGATCGATGGAAGAGTAGATATGATAAATTGTTTTATAGGTTTGTTTTCATATTTAGATCTTTAAATATTTTTTGGTTTTAATACTTTTTTGAAGGAAACTTCAATGATCAGGATCATTATCAATTACTTACCATAAGGAACATTGGCGGTATTAAAATCAATTAAAAGTATTTAATTATTAAAAATAAAATAAAAAATTAAATACATCTCCACGCGTTCATTACATAAAATTCCCATCTATATTAACGATAGAAAGACGATACCCTCGTTAATTTGTAATTGTGAAACACTTTGAAAAACGTTACAGAATATAATCAAAAAACATTTTTTTATAAAAAATAAATAAATCAGCCTGTAACTGTCCCACTGTAGGGCAAAGGCCTCTTCTCATACAGCGAAGGATCGAGCATTAATTATAAAAAATATCATCAAATTATTAGATATCCTTACCAAATAGGTAATAATTAAATGTTGTAATTAAAAAATATTATTAAAACCATAAGGTTAAAGCAGAAATCTCATTAACTTTTAAAATAGAAAATCTTCATAACTTTCATAATAATTACAATCATTGGAAGACCCGCGTGATTAGAGGGCGTTAACTTATAACTATCTATAACATGTTATATGTATATTTTAATTAGGTGTGAATGGGAGTGTTAAGGTTTTAACTTGCGCTGGCGATGACCTTGACCATACAAAAATAACTTTTCAAGATATCGGTGCTTTTCGCATTTCTTGATTTTGTGATATAGCTATAGGGACGAAGAGACGTTTAAAAATATTGTTTTATTATTTTATTATCCAATTTAGCAAATTAAATAAAATTATACTCAGTGGAAAATATAATCAAGATAAATTTCCCTTAAAAGTAACACTTTTTTCATGTTTATAGGACTTCTTGTATTTTGAGTTACTAAAAATATTAACTCTGTGTCTCTACAGAACAAGTAAACGCAGTCAGTCCTGCGCCTGATCTCTCTCCATCTATAAAAGAGTCAGAAAATAAAGAGTTCACTAGAGTTCAGGTAGACGTAGAGAACGCGTTGTTGAGATTGGCCGCTACGACAATAATCCAGTTGATAGACATTATTATATAATTTATTATATGTAAATATTTATATACTTAAGTCATAATATGAGTTTTTCTGTACTCATTGTTGGTCGGCTGCACTATCTATGTCGTCTAGAAAGTTTACCTGCAACAAAAAATGGTAAATATTAGATTAATTGCGTATTGTACGTTGTTGAATGATATTTTAAATTCTAATGGCCGCTAATGATCACTGTCCGCGTCATCAAGATGTCTAACAATTCTGTTTGGTGAACTACCATTCAGACAGACTGGTGCGACTGCAGAGCACGCGGTTAGAATCAGAATCAAGAACCAGGTTCAAGATTTATTGTGTAATTTGGTTTTTACATCGCAAATGCTAAGTAGCAAATCGAAATCTATATGTCCATTTCATAATGGCTCCCTTTTATTTTATAACATAAAGAATTAGCAATAGAATTGTACAGAGAAATGGTACACTGTTTGAAATTGATGACGATTAAGAGGTTTAAAAAAAGGTTAAGGTTTAAGGGTTAAGGTTTGTAAAAAAAATCCTTCTAACCCAGACAGGGTCTCAGTAATAGCAGTAACCTTTGGTGTTACAAACGGCTACGGTTCGGTAACTACTTATTTGACGCGCCATGTGTCTGACTACATTAGTGATACTTACAAAATAAAATAGACATTGAAATCAAAGTTGAATCTTTGCATGACGATAAGCGTCTTTCAAAAGCAGTATTGAATTTAAAAAGAAAATTACTTCTTAAATACAAAACACATCCCAAATAAGCCTTTACAATAACTGAAGATACAACAAAGACCAAAACAAGACACGAAGCAAAACGCAGTGATTTCTGTAGACACGACAACCCTTACAGATAAGATCTTTCACAGGACACCACAATATGAAACAGTCAACACGTATCTTTAAACATCTCTCTCAAAATCCCTCTTATAACAGGAATGCTGTGGATCGGCATTTTGTATAATATTATCTAGCCGGAGATTATTTGAAAGCAATAAATAATAATAAAGCGGACAAGTCCAGGTTGCGTGACGCACGCTACCGTGCGCCGAAGCAGCCGCCGGCGAGAGCGCGTCTCCATGCTCCTGCGCTGCAATTAGTAAGGGCTGAATTTGTGGATAAGAAGTATACTGGTAAAACTAGCAACGGTATAAGAAAATACATTAAAAATATATGTTTAAAATAATTTAGACGGTTGCATGAGATTTGAATTATTATATTCTAGGTAAAATAAAATAAAAATTGAATAATTTTACTTCAAGGATTGCATAACGCGACTAACATTCACTTCGAATCAGTCACGCCTCTCAATAACGTGATCTATGTGACTGTGGAAACGGACAAGGCCATCTATTGCCATGTAAAGCACAATTGTAAATACCGTGCTGTAGTCACACTCAACAAAATAACCACTTATGCACACATTTGCATAAAATACGTCAATTAACCCGTGACGTGCAACAATGCAAACAAATCACGCGCGCCACTTCATATCCACAATGTAAATCACCCATTTATATTATATACAACAAAATAAAAACAAATACAGTAAAATTAACATTTAATATTTCCTTAATAATTTAAAAAATAAATACTAAACTATAGTAAACCTTTAAGGAATAAAACTAAACAATTAACGTAAATATATTAGTTGCCAAACACTTACAAAACTACCTAAAGGTAATGTTTCCCACATTACTTCTTTAATATTTTTTTGCTTTCTTTAAGTTCAGTGGGATCACGGGCGGCGGTGTGGGAGGTGGCGTCGGAGGCAACTCTTTATCTGGCCATAAACGCTTAACATAATCTATAACATCATATAAATTAATAGTTCTTCCATTCATCGTCCTTGGACCACGAAACGCCAGACTCATTGCTTCTGCAAATTCCATATTCACGTTGAGACCAAGTCTAAAAACTGCGTCACGAAAATCTTTCACAAGTATCGGCGCGGGATTATTTTTGTATAGTTGTAACAATACCAATGCTGCATCTATCTTTTCTTTCTTTTGTCTACCAAGACGAACAGCCCTTATCAGCAACAAATCCCGTGGGTCCGGCCCCTGACATTCAAGTTTAGGCCTAACATAACCGTGAGTGATGACCGTATTTTTACGAAATCTCAATGATAATACGCTGTCACGAGTTTCCATGAATTCTGCTTCTACGGCCACATCATCAAGAAAAAGATTTTTAAGATGAACGGCGCGGGATTTTAACTTCTGAACTAATATAATAGCATCATCTGAGCTGAGAGGATTGTATGATAAGTCTAAAACTTCTAGTCTCTTAGCTCTCCGTAAATTACGAGCAATTTCTGTTATAGCTTCTCCCTTAAGTTTATTGTTGTTTAAAATAACTCTCTTTACTTTGGGATTAGTTAAAAGTTCACGTATTCCCTGACCTACACGAAGACCGCTTAATGAATTCCAAGATAAGTTTAGCTCTTCAAACCACAAATTTTTAGATAAGTAGCTACATAGTAAAAGTACTTGTCCAGGCGCCAATGTACCATTCCATGATAGATCAAGATGAGTGAATTTGTTCCAAACTTTTAAGATCTCAACAAGTGAAGATATGGATTTACTAGTTAGTTTATTTCTGCTAAAATTAACATTTGTAATACTTGCTCCATCAATAATTGCATTTGCGAAGTGTTCAATTCCTTCATCTTCCAATTCGTTTCCAGATAAATTTAGTTTGACGAGACTGTTATTCATTGGTAGATAATAAAACAAATTAAGAGCACCTTTAGGTCCCATCTTACACCCACTTAAATTCAATTCAACTATAGTACTATTTGTAAGAAGCATGTCGCCGATATGGAAACAAGCATCGACTGTCATCCTATTATCTGTTAAATCTATAACTTTGACATAAGGGTTTCTCTTTAATACCTTACCAATTACGTAAAAGGATTTTTGGTTTATCCCATAGTATTTTAAATCAATTTTTTTTTCTAACAGTGACCAATAGAAAATTCTAATTGGATGTAATCCCAGTTTATCACATAATTCTAGATACATTTCCTGTCCATCATCTGGAAATGTAATTTCTGAGGTTGGTTTTAAAAGAGCCTCTTGTATGCCTGGATCGCGCACACATGGGTATTTGTAATAGGGGTGGTTTAACATTTCACTGTTTGACATAGGCACATATTTTGCACATATTTCTCCGCTACCAGGCTCGAACAAACCTTGTTTGTATAGTACATGCTTATCATAATCATCAGGCATCTCCAAAAATTGTAATGAAGACCATTCTTCCATTGGGAGGTCTATTGAAGATTCAAATGATTTTTCTTGTTTAAATAGAGTTTCTACGATTTCCTCGTTTACCGACGTCGTTTCACTGTCAACCATGATTAAATCTTTAGTTGTATACTTTTCTGTGTTTATAAATGATCTGGTAGATAAATATAATAAGTAATAGCAACTTATATACAATGTATTTCAAGAATATTTCTGATTAAGTTGAAGTTAATAATGTCACTTCTATTGTCTTTTGTCACCGTTTTTAATTCTAAGTAAAAAAGTTTGGTATCATCATAGATATAGAATTTAGGTAGGTACCTAATTGGAGTACGTAATTCAAAATCTATGGGTTATTGGGTATCTTAATAATATAGTACATGTTCCCGTGTTATTTGAGGTGTTGAGCGAAGTTCGAGTGAGAATGAGTGTGCAATGTGTGCATGTGTCTGGTTTCCTGAGAAGACTCTTTTTTTTTCTTTACAATTGGACGCCGTAGGTGACGCTGCACTCGGGTTAAATTAGAACGGGAGCAAAGCCGCGTGAAAAAGCTAGTGAACTAATAAAAATAAAAGAAATTTGTGAATATTTTATTAGAAATTCGAAAAAGCGAGCCCGACTTACTCTTGACCGGTATTTTACTTATACAATTGTAAGAATAATAGTGTTAGTTCCTTTTAGGAGGTCAATCTATCCATGAAACTGAACAATTTTAGAACATCACTTTGCATAATACTCGAAAAACAAATGTCACTTCTCATACAAACTTGCCGATCTTTTTGTATGAAGAATCAAAACTTATTTTACACGTTGTATATGACAAAACCGATGACTTAGAGAAAGTCGCGGGAAGTCCCTAGATAAGAACAGTGCAGAACTGACATGTATGGAAAACCTTTGGGGAGGCCTATGCCCAGCAGGCCTCTTCCGGTTGAAATGGTAATATGACAAAACATTCGATTAAATAACAAGTCCCTTTTTATTAAATAACTTTATTTACCAATAATCACTTAAACATGAAAATTTTAGATTATACTAAAAAAGCAATAGGCCTACAAGACTTAGTTTTAACATTAATCCATACAAAATATACTGAACAAACTAAATTATAAAATAAATCTAGATAAAACTACATAACTCCTACTAAATATAAATATACTAATCGCCGTCAAGTTAATACAAGTGGACTCATTCATTTCTTCCCTTTTGTTTTTCCCTTATTTTTCTTTGGTTCAATTACAGGTTCTGGTTCAGGGGGAGGAGTAGGGGGTAGCTTCCTGTCAGGCCATTTTCGTTGCGTATATTCTAATATTAATGCTAAATTTATAGTTCTATATTTACCAGAATATGGTCCCGGGAATACTTGAGCTAATTCTTCAATTAAACTATTGTCCAACTTAGCTCCTTTTTGTGCCATAAGAGTAATGAACTCTTTGATCTCCATTTTTTTGTGATCATCCTTCACTAATTGCTGGACTATCAGTGCGATGTCAGTCTTATTATGTTTCGGTTTTTTAGTGATGTATTCAATTCTATTAAGGATCAAATCTCTAGCGCTAGGACCTTTGCCTTTAAAGGCGGCATCTACGTACCCATATGTAACAACAGTGGTTTTCTTAGACCTCATATTCTTCATCATGGCCAGTACCTCTAAAAATTCATCATTTACGGTCACGTTTTCCATAAACACGTTACGTACTCTCACAGCGCCTGATTTTACTCTACTAACAACAGCTAAAGCATCATTAACAGTTAAAGGATTGTCTGATAAATCTAAAGTCACTAATTTCTTTGCCTTAGATAAACTTTGTGTAATACACGTAATAGCTTCTCCTTCCAGTTTGTTATGATGTAGAACTAATCTTCTTAGCAGTGGGCATAATAACACGCTTTTTAAGGCTAGTCCAATGCGAGGTCCACCCAGCGAGTTCCATGATAAATCCAAAACTTGAAGGTATCTACTTTCTGATAACATTAGGAGAAAATTATAAGTTCCTGGTGAGAATAGTTTATTCCACGATAAATCTATATGTGTGAACCTATTTAGGGTTTCAAAAGCTTCTATCAAACGCCTTACTCCGTCTCCAGTTATATTATTGTGACTCAAAGTAATATTCTTCACATTAAGCCCAAAAAATATCGCTGTAGATAAGTGGTCCATCGCCGAATCGCTCAGATTATTTCGACCCAGATTAAGTATGTGGAGAGCCGAATTACGTACTAATGGAGTTAATATTCGTTTGGCCCCATCTGGACCAATTTGGCAACCAAACAAATTCAGCTCTTCAAGGGTATTGTTAGTCAAAAAAATTTGTCCCAAATGGTAACTAGAATCAATATTTAAGAAGTTGTCAGTTAAATTTAATACTTTGACATAAGTATTGTGTTTCAAAGCCATAGCCATCGCACGAACGCCGTTTGGATTGACACAGTAGTACCGTAAATCTATTTTATCTTCAAGTAATCCTCTATGGAATAATCTGACTGGGCATTGGTTCATCTCTTTACAAATAGCAAGGTACAAGTCCTGGCCGTTGTCGTCGTATTCGATAATGTCATCCGGTTCTAATAGGGCTTTCTTTAAACGTAGACATGTCTTAGTACATCACTATCGGACAAAGCTACATACTTGGTGCATATTTCTCCGCTACCAGGGTCGTACAACCCTTCCTCGTATAATTCCTTTTTTACATTCTCTTCGATGGTTATTATTTCTAATGAAGACCATTCTTCCATAGGTGGCTCATCGGAACTCGATTCGATCACAGTTTCGAAGATTACTTCGACGTGGTCTTCTTTTTCGGTTGAGATGTCGGAGAAAGACATTTTTACTGGCAGATTAATTTCACAGAAAGAAAAACTTATAGAAAATAAATCTTATAAATAAATCTAAGTAAACGTGTTTCATCAGGAACAAATTGTATTTCTGTAATGACAGTTGGTTGTCAAAAAATATTGTTATAAATCAGACGTCATAAATTGTCAGGACAACAGATAGTCGAGGCCTGACGAGGCCGACAAATTGTCTAGTCTGTAATCATGTTGGCCGACATATTTAATATTAATCTCCAACCTCCAACGCTTTGATTGGTAGGGTGAATGCTGCTCTTGATGCTGCTCTTTTTTGATGAATGAATGCAATGAATGAAGAAATGATGCTCTTTTTTTAAAATCTTTTTCCGTATAAAATATCATTGCTCGACGGCCTACAACTACATCCGACAGCCAAGCGAAGTTCTATAACACGAGTACTTAATTAGAGTTTTTTTTCGCAGGATTAAACTTACATAAGTTTTATCGAATCCATTGGAAAAAAAATCGTGTAATTTATGTTTAATAAATATGCTAAAAATAACTCAAACAAGAGTCAAGTAAGTGTAAACAACGATAAACTTTCACTTCAACTAATTTTTGAGCTAAAACACAGCAACAATAGGAGAATTTAGCAACATTCAAGAATAACTAGTAACCACATATAAGTGTATTGGAATGTATGAAATGATACCTAGAAATGGCTTTCATGTGAAGAGGGAGGCACTCATAGTGAAAGTGAGGCCTGAGGGCACAGAAACAGCGCAAGCGCAAGGCCGTGGATCTTGAGAATGAAATGCGTGTGTAATTGATGAGAGAATCAATGATCGTTATGAAGATAACCTGATAAACCTTTATTGTCATAAAATATGTTCTTTTTTAACCCCCTACACAAAAGAGGGGTGTTATTAACGTGTCTGTGTATCTGTCTGTGTCATCATAGCTCCTAAACGAATGTACCCTAAAGTTAGAAATTTTGTAGCCATAGCCACTCTACAGTTCGTCGACGACTTCAGGTCCAAAAAAATATCAGCTCGTAATCTATCTAAAAATACTTTTAGCGCCATCTATGAGCTTAAGAATAAAATAAGACAGCACCACTACGAAAGATCGACTCGGAGAATGATTAAGCCTAAAGTTACGGGGTTTAATTAAAAACACCACTGAATGAAAAGGGGTCATTAACTCATCAATATGAACAACTTTTACTATGGGATTAACTCTGAAATAGCGAAAAAAAATCAGCTGCGCCATAGGTACATTTTCAATTACATAATTATTTCAATATGGAACAGCAAAATTTTTTTCGCGATTTCAGGGTTGGTCCCATAGTAAAAGTTGTTCATAATGATGAGTTTAATGACCTGTTTTCAGGTCCACAAATAGGTCCAGGAACCACAAATCCTCTCAATTTCTACGATTAAGATTCTCAGCCATATTTCAACACTTCAACCCGATGTGAAGACCTAAGTTATCATCTGACCTCGAGTTGTGACTCCAAAGAGAGAGTCTACCATTCCTAAGGTTTGTAACACTTATTTGAATATCCACTAGTCGAGTAAAGTGAGCATTTACACCGTAGCGAATGCCGAATGCAACCAATTTGGGAGTGTAACGAATCTGACGAATTACAGTGTTATTGAGAACATGTCTCCTTTTTAACTTTCTGGCTAAAGAAACGTGGGAATAGGAGATTAAATTAAACCCAAGATTAATTTGGTACGACAAGTTTGGTTGTACGAGAAATTGATAAATTAATATTGGTTGTTGGCTTTTTAATTTATGCTCATCTTATTTGGGTAAAAATCCATTAATTTAATTGTGTTTTGATTAGATGATATTAGTGAATTACGGATTATGTTTTCGATAATGAATACCAATTATGGTTTAAGCACATGTAGAGCAGTTGTCGAAGTTTTAAGAAATTCTATAATTCTAATGATAAACTCTAGGTACTAATTTCGCAATCCCGGTACCGAAACCAATAAATTAATTTCTTGACCAATGATTAGGTACAAATGTACAGTTCACAGTATTATTACATTCTTTCACAATAGTTTACCAAAGTAATGTTCCGGCATAATGCACTTTCCAGACGACCAGTGCGACAACGTGCGGGCTAAGATTTCTAGATACAAACATTATAATATGTATGTATAATTAGGACACTTTGTCCGCTACTACTTTTACACTAAAGATTCAGGAACAATAGATTATAAATAATAGGCATAAAAGGTGATTTAAACGAATGAAAATACTAACAAATATGCGATACATCAGTCGAAGCTTCGTCGATCGAATTTTGTTTTTGGAGTAGCCCGCCTGTTACGTCCCTATTGTAAACGTTTTTAAAAGTTCAACATCAAAAATACACTTTTTGTGTAATTTTTTTGAGTGGTAGAGCCATTCTGATTGTACGACTGCACGGCTAGGCTTGTGGGACTACTCTCACAGCATTTCGGCGTGAAATTACTGTACGTGGTGTTTGGTTCAGTCAGGGAGAGAACCTGAGGCCCAATCCACCTCCCCTTCCATTATCTCCTACCCTTAAATTTCCCTCTCCTTCCATAACCCCGTCCAGGATCGGCTACGCATAAGTGTTACGCTGAATGCTGATGTTGCAAGGGTATAGAGGTTACGGTAACCGCTTCCCAAAAAAAACACCATGCATTAAAAAAAGGTTTGATTTTTTTAACAAAACGCGCGTTATTTTACAAGCTTGTCTGTAAAGCTTTAATACTAGACTAAGATAAGAGATTAGTGCATTATAATTGATTCGGACTGGGTGCGCCCGCGCACCTAATTGATCGGAATTGTTTGTATTGTTTGTAATTCGTTCGCCTTGTAAGGCCAATTGTTAAGATGCCAGCAGAAATGGAGGTCGTAGGTTCGTATTTGTGAAGCGAAATTGTATGTAATTGGTGTAATTACCTGTTTAGGATTAAATAAGGATAGCTGATAGAATAGCCATGCCACGGCTAAGGTGAATAAGCCTTAAAAGTGCAATACCAAACTATTTACTTAAACCAAGTCTTGTTTACGAAGTAAAATTATTTAATTAAAAAATATAGTATAAAAACTAAAACCCGACTACTTAAAATCTAAAAACAAACTTCTTAGATTTTAAATAAAATTCTGTAGTCGGAGGCCTTAATGTATTATAGGTAAATAGGTACTAGATAATCTTCCAAGGGTAAATACTTTGTAATTTGGTGGCCTCCGACTACAGAATTTTATTTAAAATCTAAGAAGCTTGTTTTTAGATTTTAAGTAGTCGGGTTTTAGTTTTTATACTATATTTTTTATTAACATTATTTTAAAATATAATCATAATTTAATAGGCAGTGATGTGTAGAAACTTTAATTTAATTAGTAAATATTTATTGTTATCACGTTTTCACATTGTATGCAGTGTTATAATCACATATATTTATGATAGTCGTAACGGGTAGTTAGAAGCCCGATATTCTAAGAAGTGGTCCAGAATATATAGATAATATATACATATTCTGAATGTGCTCATCAAGACCTTCCATTTGATATCAAACACGATAAATTTACCTTAACTTTATTTTTTTCGAGCTGACTAATTTATTTTTAAAATCCACCTTATTTGATTTTACGAAATTTCATAAATCCTATAACCCGCAGACCATTAAGACGCATCGATAGACACCTTATTTATTGAATTACAACAAATAGTTTAGGAGCTACGAGGGAACAGATGAACAAACTTACATACATAGACTGCTAAAATCATAACCCTCCTTTTTTTTGTAGTCGGGTAAAAATGGTACTTAAATTGCGTCAATGGAAATTTTTTAGACCAGATCATCAGGTCAGGATCAGATCAGACATTTAGCATAAATGTGCTAAATCTCTTACACATGCTCTTAACTAATTTAGACTCACTCTCTCTTTTTAACAGAGATCTTTAAAAAAGGACGGAATCCAAGGTTTATAGGTGTCAAACTAGTCATAGATCTCGTCAAATTTCACGTCAATTGCGAGGGCGTTGACTAATTGACAGCTCTAAATTGCTGTCCTTTTTCGATGGTGTTTATTAGAAAATTAGTTTAGCGTGATGTGCAGTTTTATGGAAGCTTTTGCTCCTCATTGGGAAAATACGGGCTTGTAATAAATAAATAAGTAACCTAATACAAAATTGTAATAAAATTAAAGCAATTTAACTTTCTACGCGAAAGTACTAGGTGTCATATCTAACATGGAAACATATTGAAATTCAATTCCATAAACAACATTCAAGTAAAGCAACACATCTGAATCACAGCTACCACAAAGAGTGTTCTAATCGCAATAAATTGTTGAGGTGCGCGCGCACAACATAAATCAGCTGCGCGGGCGCGCGGGCGCAGCGACAGCGCCTCTCATAACCACCCGCCCGGTTTTGGTACTATGTATTTGATTTAGAGAAATGGAAAGGCGTTGCCATTGTTTTCTCTTTATTTACAGAGCCCAGATAAACTGTATTTGGTTTTATAATGAAAACAGTGTTTGCTTAAGAAAGTACTGTGATTTACTGAGCGTTTTGAGGGAATGCAAATAGCCTGTTCAAATATGCAGTGAAGAAAGTTAGTGGCGGCCCTTTGTCTTGCTTGCTTGCATTCAATTTTATAATGTTTATACGATTTTCAGTTGATTCGGAATTGGCAGAAAAAACCAGTTCGTTTTTCATAAGAGATTTTCGATGATACAATTTTATTGCAAAATATTTTGCTACTCCGTATAAGTCCATCTTATACATGTCATGTAATAAAACAAAAACCAACGTATACGTTACATCGTATACATTAAAAGTTGCGCAAGCCCATCCATAAAAGATCGACTGTCAATCCGAAAATGGTGACAGGCAAAAATCCATGAAAAACCACCGGACAATGCCCTGCATATGTATTGTTTTGGTTTTGACCAATCGTAAAGCAGAATAATGTTAATTGCTCACTCGTCTTAGCTGCGGCGCGTGCGCACGTTTGGCAGCAAAAAGGATGGGCCATAAAAGGCTTTAAGGGCACAAAAGAGACCGCAAGAATCCATGAATAAAAATACCGATCCAAAAAGCTTTGGCGCCAATTATGGTGCGTTTGGGCATCTCTAACCTCGTGGTACAACCAGCCTGCGCGTGAGTGCATGCGTTAGTGTATAAAGGCAGATACACACGTAACTGCATGCTTAACAAACTTGCATGAACAACCATTTTGACCAAGCGTACTTGACCGTCTGCATCATCAATTTGTGCAAGCATCAAACGGTCAAGCTCTCTTGCGCAAGCATAATTGTTCATGTAAGCATGTCAAGCATGCAGTTTTGTGTGTAGTCGCCTTAAGTGATGCTACATGAAGCTGTCAGGAGTGTGTGTCATATCTTTGAATTGAAATTTTCTTAGATAGAGAAAATCGATCCCGCTCGGATCGATTTTTACAAAAATGACGACGGTTCAGATCCAGAACACGGCCCGACATTTGATCACCCCCGAATTATAATATTCTTTCTTTCTTTATCATACGGTTTTAACTCGGGCGGTTTAAACTCTGACAGAAGGTTGTTCATCAACCATACCATACATGACAAAACACGGGTGATCTTCACCAACATTCTGTACGCGGCATATCGATTGAGAAAGTGATTCTCAAACGATTTCTGAAGGAAATTGATTTGCTAAGATCGATGAAAGTTAAGTCTCGTGTGCAATTTCACTGGATCGCTCGGATGCACGTTCCTGTACACGCTAATATTATCAGTTTATAGTTCAATGATATTTCTTGAATGCTAAGCGTTTCTCTTTTGGATGGGTTGGGCTTGGATTCCGATTTGTGTTGTGTTGTTGCTGTTGCAGAATGTATTAATAATTCTTGCTTGTATATTAAACCCTTTACGTTATATTAACCAACAAAATTATGAGATCTTTTCTTCTTAAGAGACCAGATACGGAACTAGAAGATAAATCTTCCTTTTTTTTGGGACTTTCTTTCCCCACACACGCTCTAGGCGTGAAAGAGGTTAGAAATTTAAACTGATTCTGATAGGATACGGTAGCTTAGCGGTCAGAGCCTTGACACTGTACGGCGAAGATCGTGGGTACGAATCCCGCCCGTATCAGTTGCTTTCTCAAATTTTCTTATGAAAAATTATAATCTTCCTTTCTTTTCAATTCAACAATAATCTTCTTTTCTTTTATTTTAAGATCTTTATTAAATTTAAATCGTTGATCTTTTAAAATTAAAATAAAGTTGTTGTCTTTTGAAATTAAAAAAAGAACCTATGAAGAAGTATCTACACTATTTATTTATTTAATTGGTTCTCCAATAAAGTCTATACAATTATTTTTAAAAAATCTGAATCAATTCAATCAAACCAAATACCTTTTCTTTGCAGTTCCACGCACAACTGGATATATTATGTATAACTTTATACTGCGCTTGCGCCACAAGGCGCCAAGTTGGTTGTTTACAAAGAAATATTAATTGTTTTATAATGATCTACAATACATTGTTCCGGAAACGATGGTGTGAACTGATCATAACTGAATTATTTCCCAAGCCGTATTTACGTATTAATTACATACTATTGTTCGATAACATGTAATTAGAATGGTCAATCAAATAAAATCAATTAAGCAAAAACGAAATTAAATGGTATTGCGGCGACATTCTGGTTTTTTTTTTAATTCACACCGATAAGGGCCCATTTGCATTAAAACGATTAAATTTCCGGCAAGATCGTGAGATTTTGTCTTTTCGGATATATCAGCCCAATCACAATTAATATCAGTACCTAATTAAAAATAAAACAAACCTACTTTTAATTAGCAAGCATTTTGGCGAACCCATTGACGAAGAAGGCTAAATCCATGTTGCTAGCCACCTCGCGGAGAGTACCTGGGTTTCCGAAGTAATTAGCACTGTATGAGACGACGCGACTCCTGGGCATTTTTGTAACACGCGCCGCCAGGTGTAGCTATACTATACATGACTATTTATGATTAGCTACAGATAAATAATAAGATCTTTACCGCAATTTCATAACATAAACATGTAAAAAACATACAAAATATTGCAATTTTCTTTTGAATCTCATTTCTTAGTGTTTGATGGTAGGTAGGTATAAGCTTCGACGGAGTCCGACTGTCCGATACGAAGCGATATTACGAACAAACTTCAACACCTGTAAATCAAACCAATAGTAATGAATAGAATTACTATTCTCTTTGTTTAATAACCTTCATACCGTTGCGTTGAGCGCCGCAGGAGCAAATTGAGAATTAACTTATTACAATTGATAATAATATTAAATGTAATCCAATGGAATATTATTATTTATTTGATCGCCGAGGTCGAAATGTTACAATTTATAGGAATGCGAAACTGTTTTCGCAATTGAAAAGAGCACGTATAGATATTAGTATAAATATCAGATTGCTTATCACAAGAAATTGCCAAAGATTCCCAGAAGAAATTACCAAAGATTTTCAAACTGTATCTTGTCGGAAGAATAGCATCAACGCATCTCCCTCTGCGTGTCTCAAAAGACGACTAAGTATATAGGACGGGTCACAAACTAGCAGTCATCAACACCCAATCTGCTTCTGGTGGGAGCTTTCGGCTGTGACTGATTTTTACCTACCGAACAAAGCCAGCCGCCAAACAAATTTATCCTATTCAGGCATGATGTTGAGTAAAACCTATTCAAGGAGCTAATGATACCAACCTACATTCTCCTGCTTCTAAGGTAAATTATGTGTTCCACTGAAGACCACAACACTTTTTACCAAAGGATGAGACAATGATGAAACACACAAACAAAAAGATGGCGATTGCCGTGGACCAATGTGGATAGCTAAGAACCTTGTCAATCAAATTATTTACTTAGTACATCCAAACAATATCTACAGTCACAAATCTCAACATTAAACTCATTTGCCCTTTCTGGAATCGAAATACTTATTTGAAGAGGCTGTTGAATTGAAATGTTCAATTTATAAAAGGGCTGGCCTTCTAACATGGACGTTATTGAATGCAGTGCCCCAATACGGTATTGACTGCAATCAACACATCTATTAAACTTTTAAATTAAAACAATTACTTATCTGTCGCAATAATTGAAAACGCCAACGTAACCCATTGTGTACTAGCCCCTAAAAGTCAACAAACTTATTGACGAAGTTTAAAATCACTGTAAGTGGCGACCTGCCCTATACAGAGATAAACCCACACCTGTTATCTGGAGCAAGGTGAAAATGTTAATTATCCAGCCATATTGACTAACTAACCAACTTAAAAATTCATTCACAAGAGCCCTTATTACAAAGCTATAAATACCATTTTATGACACCTAATGGTTTTAGAAAATTATGTCGTTAACAAGCGTGGGACAAGATTTTGAGGTTACAATCGAGTTCTTGCGATTAATTATCGATTCATTGGAACGTTTGAATCGATTCGGAATCGTAGAAAAACTTATGAATGGCAGATATTTGTAGTAAAATAGCGTTGGCAGTAATTCGATTGCCTACGATTGTGTAGTTTCATTCAGATTGTTTTGCTTTGTAATTAAAAATAGATCTTTCGTAATAACTATGAAATCGTTTTGTCAACTTGGTAGTAAAGAGTCACTATATTAATATGATTTATAATTTTTAGCCTATTTTGTCCCCATTCAGAAGCCTTTCTCTTTTATTTCATTGATCCCTATTTAGCGCTAATATAGGCCAATCTTTCTAGAAGCAGTTGAGCTCATTTCGCTATGTCTTGAGCATTGGCAAATCCAAATCTTTAGCCCAAATGATGTGAAATTTCCTTTCTTTAAAAACTATCGATTATTTAGCCGAAAGTGGGATCTAGACTCTTACACAAGCTGGTTCTCTATATTAGCACAGCCTAAATATAGAGTTCTTTATACTGTGATATTACTAACTACTACTACTACAAAAATAAAGGCGGAGAACACACAACACAATCGCAAGCCGAAAATTATAAAGATACAAGAGAGATAATTAAGATTGATGATCAATGGAATCTTAAGAATAAACAGGATGTTTGTTTGTCTCAAGTTTTATTATAAACAGGAGTATTGTGTACCTTGAGTTCGAGTGAGATAGATAGACTGATGATAATACACCTGGTAATATCGCATCGGTGTTCTAAAAACTGCAAAGTTTGGAGCACTGAGTCGGATACATAATGTATTCCGGTAAATACCACACGCCCTAGACGTAGAAAGAGATTTAAAATTTCGACTGATTCTAATGTAATACGGTGGCAGCGATCAGAGCGTCAAAGATTTGAGATTTGAGATGGTTCGAACCCCATCCATATCAGTTGTTTTAAAGATATTAAAATTACGCGCAACGCAATTGTCCTGCCTTATCTCATAATAATGATGTTCACTCATTTAAAAAAAAAATGTCTATTTAACTATTTGGGTTCGTCAAAGTACTCAAGAATAAAACCACGAGTGCTAACCCTATTCAATTCACAATCGTTAAACAACATTTATTAAAACAAAAATGGATGCCCCCTTCAAAAGAACGGCATTACGCCATACATCCTTTGATCGGCTTTCAAGACCTCTATTATTAAGCCAAACATTCGATTGCGATACGAATCAATTCACAATCGATTCGACAATCGAGATATCGTACCATTAATAAAATACCTTCGCCGAAACATTTTGTGTATTCAAAAGAGTATTTTTTTTGCAATACGTACATGCGATTTGAATGTATGAATTAATGAAAGGGTTCAAATCGTAAGGGTTATTGATAATTAAGCTTTCACGGACAAAAGGCTAAAATATTAAAAGGTTTGAGAGATGTTGTTGGGGATTTGTAAAGGAAAAATTAACAAAAGGCATTTAAGGCACCCACCATCGGCGGCGTGTATTTAAAAAGCATATTAAAGGCTTTTATAACAAAAACTTTTCAAACAAATATGAATAAAAAATCAAATATGAAATATCGTTTTCGTGACATGTCTTATTCATCAGGGCCCGATCGACCACGATAGCAATAGACGTTAATTAATCTGCTAACAATTTAAACCTCCCTTAAAAATAGAAATAGTACTTTGAATACTTGTACAGAAGCTATAATACAGCAAGATACTCAGCAACTCAATTAATACTTAATCATCCAACGGATGAAATAAAGATTTTAATAAACATACAATAGGCTACAGAAAAGTCGATACGACTGATGATTAACGAGCAATTAAACAAGAGGACAGTACCCGGCTACTAAGCTGGCACGTTATAAAAAAAATATCATGATTGGCTTTGGTTTCTTCTCTATGACGCACGGAGCATGGAGCGACTTCATATCTTCTAAAAATATAAAATATAACTTAAAATACGAGTAGACTCAAGCCTGTGTTCCCCAGAGTCGCATGCAGTACACCCACGTTTCGCCGGCTATGTTATAAGTCCCATGTAATAGGGGGCGAGCTCATTGCCATTGACTGGGCACAATTCCAGACTCCGTGCTGCAACTGAGAATTTCCTAATGGAAAAACCCAATAACATTTTACCCGACCCTCGCGATACCACTAGACCAACGTGGCAGTCTAAAAATATATTCTATTTAATGGAAATCTGACAAACCACAGACTCTCAAGATCTTGTTTAATTGTTTTCATCTCTCTTGCGAAGACCGTCACTCCGCCTAGCCTGAGGGCGTCCTACACTAGCCGATCCGTGGTCATCATGGATGTACCAACTTAATCGCCGGATAATATACATCGTATTAATTTTTACAGCAGACGGTTGGTTGTTGTACAAGTTAAAAATAAGGCCTATTTAATTAAAGTAAGCCGCAAACCGCCGTAAAACACGATATAAATTGTAGTAAAACCTTTATTGCGTACCCGGATTGAATGTTGGGGTTCAAGATGCAGGGCTGTCATGCGATCTAATTTTTATGGTGGATTTCATTATATTTTGGGAAGATTATTATGTTATTATCTTGCTTTATGTTCTGTTCTTTATTTTGGTTTAGGTGCTAGTGTTAAATTTGTGTAATGTTCTTTTTGGGGATTGTGAAGCTGTTGATTTCCAGAAGTTATAAGGCAAAAAATAAAGCAATAAAAAAATATTTAATTAAATTAAACTATTTACTGGGCCATTCTTTAAAGAAATGGCAAGAAATTAAGTATTTGATTCACCAATACTGAATCTTAAGAATGGAATCAATATTACTAAAATTATTAAGAAAACCTCAACTGCTTCCCTGTTGTAAGGTGCTAAGATAGTAGAAATATTATTTGAAATATATTTTAACGCTGAAATCTCTGTGACGGTACGGAATTATGACGAAAATGTTAAAATTACCTTACTAGTTACTACTTTCTTTTGCATCACGAAGAAAACACATACAAAAGACATGGTGCAAGGCATTACTCGACTGGAAACCATGGGGACAGATACGCCACAGAAGAAGACCCCAAAAGCGGTAAGGATAATATTATCAGAATTGTCAATCGAACTGGATGCAGGTGGTGATGAACAACCTAGTGTCAGAGTACAAACCGCCCGTAGGCCTCTAACATGGCTTTACACACCATTGAAAAGTCTCTCGGGTGTGCTGGTTTCATCACGATGTTTTTTCCCTCACCGTTTTAGCAACTGATAATTAATTTAAAATAAAAATGAAAGAGGTCAGATAGCAATATGGCGGACAACACTACAAGATTAAAAATAACTTATGTAACCACAACCCTAATAAAAAAAGGTCCTTTAAAATTGTAACACAAATGAACTGTTTTTATTGATGTCATAAACCATTAAATATATTTTATTTTAAAGTAATTAAGGACAGTACACTTCTTCACTACTTAACGAAACTGTTATTTTACTTATTATTATTGCTAGAAATCACTTAAAAAGCTTAGGCAACAGTTAAAAAAATGAAGGATGGCGTTGATCAAGTTATCCTTAATTTTTTTGGATCGGCAAATTTATTTTTTCTACGATTTGTCCTCCGTCCCCATAATCCAGGCTTTATGCTCTAGCCACATAGCTCTAGACACATTTATGATGCTAGAGTCTAGCATAAATATGTCTTTGTAAAATCTTGTCATTACCACATCGAAGCTACTCTGATGCACTACTGCAGTTGACCTGCATCCAAAGGGCACAAAGCAACGTAAATTACAATAAATTGCAATAAATAACACTGTGAATGGAACAATTGCACTTAATTGCACAAATAATCGGCTTAATTGGCATGTCTAATTTATCTGGCCACGTGGGAGGTGGTGACGGTGTGTGCACGTTTGGTGTTGTTGAGACATTCCATGTTGTTCATTTGTTTAATAAACTTTTATTTGTAGGTTATTTTACCAAAACTGTATCTAATATAAGCTGGTAACATGTGGAAACGTAGTGGATTGTACATTTACTTATTGTTACTTGTGTTACTTACTTGTTGTGTGTGTCTAGATGTATTGTACAATGTATGATTGTAGGTATATAAATAAAATATAAATATATATTTTTTTACTATTCTAATAAACGGGGGACGAATTGAACAGGACCAATAGCAACTGATCCACACCGGCTCTGGATCGATAGACATGAAAATCGGGGAGAGGCCTTTGCCCAGCATTGGGATCATATAGGCTGACAGTAACGGTAACTTATTAAGAATTCTTTATGTTTTGAGCCTTGAAGGATATAGAGTAGTGGTTTACAAGTAAGATAAAGATTGTAATATTTCGATCGGGCGAAGCTCGACAACACATTTAAATTGTCACAGAAGACATTTAAATGAAGACATTCATAATTATGTACCATTCACACTTTATTATGTATCTCAGCTCTTCGCCGTCTATAAGGCGTAAAACCTGAATCATATAATAAAATCATTGTGTTTGTTTTTTTCTGCATCATAACGTGCGATATGGTCACTCTACCGCCTCACAATGCGTTGCGCGCGGCCTTGCGCCGGCGCATCTTTACAAATATTATGTCACTTTGTGTGGACGGGTACTTCATAAATTATTTCGCGTTGATTAATAGATTTTTACCTGCGTCTGCGAAACGACCTTGACTTGGCTTTCAAGTATGAGAATGTGTGAACCTACTTATAATATATAGGTACCTAATTAATTTATGTGATGGGTAGGGTCAGAGATTTGAAACAAATTAATTAGTACTTTACAAGTTTCTAGCAAGAGTGAAAGGGAATCATCATCAGGTGTCATCTTCAATGGTGTGTCAATAGGGTGTCGATAGAAATTTTTCATTATTCAGTAATCTACTATGTACTATCGTGGACAAAGCCGGTGCACCACTATTAAGGTTAGAATCGCTTGCACCCGGCATCTGAACGTAGCGTTAACCCCGCCCCTACGCATATGTATCATCGTTCAAAGCTTTTTGATCGCAAAAACTATTTTTTATTAGAAAGCATGTTTCGATTAAGCTGAAATTTTTGCTGAAGCTTTGTAATGTTGTTCTCCTTCAATTGGTTTATTTAGATTTTTCATACCTTTATTGTTTTTATATCTTCAATCAACTTCAATGTGCGAGCGAGATAGAATAGCAGAACGCGACTAAGTTGGCTTACCGTTTCAGTTTACATGTCGAGGTGTTCAAACAGATGCTACAATGGCTTACCTGTGAACAAAATACAATGCTTTTAGTATTAATACGTAACTAGCAATTAACACGGGCTGGTAACTCATAACAATTTAATTTACGTTTGTGTGAAGGATGTTATGTTTCGCTGAACATATACTATTTGTAATATATTGTCAAGTTTACAAAGGTTTATTATGAAAAGACTTCTAAAGGTGTTTCCCCACGTAGGCTACGATCGTCTGGTCCGTAATATTTACAAAATAGATACCTACACCAAATGCTCGAATTAGAATCGTTTAATTGTAAAAGTGCCGTGTGGTTTTCGGCCTAACAATAGAACCACCCCTACTCGTCCCGCGGGTTTCGTAAGAAGCGATAAAGGCAAAAATCCAGAGGCATCTTTCTGTGTCAGCAATCTTCTGCGATCGCGGGTTGCGGGTTGCAGCGGGTTGGCCGCTGACTTTGTAAAAGTCCTTTCTTTATTTAGAAAATCCTCCATTTTAGAGAACCTATGAGTCATCATTTTTCAAATTATCACCGCCCGCGCCAGGTGCGTCGGTCTCGATTGGTTTGCCAAACCTTATGCTCAATCGAGATCGACGCACTTAGTTTTTCACTATAATTTTTTAGACAAAATGAATCGTCACTATCCTGACTACTAGTAGAAATTCGGGACAGACAAACAATTGCTTTTTTAACCTACCTGAGGTACAAACTTAGTACACTACATTACCGAGGCATCCACACAATTCCACATACTTACTTACTTAAATATTACACAATGTCGACAGTAAGAGACCAATTACCAAAAACGCTGCTATCCTGATCAAAGTATACACGACTTTCGCATACCGATCTCTGATAACATATCCCGTCCCTTTCTTATATGTAAAAACGACGCAAGAAAGACCGAGACGGATATATCGACTTGCTAATGAGTAGGTGAAATGGTGCATTCGAGATAGGGACAGTGAAATGCAGTGAAAGTGTCCCATTCGATTGTTGGTTTACGAAGCTATTTAGCAGCTAATTTATATGCCTTTGTCGCAAATCATTCGGCGCGACGCGACTGAATTGAATGAGTTTGTCTTTGGTTTGAATATTTTGTAGTTGTGTGTGGTAAGCAGACTAAATACTAAAGTTATAAGACAGCGTTTCTGCCGAAATGGGTCTAAGAAATTAATAAATATCTACCGTCTGAGATGGTTGAATGTAGAAGAGAATTTCAAAAACCCGGGCAAGGTAAGTAATAGATTAGTGGCTGCTGAGACTGGGGGCTTGAACTAATAGGTTCAAACGCTCATAATCGATTTTTTCATTATACAAAAATGTTAAGTTAGTTAGTGTTCACATAATTAAAATATACTTTATAAAAATGTTTATGTATAAGTTAAATAAACATTGTTTTCATTGATGTATCTAATGTATCCAATGTATCCATATAAATTGTAATCTTTTTATTTCAAAAAAGTGTAACCACAGTATAAAGAGCTCTTTAGTATAAAGAGCTCTTTCCCTACAGTAGTCCAACGAACACGTCTAGACAGAGCAATCGTGCGGGGTGTGTGGGGCGAGGGACGGAGGGGGGGCCGCGGCTGTCAGTACCTTTTTCCATACTCCATTCGGGTACTACACCGTCATTTGTTTTTAGTGGGTGGCACATTTTATTTATTTTAATTTTGAATGTTGATTTTTCAACGGGTGTGTTGATTATAAATAATTATGACATTAATTTTGAGATCCAAGATGGCGGATACAAGTTTTTGAAAAAACTCAATATCGGTATCGTTTTCGAGGTTTTCAGGAGGGGTGATTACGAATTTGACATTAATTATTTAGACATCCAAGATGGCGGATACGAGTAAAAAAAAACAATATGGGTATCGTTTTCGAGGTTTTCGGGGGTGGTGATTACGAATATGACATTAATTTTGAGATCCAAGATGGCGGACGTGAGTTTTTGGTAAAAATCAATATGGGTATCGTTTTATAGGTTTTCGGGGGTGGTGATCACGAATTTGACATTAATTTTGAGATCCAAGATGGCGGACGCGAATTTTTAGTAAAAGTCAATATGGGTATCGTTTTCTAGGTTTTGGGGGGTGGTGATTACGAATTTGACATTAATTTTGAGATCCAAGATGGCGGACGTGAGTTTTTAGTAAAAATCAATATGGGTATCGTTTTCTAGGTTTTCGGGGGCGGTGATAACGAATATGACATTTATTTTGAGATCCAAGATGGCGGACGCGAGTTTTTAGTAAAAATCAATATGGGTATCGTATTCTAGGTTTTCGGGGGCGGTGATAACGAATATGACATTTATTTTGAGATTCAAGATGGCGGACGCGAGTTTCTAGTAAAAATCAATATGGGTATCGTTTTCTAGGTTTTCGGGGGTGGTGATAACGAATATGACATTAATTTTGAGATCCAAGATGGCGGACGCAAGTTTTTAGTAAAAATCAATATGGGTATCGTTTTCTAGGTTTTCAGGGGTGGCTTTGTACTTGGAGACCATGCGGACTCTCAGATATCGATTTTGAAAGCAATCGGTCCAGTAAATAAAAAGTTCAAATGGCGGCCACCTTTTCCAATTCTGACAACGGCTTTATACTTGGAGACCATGCGGACTCTCAGATATCGATTTTGAAAGCAATCGGTCCAGTAAATAAAAATTTCAAAATGGCGGCCACCTTTTTCAATTCTGACAACGGCTTTGTACTTGGAGACCATGCGGACTCTCAGATATCGATTTTGAAAGCAATCGGTCCAGTAAATAAAAATTTCAAAATGGCGGCCACCTTTTCCAATTCTGACAACGGTTATGTACTCGGAGACCATGCGGACTCTCAGATGTCGATTTTGAAAGCAATCGGCCCAGTAAATAAAAATTTCAAAATGGCGGCCACGTTTTCCAATTTTGATAACGTGTTATACATACACTATAAAAACACTATAAAAACATATTTTTGTTTTTAGTCCTGTGTCAACCCTAACACTTTTTACGTCGCGACGAATGTCTAGACGTTGTCGGCATTTCCGAAAACATCAAACGCGTCGACTGACTATATGATGTTTAGACTATGGTGTAACCATGAAGTTTCTGGTCCAATCAGCTTTTGGAACTACTTCACGACTTGTCTAATTCAATTCGGCCAACAAAATGTTTTGTGAATTTGATCGTTCTCTATGGTCATCACAGGATAGGACCTCGTTATATTAGGCCATGGGCATATTGGGCATCCATAATACCTAATCTGACAATCCACACATAACACTACATCAGCACAATATATTTCAATGTCAATTTACTCTGTATCGGGTATCGCACGGCATTGAACCGGCACTCTCTTGACGGCCACGCCTGCTATTGTCTCGATAGGGTTGACAGCTCGAAAAAGTACTTTGCTCTAGATTTGACCGGACTTTGTTGAAAGATACGGCCCTTTCTATTAAGATAACGAGTGGAAAAGGAGGCTTGAGGTAACTCAAGATCTGGGAGTGCTAAGTTGCTGCAGCTGTTAGAGTTTATTGTCTTTGGTTTTAATTGCTTTGGTAGTCGGTTGGCAGTTGTTTTAGAATGAATCTAGATGAATCTCGATTGTGGGATCATAAAAAATCGCTCATTTAAGACGCAGTTTCACCAAAACCAAAAGGTTTAGGTCTGCCTAAACCTTTTAAAAAATACAACAGATTTGAACTCGTAATAAAGAATTTCTCAAGCATTTTCTTTTGCCATGTTTCCATGCCATGTGTTTGCAATTCTTCACTATCAGCTGTCATCTAAGCATTTACTTCTTTATTATAAAAAACTGGCAGTCATTATTAATGGCAATATTTTTATTCTACCCTAAAAAAATCTAACTATTAAATATTTACCAGGCAGTGGCAACCCTATTAGCGTCCGTTTGTTTCACTGATCACTTGTCAGCGGCCGGCAAATCAAGATCGATTCTGATATACTTAATTTAAATCTATCACCTCTCGCACTCACTCCAACCACACACCACTGTCGCTATCCCTTTCTAAATCGTGCGCGCGTTTGATTCTGCGTGATCGAGCTATCATTTGTCATGATATTTTTTCTTTGAATAGATAAGGGAAATTCATCATGACACCTAATATATTAGGAGATTATGTGTTGTAGTCTAGAGTTCACCTGTGTTAGCTACATAATTTGTTTACATAAGATATGTACCTATGTTAAATACAGGACTGCTTAATAAATGTAAAGATGACAGTGGAAGCAGATATTATGAAAAAAAAAACAATAATCAACGCGTTTCGTTTCTGAGTTGTCATGGAGTTTCTTGCCAGATTCTTCTCCATGAAGGGTAGGCTGCCCTTGGAACTGGCAACTAGAGTCACTCTTACAACAAACAGTATTAGAATTATGACTATTCATAAGTGCCTAATGGTACACTACTACATGAATAAAAATATTTTGATTTTGATTTTTTGATTTTGACTAAACAGATGAGCAAATTTTAAATACATTTTATGCAGTGTTAGTCTATGTATCGGCAATTTGTCAGGTTCGAACCTAAGGCACACACCTTCTAACAATAGAAAAATGCTCGCATTAAAACATTATAAGTAAGACCCAGTGCGCATTTCTTTTAAAATACACTACAAAAACAAGAATCCAGTACTTATCACGCCCATAAATTGCTCAGGTATTAACCACGAGAAAATTCTAAATCACCAACTAGACAGGCACAACTATAAATCTAGTCTCTTAGCAAATATTACAGAGATGCGCGGTAGAAAACTAAAATATTGCGTCACTGCGCGGGCGCATCCCGCTAAATGTCGGGTCACGCGTGTCTTCCGCCCTGCTATGAGAACGTGGTATTAGCACACCTGATAGTCCAAGTTTGTGGGAAGCTAAGTTTTGCTCGGTATAAAGCCTAAAAACAATGTGTGTGTATAATTTTGATGAAATTTAGATTTGTCGTGGTGGCGCATTGGTTACGGACCCGCTTTGCAAGCACGTGGGTGTGGGTTCGAGCCTGGCAAGTACCAATGTGACTTTTTCAATGTCATATGTACTTTCTTAGTTAATCTAAGACACCACAGACTAACGGTAAAGGAAATCGCCAACACCACTGAGCTAGCGCGGTGATTAATGCTCAACCCTTCTCTGTTTGACAAGAGGCCTTTGCCCTGCAGTGGGACAATTACAGGATAAACATTTTTCGTTCGTGTCAGCGATAGTACCTCTAAAATGTTGCCCTATCAAATGCTTTGTGTAGCATCTTAATTGGTTGTTATGACCTAACCACAGAATAATAGCTCAAACTCTACTAATCCGATCGTAACAGATATAAAATTAGATAAACGCGCACAATTCATAACTATTATGAAACTACGAATCTTCCTAAAATAGTACATTCACATAGACAATTGTTTCCGACAGATTGTCCGATAAATCTTACGTAATTAAACGCAAGTTTAAATTATCACTATATTGTGATTTTTTGTGGCAGAGATGATGAACGTTTGGTCGTGTTATAATTGCCATACGTGACGCGTCAGCCTAGGTCAGTACACCATTAATTATAACACTTCTTTTTTCTTTCCTTTTTTTAAAAAGAAAGAAGGAGACAGATTATAAACACTATCTTTTGTACCTACACTTGATTATTTTTTATTTTCGATAGGTACTACTAGCGTAAAATCGACATGTTAAAACCCTTGTATAATATTCAAGAAAAAAAAAAGACAAACTAAATAAACTACTTAGTTAATTAATTTAAAAAAGCTCTTTGGAGCTGTAAAAAAAAACATTTTATTTACAAACACAAAGTGGGCTCAGGTCTGAGGAGATTAAGTTGAAGGAGCTTCTTCTGTTCACGAGGCCTCATTTCTGAATTTCTGGTCAGAAGGGCAAAAGAAGGAATTAAAGAAATGACGGAGGCTTCATATGAACCCAACCGATTTAGTGCCTCAATGAATAATGGATCTTAGTTGACGACTTGATGTTAATATGGCGGCTGGATAAGATACCACGATTTCATTAAATAGTCAGACATTTTATAATGAGAGCCATTCTACAATCAGACCACATCTCCTATACACATATCCATGATGTGTAATACCATGTCAGAAGCGTAAGGGTGGATTAAACTCTGACACTAAGTTATTTAAAAGAAAAAGAAATTGTTTTTGCTAAAGACAAAAGGTTTGCTATCTCTGGTCTATGGTATTTGGGTTTTGTGAGAGGTAGGAAATAGACAATGTGATCGGTTTCCGGCAATAGAATGTAAAGAATTAAAGAAGATTGTTTTGATATTACGAGATAAGTAAACTTTTATGGGAATAAAAAGAAAATGATTGTATCAATGATTCAATAGTTTATTGTATTGTGAGAGTTACTTAGTGACCTGTTAATTATTTAAGCTATTATAAAGGGCTAGAAAAGTCTATTGTGTAATCGTACAGCGTGTACAAGAAAGGCTCATGTAATAAGGCTAATAACAGATATTGATATGAATAGGTATGTTATGTTTTGTAATCGTGAATAAGTAAGGTAGTTTAGTTGTTTTTATTTTTTGGTTTTTGTAAGGGTGAGTATTTGGGAGTGTCACCATGAGGGTGGCATATTTTTTTTTTAAAAACCCCCTATAATTAACAAAGAATAAAAAAATCGTGAATAATTGATGTGAAATATATTCAGTGCTTATTATATCTTATCAGTCCACGTGACTGTGATAAAAATAATTTATATATTTTAAAAACCTACGAAAAATCTATTTAGGGCGGGGGTGCACTATCGTAGCCAGCTTGGCGCCGACTTTCACTACGTGGGTTCATCGACCGAACGCCAAAAATAATGGCAGCGCGCGCGCATCTTACGTCATCACATTGCCGCGGTTTCCGCAACGCGCTATAAAGTTCTGCGGTTTATGCGCAGGCGACACTTTTAGTTTACGCAAGTGTGTGGTGACTGATGGCTGTGTTAAGTAGGTCGAAAGTGTGGACATTTTGTTAATAGTTTTCGAATGGTACTTAGTTAGTACCTAGTATGGTATTGAGGGCAAACGCTTACGCAGATCTGATGATTAGTGTTGGTAAAATATGATCGATTGTGGTCGATCAACTTCATTTATACAATATTGTTTGTATCTGATCGTATGCGCAAAGTAATTAAAGGAAAATAATTAAAAATGAAGTCTGTCTGTGATTTCGAAATGTACACAATATTATATAAATATATATAAATATTGATACGGCTTTACTCACGTATTGTATTCGGGGTAGGCCCGACTAGTTTCGAACTCAAACGGAGTCCATTATCAAGAGCGGGTGTATACGCGGCGGCGTCGCGGACCTCACTCCAACACAATATTTAATAAGGTTTTTTGTATGTTACCAGACCCAAAACACTTTCTATCAAATATTTTACTGTCCAGGCTTATGTGTTTGTTGCTTATTGTTTATGCTTAATTCCTAATTTGATTGAACTGATTCCGAATGTTCAGTCTGTCCCGGACGGCAAAAACGATACGCCTTAGTGGCCATTTATGAACTCTAGCATTTCAGTTCCATGGCCACTGCCAAGCGTATTTTTTTGTACGAAATACGCCTTAAACCAAGGAAAAACCAAAGTAGTGTCTACTGACTGTGACATTTTCCAATGGTAAGCCATTACGAATAAAATTGTATGGAGCCTCCGCCACTGCAAACTTCAACCATTTTTTGCAGCATTCCTTGATGGTATCAATAAAAGTAAAAGCTCACACATAGACGCTGTCATTAAATACGATAGATGTAGAATCCAAAGATAAACTGAAACAATAGAGAGAGCGAACCGACGCGCTCGGGTGCGCGTGCGCCGGTGATCGATTAATAATTGAAATCGAGATGGTAAATGACCAAGTGACGAATTGAGTTTGTTGGGTTTTCATGAGTTTTGTGTTTGTGGAAGGAACTTGAGAGGTGTTTAAATATCTCAGGAGTTATAATTACACATAGGTAATCCCGGGCAACTAAAAACTATTTTATTAATTTCACACAGAAACGTTTTTTCCCGTTTTTCATTCCCTACCAATTAGTAGGGAATTAAAAACAAGTAATGTCGGTGAACATAAAACGGAAAATGGAATGTAAAACTAGTTAAATAAATAAAAATAGTCTATGGTCCAACATCAAAAATCGTTTTTTACTTGTGACATTTTCCATTGATAGAATTGAAAATTGCAAAAAAATTGAAATTCGTATACGCATTTACGATTTTCGTATACGTATGAAACTCAAAATCGAGCCACTGTTAAGCAATTTTTTTTTGCTTTAGGGAACATTCGAAAACCAAATTTTAGTTTGTACTGTCTTGAATTTACTCTATAATCTTTGTCTGTGAGTAATTATCATGATTCCGTTCAATTAACTCCTATTATATCCAAGAATTCTTACAATAATAATTATAAAAAATAAGACAAAAATCACTATAGTCATTTCTTATTACCCGTTATGGACCAGAATAAATTACGAAATTGATTAAAACAAAGTAGCAAGGATAACGTGGTTACAATCATTAACCAAAACCAAATCCAACACTGTATAAATTCAAAGAAAAATCATCCGTAGGTAAGAAAGAATAGGGTGTATTGCAACTGTTTGGTTATGTTTGTAGATTTTTAATGACAAAACAGATTGGCATCGGACAGTGTGACAGATACGAAATGATGTTGCCAGTGTGAAAAATTAGTTTTGATTTCCTTAAAAAAATGGGTTTCCTCTTTTGTGGACGGTAAACTTTAAAACCTAGTGATTTGGGTCAATGTTATGTGGAAAAGTGTAAATTAAAAAAATAAACAAGAAATTGATGGATTTTTTTTTACAAAGCTTTCCTAAGGATTATCAGTTTTTTTTTTACTGGTACCAGTACGCACTGAGTACTTACAATCAATAAATCAGTCAATGCTGCCATACAATTGAAGGTGGGAGAGTACTTGAAGCTCCTTCTTAAAGGCTTAAAGCTTAACTGTTTATGACGAAGCCTTATCCAACAAATCAAAGAAGTAAATAATATCTTCTCAATAAACTTTCTCCATATTAAACAACCTATTCATTCTATTTTTGAAATTTCTAACACTCCCACATGACCTTCTCGTATATCCAACCGGATAACGTTCTTAATTCAAATTCAAGCTTCGAATAATTTTAAACCTTATTACAATGTGACGATTCGATTGTTATGTGGCTTTAGGGTTGTCTGTTGCCACACCTAAAAATTTAAAGTCCCTAGAGAAAGCAGTTTGAGATATACGTATAGTGTAGTGCTACTGAATTATCTGTTGTCGGAAAAAATTTGGACTAACCAAATTTTTAATAAAACAATTTTTTAACGGATTTTTGTCGCGACACTTCTATAAATTTATCAAATCCATAAGTTTCTTTACCTTACGTTCATAAATTTGTTGTTTTAAATGTGTAGTGCTCGCGAAAACCTAAGACATTCGAAAGAACCGATAAGTTAAGCACTATTCCAATTTAAATGTCATTAGCAACAGTACATAACTACTAAGCATTAGCAACAGTATTAACATTTTTAAATTAATGTCTTTCCTAAATTAAATAATATATGAACAGTCATTGCCTTTTCAGTAACAATATCAACTGTAAATTAACTAGAACTCTATCAATTTTCCTCCCTAGAAGCAATGATAATAAGACATAATTACCTCCAGTATTTATGACTTTAGTCAATCCGAAAATCCAACAAAATTTTTCCTCTAGCTGCCTTAATACAAATAAATTTATTCATCAGCCAACCCTCAAATATTCCGATGACGCATCAATGAATAGAATTCATTCGTGATTGAAGCGTTGACATCGACCCGACCTTGGCGAGGTAATCCGATGTGACCCGAACGTGTTCGGGTCAAGCTGTTCTAATCCGATATTTGAATATCGAATTACGAACGGTCGTTTGAAAAATTACTTTTCCTTTTGTTGTGAGACGATGGACGTACCTATGTTTATTTCTTTAGAAATTTAAAATTAATAAAAATGGTTTGAAAACTATAAAATAAATACATAGTACGATCAGATTCCAAGATCATGAGAATGTACCAGTATTGCCTTTTATGATATCCATTCGTTATTATAAGTTATATAGCCTATTTATCAACCAAATTTCTCAACAATCAAGAAAAAGTTTAATATTTTTATTACTCATACGAAGCAAGACTTAAGAGTAAAATTTTTTAAACTACAGAAAAATTCAATTACAAGCAGGATTTGAACCTGTACGTAAACAAATTACATTAGCTTATTTGCTTTATACCATGGCTCTTCGTTTGGAGCGTGATCGGTTAGCTCGAGGCCACCACACCCCTAATGGCCTTAACTGCTGAGAAGTCACCAAAGTCACACGCATCTTCCACCAATATCTTTTAAACGATTCCCGGATCATTTTTATGACCAACGCGTGGGATAGACCGCTAGAAATTACCCAGTCGCGAGAAACTCTTCTCTTCACAACCATAGGGTTGGCGGACGAGAAGAACTACGAGAGTCATTTAGCAAAGCGACTGGTGTATTTATCCTGGGAAGGTCAAATTCAATCCTGCTCGAAATAAAAAATTGTATTCGATAAATAAATTGTAGATTTCAAGAATCAGGAAGTATTTAATACTTTACTTATATTATGGCTTATAAATCTGATTTTTGAGATAAGATTAACATTGAAATCAGATTTTTCTTATTTTATTCTTTTTTATCTAAATGTTAATTCCTTATTTCCTGCTCTATCGAAATATGTGCGAAATAAAAAATATAATTTTATTTCATGCCAGTTTCATATAACTGTAAGAAAAGAGAAATGGGGTCACTTATCTTAATCAATTTGATCTTGAACAAATTTCTTGTTTGTCGACCGAGAGGTCAACCTTGATTCAGAGTGGAGTTTGCATTTTTATCAGAGAATTCCTATCAAGAGACCAAAGCTCGTTGACGGAAACTACCGACGAAAGCCGAATCATGAATTAGGGTTGTCAATTTTCATTCAACAAACATAAGAAATTCGCGAATTTTTATTCGGTCAATCACACAACGAAACAATCCTTAGTTGTTTTACACTCAATAGAAAACCTGCCATTATCGACAATTCCCTTCAACAATGATGCAAATCAGTGGCTACTGCACGTATTGCGATGCGTCGCGCGCGCAGGTTCAACAAACGCGTCACATTGTCATGCGCGGTGCATGCGGGCGCGTACGCACGGAGTCCTGCGGTATGTCAGTGCATCCCGTGTGATTCTAGCTAATCCACTGGACTTAGGCGTGGGAGTAATGGAAGGTGATAAAGTGACTCTGACTGTGAGAGACTTACATCCTTGATCCTCCCTAAAGTTTTGCAAATAACATTTACTCTAAATAGTTACACTCTTTTATTGGTAAGGTAATGTCATTCATATTCTGACTTTGAGAGCCGTACCTCCTCGCAAAGGAATAATCTCTAAAGTTTTGCAAATAACGTTTACTCTAAATACCTAGTTATATTCTTTTATTGCTAAGGTCCGAACTTTGCGTGAGAGTAATTCGATGTTCCTAGAAGTTCAGGGTTAATAATTGTATACTACGTAATTATTTATAAAACTAGGTGTTTGAAATGGCGCATAATATACGTTTTACTAGATTTCTTGTAATGCACTTCGTATAAGTTTCTAAGAAACGGATTCAATTTAAATAGCTAGTATTATGGAAGCTAGTGTTCACTCAGATTTTCTAGCAGGGTGGGCTTTTTGTGGTCGTTGTAGTTGTAGTTATAAGCACGTTTTACATTTAGATTTAACTTTTGTACTTTCATATTCATATATATTCTTGTATTAGTGCTGTTTCAGAAATTCAAAACTTTTTATTGTAGTAGTTGTTGATTATAATGCACGCGAATGAGAATCTTATACCTACATAGAATGAATAATCTGATAATTGAAAAAAAAAAAAATATAAATAAAAAAAAATAAAAAAAATTAAAGTCCTTTGAAAAGTTTTCCGAGACTTGACGGAGAAGTTTACTTCTCTATATACAGCAGGCATGATTACATAAAAATTTATTATAATCAAAATCACAGGACGCCAGACATGATTAACCAATCATCATGTTACGAACTTTACAACAAAAATTCAATTACCCACAAAAATTATTTAGTCATTGCGGAATACACGCGATGCGATGGCCAATTTTGTCAAATTTGACCGCAGCACTTGCGAAGCCGAATGTTGCTTGCAGCAACATAATGATACTCATTAAATATGCCAGTAATTGTTCTCAACATGCGAGATCGGAAACTGTACACATTAATTACGTTTTTGATGAAATCCGTTGCAAGGATGAGTCAGTAGTTTTCGTTGTAATATTAATGTATCAGCGAGATTTTGCCTTTTTGTTTTGAGAAACGTCATTGGGTACCGGTACTGTACAAATCTTCGAGGAATCGGAGCTCGATGATGACGTAAATTTTTCATTGAAGAGCAAAAACTCAGCTTGACTGGTTCTTTTCCTCCAAGCTAGGGAGATTAAGGCGTCTATTGCTTTAAACCGCTCTCTCGCTCGCACATATTATAAAATCACTGAATATACATAGTTATGAAATATCGCAAAAAAAAAACAGTTAAGGAGAACAACATGACAAAAATTTAGCCAAAAATTCATTTGAAGCAATTTTTACGTATGAAAACTTATTCCGATCAAACTGATATTTTTGCTGAAGCTTTGTAATGTTATTCTCCATAACTTGGAGAAAATGCCATCTGCAGTTAACTTTTACAGAATTACAGGACCCCGTGGCGTGGACTGAAAGTATTAGTTTAATGTTGAAACCTACTAGGTACCTCAGCAGTCAGCACCTTACAACAGGGGAGCAGTTTAGATTTATATTTAGTAAGTAAGAAAAAACAAACAAAACAAAAAGATTATATATTTATTATTTATTTTATTTATTTATTGATTTTTATAAAAGCAATAGATATAATTGTTTCTTTTATTTATTTATTTTTTTTTCCCTTCTTAACCTTCAATGATGGGAATGACGTTTGTTTAATTTTAGCCCTTTTTTTTAAAGAACAGCCCTTGACCTGCCCTCATATTGCACGAACTGTTAAAAACAGTTCCCACCTACCGCAAGTAAATAGGTGCGAACACAGACACCGATAAATCACTATTAGCTCGTCTAATAACCTCGTAGTACGTCCCGTTATCCCAAGCGATGACGGCGTAAGATTTATCATACATTCACGCCGCTTCCGGGACCAGGGTGAACAGCTACGAAGCTAATAACTCCTCCATTCGACCAGTGTTCGCGAATTAATGGTGGTAAAACGTGTTCACCGTTTATGCCTTTAGATGTTCAGAAATAATATGGCTGTGTCTGCATGATTTATTGGATGTGTTGATAGATATTTTATTGAAGAAGTTGCTTAAGTAAGTAATGTGATGATTCTAATTGCATTGCTCAAATATCCTGTAGATAGCCTACTGAAAGTGTGCTTATTAAATAGGAAATCTATATAGGAACACTCTAAATAGGACATCGGAAGTCAGTGGTGCTGATTCTCTTGTACATCCCGCTAAACTAATTTTAGTCTAACTATATCTCTTTCTAATAAACACCATAGAAAAAGGACAGCAAATTGAACTATCAAATTAGAGCTGTCAAATTAGTCTACGTTCTTGCAATTGACGTGAAATTAGACGAGACCGATGACATGCCGACTAAATTCTCGTTGATATCACGCAAATTGACTAGTTTGACAGCTCTAAAAATGTTCTATCTTTTTCTAATGATCTCTGTTAGATAAAGAGATAGTGAGCCTAAATTAGTTTAGAGCGTGTGCAAGAGAATTAGCACCAGTAATTAGTGATTACACTAGACTAAATAGAATCCTAAATAGGACAGACAACTTGCAGTCGTAAATAGAATTACATTGGGTAGCAAATGGATTACACTCACCTAAATCGTATACAATTTAGGAAGTAGTGCGGTCGGGGTACCTTCTAATTTAACTGCTCTAACTTCAATTACATCTTCCTATTTCCTAAATAGATTTTCTAAAAAATGAATTGTAATAACTGCGCGAAATACTACGTTGATGAAGTAAGTACTAGGTACTAAAATACTCTTCAACAAAGGACGTATAGTAGGAGTAGATACTGTTTTTTTGATGCAGCGGATATTACTGTTGACGCCCAAAAATCTAGTTTTAGATTCTTAATAAGATTAAATAAACTAGCTTCTAAGCTACACAGAAAAGACACAATCATGGAATTGTCACAGAGATGACTTTTCAAAAGATAAACATACATCCTTACTTCTCTCTATGTAACAATCCACTTACCGAACTCGTTTTAAAAGATCGCTGTCAAAACGCCAGCGTGTCATTACGATCGCGTGCGCAGACGCAGCTGTCGTCCAAAAACGAGATAAAAGACCAAAATATTCGACGCACGTAACACGTTGTGTGTTTTTGCGTGTAATTACAAAAGCTGGAGACGAGAGCGTTTTTTCTTTCTGTGGACACATCTTGATCTTCATGGATAGAGCTATATGAATTTGTCAATGTGTGGGTCAGTACAGTATTCATGTGTGTGAGACTATACTACGTTTTGAACTATAAGTGAAGAGTATAGGAGGCGCAATCCCCCTTAAAGACCTGCAAAGCATCTGCAGTGCTCCTGGTGATGGTTCTGGTATTGCGGATGCCTATGAGCGACGGTGATCATTTGCTATCAGGTCAACCGTCTATTTGAATGCCCCCCTTTTTTCATAAAAAAAAATAATCAATAAAAAAAAATCCTGCGTATAATGTTATATTGATCCTTTGCTCCATAAATGTATTTAAAAAAAAAATCTACAATTTCCAATACATTATTTATGCGAATTAAGATTGAGAAATTGCCTGTATTTTGTAGGCCTGTCGAAGTAGGTACAAGCACCTAGATTTATTTCCTTACTTTAAAACTTACGTAAACAACTAACAGGTCTTAAACCGCAGCCAAAACCCGACGCGATAAAAATCACAACTTTTCCCATAAACCACAAAAACTACGCAATAACCAGTCAAACCGCATATTTCCCAGTTTTCCCCACTTTTCCCTCGGTGAACAACCTCGCGTATGTGAAAATGACATAAAAATGCGTGTGCGCACTTTCGATCTCGGACTAGCTTCCGTTGATGAAGCAAGCTCACTTTTATTTTCTAATCGACTTTCGACGAGGCCCAATTATCTTAGAAATATATCTTAAAGATTAAGATTACAGATTTGTATCACGTTCAGTTTAGTTGTCGAGATTACTCTAACTAATATGGGTAAGGTCAGCGGTCATATCTAAGAAACAATCATGGACCTTATCTCAATTGGACTAAGTACCCATTTCCAATAAAACAAATACTCTCTGACGTGGTTTTGACTGTACGATAGCATCATGATAAGGGTGATTCAGAAATTAGTAGTAAAAAAACGACTTTAAATGGAGATTTAATCTCTCAAATGCTACCGCGAATTTGTTTATAGAAATCAAAGAATAATGATCATTACTACGTAAAGATGCGACACCCAACGCGCCCCGCCAGTTTATCTTACCCTTCGTCGAAGAAATGCTGATTTGTAGAAGCCCAAGTTATTTTAATAATACTTAACAATTTAAACGCCATGACGGACACATGGTGTCCGACAAACAATAGAATTTGCATTGTGTCTGCTGTCTGGCAGTCAAAGTGTTAATATCCTCGACTGACCGAATTTCGGACACAGCGGCAAATCTCAAAGGAGAATAGCACACTACGCAGGAGATATTGCAGTGCACAAGTGTGTGCGTAAACACAGGTGCACTCTCTATTCCCTCTCTCTCATAGTCCGAACGGCAATTCAACACTTCCGGACTTATGACCAAAAGCGCATGACCAAAAGTTTTACCATATGTAACATACGAACGTAACTCATAAAAAGTGAGTGGTACGCACCTCTGGACTTGGGTTGGTGGACCTCTGGCTTGCCAGTCAACGGTAATATCAGTAGTCTATCACGGCTCAATGGCTATCATGGCTCAACGACTCATTAAGACATGTGAAAAACAGCGAGTCTTATGTCTATAGTTAACTGTCTCTCAGTTGTTGTCACTTATCAGTCGCAAGCATGCGTAATCAAATAGACAGCTATTTTTCTGCAAAATTTACGCAAAATCAGTTCAGTAATCATAGTGAAAGCTTGACAAACGAACATAAACCATCACTTTCGCAATAAGTATTGACCCTGCCACCGTTTCGAGAAATGTCCAGTTACAATTAATTTTAACGTCCGATACCATCAATTCAGTTACGATAACTGACCGGTTATTGTGCTAATTACCCGCTGTTACTTATGATTGATGAGCTTTACTGAAACGTAGTTGAAAGTTTGCTAAGTAGTCAGCAGTAAAATATATCAATTATATAATTTTGTTTATCTGTTAATCAGGCAAACCATTGTATTTGTTCGATAGATGTCCAAAAAGAAGAAGGTTCTCAAACTCGTATAAGTTTTTTCTAATATTTTTTTGTTTGTACACCGAATACTTCGTGATTAGTGGGCCGATTTGAGTAGGTAATTTTCTATACTTATAAAATGGTAACGTGACTGACTGACAGACAACGCACAGCCTAAACCGGTGGACCTAGGGACTTGAAATTTTGAGACAATATTCTTTAAGTACCGTAGGGGTGCACTAAGGAAGGATTTTCTGAAATTCCCCCCCTAAGTAGGTAAAAAAGGGGGAAACAGGTTGTATGTAAATCCGTCATTCTTAACGTTAAATGTACGAAACTTGGTATTCAGCTTTTCGGTTGATAAATGAAAGGACGTGCATTGATTTTTTTTTTAAATCTACCCTTGAGTGGATAAAAAAGGGGGTGAAAGTTTGTATGGAAGATTTGTTATTTTTTAAGTTACAGATGTAAAAATGAGTATTAAACTTATGCGCTAAAAATAAGAAAGACGTGTATCAAAAAATTTGGATTTTTTTTCTCCTAAGGTGATATAAAAGGGGACTAAAATTTATAGTTATGAAAATATGTCATTAAACTTGATAATTAACTTTTCGGTTAACAAATAAGACGTGTTTTAGCTTTTTGATAACTCTACCCATTAGGGGGGAAGGGGGGGGGAATATTTTGTGTAAGAAATTTGGTATTAGTAAGAGAAGAGACATCAAAGTGGCATAACTATGCACGTATATCTCGATATTCAATCACTTTGGGGAGAAAATATACAAGATAAAAGTTTGAATGAAAATCTGCCATTTTCAAAGCTGAAGCCATGAAAATTAGCAGGTATACACGAGAACTGCTGGACCGATTTTTATGGTATTTGATTTGTTGGCTTAGTCTCCTTCTGTAATAGAAGAATCGAAGAAAAAAAAGGAATTATACCCCTTGGGTATGGTAGGGTATGGGTAGGGTAGGGTAGAGGTAGAGTAGAGTTAGGGTAGGAATAGAGGGGTAGGGTAGGGGTAGAGTAGAGTAGGGTAGAGGTAGAGTAGGGTAGGGTTGGAATAGAGGGGTAGGGTAGGGGTAGAGTAGAGTAGGGTAGAGGTAGAGTAGGGTAGAGTAGGGGTAGCGTAGGTTAGGGTAGGAGTAGAGTAGGGTAGGGTAGGGGTAGCGTAGGGTAGGGTAGGAGTAGAGTAGGGTAGGGTAGGGGTAGGGTAGGGGTAGAGTAGAGTAGGGTAGAGGTAGAGTAGGGTAGAGTAGGGGTAGCGTAGGGTAGGGTAGGAGTAGAGTAGGGTAGGGTAGGGGTAGCGTAGGGTAGGGTAGGAGTAGAGTAGGGTAGAGAATGGTAGGGTAGGGTAGAGTAGCGTAGGGTAGTGTAGGGTAGGGTAGAAAAAGCGTAGAGGTAACATAATCACGCGTACAAAGTCGCGCGGGGCAGCTAGTAAATTAATAAATTGTTTTTTAAATTTTACAGATACAGAAATGTTTTTACCTGTTTTGCTTATTAAATGAAATTATTTATGAAGAAACTCGCAAAATCAACTGAGTCGGGCGGGACCCGCCATCCCTGGCATGGCGTGCCGTGCCATCGCTTTACAAACTAAGATACCGAGTCCTGTCTGAGTCAGTTGTTTTGCGAGTTTCTTATTAAATCATTTCATTTAACACAATAGTTTCAAAAAATTAAGGAACGCACTTCACGCAGTTATAAGTTCTTTTGCCTGGATTAGGGTTTATTTTTACGCTTTTAAAGGCAGGTGCGTACCACCACAGACCACAATACCTACACTAGATGCGTTCATAATCAAACACAAGCCTATTCTATAATTATTATATTTATAAGGATCTTATCAAAACAACTCAATCAAAATTCAATTAAGACAAGGGTATTAGAAAGTATTATTTGCATATCTCACTGTCCTCAGATATGAATCTCAACCTCCATGGGTAACCTTCAAGAGCCGGAAGACTTAACTGATCTATTGTGGGTACTAGACGAGTAGGTAACGGTAATAGATTTGTTAGAAAATCGATTTTATTCCTATTATATTAAGGTGTTTATGACATTGATATGCCATGGACAGTGAATACCTTGGATACGGTGACTTGATTAAGTCTTCAGGAAATAACTTTTTCAGGTGTATCGACCTCATTGAGGAAGAGAAGGTCAATAGGTACCTAAAAAACCAAATCTTCATTGTATGGTTGATCAACAGCCTAGACCTGAAACCGGCCGTGGGTCTCTGAAATGGCTTTTTTCACCATTGAAAAATCTCAGGTATGCTGGTATCCTCATGATGTTTTCCCTCACCGTTTTTTCTAAAGTCTGTCTAGCGCAAGTCTAGTCTAAATCCAATGCGCACGCGCAAAGTAATAAGAGCGATAAAGCAGCCAATTCTTGAACTTTTACTCGAAGCTACTCGATCGCAACAAATTTTACACTTTTACTTTCGGTGACGGTTTAAAAACAATGATTTGGCAAGAAACGCTTTACTGACCCGCCACTGTACAATTTGTCGTCATAGAATAATGATTAGTGAAAATAAAAGAACGTACAAGTTAATGGACTTGTAGCATGAAGTAGTAAGTCATCCTTATCTTCCTGCCCTTGTCCTAATTTTATTTAGGGTCGGCGCAATAGGTTTCGTTCTTAAAACCATATTGCTAGGGGATTTGGATTATTTTTTTTAAAACAGCCTCCTGCCTGACGTCAACGTCCTTGGGAATATAGCAGTAACTTTTAACATGCAATTTGTAGGCTATACCTAGTACCTTTTAAAGCATTGTCCATAGGTACCAACCTACGTTAAGTCTATAGAGTAATGGTATAGGCATAAAACTTGACGCATGACGCATCTTGTTTAGTCTATGTACAATCACAGATAAGTGTGAACCGCGGAATCGTAGGTAATTGATCAAGAAATTAGAGAAGTTATCGAGTTTTTTTTTCACAACATATAATTCGGTGAGGGGACGCTGGGAACCCAATGATTCGACAGTAATCCATGAGAATTTATTAGGACTTAAAGCCATCAATTATTTATACTTTTTCTTTTTATTAAGTACTTAGTTTGCCATTGAAATATAATTGAACGGTGTGAACTGTCTGCAAGGCTATAGTTATTACCTATTTACTCTGTGGTAAAATATATTATTACATATTGTGCTCGGCTCTGTGGTACCGCGGTGAATGTTACGATCACTAAGGTTAAGCAGCGGTTGTTACAGTCAGTCTGTTGATGGGAGACCATTTTAAGCAGTTAATTTCTAGTATCTTTGTGTTTTGGTAGACGCGTTGACCAAAGGAAAGAAAATCCGAAGATATCCGAAAGATTTCGGTTTATCAACTGCAATCGTACGATGATGATGATTATGGAACCTGTGACGTAAATAAGAGTAATAATAAATATTTTAAGATATTATATATAAATATTTTAGACTGCCTCGTTGGTCTAGTGGTAGCAAGCGCGACTGCTGAGCACGAGGTCCTGGGTTCGATCCCCGGGTCGGGCAAAGTGTTATTGGGTTTTTCCATTAGGAAATTCTCAGTAGCAGCACGGAGTCTGGAATTGGCTCGCTCCCTATTACATGGGACATATTACACAGCCGGCGAAACGTGGGTGTACTGCACACCTCTGCCTACCCCCTCTGGGGAATACAGGCGTGAGTCTATAAATAAATAAATAAAAATAAAAATTTTTTTTTTTCAATTACCACGCTAGAAATAAAACATTCGTTAACTTTCAACAGAAATAAAGCGTTGATAGATGACACATCTATGTAAAGGAAAATAAGTTTATCCCGTTTCAAACTTAGATGGAGAGAAACCAATGTATGGAGATGGCATTACCTGACTGGACACATGCGTGCAGTGTAAGACGGTATTTACCTGGAACAAGAAAATAATAGATATTAATAACAATTAAAAAAAAACATAGGTGGTTGCAGATTCCTAACCACTTAATGGTCAGTACCTACATACATAGCCTCTATCAGTCCACAGATGGACGCAGGCCTCTTCTCACACATCATCTGCCTAGCCTTTTCCCAAATATGTTGGGGTCGGCTTCCAGTCTTACTGGATGCAACTGAATACCAGTGTTTTACATAGAGCGACTGCCTATCAGACCGCCACAACCCAGATACTAGGTTACACGGCCTTTTTTGTGCGCTCATTAGAAGGTGTTTGCCATTAATCGCCATGCTGGATAAGCGGGTTGGCGATCGCAGTAGCAATCCAATCTCAATTATCCAATCCAAACCAATCTCAATAGAGATATTATAGTGCACAAATGTGTGCGCAGACACAGGTACACTCTCTATTCCCTCACTCTCATAGTCCGATGGGACGGCAATCCGACACGACCAGAGATTAGGCGCGGGACCAACAGCTTAACGTGCTTTCCAAGGCACGGACCACGAACAGTGCAGCTCGAAACGATAATAAAATAACAAGGCGATAATCCCCGTTTTACACTAGTTTAATAGTGATAATTAAGTTAGAATACGCACAAAGTTACGAAAAGTCAAAGGCGGCTTGGGTTTGAACCAGAGACCTCTGACATGCCAGTCAACGGTTAAACCACTAAGCTATCACGATTCATGTTAGTATGAACTCAACAATTTATTTATTGACCATTCTGTAATAACTTCACAGCGGTATCGGGTCTTGTTGACAAATACACAACTTTCGCTGCGCGGTCGCAGGTGGCACGGCGGAAGCTCAGATTATAATCGCCTGCGGTGCTAATAAATAAATTATGTCTTTCAGTGTGTTGAGGCAGTTTAATTGAGAAAAGTATTGATGTATTGTTTCGATTTTGGAAAATTACTATTGTTATAGGTAATATTTATTTAAGCCTTTATTGTCACACTGCAGGGCAAAAGCCTCTCTTCCCTCTTTCCACTTGTCTCGGTCTAATGCTGAGACCATGAGTCCTACAGATGGGAGTCGAGTTCATCCCGCCACCTGCCGCGAAGACCTATACTGCTTTTTGGGACCCACTGCGTGGTCGTTTTTGCCCTTTGATCAACCGTCATACATCGAATCTAGCAGCTGAATGGCCTACCTACATCATCTAATATTTTGGAACGAAATATAGAGTACCTAATGTTATTCTGTAAATCTAAATATTAGAATGAGCAATTCTTGACTGACTCAAGTATACGAAAGTATACATAAAGATAGATCCTGACGGTGACTCTATTAATATTAATTACAATTAATAGAGAAAGAGATAGTGATAAAAACTAGTCTATAGTTTAAATCGAATCATAAACTAGCTATGAACCAAGTTTTATATAAATCAGTTCACTGTTTAATCTAAAAAGATAAACATACAAACTGATATTTATAATAGTAGAATTTCTCGTTGTAATAAATAGCTTCTAATATCTTTGCTTACTCTGCACCACACACTTAAACCACACTTAGATCCCACTTAATTGAACTGTGAAAATTATAATTAAACTAATATATATAAATGCTTAGATCGTTATATAAGTTATCCTTGGCCTAACAGCCAAGGCGGTTCCGTACAATTTAAATAAACAATAGTTAAATAAATCAGTTTGTTAATTAAAATCAAGACTGGTTAAGTGATTATTAAGAATTATTACTTATTGCTAGCTTAAATGTTAACGGTAACATAAATATAGATTTATATTGTTTTAAGGCATTACTTTGGCCTTGTTTATTGTATTCGGCGCAAGCGCAACCGTAAAGTTATTCTATTAAGATAAACTTTATCGCACGTGAGAGTTATCAAGTGTTTTAATGGTTTAATTAATTGGTAATACAGTAAATTAATAAGTGTTCAACAGCATATCTAAAACTCTGCCTATCCCTTTAGAAAATACAGGTGTCGCAAGAGTCTATATAAGTCACGCTGTTAAATGCAAGTTTTCCACATAATTATACTAATCCCTTAAAAGAAATCTAATTGCAGCTATTGGAAAGCGCATTCACATATCCGGCGACTTTCCTTTTCGTTGCGTGTGCGCACTGTATGAGCGGAAAAATATAATTAAGCGATCGCCATGTGTGGCGTATGGGGTAGCTGTTATTGAAGTGGGAAATGTACGATTATATATAATTATATGTTATTATCAATAGTCGAATAACTGTTCAAATATTCTGCAGTTCAAGTCAGGCGAAAATTTGAACTGAGTGCATTTGTATTTTATCTCTCTCTATGACCAATGACAATACTAGCTACTGTAGAAACCCCATCACTTCACAATTATAAACCATACTAATTCACTCTGGGTATTTAGTCAATACAATTTTGGGCACCCTCCTTTCTTGCCAATCAGATTTTTTTTAATACAGGCCGAAGCAGTAATGGACCTCAATCTATGTAAATATCATTCACTAATCAATAATGCAATAAAATCCATGTTGTAATGCTTTTGATAAAACTATGGTACTATGGTGTTCTTAATTGGTCCATAAGCAATAATATTTATAGCCATTTTAAAATAATCTAGCGTTCGATCGACTCTCAACGGTTAAGATTGCTATGAATGCGAAATATGAATTTTAAAATACGTATTTTATGGTCTCGTTTATAGATAGTGTATTAAAAGAGGTAGATTATAGCGCATTTATTTTAAATAAGATTGCAAAATTAGTGAGTTCGATTTTTAAGTTGAGCTTAGAAACGTAGCAAAGGAGTTTGGGCACTTACAGCATCAGTAGGAGTAGAAAATAGGTCTAAATATAGATCACTTTACCTTTACAGAGTTAGATGTAAAATCAGCGTTATAATATTTATATTATTTTTTTACCAAAAGGCTTTTATTTTGAACAATTTCCTAAATGAAATCATTTATTACAGCATTTTCAGAGTTTCGTAGGTTTATTTAGATTTATTTCTTAGTTTTCGTAATATACTTAATATTTTTTAAATTAAATCAAGCGGATTCTATTCTCGGATCATGTTTGAAAATCTATTAATGCAGTTTTTTCATCACAAAACATATTTTTACATTATATTTCTATATTTCTACATATATTTATCTATTTGGATATCTATTACCAGTTTTAATGATCATTATGACCCTTCTTAATGTATCACCTTGTAACTACTATAGCAATCGAAGCGGTCCTTATTCTCCACTCTTGCGCTTGTCTATTAACCCTGACTAATCTGTCGCCTCACTAAGAAGCATGCGCGAGAAAAAACGACCATATAATACCCGTACGATTCCTTTCTCGAATAATTCCTTATACGGACTATGTTCTTTCCCAGTAAAGACCTGAGGGCCACCGACGTATTTTTATAGATTACCAAATAAAGCCAAAGCTAAGATATAAAGGTAATTACAAAAAATCACGCGTCGGTTGTGGTCTTATTTAGGACACCGAGTTATATTTCTAGTATTATCGCTTTTCTTTACTCAAGGAGGCTTAGCCAAGTTGACTATCTACAATCGCTAACGCTATAGAAAACGAAAGAAATGTATAGGATTAGATTCTATTCGTTTGTTTTGACCACGTGACATAACTATAATCCTATACATTTCTTTCGTTTTCTATAGCGTTAGCGATTGTAGATAGTCAACTTGGCCAAGCCCCAAGGTATCAAGCGTTTGGTAGGATACAAGTAATATTGTACTAAGTACTCGGATTTTCGGAAGATCTGTGTTACCAATATTTGCATTTTCTAATCGGATTTTTAAAAAGGTCAGAATATTACGCATATTTTTTTTTATATTACTATTTGAGCGTAAAAAAACATAAAACATTAAAGACAATATTTCTAAATACTATACTGTGTCCCAATTTTGAGCAACTGAGCTGTTCCCGCCGCGCCCCACCTCGAACCAGCCTGCGATAGACGTTTTGGGGTATCGACAAACATTTGTCTAAAATAGTGTTGGTGTATAGCAAAAACTAATCTATCCTACTTCAACCTATTTATTTTTCTAACTAATACCTAAATATTTTTTAATCATCCAAGCCCGCTCCAAGACCACTTGACTAGTTTCTTAGAATAACTGTATTCCTCCAGGCTTGCGTAGGATAACACGTCTCACTTAATATTACTAAAACACACCTTCCAATTTAATATAAAAAAATATTTAATACCTACATCCAGTTAGTGACGAAATGTTAATGATACAAAAGTAGTATTACGGACGCTTCCTTCACCCAAACGTGTCTAAACACAGCAGCTATAAAAGAGATTTACGATTGACAGACACACGGACAAGTTACCGACATTTCGTAATACGAAAGCCGAATATTACTTAACAGTGAAATTTCGGCATTGATAGCATTCATGTTAAATTTCTATCAATTAATAGCTGTATTGTAAGTCAAGGGTTAAATAATTGTTTTTTTGTTTGATGATGAGTGTGCAGTTAATTATGGAAGGTTATACATTACGATTAAGTAGTTATTTAAGTGTTATCTAATATTTGAAATGAATAGCGCAATTAACAATTTTTTTGTGAACTTACTAGCTTTCGATTAAGCCTTTGAACGCTACGCGGGTCATAAATGACCCATGAGCATTGAGCATATTTTAACTATGCATTTAAATATTTTACATTATTAATAAAATAACCATCTTCATTTATACTTCGATTTATTTTACAAAATTTTCTCCCTAATGACAAAATTTCCCATACGTAGCAAATTCAAATATTTTTTTTTACAAAAAAGTATAATTAACTCTAAAAAGGTAGAAATAAAACAAAAAAAGAAACGCAAAAAATTGAGAACCTCCTTTTTCGGTCCTAAGTCGGTTAAAAGCAAGAACACATGTGTTTACTACTCTCTATGCGACTTAACCCAACATTTATCGTTAATCACAGCTTCACACCATGAACGTAGAGAATTAGTTCAATCTACAATTACCAGCAATATAATAATAAGACAGCTATTGAAAGTCGATTTCCTGTGAAAACCCATTGATGGCTTTCACGGTTTTCCTGCGTTTATCAACTTCCTTTACCAGAATGGGTGGAAAGTGGTGATTCATGGTGAAAAGTGGGCCATTAGCGGGTTCTGATGTACAGTTAGTGTTTGAGGGTTAAATATTATGTGGAAGGTTTTGTTTGAGCTGATGAGTGGTTAACGAATTAAGGCGCGGATACTCGGTAATCTGCTATCTCGCTCGCACATTGAAGATATAAAATCAATGAATTTAGTTATGTATGTCGCAACAAAGAAATTGGAGAACAAGATTATCGGAACTAGTGTCAAACGTAAAAATTTTATACTTAAAAATTCATTTGAAACTATTTTTATGTATGAAAACTTATTCCGATCAAACTGATATTCTCTATATTCTCTATTCTATCTTTGTAATGTCATTTTCCATAACTTGGTTTGTTGTGATATTTCGTAACTATATTCATTGGTTTTATATCTTCCATGTGCGAGCGAGATGGCAGATTAGCGAGTGACCGCGCCTTAAGGATTATGTAAAGAGGATGAACATTGAACAACATCTTATTCAATAATACAAGAGGCACTAACGGCCATTTTTAAGGTTTCGAAGTAAGCCAAGAACCCTTAGTTTCATTATATCCGTCTGTCTGTCATAGTTATTTTACTCGAAGGTTTTCTATGTTATAGAGCTAAAATTCGGTATGCATATATACATCTATAGCGACGATAAAGTTATGAGATCATTTTAAAATAATGCAAAAATTTGCACACGATGTCGCGGGAGTATTGTGATAATTTGATAGAAACCTATTGTTTGTGTAAACCTGACGCCGAGGCCGGCCTAGAAGAAAGAGGTGGCGGGATGACTTGGACGCCTATCGCGAGGACTGGTTCGAGGTGGCGCAGGAAAAAAGTACTTGGAAGGATATGGTAGAGGCCTTTGCTCAGCAGTAGGACACAGTAGGCTAAGAAAAAAAAAAAAAAAAGAAACCTGTTATTATTAAATAGGTAAGCAAGCGCGTCATTATTAGACTATAAACATTTCTATTGATGTCAATGTATTCGACATTCAATGACGCCGTTATCGAGTTCCAAATATTATAATTATTATCGACGAACAATCGCGTTGCTATGATAACCGTAGCCGTTTCAATTTCAATAACATTTATTGTTGATGCTACACATCGGTGGAACATTTTAGGACATACCTAATTTCAATTTAATGTCTGTCAAGAATAAGTCGGAGATTGGGAAAATAATGCTTTTCGCTCCATACGTATTAATGCAATAGATAATGGTACCTAAGTAGAAAAAAATGGTAAAAAAAAATTGGCAATATTATCTAGTCAAACTGAGTTTATGTCAATCAGGGTTTGCTGTCAACAAGGGTAACCAAATATTTTATACACTTACCGTATTTAAGTGCTATTAAACATTAGAATTGGAATCTTAACAAACCGTTTCTCCGTTATTAGACTCTCAATTCCAAATTACTAGCATATTATGGTAAGAATGACATGTGAACTCTAGTTACTGCCCATGTTTTGTGATCGATTCCAGGTTAAACATTATTATAATGTTCACATCAAAGAACAATGAATATAATATGGGTATTCCGTGCATCAGCATATCACCACGAGTAGAGTAGAGGCGTATAATAAAGTGATGGACGCGAATGTTGGGGCATTGTACCGAACGATAATAGCAATGACATTTGCGCTCGCCCTACTTAGCACAAACGTGGAGTTTAATCATATTTAAATATAGTATTATGAGTTATTTTATTGAGTGTCACTGTAACTGTGCTTCTTCTTGTCACCGCAAGCGAATGTCTGTTATAACATGACATATCATCCCGCCATTTTACCTACATGTCGCTACATAAATGAATCTACGGTACAGTAGGGTATGGTATTGTTATTGACATTAATTTCCAACCCTGGATTAATGGATTGTTCTAGAAAAATAAGGGTATTCGCTACAAAGTCGAAATCGATCGAAGTTAATCCACAGTAGAGATTAATTTTATTAGCGTCAATAATTGACAGTACACATATACATATAGTATAGTATATCTACATATACACAAAATTATCGACCGACGTCTACTGATCGAACTTCTTAAAGAAGGCCTTGAGTTTAGCAAAAGCTTGTTGCTTATAAATCAACAACACACAAATATTCTAATGCATAGGCATAGCAACCAAGATTGATAGGAATACCTAAATGGGACCTATGTAGAGTACGGGATCTATTTAGAGGAATTATGTACTAGGTACAAAGTATGTGCTAAAGGAAATCTGTAGAGGGGACTATCTCCCCCGATGTTACTGACGCCCGACGCCCATGCGAATATTGTTAATTATATGCTTAATTAAGTAGGTTTTTTCATGTGTGGTCATTTTCTCACGACCTTTTCCTTTGTAAGAGGTTGATAAAAACGTTAATATTCCTGCTTATTGTACGGAAACTATTTGTAGCGGACTTGTATTTATTATCACATCGTCTCTCGATAAATTTTATGAGATTTTTTATTAATTCCCCGAGGAGGTGAATAAATAGCAGAAAAATAATGACAGAAAAAGACAAACTGTCAATACATTACTTACATTGAATAATTGGTAAATTTATTATTTATTTATATTTTTTTTATTTAAACATATTATTTACATAAGTATATTTTTTATTATAAATTCTCGAAAAAACAAGTTAAGCCGTTGGCCTCGGCTGTCATAAAGATCTTTGACAGACGCTATAGAGAATCAGTAACCTCATAAAATCCTGGAAACTGATCTAACTTTAGAATATTGTATCCCTTTGGGTTGCGGAGGTAAGATAGGCAGTCGCTCCGTGGAAAACTGATGTTCAGCTGCATCTGGTTAGATTAGAAGCCGACCAACAAAGTTAGGGAATAATAAGGCTAGGATGAGGATGATGATAGCCACACTAGGTTTTTCTTATGTAGGTAACCCAGAGCGCAATAAATATTTGTGGATCACATAAATATTTTAATAGAACCCAGAACACCAAACAAGCTCAGAAGGTGAATTACCTAATCAGTACGCCAATCATCATGGAGCAAAAAAAATATCATGAAAGAACCGATAGATAGATAGTAATTGAATATCAAATTACGCATGCGTTGAAAAAAGATGTATAAAAAATATTTGTGTTTAGTTTACAATATAAAAAAGTGGATTAACAACCGTTGCCGTTGTTAGACGATCAGTTTAACAGGGTGTTAATGTGTAAACAATGTTACAGCACCCGGGTTCGAACCTGTGTGACTCAATGATACGTGAGCCAACTAATTATGTAACACTTTGCACCTGTTTATTAGGTAACTGTTACATCTGTTCTGTTTATGTTATTATGTTGTGTAATATAAATGTTAATTTTCAAGAATATTGAATGCGGTGTCGATAATACGAGTACCTAAAAGTTTTTGAAAGAGCATTATTTATTTATTTAATTTTATTTCTCGATAAAATAAATATTTCTTATTTTTATAGCAGCAATATAAACAGCGGAGGTCCGCTGGACTGTTTTATTTATAGCCTCTTGTAGTGGCGAAGGGTCAATTTAATTAGGGTTCCAGATGTAAAACCAGTGCCAAATACTTAACCTGTAGGTATTTAATAATAACCTGATCTGGAAATCCAGTGGATCCAGCCGTGGGACATACAACCGTGTTTTTATTTTCTTATCTATCTATATTTTCTAGTTTTGTGTTGTCATTTTATTGCTGTATTTTTATATTTCGTCCTTTTAGTGCCGTTCTAATAAATGTTTCTTAATTTCAAATTTTTGTTAGAGCTAAACCAGAGCCCAACCAGAGATAAACCAATGGCATAGTCAATAGAGCCTACTGCCTACTTTTAAAATAGGAAGCCGGTAGAAATAAAATTACATGGAGCCTTCGCCACTGGTCTTTTGTAATAAAATACAAATAAAAATCCACTACTATTTACTCAGCTTACAATAAACAACAGCTGTCATTATATTGCAACGAACCACCCAAGAAAATCCTGGCAATCACAAATGGCGACAAAAAAAAACAATTTATTCTTTTTTCAAAACTATAATTTCCCGCGCTTCCTGGGGAATCTTTTCAGCCAGTTTACGTTCAGGTATTAAACCCTAATAACTGGTTCTGATACCAAGGAACGCGGAATTGCTGACTTACGGACGGAATGTTCGTCAGACAGGAGATATAAATATCTATGTTTTTATGAGTCGCTATGTTGACAGAGAAATGTTGATATCATGTCAAAAGTACCTACAGATATTTGGACAAAATTTTAATACATATAAATTTATAGGCGTGACACCTACAATTTGTTTTTCTTCTTTCGTTAAAAAATCTAATAAAACGCGAACAAAATGGCGGCCATTCTATTTATTTGTTGCTTTCACATTATACATACATTTTTGTTTTAACTACTTCCTACTTACGTGTAAATGCATTTTTAATCCTTTAAAAAAACTTAATTGAATATCTAAATTAATAATTTATTTGTAGGTTAAACTAATTAAAGAATTATTTTCAAATTGTTAACACTTGCACGCCATTACTGGTATTTTTTTATTCATTATTCATAAATTATCTTATCTTCTCATCATATTTTTTATTACGTCATAATTAAATTGAAATTAATCAGGCCAAAAAAAATAGACAACGCCACAAATATTTTTCTAATCAATCCTACCTTTCTTAGCTCTGTACCCATAGTGGCATAATATATGAGTGTACTGGGCATTCCGAATTAGGCCGAGTGATGCCGAGCGACGCCGACGTTTCAGCTTTCGATCAAGACATAAAAATTAGTAGCTATTAACGAGACTTCTCAGTTTAGTTATGGACGTCACTAAATGCTAGACATAAAACTTAAATACCAGAGACATCACGTCGATAATGCCATAAAAATGTTATAAAACATAACGTGAAGTCTCAGGTTTCACAATATGAATTTTAATTTAATCGTTTTGTTTAAAGTTTCTTCATTAAACCAAAATTTAAAAAAAAAAAAAACGGTCATTTAGAAATTATAGTCTCATAAAAAAATCGTACCCTTCTCATAAGAAAAATCATTAATTTTCTCACAGTATTTAGAAAACTCAACACGTTTTCGATTCACACAAGTACAAATGAATGAGCGCTATTCAATTTTCCCATCGACCCATCCATTTTTCTGAATCCCACAATGTAACAATAGCGATATAAACGCAGCGATTTCCTTTAAATATAAAACTATAGGATTGGACCGCAGCATTACCGCGGTGCGCAGCATTCCTGCGCATCGCGGACGACACCAATTAACTGGGGGCGTGTCGCCGGCGCACTAAACCTGCGCCGATTTAGTGTTATGTGCGCAAACGCAGCCGTGCGCCGTTGCGGCTTGTGACATACGGCTGGGAAAGCAAGCAAATAGAAATTAAGTTCAGAGAGACACACATTGGCCTACACAAGCTTCTGTTTATGGGAAAATAGCTGTCACTATTGGAATTTAACACTGCACATGTTTTAATGGGCAGTTAAGTGTTAATACGCTACACACTTTAACCTAGGCAAGAGCTTTGACCAATGGCCTTAGCGGTTTTATTAAATATAGGACAGTTTTACGTGTATTAAAAGGTTTAACGATCGGTTTACTGCGCTAAGGGCATCTAATAAAAAGGAAATCATGTTTCTTTTATTAGGACAAAAGCCCTCCGCAGTTAATAGTTATACCTACTTACTATAGGACTTTTCACTTGAACCCACATTACCTCCATTTGTAATAGAAGAAACATACATACCGACATATAGTCGAGGAATCATAGAAATCCCTTCCAATATCTTTGCTAGGACCCTTAACGAAAGAAACTTAGGAAATATAAAGTTTTAAAGTTAAAAGATAAATAAAAAACTAACCTGTAACTTTTCCATTATAGGGCAAAAAGACCTCTTTTCATACAGAAAAGGATCAAGCATAGATCAACACGCTAGCTCACTGTTGGCGATTTATACTATTAAGTCCAGGTTTCCTCACAAGTTGTTAGTTAAAATTGTATTTATTCAATTAGACTAAATATTATTTTGAATGGTTTAAGACATTATTTCAAATTTTGATATGTCGGGGGCCTAGAGTTGCCAGGTATTTCTTTCAGAAACTCGGTACATGTACTAAAATTTAATAAAAAATCGGGGCAAAGCATTTTGCCGCGGGACAACATGAAATAAAAAGCTAAGAAAATGGAAAGATACTTATTTCAATTCACTTTAGGCCAACTCAATTTAAACCAATTAAAATATTGAGATAGGTTTTCGAAATAAGGGATAAAAATGAGTATTCAGTGAAATATTACTCTTTGATTATTTTGTTTATTTGTCTAACTAAAATTATCATAATGCGGGACACATACCAGTCTGGCGGATCATAAAAATCACCTGTTTCGTGGGACGTCCCGCTAAAATCGAGAACTTGGCAACGCTACCATCATCTGCCTAGCCTTTTTCCCCACTATGTTGGGGTCGGCTTCCAGTGTTACCGGATGCAGCTGAGTACCAGTGTTTTACATGGAGCGATTGCCTATCAGACCTCCACAACCCAGATACTGGGTTACACGATACCCCTTGGTAAGACTGGTTGCCAGACATTCGGGCTTCTGACTACCCGTAACGATTGTCAAAGAACTTGGCAACGCTACCATTGTGTCATTAATTTTGCTCTACATTTATCCCGGCCGTGTGTCCGCTCTACTCCATTTCTTCGTGGTAATTGAGGGTGCATCAACCACTTCCTGGTTTTCTTCCATAATAGGAGAGCAAGCCGGGTTGAGTCGTAGAAAAAATAAATTAGCATTTAGCTCGCGTGCGTTCAGATATGGGGAATATTAATGAACTTATGTATTTCTTATATCGGCTACGTTCTTTTTTTGTGGCCCCCATACGTGTGGTAGTTATGTGAACGGGAAATAATAATGTAAGAAAGAAGTTTTGTTGGGTTTATTTTTAAAATTAAAACAATATTTTTTTTAATTTATAATACCTATGTACTTTTTCTCTGCGTACCTACATTTTATTTATTTTCTTGCTCCATTATTTTTTACAAAAATAAAACTTTTTTTTTTCAATATTTTGTTTTTTATAATGAAAAAGGTACATACCTATATGTTTCATAGCGAATTAACCTAATGGTTGTGGTCTATTATTATATGGAGTACAATTGCTTTTAAGATGGCTATTCACTCTTGATTCGAAACTTCGCAAATTATAATGTTTCCAGGGAACCCAGACGCCGCACGCCGGAAAGTTATTTCATATGTATCATAGGATAGATATGTGTCATGTAGTAGTGTTGTGTAGAAGTATGGATACTACTAGCACAGAATACTACTATAGCGTGGACGTTATACCGAGACAAAAAAGCATACTAATCGTTAATTTCATAAAAATTATTCATTCAACGCTTAATAGAGTAACGAACTGCTGAGAGAATTCTAAACAAACTCCTAAATAAAGCAATTATAAAAAAACATCATACTGAATTTAATGAATCATTTTAACAACATGCGTGCATGATAAATATCACGGATTTTAGCGACTTTGTATCACGGAATTAATCGCATTAAAAAACTTAATCTTAACCTTATCGATTCCATGTATAGATCGATCAAACGAGGAGCGTGATCCGATGTCGGAATTGCATTAAAATAATTATTATTTATTATTTTCATAATTGGTATTGGTTTGATATAAATCCTGTATAATAAAAAAGTTAAAAACATGGCGAATTTGTTTTTGTCTATCCTTTTGTTTTTTGATGTATTTTGTTTCTTCGTGCGTTTGAGAGAAAAAACTAAATTAAGAAACTTCTTTCTTTTTTCTTTCTACGTCTTTGCATCTGTATGAAAATTTCGAGTAAACACGTGTGTTTTACATTTTACAATTTTATTATTTTTTTGGTGTGTGTGTGCGCCAGGTTCATACTACAATCACACAATTAAAATTTGTATCTGGCAGCGAGTTATGCGATTATTATAACACATAGGTATAATTGCATTAGATAAATTAGGAAGTTAATGCATTTCAGAATCGGATACTACATTTTTGTATCATATAACAGTTCAAAAATTTCCGTAAAAAGAAAAAATCGATTATGATCCGGATAACATAGTAGAAAACACTAACACTATTACTTAGCACTATGTTATCCCCATAACTTAACTTCTTACCCATTGCTTTCCCCATAGCTTAACCACCATGAAAACAACAATAAACTCCTGCCATTACGAGTAAAATTACATAAAAATATCTCGGTAAACGACAAACAACTGAGTTTCCTAGCACGAAAATTGCAGTGTAATACATATAGTTTATTCTGTCTGTTTGTCTGTCGGCGTCAGCGTGCGGTTGAAGTTCCGCATTGCGCCCGCGCTCACGCTACACACAATTTTGTTTGTGTTAAGGACCGTGTACATTGTTGTTTTTGAGTAATTTGTTGATTAGAAACCGTGCTGAAGATTATATTTTAAATTTGTTTTATTTTACTTGTGATAAAAAATTATTATTAAAAAAAAATCAAACTTAACCACTTGATGAAGGAACAAGTAAAAATATAAGTATCAAACTAATCCTACGATCAACAAATAGAATGACATAACTATTGTGCGCAGAAGCATAATACTACTTAAAACAAACGAGTTGTAAAAGGCACTTAAAAAGAAAATTAACATAATTATAAACAAAAATACCATCCAATCAATAGAAAGCTGTTAATTTGCATCGCAACAAGGTGAAACTGCGCTCGCGCTCTGATAACGCGTCACGCTGCGCGCGCGCAGCTTTTGTAACTATATCACATGTCCCACTGTTTTCTATTACTGTGTTGTTTGGATTGATTTATTCTACGTAATTATTGTGATTGTGGGTAAAAGTATACCAATAGTAACTGCCGTTGAAAAAATATTGCAGCAACGTAGCTCAGTGGAAGAATTTTCTACTGTATCTAGGCTGCAGTTATACAATTATAATTTCACAATACCAATACATCAGTCATATAAATATTTGTCTTGTACTGGTATCAAATCCGCGATACCAAGGGCACAAAGCGAATCGCTTAGCCGCTACCTACACCGATCGTGTCATTAAATAAACCGAGTAGAAAATATCTAAATTAATATGTGAAGCGAAAAGTTTGGAACCCCTTTTTAAGAATATGGCGCGTACAGAGCAGTGTAAGAATTAGCATAGATAAATTAGCATAGGATGTAGAAGAAGTACAGACAGCTAAAATTGATAAAAAATATTAATGTATTTTGACCACTAACTGACAGTCAGTCCACTCCAAAGAGTCCAAGGAGTCGTGATAGCCTAGTGGTGGTGCACGTTCACTGGCAAGTCAATGGTCTCGGGTTCTCTGACTTTTCGTAAGTTATGTGCGTTTTAAGAATTAATTATCACTCTCCGTGTCTCGGACAGCACGTTAAGCTGTTGGCCCCGGCTGTCAATTGTTTGACAGTCGTTACGGGTAGTCAGAAGCCCGAAAGTCTGACAACCAGTCTTACCAAGGGGTATCGTGTAACCCAGTATCTGGGTGGTGGAGGTCTGATAGGCAGTCGCTTCATGTAAAACACTGGTATTCAGCTGCATCCGGTAAGACTGGAAGCCGACCCCAACATAGTTGGGAAAAGGCTAGGCAGATGACTGACAGTCAGCCCACTGAAGAGATCTTTTTAGTCATGTGTAGAGATTAGAGAAAAGCGTTTTTTCGCATACTCTGTTGCACGTAATGGTGTATAATGATACCGTGGTGTTGTATGACCTATTCCTTCAAGAACATCATAACACTACGTCACACAGAAGTCGCCAGCGCAGCGTTATCAGCCAGTTACATCACTGTTGCATCACGTCGCATTCGTGAAGCCTGCTAATGCGCACATTATTTATGCATTAAAGGATATCATTAAAACAACATCAGCTGCCGACGACCCTTACGATGTTACAACTTGTTTTGTTGAGGTGTGAGTATACTGGGGTGTTTGCAATGCTGTCATACGTAATAGATGTCGCTACTTCCCATAAAAGTCCATATCTATTCCTATACGTCCATGTCATATCTAGGGGTATACCTTGATTTTTAAAAATCTTGGATAACATTATTGCAATTTCCGTAAGGATCTCAAATTTTTAAATCCTAAGAGTATTTGTTTAATATTTTTTTGCTTTATGCTGAAACATCTATCTTAGCTATATTTCCAAATATCAATTTTTTAAAAAGTAGCTTTAATATTTTAAGAAAAAGTACCCAGTCTACCCAAGCCTTTATCTCTCGTATAACTAAAGATAGCAAGTGCAAGTAATTTTTAATGTTACCACCTTCACCGTGTATGAAGTATGTATGAAAAACACGATCAAAATGTATGGAAAACAAGTCGAGTGTCTCGTGCTCTCGCAGATGTCAATGTTAAATAACTCAAATATACTCGTATTATGGCTTGAAGAATGACTTCGTTAATTCGATCCTTTATTTTTTCGATTGCAACGGGACTGTTCACTCGTATGTATTTACGAGCAGTTGTTTTTTGCGAATGTTATTGAGTGAAATTTGTGATGCAGAAGTACTAGTTGCTACTACCTTGTTCAAGGGCATAGATAATAGCAGAAAATGCGAATAGAAAGAAAACGAGTGCAAACTCAACTTTCAAATGTTTAAATATATTATTAGTAGAGTTTGTGACACATGACACTTATGTATAATCATCAATACTTCATCCTCCTACCCTTTATTCCTAATCTTTGTTGGGGTCGCCTTCTAATCTAACTAGATGCAGCAGAATATTCAGTCTACGAGGCTCCGCATTCCAAAGGGATGCAATATTCTAAAGTTTGATCAGTTATTAGGATTTCATCAAGGTACGACTCCCTATATCGACTGTTAATCTTCATGATAGCTGGGGCTAAAGGGAAAATTCAGAGGTACGAACAGAACGGACCCACTACTGGCCAAAAGCCTTATTACTCAGATGTGATGTGATGTGTAATTAGGTCATAATCTACCACGCTAACCTTTTTTTTACTGTTTAAAACGGGGGGAAACCTACAAAAAGCAGCCGGACTCCGAGAGAAGACTCCAGGGAATGTGATTCTTACCTCACTACAATCACCCCGGTGATCACCGTCAAAACACATGGAAGGAGATCCCGGGTTCCCTTAAGAGACCAGCTCCAAAATCTCTCTTATGCAACGTCTATTAGGTAGAGCGTAAGTTTATTTAATTGCAATAAGTTAACTAGAACTAAAATATAAACCCTTTAATTCCTACGTGGGTATATAAAGCCCAGTTCATTTTGTCGTTGGTGGCGCTATTAAAGGCAAATCCCAGACTAATAAAACGACCACATGTGTTGTATTAACGATTCTCACATTAAAACCGAACTTACCTGTCAAACTGACGTTTATGCAGCAGTAACTAGATTAGAAACTAGTAAATGTAAACATCAAATATTATTTATACTATTTTAAAGCGCTAGAAATTTTAAGGGCTTACCTATATACGGGGTTAATTTAAATACACCGAAAACCTGATAAGGAGTCATTAAACTCATCTTATGAACAACTTTTACAATAGGATAAAATCTAAAGCGCGAAAAAATAACAACTGCGTCATAGGTACATTTTTAATTACATGACTATTTCAATATGGAACAGTTAATTTTATTCGCGATTTCAGAGTTGATCCCATAGTAAAAGTTGTTCATAATGATGAGTTTAATGACCCCTTTTTAAGTTGTCGGTGTCTTAAATGAAACCCTGTATATATTCGTTTCAGTAATACTCGTAACTCTGATGCAGCATCAGCTAAGAAAGGCTCCATTTTATGGCCTCACACATCCAGAAACATCTTGTTTCCTTTTTTTCCGTTCGAGGTTGCAAATAAAACATTTCCCTTTCTTTCTTTTCTTTCTATGACTTAAGTTAAATTAGAAATAGTTTTGAAAGAAGTCAAACTTCTCTTTTATTTGAAAATCTTTGATCAAATGGACAATGGACACAGTACAAAATTACTGCCTCCATTTCACTGGATTATGATTGTAATCGAGTACTTCTATAACACCCCTCTATTTGCGTCGGCGGTTAAAAAAATTAACGCCTTAAATATTCTTCATCACAGAAAATACCTCATGGTATAATCTGCTGGAACATAGAAAACTAGTATTTAAACTAAGTAAGCTAAGTCATCTTAATCAGAGTGTTTATCTGGAATGCAAGTAGAATCGTTCCTAGATCTGCTTGATAAGTATTAAGTTACCTGGAGAAAGTTAGGCCCTACTTTAATTAACTAATGATTAACTTGGAGACGCGAAAATAGGTAGTTCTCTCTTGATTACTGTGAAAACTTAGATAATTCTATCACAAACAGGATTCGTTAAGCTGCGATCTTCTTGGTAGGTAGGTATACAGCATCGGCGTTTGCAAAAATGTGGAATGCATGGAACCAACATATATTGCAAAAAAAAAACATACAACAGCTTCTCAACCATGTATTAGGTATGACAGTTGACTGGGAAGTCAGAGGTTTTGGGATCTAAGCCAATGCACGTTGGCACGCACCTCTGTCTGCATTTTCGGTAGTTATGTGCGTGTTATACTCGTAACTTAATTTTTAATCACCTGCTCTGTGCCTCGGAAAGCATGTTAAGCTGTTGGCCCCGGCTGTCGTGAAGATAGCGGTCGATATAGGGAGTCAGTATCCACATAACATCCTGATAACTGATCTGAACTTTAGAATATCATATCCTTTTGGCGAGCAGGAGTCAGAAAGGCAAAAATTGCCAAAATTTTATTCGTGGACTACTAAGATATCATTATTAAATACACCAAATAGGCATTAAAATACGACTGTCCATTCTCCTTACCATAATCTATGTCATTACCACGCAATAATGATTCAGGTCATAAATGCTGACAAAACCGCAATATCGAGAAATCGGTTATCGATTTCTTAGTTATTAAAGTCTGTTTAATTTATATCGATAGTCAGTTCCAAAGCCAAGCGGAAAAATTGTACTTCAGGAAAATCCACTTCAAAGCGTACCATATAAAGTTGAATTTCTTTTAATCTATCCTTTAAAAGTTCTAGTTATTTTAAAATTAACTTAATTTCTGCGTCATCAGAGTAGATATTTGTGTAAATAAAAAATACTATATTACTCTTGGACTCTTGGTTGCGCAGTCGATGATGATAGAGATGAAAGATTTCTATAGAGTTGTAGTATTAAAAAAAAAAAACTGATTTATGGGACAGAAACATGTGATGTATGAAGGAAGATGATGTTGTGGAGGACAATTGTCATCGCCAGATAAAAAGAAATGTCATTAAAATGCATATGAATGACGTTTACGAGCGTCAAGTGTGAAGCCTGTCATGAAAAAAATTAAATCAGATATTGAAATTTAATATTTTAGACGCGGGGACTGGTAAATGTAATAATAATTATTATGCTATTTATGCTATCATAATACAGTCACAGACATAAAGTCATGGCCGAAATCGGATCATCTTTTGTTGCTGACCGTACTAAATATTTTAAAATAATTCCAAACTATAAACTTAAGTTATGTAATTTCTTTTAGTTCAATTTTGCTCTGCGCAAAGTGCAAATTAGGTTTTTAAAATACCTTATAGCTTGCTACTAAGCCTGTTTGAAAGTCACAAGGTATGTTACATTGTTGCATGTGCTTACGAATGTGTGCTTACGAGCTTACGAAGCTTAGTCACTCCAAGAAAACTAGAGACAGTTTATAAGTATTGAAGACTAGTTAGTTCTAGATCCAGTCCTGTCCTGTTTCCCATAAATAAATGGTAGATCGATACAAATTATACTAGCACGGTTGCTTCATAACGCTGTCTAGATAACGTTGATGGAAATCCGGTGCTGTAGAGTAAGCTAAGCTGGCTTTTGAAGCGTAGCGAAATTTAGTGTTAAAAGTATTTTTCATATTATTCTGAACTTACTTATCACCTGCTCCGTGCCTCGGAAAGCACGTTAAGCCGTTGGCTCGGGTTGTCATGAAGATCTAGACAGTCGAATAGGGAGTCAGTGCCCTCATAAAATTCTGACAACTGATATACCTTAGAATATCGTATCCCTTTGGGTCCGTAGAAAACGGATATTCAGCTGCATCTGGTTAGATTAGAAGCCGTCCAACAAAGTTTAGGAATAATAAGGCTAGGAGGATGATGGTATTTTGCTAATATTTAAATAGTGACTACTTCCATCGACACACTATTGACACTCCATTGAAGCGTTTGTTAATTATCAGACTTGGGTTCCGAGATAGTAGTCTACACAATAAATGATCGCATAGCTTCAACTGGAGTACAATTCTTTACAAGCCGTGTAGTGAGCACACCACTCCTTAGTTGCTCAATGCTTCTAGTTCGAAAATAAGCACATTTTAATATCATAACCTCTGGTCGTGACTGGTGCAATCCTAAGCTACCTCCCTTTCTTGAATATCGCGATAAAAAGGGACAGAGATATGTAATATAATATTTTGGAGTATAGTAGAGCCAACAAACTAGGTTTTTATTTTTATTTATTTGTTTTAAATACCGAACGTTCGGCCAATTTCGGCGTTCGGCCAAAACTCAACTTTTGTTGTTAACCGTACCTACAAAATATTTAAGAAAGAATTTTGCTATTTCAAAGCATGATAATTTTTCTTTGAGAGCACTTTTCCGGTGCGGAAATGTAGTGATGGTCGCAGGTTCGATTACCGCGAGACAAATATTTGTTTGACCTACAGGTTGTTTGTTCCGAGTAGGTACTTGAGTAGGTGTTCGTGTACAAACTTCCTGTACTCGCGTGATTTATGTATGAAATGATACCTACATGTAGAATATCCAACCTAAACGAAAAATTGCAATATGTATGACTTTTTAAAATAGTTTCAAAGATGATGAAAAGACTGATGAAGGCTCGGTTCTCTTACCAGCCCTTGCAGTTGATACTTCTAGGAAATAGCTCAAGGCGCCGGCGCCGCTTCGTGCAAATCTGCTAACTTTAATGTGCGATCATTAAAGTGAAGATTTAAAATGAATGAAAAATGAACTAAACCTAACTAAAATGAACTAACTAGCTTATATATGAATTACGTATGTGTTACGTATTAAGTAGTAGTACACCACAGACTACCCGCGAAATAGCCTCTTTCTCGCAAATCCTTCCAAAGGTTGTCTGTGAGATCGCTTTTAGCGATAAGACCGCCCATTGTACAGTCAACAGCAAAAGTAGATGATCAAAATCAGAAATTCAATACTAATGAACGGAGTTCGCGTTAGAACTGTGTGGCGTCGAAGTGATCCAAAAGTATGTGATTGTAAGTTATACCAAACATTTACTAATAGTACAGCTGCCATATATTGCGCAAACTCCGTTCACTAGTATTGAAATTCTGATTTTGATCATCTACTTTTGCTGTTGACTGTACCTACCTGTTAATATGTTATCATTACTTAAATTTGTTGTATGGTGTACAATAAAGTTTATTCTATCTATCTATCTATCTAAACCAATTGAAGGAGACACACAATACAAATTTTCAGCTTGATCGAAACATGTTTTCAAATAAAAAAATTGCTTTTAATTATAATTTTTTTATGCCATTTCTATGTCCAACAAAATAAAATAACAAATGTATAATGCACAACATTTATTGTTGTTTTGGTATAGAGTGCGCTAGTCGTATTTTACAATATAACTGAAAATAATCCGTCATATCATAAACTTCTTTTATCCATTCACAATCTGTTTACAAACGACATTTTATCCTAACTATAGGTAACGGTCTTACAATTTTACGTTGACATATACATTATTTCCTAAGGTTCACGCTTCTTAAACCACAAAAGATTTCTAAATCGAAAATTCAATTTGACAATTGGCTTTTTTGTACTTTTATCCAAAGTATTGTACAATTAGGGTTGCCAATCCTACTATATAATAGTATCCTACTGTATTCAAGGCCTGTCTACTATATTTATAAAAAAATATACAGGGTTATTTGTAAAACACCAGCATCCTTAAAAGGGGTCATTAAACTCATCATTATGAACAACTTTTACTATGGGACCGACCCTGAAATCCAAAAAAAAAATCATCTGTTCCATAAATTTTGTTGAGTTATGTGAACATAAATGTATGGAACAGCAGATTTTTTATTATTAATTTTATTAATCAAGGCACAAATCTGTAAAAAAATATTATTTTAAGAAATAAATATTTTAAAACCTAGTTACATTTTTGTCAGATTTTCGCTATCCACTATCTATTTTTCCCAGAAATAGAGTTGGCAACCCTACGTACAATATTTGTGTCATATTGGCCTATTGTGTTATCTAGACGTGGACATCTTGTTAAGCTGTTCCGCGCCGTTTCCGTTGGGTGAATTTTTACGTAAACGAAAGATTTCAATAGCTAAGTACTGTTATACTACTAATATCTTTTGTGCGGTAGCTTGTATAATCTCTTTGTGTGGGTATTAGATTCGGGTTTACTTTCCTACTTACTACGTAACTGTCATGCTTGTATTTCTGGACTGGTTAAGCAGTATTGTAGGTTCTATTAGTACCTAAGAATGGCACAGTCTGAGCGGAGCGAGATAGTACCACCCTCTAATCTCGAATATTGGCGTATAATGGGATAAAAAGTACCCTAAGTATATATTAACCCAAGATTAATAAAGTTCTCAAACTTTCAAATTTAAAATATTATTACCTATAGTAGGATGCGAAAATGTGTTTGTCGTTTTCACTCAGCAAATAGGCAATAGATCACCATGATTTACTTAGATATAGTTTATGGGGCAGATAATGGCATTACCACTACTATACATTACTATAATATATACATTACTATAGTGGTACTAATTATCCCGGAAAAATGAGATCCATGGGAGACGAAGCCCGGAAAAGCTAGTACTATTTATTTATGAGACCTTAAACCGTTGTCCTTGTCAGTCATGAAGATCTTTCAGTCAAAATAGGAAGTCAGTACCCTCATAAAGTTCTGACAACTGATATAACTTTATTACTTTAGAATATCATATAACTTTGGGTTGCGGGGTTTGGATAGGCAGTCGCTCCGAAGAAAACTGATATTCAACTGCAGCTAGTTAGATTAGAAGCCGACCCTAACAAAAATTGGGAATATTAAGGCTAGGAAGATGATGATGAACTATGTAAATTATCGCAGTCGTTGCTGATCGTTTGCGAATGAATGACGTGGTAAGATGTCGTAAATTGTCTATAACACTTGGTTGCTCAATAAGAATAATATCGCACAATAAACTCATTGTATTTTATTATGTTGATCATAATCTATTGTTTTTATTATTGCGTAAGTACACAAGTAACAAGTAACAGATGGGTTATCTTGAGAAATTGCTAAATTCCACTGCAACGGTCAATCAATCTTGAATTGTGATTAATGCGATTATAGTTATCGGTGAGCGCAACGACTTCTAATTGTTCTGGTTGTGAAGGTTAAGTAGCGGTCAACGAAGTCAATTTTAGGATGGGTGGGCTTTAAGAAAAATGTTATATCTTATGTTAGGTACGTGTTATGATAAATTATCCTATTCGCATTATAATAATTTAGTAAGTGAGGAATTTTATGTCCCTTGTGTATTATTATCTACTAGCTTTTGCCCGCGCCGCGGCTTCACTTGTGGTACCTACTGTTACTGTCAGCCCATATCATCCCACTGCTGGGCAAAGGCCTCTCCCTCTTATTTCCACGTCTTTGGATTGAAAGCCAGTGTGGACTAATTACTATTGGTTCTATCCAATTCGTCACTCGCGTTAATTAAGAATTTAAAATTAAATCATGATTCGAAAGACAGTAGCGTCATCTATTATCATAAGAACGTTGTTGTTGTTTTTTTTGGGAATAGCACTTTTTTTCAGGAAGATGTCCTTTTTTGTATACACCTTTTTTTTGTGGCCGGGGGAGTCCGTTTCTATACACCTGACAACGTACGCAATTTTTCAGGATGATCGATTCAATGGTTTAGGCGTGAAAAGGTTACAAACAAACTTACTTTCGCCTTTATAATATTAAAGTTAGGATAATAGACTACAAACTCTACGGAATCGAACATAAAAAAGCGAAATTAAATACCGTATTAAACTTAAATAGTCACAAAACAGTTCACAAACCGTGACCCGTAACGGACGAAGTGGCATAACTTTAAAACTAACAAAAAAAAACTAAACAATAATAAAATTGCCACATAATTCTCTTTAAGCTACTTTTTTTTGCAATCGTTTATTCAATAAAGACTTAGTACTTTAGGTATATTGTTATAATGATTGAAAATATTAAGCGTAGAAATTTAAATTTGTATTTGATTGTTTATTGCCACATGTATTTTGTAAGTAGGGTTAATATTCTGTTCTTTTGAAAATTGAAATTAATTTGGACACAACTTTGCAAATAGGTTTTTTTTTTATTAGCCTATTTCATGGTTTACTGCTGTAAGCCCACATTATATGTGATATTTACTACATACACATAATAATTTATAATATACACAATAGTATGTAATAATAACATTGTGGAAGTTATTAATATTTGTCCTTATCTGTTAGAAAATGTTATAAAAATTCTATTCTAATTTAGAATTAGCAGATATTGCCGTAGACTGTAAAACAGATCCTTAGTATCTTATAAAAAAAATGTTTTTATATTGTATACTTACTAATTTAAAAAAATTGTGTAAGACAAGTGGAAGATTTTAATAAAAAATTTAAAAGCAACAATACCCTCCACCAAACATCTTAATTTATACTACCACATTATTAAGAAGTTACCTACATTTAGTGATGTTTTAATTACGAATACATTGCGCGCTTTTATAAAAGTAACATTGTAACAACATCAGAAAATAAACTCAACGTTGAACGTTTTAAAGCTTATCCAAGATCTTAACCAACAAGGGTTTATACTTTAAATATGACGTTTTAATTAAGTTGGCGTCAAAAATCGGCTTCTAAGTTACTTTTTATCAACTGGCAACCACTTGATAATATCTGAAAGCCATTACATATCTTAGGATGGGAAATAAATTCTTTGAAATATTATGTATATCTGTATCCCGATAGTTAATGATGATAAATATAATTATAAATGCTGAATAAATATTGTGCGTTTAATATTTATAAACAAAAATATAAAACAGGTTTTCTCTTAGTAGAGAATAATTGAATAGAAAAGTTTGATTTATAATCGATCGTATATAAAGACAAAGAAAAGTTGAATGATATTAAATATACAAGACAAAATGTATAATTCATGGAAATGCAAATAAGATATTTTTCCTACGTTCGATTCCCAGCGAGCAAATTGTTATTGTTATTAAAAACACAATCTATTATAATGACTTAGACCTTTTGAACTATAGTGTATGCAGTTATTAAGAATGATTTGAAACCTCTAAATTATTATAAAAACAGAAGCGACGTAATAAAAGGAAGTCGCTATTAAAAAACGCTTAGACGGACAGACGAACAGATGTTTATAATGGAAAAATTTGTTTCGGACTCATCTAATCGCTACTGTATATAAGTATGTATAAAAAAACTGACGCTTCTTCGCGTCCCTTCAATTTATTTTTCTGATTAAAATAGTGTCTAAAAATTTTTAATTTTATACTTGGCCGGTTTTCTCACGAGGGTCGAAAAAAATGGGTGAACAAAAAGGATTTGATTTTTGTCATTTGGGCGTCAAGACAGAAAACACTTTTTGACTCTTCTTCTTCTTCATCGTATAGTTGACGAACAACATGGTGTCAGAGTTTAAACCGAGTAATCTGAGTCGAAAACCGAGGTACGATAAATTTTATCAGCATGGCATACGAAGACGGCACTGGGTCGGCGATTCAGCTCATTGGAGCAGACATATACACCAGCTAAGGACCTAAGGCGCTAAAGTGGGCACTACAAGGACTCCTAATATCTGTATTGTATTACAAAAGTGCCCAAACTAGATTATTATCTACTCTGCCCAATTATTTGATTATATTCTACTATGTACTATAACCAGTCTTACCAAGGGGTATCGTGTAACCCAGTATCTGGGTTGAGGAGGTCTGATAGGAAGTCGCTCCCTGTAAAACACTGGTATTCAGCTGCATCCGGTAAGACTGGAAGCCGACCCCAACATAGTTGGGAAAAGGCTAGGCAGATGATGATTCTACTATGTACTATGCAATCGAATCGCCTGCAATCTGAAGCCTAAAAATTATAATTAGCTAATGATACAAATAAACCATTCTACACCTTAGGACACAGGAAGGTGATGTTGAAGGTCATGCAGTTAATGAGTACAGCAAAGGACATGTCTTTCAAGAAGGTCGGATGTATAAAAAGATGGATAGATTATTGATGGACATGATTTGGTTTTTGGTAAATGATTGGGTTTGTATATTGAATTCGTTTTCGCCTTCGAAGCAAATATTTGTATAATTGTACCAATAAAAATCGATTATGAGCAAGATTTGAACCTGCAAATTTTGCATAAGATACAAGTGGGATGATGATGATGTCCTTCCAGACGTATCCGTCGACGGCGACACCCTGTTATTTTTCGGACTGTTTTCGGGCATGTGCCCGAATGTGACTCGCAAAGCCGAATTTATTTATTTACAAGTAGGATACGACACTACCGTGTGAGAAGGTTACATATAGAAGATAATTTCTACAGCACGAGTCAACGACAAGTGAACATATAATTAAATACATGTGAAAATATAAAAATATGATTAAATCACTCAAATAAAGGAGAAATTGTAAAATGATTAATTGTAAGTTGCCGTTTCTGTTAAGGATTTTTTCATTACTTTTTATTTATAATTACATTTATATTTTTTTAAGGAGCTAGCGTGGTGATTAATACTCAATCTTTCTCTGTATCATTAGATGCCTTTGCCCTGCAGTAGGACAGTTACAAGCTGGTTTTTTTTTAACTATTTGTCAAACATTCTAACACAACAAAGGATATTATAAGGACGTTATCGATTAGAATTAAAAAAGATTGATTAACATATTGCACAGTTGTTAACGACCATGAAAATACGAAATGGCGAAAAAAAATCGACTAAAAACCTTGCAAACTATTTAATCAATTGATAAAAATCGCTTAATTTCCAAGTGTCCCAATCTGTAATCGAACTAAATCGATTCTACGCAAATAGATATTTCGAAAAGCTTTTCGAAAATCTCATTTACAATTTTACCGCATTGTTGTAACGTTCTTTCTGTCTTTCCTGCGTGATAAAAAAATGGAGTAAATATCCATTGCTTTCTATAGGCAGTCGTGCGTGCGATCCGCACTACTTTACTGCCGGTGTATAGAAAAATGCAGAAGAACCAGTGGTAATAGATGTTATAAACAGTTTGGTTACCGGCCTAGAAATAGAACCACCCCTACTCGTCCCGCGGGTGTCGTAAGAAGCGACTAAGGAAAAAATCCGGAAGATGGGCAGCAGCATTCTTCTGTGTAACAGCAATCATCTGCTACTGCGATCGCTAACCCGCTTACCCAGCGTGGCGATTATGGGCAAAAACCTCCAATGAGCGCACTAAAGTGGCGCGCATTAGGAGAGGCTTATGTTCAGCAGTGGACTAATATAGGCTGATGATGAATGGATGTTTCCTGTCAGTTGGCGCGTCCATTTTGTTTTTTTATACGTCTAAAGAGGCAAGCGGTTTGGTAAGCGATTATTGCTACATACAACCCTTTTGGGGATTATTGAATGGGGAATTAAGCCACCGATGCTCTGATTGATCTTACAAAACATTTTAGTATTAACAGTTATTTTTACCCGACTACAATAAAAGGAGGGTTATGATTTTAGCAGTCTTTGTATGTATGTAAGTTTGTTCATCTGTTCCCTCGTAGCTCCTAAACTATTTATTGTAATTCAAAAAATAACCAAATTTACAAAGTATACCCTTGGTAGAATAGTATTTACCTACAATACATTTAGGCCTCCGACTACAGAATTTTATTTCAAATCTAAGAAGCTTGTTTTTAGATTTTAAGTAGTCGGGTTTTCGTTTATAATCTATATTTTTACATCGATATTATTGTGGAGGAGGTGATTCAGCTGCTAGAGTCAACCCTTTCAGCTTACTCATCATTTCAGCCTACTGTTTCACACTAGCTGGAGCTGCGTCTCCATCTAAACATCTTTTGTAGTATACATAATTATGTAAACAAAGTGTCTGAATATGTAGGTACGCGGACTAAACCTTCTGAATTATTTTCTATGGTGGACTGCGGTTGTGACTGAATCCCGCAATCTGAACGACTAGAAAGTCGTCTATGACATTAATAATATCATTTTAAATATTTTTAAGTACCAGGCCCGACCCGTATCAATGAAAAACGTTATTTTCTGTATTTCTATAACTTGTCACCGAACGAAACCGTGTGCAACGAAATATTATTCAAAACTACTAAAAAGTTTTGCGAGCTTGAAGATTTGTATGCAAATGCTAAAAAAACCTACATCCTCTAAGAATTTATTTAAGAATATCCATCAATCGTATAAAAGGAGAAGTGTAGTTCCTCTGTGCGCAAATATTCACATCCTCGCGCAAAAAAACAACAAAACTATGCAAATAAATCTTAATTTTTATAAGCTCTCAATAAAAAGAGACTTTTAAGGCAACCGCGACGTATCGACATATCCGATTAAAGGAGTTTTTTTTTTACTAAACGCATTAGACCCTAATCGAGTTTCGCGGAACATCCATATTTATTGCGCTCGTAAACACTATTATCCTTGCCCCATGGCGGGTGGGGCAAAATAATAAAGTGTATGGCATTTTTCAAAGGTTCTTTATTCTATTTTTGGTTGTTGCTGACCAGACTGGGAGGAGACAGGATAAAGATTTCAAGTCTGGGTTGGATATTCGTATGTTGGTCAGGTGAAATATTAGTTACCACTTAACATGTTTAAAATCCAACGCAAATTCAGAAACTTCGTCGATATTAGGTGTCGGTAAAATATATACGTTGAAACGTGGAAAGTGTATGCAGATTCAGAGAATTTTCTAGAATACAAACATTAAAACATCTCCTAAGGTGTTGATTAGAATTGTAAATCACTATAATATGTATAATGTAAGTCCCCTACGGGAATCGGACCCATTACTTAAATCATAGAAGAAAGTTATAGTACTTTTTAACAAAATAAAGCATCAGAAACCATAAAACTTTTTCCATAAAATACCTATAACACATTTAATTAATGAACGTCATCAGAATATTTATGTAAAATTAATATAAAAAACAAAAACCGTCGATAATACATTATCGTCTTATTTATCGCTCCATCACAATTATATCGATGAAAACATCAAAAATCAACGCACCACAAACTATTAACACAAGGTTTTAAACCTTCAAACAACGATAAGAGAGTTCATTTTCGCTAACATAAACTATGTTTTCAGCACGTGTCGAAAGAATAATTAATAATGATCGACTGACAGGACCGTTACGATGAAAATGTCGGAAATAATCAGGTTATCATTTTGAAAAATTATATAATCTGTGCATTACATGAATACCTGATCGATATGAGAGAGGAAATAAAGGAAGCAACAGTGATAATGTGATCAGACCCTTAACTGGCAAGTCAGAAGTCTGAGCCAGTCACGCATCACTGAGTTTCCAAAATCATTTAGGTACCTAAGTCATCATCTGCCTAGCCTTTTCCCAACTATGTTGGGGTCGGCTTCCAGTCTTACCGGATGCAGCTGAATACCAGTGTTTTACATGGAGCGACTGCCTATCAGACCTCCACAACCCAGGTACTGGGTTACACGATACTCCTTGGTGAGACTGGTTGTCAGACTTTCGGGCTTCTGACGACCCGTAACGACTGTCAATGGACATCCGGGGCCAACAGCTTAACGTGCTATCCGAGGCACGGAGAGTGATAATTAATTTATAAAACGCACATAACTTACGAAAAGTCAGAGGTGCGCGCCTTGGGTTCGAACCCGAGACCACTGACTGGTCACCACCACTAGGCTATCACGACCTACCTACTTACCATTTAGGTACCTAAGTATTAAAATTAATTGTTTAAATAAAACAGTGAAAGAAAACATTATGAGAAAACCGTCTGAGAAAACCGATGTTCTCAATGGTAAAGATGAAGCTAAGTCTGAATTCAAAAGACTCGAGGCGGTATAATGTTATACTTGGTTCATCAAGCATACGATTACAGAATACCATAATATCCTTTAACAACAATAATACACTCAGATACAAATCTTATTGACCATTCCCAAAACACAACGACCAATGAACGTCTTAAATATTAGACATGCTCAAAAATACTGCGCACACGCTGCCATTGTTGATTTTTTGGTCGTTTCATTAATGTCAGGTACGAATGGCATCATCGATAAGAACCCCATGAAATATTATTATTATGCAAACAAAAAGGAGGTTCCGAAACGTGAATCTCGAAAGATTACGATAAGGCCTCGGCAGGGGGCTGCGTCCCGGCGCCAAAAAGTGTCAAAAACGATGGCGGCTTTTTTTTGGCGCGAATTTAAGTTGGCAGAATATTATTAATCACGGGAGATTTGCGTTATCAATTCACCTGGCAAGACGTGCGGTGAATGATCAATATTTCTCGGCTTCAGCGTTGCATTAATGAAATGGAAGAGACAAGCCCTTTAAACGTCTTGGTCAACTTATTGGGACTAAGAATCTCAATTGGGAATAAGTAGATATAATATTAGACTGGAAAGGGGTAAATGTTTACAAGGCAGAGCGTCTGGCAGATTATCTGACACAGTAAAGAAAGCTGCATGATCATGAATCGATCGGTCCACACCATGAAACATCCCATAGCTTGGATAAATTTGAACTTCATTGACTTGATTTGGAAGTAACGATAAAAAAGAAATAACCTACAAGTCATCTTGCATAACTAAAAAGCCGCTAATGTTTTCTTGCATTCCCATAACATGTAAACAAAACATTACGTATTCATGATTCCCATAAACCAAAACAATGGGGACCATAACTGTACTTTATGAAAATCACTTCGGGAAAGTAATTAGAGAGCAAGGACTGCGAGGGCGCATCGTGGAACAATTGAACTGTGACAACTGGTGCGATTAGCATATGGGAGGGTGTGGTGTATCGAGGTCAGGTGTGGTTAAGATTGCAGGATGATCGATACGAAAGAAGATTGCTGTAATGGATAGTATTTTTCATTCTGATGTGATGGGACTTACAGATGAAGATAAAACGGAAATAAATGATTTTGATGATGCAAGTCATAAGATTTAAGACGTTCCACTTACATTCGTTACTGCTCTTCCGAGATGAAACAAATTGTGTAGAAAAATTGGTCAAAGTTTTATACTTGATGATAATAATGACTTTTGAACGCTAACAGATAATGCATACTTAATGATTTAATAACAGAACTGTTATTTATATAAATAGAAGTCTGCAATAATAAGAAACATGACTTAGTTGACTTACCTTTGTTCTGTAGAGCGGATTGGAGAAGTCCCAGCCAGGAGCCACGAACAGATACCCGCATTTTGATATCTTTCGGCTTGCCTGTAAACAAATGAAACTTACATTAATATCACCAGTAAAAAGGCTATCAAAATAGTTGTCTATATAAAAGTGAATGGTATTATAATATTCATCGTCAAGAACGAATAATTAAATGATATTAATCAAACAGAAAATGTATATAATGAGAACGAGATAAGGGAGCTAATTGAGTACAATGGTGCTAATTCTCTTGCACACGCTCAAATTAATTTAGTCTCACTATCTCTCATTCTAATAGAGATCATTAGAAAAGGATAGAAGATTTTTAAGAAGATGAATGAATGAAGATTAGAGCTGTCAAACTAGTCAATTTGTGTGATATCAACGAGAATTTAGTCGGCATGTCATATAGGTTTCGTCTAATTTACGTCAATTGCATGGAAGTAGACTAATTTGACAGCTCTAATATGATAGTTCAATTTCCTATCCTTTTTCTATGGTGTTTGCTAGAAAGAGATATATTTAGACTAAAATTAGTTAAGCGGAATGTACAAGAGAATCAGCACCAATATAAAGCTTCGAGAGGTACCTCATTAATATCTTGCTAAGCAAGAAAATGGTTTTCATTCATTGTAACTTGATGGAATTTTGGTTCATAATGCACGAATTTGACACCGCTGCCGATTTAGTTTGAATATAATTATAAATATTTCTTGAAATTCAAGATTTGTTTCTTTTTTGATGAAGGCATCCGTTGACTTAATCGGATTCCTTAGAATTAAAGGTTTGTCTGACTATTGGCAACAAATCATCATTATGTTTTTGTGTAATTTTTGTTGATGATTTGTGTTGGTTGTATTCAGCTAATACTTCGGATTTCAATAATGATAGTTCGATAGACTACTAGGACATATTCGAAGATATTAAAAAGTTCTGAGAGCTGATTTCGGGGCAAATATGAATGTCATTGAGGACGTTGTCACAATCGAACCGTACTGGCAATACCCATTCGTCAATTTGGAATAACGATCTAGTATATTTTAAATATTTCCATATATCCATAATCATATCACCCTGGTCCCCACGGTCCCAGTGTCAAAAAAAAAAATTATTATATTTAGCTATTATTGTTTATAAATATAAATAGAATAACATTTAGATAATTCTCGCTACATTGCATCTTATTTACGATACACAGGTGTTTGCTAACCGACCTGTTATTATTCTTAAGATAATTCTTAAGTCTCTCCTAACATTATCATTTAGCGACCAGCTTTTTAATCTGCTGGCATTTCATCGCGAGGTTATAAACTCAGTAGAAGTTTATAGTAATGTTATGTCATAGCTTTTTATGTGGTGTGAACATATCCCAAGTTTGTATTACAAGAAGTTTTATGTCTTTATGATAGGCGATTTTATATTAAAACTACATTATATTTTCTGCATTCTGGTCTACTATTCTCGGATCGGAGTCTTTTACAAACTATATTAGAATTTTTAAGTTTTGTAAGTCTCAAAGGTTTTCCCACAATATCATTCTTTTTTTTTCTTCTTCTTCTTTATCACGTGTGTACCTAATATGGCTTTACAAAAATATTTGAAAAATCAGTCTGGTTTCGTTACTATGCTTTCTCTCACCGATTAAACAAATGAAAATCACTTTTCTTTTTTTTTAATGTACTTTAGTTTATCTTCGCATTGCATTGTGTTCCAATAATTCAAAATGCGGAAATTAATATCTAATACAAATTCAAAACTGCATCATGGAATTGGACTGGATGCGTTCGCTGAAGCACGCAGCAGGCACGCAGAATGAGAAGATGACGCAGATTTTAAAAGCGCTAAACCACGAGAATTTCGCGGAGGTAGAGACAAAACATACTGTAAATAAATTTTAGCTTTCTGCACTTCTTTAACTTTAATTACGTCAAATCTCACACTCCGTGCGCGTAATATTCTTAAAAAGGGATCCAAAGTTTTCGCTTCACGTATTAATATTTAGATTGTACACTAAATTTCTCACGATGTAAACTATCCCCTTCTCAGTTAACCATAATGGAGTAGTACTTGAGAATACGAGATACCGATATCATCGGATTGCGAAAATCTGTTTTCACTCAGGGTTGCGGAGGTCGCACGGATGAAAGTAGGTTACTGGTCATGCACCTGCTAGTGACCGTTTGTACGGACAGCAGAATAATCTGATCGCAGGGAAACTAGAAGCGGTATGTTTAGAAACAGTATACCATCGGATTGGAGGTCAATTTAATAGTCTCCAGATTTATTGTAGCAATAATTGAAGAAAACATTTTTTTAACGTGCATGCATTCTATCAACAAAAACTCGAAATTTTTGTAAAGGGAAGAAAATATTCCGAGCGGTACTTGAACCCATTACCTACTAGGTAACGCCTCCGCCTCTCTGACACTAAGCTATTTGTAACCCCACTCGTGTTATCGAAATTCTCTTCTACATTCAACCATCTCAGATGGTAGTGACATCCACCATTTGTATGGAGTACTTAGAGGAATTCCTACACTCTATAGCCCGATGGGACGATAATCAGACACGACCGGAGAGGGATCAGGAGCAGGACCAATAGCTTTGTGTGCTTTCCAAGGCACGGAGCAAGTGATAATTAATTTATAATACGCGCATAACTTACGAAAAGTCAGAGGTGCACTCATTAGGTTCGAATATACCTCTTACGATATTAGGTTTTTTTTAAAGGTACAGCGAAAAATTATGCGGATAAACAAAATATTTGAAAAGAAAGCCGCATCCTATGTTAAGTAATATTAATGTCTTAATTTCCTATTTAATATTATTAATATTTTCAAGTTATGCATACATAATATTTACATTACATAATATTTAAATTCATTATTTATCGGATATGGTCGTTTTCTTATCAACAACATGATTTTCTATTGATATAGTATTAATTATCACATTATTAGTATTTAAATTATACTATTTATAATATATTAGAGTTATAGTATCATTTTTTATTATTATTTATTATTCGTTATTGACTTAAAAATTACCGAACTTAGGTGATGGTATAAACCGCGCATAATGCTTAAAAAATTTTTTTTCTTTAAATCAAACTTGATTTAATACTTAATTGTATTCGACAATATTTCAATATTAGTTATCAGTTCAAATGTTTTACTTAGTTTTTTTTTTAAAATTTTACTTATGAAACTTGAGGAGTCCTTATTTTTAATTAGATTTTCTTTTACTCTAATTTGAGTGTAGTGTAGGGCTTTTTATTCTTTCCGAGTCCAAGGTGTATGCTTGACATACTACTACTTTTTTTAATATTTACGATAACGCGAAAAAAAAACTTAAAAAAAACCGCGCAATTTTTTTTGCGCGATATCCACAACATTTTAAAAGTAGCTATGTTAGGATGTCAGGCCTTTATAAAATAGAGACTAAATCAGATTTGAGTGGCCTTTTTATTAGTAAGTATTTGTATCAAAATGTTTACTATTTGCACCAAAAAAAAACCGGAATCATGAAATAACACGCGAACAAAGTCGCGAGCGACCGCTAGTTGGACATAACAAGAAAAGACCGTAAACTTATGGTAATAAACCTTATTAAATAAACAAGAGAATCACCAAAACAGCCATGTTGATTCTGCGATGTCACCGGGGCCAGTGACCGCGTGACGTCATCAGACAGTTACTCCTATTGCGTGATTCGCGTCAAATTAGTGACGATTTCGTTTTTTTTTCACTCTACCGCGTTTTCTTTGCGTGCTGGGATAGTTAAGATGTTTTTTTTGGCGATTCGAGTGATAGTTAAGAATTTGGTAGCATTTGAGTTCTGCTCTGTGTTTTTTTTTACATGGTCACACTCAGTTATAGCTAGAGCTCAGACTGATTAACCGGACTTCTAGCGAGACGTAAAAAGCCTTTGGCTATGGAAAATAACCCAACCTAAAGCAACAGCAGCTAAGGGCGCTCCTAAAGCTCTGAGTATGATTCGAAACAAATATATTCTTTGAGCTGCTACTTCCACTAATATCTGACGTATTCTTGCCGATCAGCTTTGGCCTTCAAGATGTTTGATTTAGTATTAAATTGAGCTCCCGATATTTCGATACCTAATGTTGCAAGCATGGAAATATAATATCTTTGGTTGCAAGCGCCATAATCGCGGGCTGAGCTTAATTCCAATGATGATCCCAAAATCCCAACAATCCCAAAAATGAGCTCAATCCAATGATATTGACAGTGACAATTTAAGTGTAGTTAAAAACCGTGAAAGTTTAAAACAATACTTCTTAATCCTAGTTGGCGACCAGGGAATCAAACCGTAGACCTCAAAGTTGACTAGTTTAGAGCCACATTTCTAAATGACAAACTATCTGCTAACCAACCAAATACCATGATTGCCTATAAATCCAACAATGTAAAGGTACTAAGGTACTATAAGTAGTTACGGTGCGCATGCGCAAGTATGTCACTCCCACATGTCACCGCACCGTTATAGCAATGAGGCGACAATACAAATCTATGCGTATCGAATTTCAGTTGCGAGTACAGCGCGTGCGCCGTTAGATGGCAATTGAGGGGGAGTGCAAATTGAAAATTATTATTAGTTATCTGTAGCGGTATTTTTATTTTATTTTTAGTCCGGTGTCTTAGATTCACTAAGTACTATCGTGGACAAAGCCGGTGTACCCCTCTTAAGGTTAGAATCGCTTGCACCCGGCATCCGAACGTAGCGCTAGCCCCACCCCTACGCACGTAGCATCGTTCAAAGCATTTTGATCGCAAAGTGGTGCACCGTTCGTGTCCGCGATAGTACATTATGTCGTTGAAAAAGTCATAATGCTACATGTCAGGTTCGAACCCACACCCAATCTTCATAGGCATTGTAAATTGCCAAGCCGAAAACCAAATTGGATTTTCAGCCATTCAAACCACAACATACTACAAACCTCAATATCCCGGATTTACCCATAATTGTTATAGGGCCTGTAAAAGGTTTATGGTGTAGAAATAGAAAACATAATGTAGTCTAAGCCTTTTAGCATTTAAGGGTTTCATTTATTTAATGTCACATTTAAATTGTAAAATATTCCCCCTAACATAAACTCCTGCGCATCCTAACGGTCAAGCAGCTCCATAAAATACCGTATCACATTACCAGCCTAAGTCTTCACGCCATTAACATCCTATTTAAGTCACCATAACATTTTATAGGGTTCAGTTTAACCCATAAAACTAACCAACGTTCAGATGGTCGTGGAACATATCCGGAACACCATGTATGGTTTAATACCCTAGTATTATAACTTGAGATGCCATTTTTAGATTATCATGTCGGTTGTATTAAATTTGTGTTGTTTATTACGTCATAATTATGTCTGTACCTGTAGCCATAACACGTGACGTCACTTGTCATGTCAGTGATATCATATAGTTTTAACTTGAGATCATAATATAATATGTATGTACTCGTAACTACTGTAAATAAAATAAAAAACATTTTATTATATTTTTCATCATACTAGCATGTAAACAGTGCCATTAGTTATAGGAAAAGCGGGCGGTAATGCGAGGTACGAACGCGCTGTTTTGTGTTTTCTTTACATACATTATTGTACGTTGTTATGTTATTTATTTCCTTGCAAGAATGATGAAAAACATTGTTTGTCTCTCGGGCAGTACGACAATTAATAACGTCCGGCCATTGTATCTCCACGCGACTCTGAACGTCTCTTCGATTTGTCGTAATTGTGTACTTTCCGCCCTTGTACTATTATTTCGCATTCGAGAAATTAAAGTTAAAAAAGAGTATAATAATGATAATGATGTCCTCCTTGACGTATCCGTCAACGGCGAACCTTGTCAGGGGGGTTAGCCAAGTTGACTATCTACAATCGCTAACGAATAGAAAACGAAAGAAATGTATAGGATGACATTACCTTCGATCGATATGTCACGTGACAGGTAATGTCATCCTATACATTTATTTCGTTTTCTATAGCGGTAGCGATTGTAGATAGTCAACTTGGCTAAGCCCAGCTCCGGATATGGGAACGAAGATGACTGACTAGCAAAACCAAACTTTGTTTGGAAAGATAATAAAGAGAGTAGAGTAGTGGCAACAAGAAACATATTTTAATTTAAGTTAAACATAATGTTGTTAATATTTATGGTAACCAAACCAGAATGCAAGGTCAGGGGGCTTAGCCAAGTTGACTATCTACATTCGCTAACGCTATAGAAAACGAAAGAAATGTATAGGATTTATCGTTCTGTCACGTGGTCAAAACAAATAAAATCTAATCCTGTACATTTCTTTCGTTTTCTATAGCGTTAGCGATTTAGATAGTCAACTTGGCTAAGCCCCCAGGACAGTTTCCAATCCAGCGGTAACACCAAGCAATCAAATATAAGCCTATCCCACCGTATCCAAAGCTCCTATAACCCTTTCATATAATCCACAACTTCTACTTACCTAAACCCCCCAATCTTATTGGTTACATCACAAAAATCTCTCGTAAAACCACGAAAGTTACCGGAAAATATAATTTATTATTATTACGACCGAAAAGTTATTATGTTCCTATTATTAAGCTACCATATGTAAGTTATCGAATCCCATAAGCACCATAAATTTGTCATGTGACAACCATTAAACTACTGAAGCATTGGATAGCCATGGTATTATTTATGGTTATCCCTTGTTCGTTCTATGTTATGGGAGATAAGCGATTTCAGTAGCAAACTGGCAGACGCAGTGTAGAACCCCCATACGTATGAGGTCATTATAGCACTGATAGCCTAGTGGTATTACCGTCAACTGATAAGTCAGAGGTCTCAATTTCGATCCCAAAGCGCGCATTTCTAACTTTTCGTAAGTTATGAGCGTATTATAAATTATTCATCAGTTGCTAAAACGGTGAGGGAAATCATCGTGATGAAACCAGCACTGAGCACACCTTAGATTTTTCAATGGTGTGTAAAGACATATCAGAGGCCTACGGGCGGTTTAAACTCTGACACCAAGTTATTCATCAACCACATGATAAGAAGAATTGACATGGTCATAGAGAATCGGTGAATGGAGACGGTTTAAGACTGGTCATTGTGGAATTGACAGACGAGCAGTAATGGACGTCTACTAGCAGTTGAGAATGATGTTGTAAGGCTGTTGCTAAGTTCACCATTTCTCCATGTTATCGCTTCTTTTGTCTTGATTGTATGGTTGATGAACAACCTGGTATCTAAGTTTAAACTGCTTGTTATAGTCCTTTGACATGGACACACAGTGGAAAATGTCAGATGTGTTGGTTTACGTCACAGTTTTGACTTGGCAGTTCAACGGTCATATCACTAGGCTACTGCTACATGCTATTAAATACACTATATACTATTTCTAAGATGAAGAAGAAGATAATGGATTTGGTCTCGCAAAAACTTTACAAATCGAGATAAAAGACAGTCTAATCAAACACAATTTGATTTTTCAACCTGAGGCGAAAAAAAGGGGTATTATAAGTTTATGTGTGTTACAGAGTGCCTGTGGAAATTATAGGTTTTTGAATCAGGGAAGGGTTATTTTTTTTTAAATTTATCCTTGTTCCAATACCGCTTAAGCGTATCACTTAGGTAACAGCATTTGGGTAACATCCAAATCGAATATTACACTTAATTTATGACACCTAATACCTGAATAAACCGAAGTTATGTTGACATATCAGCTCATGATCTTTATGGTGATTTAGATGGTAAATAGATGCCTGTCGGTCTGTGTAAGGTGCAGCTTGGTATTATTTGATAGACTGGTCATATCCAGCGTTAATAAACGAAGCAGGAAAGCAAGGATAACTTATAAAAAGAATCTTCTTTAATTTCAAAGGGGATCCTCCAGGTTCAAGGGTTATTTTCCATATAGGAGTACATACGTAGCGCTTATCTTAGCTACTTTGTTCAACTGGGTTCCGGACGTATCTTTCTCTATTTTAACCGCTTAGGGGTTGATATTCTTAAAATGAGAGAGCCTTAAGTTCAAAACAGAGACCTCTGACTTGCCAGACAATTATAATAACGAGTAGGTTATCAAAGCTTTTTAAAAACATGATCATAACGATTGGAACAATATAAAAATAAATTATATAATCATTAATCTATTAATCTACTCTAAAATTACAAAAATGTAAATTTGTTTGTGTGTAGAGCTAACATCCTGGAACTACTAAATCTATTCTGAAAATTCTTTCTCTAAAATAATAAATAAAAACTATACTATCCTGGATGGACTAATATGAGATAATTTTAGACGGACAAAGTCACGCGCGAAACGTTTATGGATTATTAAGAGCTTTAGCTTTATCATTTTGAAAATACCCTTAAAATTACCCTTAAGGTTTGTTTTGCAGACCGGATTGCAGAAGGTTCTAATAAATAAAACTATAAATAATATCTATCTTCAATTATCTAGGCTGTAAAATTAATAGCTCTAACAATATGGAATGTACATTAACATAAAAGTTATTAAAGTTAAGAGCTATTAAAATTAAACTAGATTAACTTCCTGGTTATTACACGTAATTATAATCAATGTTATTGAATAATAGAGAATATTTACGTACTCTATTTAAGATAGTACGGAAAACTAACCAGACTTTAAATTAGTTGGCAAAGAAACATTCCCAACGAAATAGCTGGCAGCGTAGCCCACCAAACATGGCGTTCATTATCGCGGGCGATCGCATGCTCATGCGCGCATTGCGCGGCCACGATTACTTTCCGAAAGTGTAAATAATTCGAATTACAATAATCGATAGTTTCTCAAGTCGGTCGGTAGATGGAGGTCGTGCGCAGTGGCGCAGCGGCGTTGCGGAGGGGGGTCGTGAGAACTGGGCGACTTGCACTTTCGTCGGCGCGCGCGCAGCTCGATGCGCGATAGCGCTGCGCCGGGCGCCGCGGAGTCTGCGCACGAGTCTAGCTCAAGTACTGATTAATCATCAATCTCTCAGCTTTACAAGACACGGCAATCCTCAGAGAAAGTACGATAGCTTATATCAACATCATTTTGCTCGTGAACAGGAAGTATGACGGAGAAAATTATCAAAATCGCTGTCCAAAAACAAATAGTACAAAAGACGAAAATGACAATAGAAAAAAGTGAAGTTACTTTCTATCGCATCAAAATCAGGCGAGTCTCGATACAAAAACTATTGACTAAGAAACTAAAATGTTGATAGAAATAAAGAATCACGACTTTCAACAAACACTGCATGATAAGAGTTAGAGGACCCCTACGGTCTTATTGTTATCCATAACGACTCTGAACTGGACGTGTCAATTAGAATACATCTTCAAGATGATCATCGTTGATTCATGCAAATCCTATTGAATCAAATTAGATTTTAGACGCCATCATTAAAAACGCAAATATAAAAACGACAACAGATTATAAAACGAAAAGCAAAATAAAAAATAAACGCATTCTCTTTATTACCAACATTTACATTCCACATGCATTTGCTAAAACATCAGTCTAAATATAAGCAATTTCACAACTCGAGAAGGGAACAATACAAATACCGTAGCGCACATAGGAGTTGATAAGGTCATGGCCATATTTTTGCAAACAAACCATAAAGACTGAGCAAAGATAGAAACAATCAATAAAGGAGACCTTGCACATACAATAAAACAAACCTACGTTAATTAGCAAACATCAATGAAAAAAAAACCTCCATATTCATTCCCACAATCCAGAATGGACATCAATAATAGAGAGCTGAGTAGATGAATGGATTTCTAATTATTAGCATTAGCCGTGAACATGCTGAGAATTTTTACGTGTTTAATATTTCAATTAGCAATGCAAATGGTGAGCCTTTGGAAAGTGTTGTTGCATGAATCAACTTCCCGTGGTTAGTGCCGGGAGGGCGTTCCGAACTCGTCACGGAATTGCTACCGACACAATTATCGAATCTAGACCACTCTCACTGAAGCAAAAAGAACACCGAGACGTAAAGAAAGCAAAGTCAGGTGCGCCCCCATTTCACTTTCCAATGACTTATCTTTACCCCGGACTCCGATCGAAAATTAACCTAAAGCTGAAAGGAGTAGAGTTCGAAATACCTTGGAGTGGAACTGTATTGAGTCGGTAAGCATTTCATTATCAAGATTTACGAGGAAACCCTTTAAAACTGTTAATTGTGAGTGTTAATTTCACTTTCTAATGATTTTTGTAAATTCTTTACATTTCGGGAAGATCTGACGATTAGTATATTCATTGTGTTCAATAGTAAAAATATTAACGAGAATGGAATCTTCAGAAAACCAGATAATGGAGCAACAGTGTCATCTCCAGACGTCATTATGGAAGCATTCACGTGATTTGCCATCAATACTATCATTTACATCTCAATTGTATATCGTGAAGCTATTGTGGCGTTGATGCGTTCTCGGAGAAGCGCCCGCGCAGCCTTAATGACAGACCATTTAGTACAGATATTGCCGATTTGATTGAGTCGTCGGCTATTCGGCCCAGCCATGTTCTGACAGAACTTTTTATGTGTATTTAGACTAGGAGATTATCGGAAGTCGTCTTGTTCGACAGACTGTATTTGCAATTACTTATTGATGATCATATTGACACTAATGATTCATTCAGACTGACCTCGTTTGATGATTTGTTTAATTCTGAGAACGGATCAAATTAAATGTTTGTTATTAAGGATTAAATTAAACTGTAACTATGACAACTGTTTAGATATTATGACTGACAGTCTATCTACTAATCTATCTACAGTCTATCTACAGCAGTGTTCTTTTGTCTGTTTTTGCTGGACTTGAAGGATACTTTTTTCTTCACTCACTACGTATTTACTTAACAAATGATTGTGTCCAATTGGATATTCTATTCTTAGAACAAGACATTCGACAATAGCAAACGGGATATGATATCGAACAAAGCTTGTCAGAAAACCGTTAATTAAAATACGAACTTCATCTCTCTTTCTAACATCGAACAAAGAAATGAGATATAAGAACAGGAAAATAGTATTGATAGTTATGAATATAGGCCTTATTTGATTGGTAGTACTATTAACCTTGATATTAAGTCTGTTCAATATTGTTTTAATGGTTTGATTAATGCTTAGGTAGTTGTAGCTAACACTACCACTACCACTGTGGGACACGAAAGCAATTAATAGTATTGACTGGTGAATAAAGCTTCGATGCCTTATTGATTAACGGATGCGAAATAGATTTAGGTTTTAAAGCCCGTTTGTTACTGTTGGCCTTAACGAGCTTATTTAAAAATTATATTACTATTAGAAGTTTAATAAGGGTTTACTAGACTCGTATATTCTTAATTGACAGTATACATGAAATTGTGCTTATACATAAGGCGCCGTACCGTGTAGTTTCCGGCTTAAGAATAGAACCACCCCAACTAGTCTCGCGGGTGTCGTAAGAAGCGACAAAGGGAGGACATCCGGAGGATGGGCAGCAGCATCCTTCTGTGAAACAGCAATCATCTGTCGCTTGCCCAGCGTGGCGATTATGGGCAAATACCTCCAATGAGCGCACAATTGTATCGCGCATTGGGAGAGATATGTTTAGCAGGCTGATGATGATGATGTTGAATAGATAAACAGAAAATATCTCATTCGGGTAACGTAACTATATTTATTTATAATATTATAAGATTCATGCAAAAGGTTTCTACGCAATTGCAAACGTTTCCATCTTTAGTTAAACTTTGGTATACGGTGGAACGTTATCGATACTTCTGTCTCATACCGATATAATAATTAGGTTCGCGTGATCTACTCAATCGGTTTGATTGTTTAAGCGCTGACATCTAACCTTGACTTCATTTGCGTTCGTCTACAGAACTGTTGTTAGTTTGTATTTGCTCGAGGCCAATTTGTTCTTCCAATAAAAGAGTAATAATATTATTGTCTGGCTCTAAATAGGTCTTTCTTCTCATCTATTAAAACCTCTTTAGTATTTAACTCTTCATTATAAAATGAGTCGCACGTCTTTGTAATGATCAATTACACAGTTATCACACCATTTTAGATACGCCTCGCATTTCTCAGAACTTCAATAGATAATTTAGTCTCATTGAATTTTGCCGCCAAACGTCATTCTTGGAAACCTACATTTAGATCTTCATTGAATCCGGTAAACATAAAGTTAGTTAAGTCGGCGTGTTTAACAATGTTTTAACGGTAATTTGACCAGAATACCTCGTAAACGTTTTAATTGATTGTATTCCCGTTTTTCTTTACAATTGAGTGGAAGTACCCGGATTTCGATTAACATGGAAAGTTTATTCTTGATGTCTACTCGATTAAAATTACCTTTTTTATTGTCTTAGTCTTGGAATCTGAGAAATGTATCCTTGAGAAGCGAATTGCCAGAGTTCAAAATCTTTTGCACCTTGTTTTAATTATAAATTAATAATAAACTTTAGTACGCTATTCAATTAAATCTGAAGAGAATACTGTGATAAAACTCCTACCGTTGAAAAAACCTGGATTTAGGAATTACAAAAAGATAATTAAATTAGAGAATTCGAACAAAATCCAACGAATATTATAACGATATAACAATATAAATAACAACGTTATTTATAGTTTCAAATCAATACATATTTTCAAATACTTGCTCCATAAATGCTCCACGTTTAATAAGTAATAAAAACACATAGCCTGTATACACTATTCCACTTATAAGACAATTTCAAAAACAGTTCGCAAACTGCACCATATAAATAAGAATTTCTCTGGATCGCGAGTAATTAATCAGCATTAGTGGAGCTGGATCAAAGGGGCCGCGGCGACACTTTCGCCATTACCGCCGATAAATTGTCACGCCCACTGCCCGACGACATGCGCCCGCGCACACGCCGCTATTTTAAGATATTGTAACATCATATTTAAATACAATAAAGGTATTAAACTATTGTTAAGAACATCAGGGGGTGTAGTAGGAAACTTCTTAAACATTATGAAATCACAAAATATACATGCCTCAAGTTCAATGTCTTACTGATTGATTCTCATAATACTTGTCCTTACTAACAGAGGAAAGATACATTGCACTCTGTTAAACATTGTTTTCATACAGAACAGTAAGAAGCTCTTCAGAGCCATTGTCAACATGGGTAAAAAGGAAGCTATAAAAGAAAACTATGTTCAACGCCATGACATCACTCAAAGCCATCACTAACAATGATTACCACGCATTTTTACTTAACGTTTTCCATACAAGCTTTCCAACTACCGTTGGGAACCTCACTTTCTATGAAGAAAATTATCAACAACCATATAACTTGAATACCTGTTGCTAATGTAAATATAAGTAATGAAGTGTCAAGTAATATTGGACAAAATTTCGATTGACAATTTGTTTCTTGTGTCATCCGTTGGACATTAAATGCTGTTTGTAATTAACCATTGTTTGTAGACAGGAGATAGTGTTTAAGAAATGACTGTAGATTGTAAATAAATGTTTACAATAACTTTTAGAGAAGACCAGTGTGATGTCATTGCTTAGGGATAAGGAAAATATAGAAAGGTGAGTTTTAAGACAAGAAAATATAGATATAGGTTGAGTTTTATCCGAAGAAAAGATAAATGGATTGTGTGACAAATAAGAAGTGATAGCCTAGTGACACAAAGTCAGAGATGACAAATTCGAACCCAAGGCACGCTTCGGCAGCTTTCGGAAATAATCTAACTTTAGAATATCGTACTCTTTCGGTTGCGGGGGTCAGATAGGCAGTTGCTTCAAAGAAAACTGATGGTGAAATTAGAAGCTGACTTTAACTAAGTTTGGGAATAATAAGGCTAGGAGGATGATGGTGTGAGAAAAATAGCTTTGACTCTAAAAAAAATGATACCAACCGTGTACTGTAGGATACCTAGGGGAAAACTAGGAGGTACCCTTGGTTTTCATTCCCACGCCGCCCCCGCGTCTTTTAAAAAAGTCCCAATCCGTATGTATCTCGATAAATCGTTAAACATGAGGATACACAAGGTCGACGAAATAAAATCTGGTCGTGAACTTGTGAAATTTCAAGGCTACTATTACAATCAATTTTAACTTTCAACAACCAATTTTTAATGTACAGCCTTTTATGAGAAAGTTATCGCAGATTTTTTTATCTCGAAATCAATTAATTGTCCGAATAATGAAACTGTGAGTCGAAAGTTATACACGCGAAATTTGAAACCTATGATAGCACTCTCTCTTAGTTTTACAAAAATAGCAACTTTTAATTGATAGAATTTATAATGGGAATTTTAATTTGGTATAACTCCTTAAGCATTTTAATGAACGTTTCCATGTCAATTTGATAGTGTATTGAACATCTGGCAGGTTGTAAACCTACATTTGGTCTTCGATATGGCTCAAGAGTGGAACATTTGCATTTTGTTTCACAATTTGCTTCACATTACCAATATACTCTCGGAATACCATAGACATTCTTATTATTAACGTGGGATTCTCAGGAAAGTGTTGCAAAGTTATACCTATTAGGTATTTGAGAACCAATTAATTAATTCAATAGATCCGCTATTGAATAGAATAAAAAAACTTATAATTTTTACTTCTTTTTTAAAAGTAGTGACCCGCCCCGGCTTCGCACGGGTGCAATATACATATAAACCTTCCTTAAGAATCACTCTATCTATTAAAAAAAACCGCATCAAAATCCGTTGCGTAGTTTTAAAGATCTAAGCATACATAGGGACAGACAGACGGCGGATAGCGACTTTGTTTGATACTATGTAGTGATTTGAATTTGCTCATGATAATTAATTAATAAGGCGAGAATTCTCTGCGAAACATCCAAAAGATGTATTAATACATTTTCGCCAATGATACGTTTTAAAAAAATGTGTTTCGATAAAATAACGATGCGCGCATCTGACAAATGGTGGGACCTCTTGTTAAAAAAAAAATTGATAATTTATATTTTAAGCCTTAAGGTTGAAAAATTATGTATTTTATTGGCCGCGTCGTCTTCCGATTGTAAATGTTAATCTTTCGAACGAATCGAGAACAGGTTACGATCAATTTTGGCCAAATCTTTTTTTTTCTTTTTGCATTCTTTGGCACGATAACGAATGAAACCTTGAACCTGGATGTTTGTTTTTTTTTCGTCGCACGTTTATAAATAAATACTCTTTAGTAAGATATAGCTGGTGCCATCGATAATGTGGCATAATTTTATTTGGTAAATAGCCCGTTAAAGTTAAAATTGGCTGGATTTTTTAAATGTTGGATTAAAAGCTAGGATGTATTCCTGTATCGTGGCCATCGTGGTTAGATCACATTGTTTGAACTTTAAACCAATCACACAAATATTTGTCCCGTCTTTGGTAAGTCGTCTTCTTAAGGCCTTTTTTTGTCTAAATTGTTTATGGATTTCGTCTGAAAGAAAAACTTTATTATTTATTAATAGCTATTTCGATCCAAAAATTCCTGGTCAGTCAAGCGTGGGTCGTGCTCGTAGGTGTGACGGCGAAGCCCTTTCATTATCATCCATTTGTAGGGTAACCATGATTACAATATAATAATACACCAGAACATTTCTCACCCAGTAAATCTCCGCGCCTCGTTAAGATAGTATCAAAAAAAATATAGTATAAAAACTAAAACCCGACTACTTAAAATCTAAAAACAAGCTTCTTAGATTTTAAATAAAATTATGTAGTCGGAGGCCACCAAATTACAAAGTATTTACCCTTGGAAGATTATCTAGTACCTACCTATTTACCTATAATACATTAAGGCCTCCGACTACAGAATTTTATTTAAAATCTAAGAAGCTTGTTTTTAGATTTTAAGTAGTCGGGTTTTAGTTTTTATACTATATTTTTTTTCAATGGTTTTTAGTGGTAAAGAAACCAATAAAATTCATTTTAATCACAATTTTTTAGAATGTGGTAGTTCTTAAATAGGTAGATTTCTTTAACTGTCAACTTCGGTTCAAACCTTTAGTCAATGTCATGTAGGTATTTTTTCAATTAAATTTATTTCAAAGGTGTCGTCCGTGACTTCGAGCTATTAAAACATGGCCTCATATATTTCTTAGAAGTATACATGAAAAGTAGTAAGAATTACAGCTTGGCAAAAAAGAGTCTGGAAAAATTGGGGGCGCCGCTGTTGCACTTTTCACACTACAATTCAAAATTACAAGTTATTAAGTGCTTACATATTTCTATGACGAGTTTTTTGTCATTAATTATAATCAAATGAATCATTTTTATGTTATTTTAGTACTCACAAACGTAGTTATTTCAGATTTTTATTTTTAGTTCCAGCTGTCACCGCCTTAGACTCTTTTTTGCCAAGCTGTATAAGTACACATGAAACCTTTTTTGTGGGATATCATCATAGATAGAGTACATTTACCTAAAGTTCGAGGAAGTAAGTAACATGGAGTTGATAATACCTGCTCTAAAATCCCGAAATCATAAACATTACAATTAATTCCCGGGAAATAAGAAATTAATTTTACGTATAATTATTTAATAAGAAATTTGAAAAAACAACTGATACGGATGGGATTCGAATCCACGATCTCCGGTGTACCGTGCCGACGCTCTAACCGCTAAGCTACCGTATCCCATCAGAATCAGTCGAAATTTCAAATCTCTTTCTACGCCTTAGGCGTGTGGTAATATCGATCGGAATACATTAATTATCCGACTCAGTGTTCTAAATTTTGCAGTTTTTAGAAGGCACCGATAGATATTACCACACGCCCTAGGCGTAGAAAGAAATTTGAAATTTTGACTGATTTTGATGGGATACGGTGGCTCAGCGGTTAGAGCGTCGGCACGGTACGTCGGAGATCGTGGGTTCGAATCCCTGCCGTATCAGTTGTTTTTCAAATTTCTTATTAAATAATTTATTATATTTAATAAGCAAACATGTGTTAAAACATGTAATAAATTCTCCAAAATATTAATTTAACGTTTTAAATACATATGGACTAAATTATTACAATAAAAAGTCTTTATTATGTTTTTAGACATCGGTAACAGATAATGTAATACTTAAGTAGTTCGGTACTAAAACTATTAAATTAATGAGTTTTATTTTACATACAAAATTCATTCTTATAAAAACTATAGGTCAAAATCCAGTCCATATTAATAAAATCCCGGGATTTAATTGTTATGTTTACGATTCCGGGATTTTTGAGGAGGTATTTTTAACTCTATGTTACTTACTTCCACAAAACCGCAAACCAACGCCATCTAGTTACGAAAAAGAAATCTCAATTTAATTAACATTATTTTAAAATATAATCATAATTTAATAGGCAGTGATGTGTAGAAACTTTAATTTAATTAGTAAATATTTATTGTTATCACGTTTTCACATTGTATGCAGTGTTATAATCACATATATTTATGATAGTCGTAACGGGTAGTTAGAAGCCTGATATTCTAAGAAGTGGTCCAGAATATGTAGATAATATATACATATTCTGAATGTGCTCATCAAGACCTTCCATTTGATATCAAACACGATAAATTTACCTTAACTTTATTTTTTTCGAGCTGACTAATTCATTTTTAAAATCCACCTTATTTGATTTTACGAAATTTCATAAATCCTATAACCCGCAGACCATTAAGACGCATCGATAGACACCTTATTTATTGAATTACAACAAATAGTTTAGGAGCTACGAGGGAACAGATGAACAAACTTACATACATACAAACATACATACATACATACATACATAGACTGCTAAAATCATAACCCTCCTTTTTTTTGTAGTCGGGTAAAAAATTAAGCGCCTAGATGAGTGTTTGTTTTTTTTTTCGCATCGGAAACTGGGGTCTATTATTAAAGTTAATTGAAAAATAATTAGGTGTAATTTATTAAAGAATTGAACACAATAGAAATGGGGGACGGTCGAAATGGTTGTAGAAAATATATTTGATGAAAATTAATAACTATTACGGAAATTAAGAAGCAATGTAGAGACCTAGCCAGGAGAGAGGACCTGAAAAATATGTTTGGTTAGATAGGAAGTGTAAGGCTGTTGGAGAATTACCAGCAGAAGACTGCGATAACCTAAGTTGATGGTAAAAAAATGTTGTGGTACAAAAGTACCCTGCTTCTTCCCACCTTCTAAATCTCAGCTCATTAACCCCCCGCGGCTAAAACAGACGGCCCTTATTTTTTCGCATTAATCCCAGCTAAAGGTTCGTTATGATAACTATTATTTCTCTAAATAGACAGCGGTGCGCGGGCGGGAATTTTAATGGGCAGGCATCTTGTGCGCAATGCGCGCGCGCAGCTTTTTGCCCCCCTCCACCGCACGCAACAAATTGTTGTTGCGCCGCATTTCGTGCGTTTCTAGGGTTCAACGGGTTCTAAGAGAAAATGAAATGCGTTTGAAATAGTTTTTGTGACGCTCCGAGGAAAGGTAGACGTATCTGGTCAGGTATCCGCTGAGGGTCTGCTGAGAATCCTGATTGGCTAAAGGTGCTGGCTAAGGAATTAATTACAAGAAACAAACAGTTCTTTTTCAAGATTAAGAGATAAGTATGATAAGTTGATCATATAATATAAAACAGACAGAACATTTTTTTATCTACTGCTTACATAGGAAGACATCTTAATTCTGTCGACATATTTTCCCGAATATATGTCGACAGAATAAAGATGTCCTATTAATGCGTAATTTGATAATTGATTTTATGGACGTACAAATTAGACTTTTTTTTCAACACTATTTATTATTCGCAAGTTTTTCAAAATAGATTGGTACTAGGGTGTGCCTACATTCTGGAAAACTCCGGTCAGTCCTGAACACTCATGGCACAATTTTGCTAGTCATATTATAATTTACTACTATCAACATTCCAGAGCCCTCATGTTTACTAGAAACCAAAAAGCCAAGACCAATTTAAAAAAGAACCTTCAATTGACTAACAAAAACGGTAAAAAAAAATGGCCGTGACTCCGTGCGTGTTTCCACCGAACTGTTAAAATCCACGGCTATTACGAAACCATATTAATTGATAGTATAAAAGATTTACAATATTCTCTATGCGATGATTTCTTTATGTAACGCGAATTTTATGAGCTATTAGAAATTTAAAGGTACGTTTGTTGCGCAAGAGTCACTTTCTATTGGGCTGCGCGACAGTTCGAACTTCGTACATAGAAAATGTTTGATCACTTATGTAAGTATGTATTGATATTTGATTAGTAATACTACCTCATCTATCCACAGACAGACAGACAGAAATATATATACAAAACGTTCCCAAAAAGGATTGTCGCCGATTAGAGTAGTAATTCTGTAGTTTATAGAAACTACTCAGCGATACTTTCATAGGGAAACAATAAAGACATAACATGTGGCATAGACAAAATTGTCTCATCTCTAAGCATGCGAAGAAGATTATTTTAGTCTATAGTCCGCGTTCAGTGTCGATAGTGAGGTAGCTGAGTACAAAGTCCTGGGTTTTGAGGCTCAAAAGGATATTTTGTGAGTTCAACTTCAAGTAATGCAAGACGCTTGAGACAGGATTTATAACTAGAAATTTGAAACTTCGGAAGTTCTGAACAGATTTTGAAATACTTTCACTAATAGAAATCCCGAAATAATTCGGACAAAGTCGCAAGCAAACGCTAGTGTGGAAAAAAACCAACCAGAATATCAGGATTGGAATGTATCAGCTGGTTTTGAAGTTGATACTGAATGGAAATAGAACCTGTTACTATTTACGTAACATATTGAACTTTTGATCAAAGATAACGAATCTGGACAGCGCATCAGAAGTATTTTGAACTTGTGACGTAATTGATCGGGTTTCTGAACGGTACGGTAAACTGTTATTTTGTTTGAACTATTATGCACTTTCAACTAATAGAAATAAGAACGAATTTCCAATAACTGTTCTCACTGATGTACCGTCGATCTATATCGTGGATGAATGGGGGTCAGGAGATTCTCAGGACGAGAAGACATTCACCAACTCACCTCAAAAACCAAAACCTGGCTAACCAATCTAGATATTAAAATATAAGAAGAGCACATTTACAAACATACAAGCAGAAAAAGCCATACGATAATAATAACATTTCCAAGTGGAACCGAATCTTTGACAAAGCAAATTTTTTGTTTTTTTTTTCAGTTTTTTTTTGTGACACAGCGAGACAGCGTCGCGGCAGACCACGTAGACAGAGGGCGAGACGAATTGGATAAGACGAACGATCAATGGTCCACAATAGCCTTGGACAGAAAGGTATGGAAATCATGGGAGGAGGCTTTTGCCCAGCAGTGGGATGATATAAGCTAACAGTTTTTTTTCTATTTAGATAAAAATATAGTCCACATTTCCCTATTGTTTCATCTATTGAGGTCTCGTGGTCGAATTTTTCCAAAATTCTCAAGTCAGAATTTCTCAGTATTTTAGCAAGAAGTCTGGAATTTCGTTGCATTAAAAATGCACGGTCATAAATCAAGTTTCTCGAAATTATATTCAATTAAACATTCTGAATACAATTCTACCAACTAAATAACCCATAAAACTTCATAAACTACTCATAATAACTAATAATATAGATGGCGCTTTTCAAAACTATATTATCAGACTTGTTATGGTGTCCATGATTTATGACCACAAAATAATCTGCGTTTTTATTACGGTCCTATAAAAAGTTTTGTAGAGCTCGCTCGATTATTGACATGGGGATCTTTTAAATTTTTATAGTTGGTGCATTGAAAGGTAGGTACTTAAAAGGTACAGTCAGCATGTTATCAGAAAATCAAAACTTATTACTAGGTATTTGATTAGTTATTCACTTAAGTTTCGTGTGAAACGGAGAGACATAAGTAAATGTCTGACAAACTTCTTTTTTTAATGCCCCCGATGGAAAAATAGAGGGGTGTTATAAGTTTAATGTGTGTATCTGTATCTGTGGCATCGTAGCTTCCAACAGGATGAAGTGATTTTGATTTATTTTTTTTTTATTTGAAAGGTGACTTGGGTTTTTAGGTAAAAAAAATTGTAAGTATCGTATAAAATATTTATGTTGTAGTATTTACAAGGTTTAATTCCTTATTGTACCAGTAGGATTTCGAAGAATAGAATATACTTGGACAGAACATAATATATTACATAAAGTTACGAGTTAAATGAAGTCAACCCTGAAATCGCAGAAAAAAAAAAGAAAAATATCACATAAACAAAATATACGACGGTGATCTACCCGTATTTAACCGCCTATTAAATACAAGCATGCTACTGGGGGTTTTACGGCCTAAAAGGGTCGTGAAATAACTAACTACTATTAAATTATAATTGCGAAAGTAAGTTTGCTTGTTTGTTACCTTTTCACGACTTAACTACTAAACCGAATAACTTGAAATTTTTCGTATACGTTGTCAGGTGTACAGAAACGGACATAGGGTACCTCAAATCCCGAAAATAAGTACTGTTGCCAAGGGAAACAGCAATAACGTTCTTATGACGATAGATGGCGCCACAAGTTTTGAATTATGATTTTATGATTGAAATTGAAATTCTAAATTAACGCAAGTGAAGCTGCCGGCAGAAGCTAGTTTAGATTTCTGACTTGTTTTAGTTTTTCAACGTTGATACGGAAATTTACTGTCAAAATTTTTAGTAAAAAGTGTAAAATAAACAATGCTAATCTGATAAAAAATGAGTACAAATTTTTTTTTGTATAACTGCTCTTATGCTTGTAACTGCTGGCATTATCTCCAGCTCCATACATCAATTTTAAAATTAATCAAAATTCTGTTACCAATCAATTCTAAAAATACTTATTCCTCGAGCATTCTCGTTCATCATCACCAAATTGGATTAATGTCACATGAGACATGAGTCACCGATGAGCTACTCGATTTACGATATAAATATTTAATCCAGTTTTTAAACGCGAACTGATTTCGTTTTAAGACTGTTACATACTTGAGCTGCTTGAGCTAAGTGTGTTGATGCTTTGGGGCAGTAATTAATTTTTTTTAACATGGGGAATAGGATAGTGACATTGTAAAGACTCGTTCTTACATATTGTCTTCTACATCTTTATTGTGAAGTTGATGTGGTCTCTCAGGCGTGACTACCTCCCTGTCTTACCAAGTGTCCATAACGAACATGAGTTCGAAAATTCAGAGGTGCATGCTTTAGTTTCGAACCTGCAACCTTTGACTTGTCAGTCCAACCTCTGCTACAAAGATAATCACTGCTACAACTACTGTAAATAAGTTGACATTCGCTCAACTCGCACTGGGTCATTCACTTACGAAAAAAGTGACATCAGAATATTATCAAAGCTATCTAGATTAAATCTTTAGTTGTAGAGTGGTATTACACCGTGACAACGTAATTTCATTAAATAAAATGGTTGTAGTTAGTGATCTAGGAACAGAGCTTAACTGTTCCTAGGATGTAGTAATGTACACAAAGTTCTTTCTGTAATAGTAGCTAAATATTTTCTTGCACTGACGCGGATGACGGAATTTTTTAAATAACGCTCATCAAATCATTATTTTTCTTCAGTAGAGCAATGCATCAAGTACGTAACAAGTGTGTAACAAGCTTTATTTATCGTCGCAAGTCGCAACCAATCAGAGCGCTCCCTGCGAATTGGCCATATAACCCATAATAGGGTGACCACATTAAAAGGTAAATGTACTTATAAAAATTAAACACACCATATATAACAAGTTTTCGTACGAGGTCGCAGTTTTTATGTCCTTATCTTAGCGGTTAATCATTGTTAAGAATTATTTATGTTTTAAAACACTTTAACCGCTCTACAGACGTTTGAGATGCTCGTAAATCATATTAACTGGGGTAGCCTTAAAATTTTTATATTAATAAAGCTTCTTAAGTTTTACAAGTAATTTTCCTCTGACCCAAAGAGTTGACACCAGTCACATTCCTCCGCATACACGTCCCACATAAGTTATAGTTTAGAAAAATAAATTAAAATGTACGGCCACACGGCCACCTCTCTAGTAGCTGATTTCAATGCACAAAAACGTACATTCATAATTTTCTTTGGGTCATAAAAAGCACCACTCTAAATAGACCTCCGAACGTTACGCATGGTTTGAAGACGTTCTCAATATCTCGATAGTTTAAGGCTCTACTAATTTTGGATGCGTTGTCGCACGTCCCTTTAAAGATGGCGCCGGATACGTGACGTCTCTAAAGGCGGGAAACAATGGTAGGTCCGTTATGAATATTGAGAACTCGGGGATCGTATCGTCATAGGCATGCTTCACCAATTTCCATCGTACTTTCGGGTAGACAATAAATTCACACTGGAATCCACTGGCCTACTGCGGTACGCACGCACGACCGTTCTTCAACGATTTTGGCGCCATGTTTCTTTACATTCGAAATTCAAAACAACTTTTTTATGCATGTTGAGGCGCGTTCACATAAAATTTACATACGGCCAGGATATGAAAGGCACATTATTCATTTTTTTAACGAGTTGAGGCAGGGTCATAATAGCAGAGTACGACAAGTGACGAAGAATTTTATTCCAATATTTACTATACCATTAATCACTTTAAAATAGTGACAAAGAAAGACGCGCCTTTACCAAAACACATTGACTAACATATTTATGTAGTGACACGATACTGAAGTGATTAGCCGAAACGTTTAGTATTATTTTTGCATATTTCTTCGGAACTAGTGATACATCGAACATTTATATTCGAACGGCAGGCAGATATCGCCATTACGCAGAATGAAGATGAATCAAACTTGGACACGTAGGTATAGAGGAAAATGTGTAAGATACAAGGCTAAAACTGTTTTCGGCGCCGACAGAAATCAAGCATGTTGTACGAGTACTATTTGCTTAATTATTTATGAGAAAACGATCTGACGTATATCGATTCCAATATTGTCACACTGGTAGTAGCGACTCAAAAACTTAACTTTAACAAACTATTATTCGACATACAATTTTGCGACACTGTAGAACTCAGACATTACTAAAACTATAATTATTTAATAATAAATTTGAAAATTTCCAAAAAATATTACTAAAACTATATTTCTGGAACTTCGACGCTACGAAAATACGTTAAATATCGACAAACAAATAAATCCCATTTAAAGACAATGTCGACGGAGTCCCGCGTATTTTTTAAGTAGAATGGTGTCAGAGTTTCATAATTGTCGGAGTAGCGTAATATCTGAGTTACATTAGGTTACAAGCACAACTGTATCTGTCGAAGTTGAATTTTTTGAGTGCATATTAGCACTACAAGCTACAGTTATCCCGCAGATGGATAGGGTGACCATCAGCGCCGATCAAAATTTGGGACACGAAGAAGTTACTCTTGTACAAAGTAAATATATTCACAGTTTCTTGATGCTAAATGATTTATGAACGATTAACGGTCAATTACATGACAGTTCCGGTGTTTAATTGGTATTTTAATAACAGGAAATTAGTGTACACTTACTGATACGGTATGCTATAATCAAAAAGTTTTATGTAATGTTTACGTAATTTTATTGAACCTGTTATAAAGTTAAGATGATATAATTTTTAAATTAGTCCGTACTGTGAGAATTTATTCATTACTTTTAATTAAACACGTTGTGAAAATAATTAGTGAGTCCAATAATTTACTTTCCATTAATGAATAATTCTATCATACTCTTCGTGGACAAGTCGAAGGAAATAAGAGGACTCCATTTCCAAGATATTAAAAACTAACCAAATTAAATCTAAACCAAATATATATTCATAAAAAAGGTAACGTTTCGTCGCTTGCGCATGACAGACAAGCCTTAAAAGCCGAGCATTCACGAGGCATGCGACGAGGTAAAAAGATTATAAGTATAGTATTAGTTTATACAACTTGAGGATGCGGTACACATAACGAAGAATAGCTTCATAAATTACACAACTAGTGCAAAGAAAAAATAAGGAAGATACTGCAGACTGCAGTAGATTTTAGTTAGGAATGAGGTCCTATCTTCAATGCCAGAAATACTGCCGAAGAGGAAAACAGCAAAAATAAGTTTACTTCTGTACTGGAATAAGATAAGGAATAAAAAAATCTTGCTTAAAGTCAAGTATATGATACTAATATAAAAGTAGTTCACGATTCCGCGTCAGGTTCAGGGCAAAGAATATTAACTGTTACTACGTAAAGAAGCGGCGCTACTGCGCTAGATGTAAACCTGGCAGTAAAAGTATAGCGTTGTCTATGCCTTTTGGACTGTTTAAGCTTAGTAGTTCACAGCCGTAAATTAATAACGTGTTGAATAAACCACGTGCGGAGAAGCCGCCTCAGTGCCGAGGTTCTGTAGTAGCAGTAATGAGGTCACAGGCTTACAGGTCTACCAAGGAGGAGATGGGGAGTGACTCGCATCTGAAGGACTAGTTTTGTATGGCACTAGACCGAGACATGAGGAGGAGGGAGGGAGGCCTTTGCATTGCAATGAAAATGATGTTAAAGGTTAAATAAAAAACTATTAAAAATAAGCTTTAGATATCTAGTGAATGACATCATAATACGTCACAGTTTTTACTAGACCGCAAATCAGACAAGAAAAAAACTCTGAACACAAACTTATATAAACGCGAAAGTAATATAATTACATTTATAAACGCGATGTTAATGTTTGGAACGTTTGAAGATTTAATAATTTCACGGTTTCGCAAATTCAAATGCAATTCGCGAAATAGCTGTTTCGATTATAACAATGGGTGTTGAAGTAACAGACAATGTTGATTATATAAGCATTCATAATTCCTAAATTTTATGTATGTTAATTAATATTATAAAACCAGTTGTTTGTAAGCTTTAAGTTCAAAATGATAATTATGACACGCCACTATGTGAATTGTAAAGGAATGTGACAAAAGATAATCTGCTTCGTTAAGAACTCATTGTAATATTTTCTGACATTGTTGTAGAAAGAATGGGACAATAGTTATTAGGAAAACCAAAAGAGGGGAATAGGTTTCAAGGTCAATCCATCATAGATTCAATAGGTCTATTTCTCCCTCAAATATTTTTAGTACAACTCAGCAAAACGACAAAATAAACAAAAAACTTAAGAATAAAAGTACTCTAAGTGCCTCTACAATAAATCTTCTATGGAAGGACCGAATTAAATTTAGATTTTGACACAGCTTTTGACAGCATCACGCTCAAAAAACAAATGCAATCAGACAGAATCACACTACTTCCTTCTGACCCTTCAATCTAGAACTATCATACATAATACGTAATATAATGATGGGCAAATGGGACCGAATATCTTCACGTACGTTTCCGAAACAAACATTAAAAAGTCGGGGAACCGAATGTGAAATTAAAGGAATTACTGGGAATATTCTGGAGTAATCTTGGCCGAAATGAGGCTGTATGGTACGTGTCCATTGTACCCTTGTGACTTGGGTGGTAAGGAATACAAAAGGAATAATTTTAGTTATATCAATTCGAAGATAAATGTATAATTCGGTTATAGTATCCTGTGTTGAAAATATATATTATATCAGTTAAACTTAGGCGCTTAATGCGTTTATCCTATTGCGAACCTTATTATTCCCAAACTTTGTTAGGGTCGGCTTCTAATCTAACTAGATGCACCTGAATATCAGTTTTATACGGACCTACTGACCCCCGCAACTCATAGGGCTACCATATTCCAAAATTAGATCAGTGTTCAGGATATTTATATTGAACTGGTACTGACTCTTACAGGCTTTTAAAGATCTTCATGATAGCTGAGACCAACAGCTTAACGTGCTTTTTCGATGCACGAAGATGTACTTAATTAATTTTAATACGCATAATAACTTCCAAAAAGTTAGAGGAATTGATTCGAACCCACTGACTTGCCAACAGTCATCCCAATTTAGGCCATCAATGTTTTTTGATTAATGGGTTAAAGGGTTTAAATGTTTTTTTTTTCATATTTATTACATTGTCTTTTTTAAACGCTAGTAATTTATTTTCGGAAATCTCATTGTGCAATTTCAAATAATGCAAAAAAAAAACACATCCTAGTCAACTTTCTTTGTATCAATGTCCTCCTTTAGTGAGTTTCTATTGTATTATATAATTTAAATACCTTTCCCGTGCCGTACGTACAAACGGAGTAGGGCCAATTTTATTTTTTTTGATCGGCCCATGCCTGGGGCTGCAATTAGCCGCCGATTTGCCTACGCCTCGCCGTGCGCCCGCACCGTGGACGTCACGAACGATATGCGCACGAGTCGATCGAGATCGATCCAAACGATATGTGAGGGCGTTGCGATCGTTTGAAGTTGTTAGAAGTAAGAGATCGCGAAGCTTTAGTATTTCTGTTATATTTCGCTCTCAAACCAACTTCAGGGTTTAATTTAAATTCCTTTGCCAATATTTAGTAAAAAAAGCACCAAAATGTTTTGCAAACAATAAAAAAATGTCACATAAAGAAAAAACCTTTCATATAACTTACACACAAAATTCGATAAGACACAACAAGTCCCCGATCCGTACAAAAGTGCATTTCGTACAAATTTTAGGGTGGCGTGAGGTCAAAAGCTTTATAAATTCAAAATATCAGTGTTCTCGTTCAGAATTTCACACGGTTTAAAAAAAGTATGAATGTATTAAACAAATAAGGTTCTTCATGTCGCATTTCTCTTACGAAGTAGGCTGGCGAATTTAAATTTTTAAATTATTGGGAAAGGCTTCAGACACGAACGATGGTACGGAATAACAGCCAGTCATAAGATGATGCCTCACTGGCAACTAAGAGAAAAGTAATGCTTAAATAACTACTTATGGAGACAAGCTGGCAGGAAAGGCAATATGGTTTTTACATTAAGTACAGCTGAAGATACAAGAACTCGATATAAGTATTTCTTGAATAAAAACAAAATGCGTAATAACGTTTTGTTTATGGATATCAAAATGGCTTCCTAAAAGCAAACTGCTTGAAAAATGATGACAAAAATCAAAACGTAATATTTTTCAATACCGGATTAGTGATTTAATAGTTCTTATTTATGAAAATGATTAAAGTATTCAGTTTATAGCACTAAAGTCAAGTTTATATTAAATAAATTCTAACATAAAAGAAAGAATGCGTGAAAGATGTTCAGTCAACATGAAGTTGTCCTTTTACGACTGACCTAGGGTCAAACAAGCTATGTCAGGCCAATGCAAAGAAAACAAGTGAATTTTCCATTTCTACTCAAAATAACATTACACTCACTAGAACATTTTATTTTTAAAATCTCGACTGAAACACAGACAAACACTTTTAGTTTTATTTATAAAGGACGTATTCGTATCGTATTCGATCTAAAGACAATAAAGTCGTAATTTCCAACAATAAGTTGTATCCTAAAATATGTACAAAAGGACCTATTAATTATTTTCTTTAATACTTTCAGCATTCAAAAGCAACACAATTGCTGAACAAATAAATATTACTGCAATATTTAAATTACAAAAGATAAAATTGTAGCTAAACAAGTCCGAAACTAATTTAGAAACTCAAAATTAATATTCAGGATCAAATCTCTCGAACAGGTTTCGTACAATGCAAGTGGCTCATTAAATCATTACTCTAAGTCCAGTCAATGAAGAAATACATTAGAACAGATCAAGTTACTGAGTTTAAATTAAGCAATCATAACTTGAAACTTAAGCACAATGATATTTAGTGACGAATAAAACTTAATAAGGTTGTGCAATTTGTAATAAGTGCTTTGTTGACAAATCAACAGTTGGTGAGGCTCTGATTACCTTCCAGATATGCTAATGTGTGATATTAAGTGTAAGATTACAGAGTTCTACGTATGGAGTGGTGTCAGTTGGAGATATGGGAGTAAGGACCAACGCTCTGTTGTAACGGTGATGAGCTAATTAATCAACGGTAACGATCTTTCAGAAGAGAAGGCAGCTTCAGCTTGTTTTTATCTTTTATTATCTATCTAACTTATATCATTGATAATAAGAAAAAATGGTAAATAAGGCAGAGATTGGTTTAAATGTGGGAAATGAGCTTAGTATAATTCTAGAAAAGATTCTGAAGAAATGTCATGTTTTAATGCTGAACCTTTGAGAATAATTATTCGACTGCAATTAGCATCGATTGGAATTTCTTAATTCACGCACTTCTCTGTTAAGTTTTTAAGCTGCTGGATTGAGATTACTTAAACGAAAGATGTAATATCCCTCAAAAGTTACATTACATTTTAGTCCTCTATGAGACAAGATATCACAATGATATTTTTTATTATGACAATGTGTACCTATGACCAGAGGTTTACTGATCTACGTTCTGTGGTCTACGGTCAAATATACCTACTTTATATTATTTTCCTCAATTTTAAGATCTCCAAATTGTAGTATTCTGGAAATATACGAGTAGATAGCTCTCTCTCTCTTAAGCTTCGAGCAGAGGGAATCTATTAGAAAAGACAATCCTTAGATACCAAGTTAGTATATGTAAATTAATGGTTCTAATAGGTTTACGATTTTTCTCGTATTTTTTGGGTGAGATTGCAATTTAGATGAAAACATTGCAAGGTAACATCATTAATAATATAACAATGACTATTCTGCTTTGGCTAATAGCTTCCTAAACGTGAATGTACGATTATCATCCTTCACTTAATTCAATATCGAAAGTTATATAAAAATACGCATGAGTACTAATTTTAGTATCAACTTTTATTTAGTGAAAGTAACAGTTATTTTGATCTGTACAACAAAATGCGATTAGTGATGGGTGAGATGTAATTTTTCAAGCTTTTTGTCGATGTTTCGCAACAAGACTTTGATGTCTGGCGGAAATAATGTAATGATTTTTATTATAAAGCAAGGCTGGGCGTAGTGGTGAAATAATAAAGACACAAAATTCTCCGAAACTGCCATTACTTGAACAAGAGTAAACTTTATTGACTATTGTAAACTGTAAAGAATACATAGAAAACATGAAAGATATCGGTACAGCACAATAGGCGGTCTTATCGCCAAAATCTATTTCTTCCTGATCGGCAGAACCACTATCGGCAAGAACCATAAAAGCAAAGGTAAAGTTTAGTGGACAGTATACCTGATAACAAAACAAGTTGGTAGTCTAAGAGAAATTTATAATAATAACAAGTATCTAAGCACTATTACCAAATATTGCAGACCAAAGCTATAAACCAAAATATTTTGCAATCGTTTCTATTAATAGTTGGACCACTTATCAAAATCCCGTTTCCATAGACAAAAAATAGATAAATACTAAGAACAATACAAGTTATAGGTACATAAGTAATTACTTCTCGGTATTGGCAAATTAACTGCGCGTTAAGACCGACTAGCTGCGCGTACGCGGTTGACCTTTGGAGCAACTTTTTACTAGCACGTAAAAATCACTGTCCATCATCGGAGACTACATTCCCGCTGAGTTATCTAGAAGCGAGTATTTAAGTATATTTATCTTTTTATTTATTTTGTGGAGCTTGGAGAATCGATAACTTTAGGCAAATGTACCTTTACTGCGAAATATTTAATGTGCTTTGAGTTTTAAGATTGAAACTTGCAGACTGTAGTTGTCCACTTGGTAAATTTAACCAAATTTTTAAAGTTATCCATAGGTATTGACCAAAAATTAGAAGCTAGACAGCCCAAAAGCTTAATCCAGCAAAACCACTTACTACAGATACATCCGTTTCAAACCCACCAGCTTATTTAGCAACTATCAATAAATAATCCACCTGACCAGTTTGACTCAAAAGACCAGGTCGCAGTGATGTCTCGTTAATCCTAGTGACAGGTAGACCTTATTACAGATGACGTTTGCAGATTTTTAATCTCGTTTGACAAGTGGTCAACGCAAGGATGTTTGACAATAGCATTTCATCATGATGGTGAAGATTTCGATAATGATTTAGAATGTGACGGGGAAACACACATGTATGATTAACTACATGGTTTTTTATATTAACTGACCTATCATGGAGATAATAAAACTCTAGGTCTTACAAGAACAATGAATGAACATACAAAAGAATGGAATTAGATTTTCAATTGCAGAATTTCACTTATTACATTACAATTTTGCATTAGCTGAGTTCGTAACAGAGCCATCGTAGTTTATTTTTTTATCATTGATCAGCAAATCAGTTGTACATTTCGATTGTGTTGCTAATGTTGCTATCATAACGATTATGTACACTGGTATCAGCAGTTACCTACTATACGAATATACGATACCACTATCTGACCTATGATTGATCCCATTTGAAATCTTTACGAACAATGCCATAAGGTTAAGTACCATTAAACCTGTTTACACTGTGTTTGGGAGCTGACATTAATACATTTGTCCTTACGATATTGTTTCGATGTTGTCGACACAGCTAAATAAATGTCAAATCTCTCCAAGTATGGCTAATTAGGCCGCTGATGCTTAGCTTATTGTGACAGACTTAAAATGTTGACCTTTTATGTGCCTACAGAAAGTTTGTTAAATGTGGTGTTAAGATAAATCGGATTAAGGGATGTAATGCAAAATCTTGGAACATAATGCACTATATCTTATTTAATAACTTCGCGGAACTAAAGACCATTACTTAAATAACAAATTTAAAAGTTTTCATATTAAAAATTGTCGCTACCAAAATGATTACTTTTCCTTAAAGTCACATTGCCAATGCGAAAGTGATTTCGTCAGTCACGTTTCCAATGTTAAACTACCGAATCGATTAAAAAAGAATTTAGCAAAAAGGTAACATAATAGCGTTTACACGAGCGGAACTGCTGGCAGTATTAAAATAAACACATACGGCATGAAAGCGAGAGTAATACAGACATCCGACCCTTCTTAATAAGTAGGTACTTTCCCACAGACAGGGTATCAGACGATACATCACTCCAAAACCAGCTGCCATTTAGTTTCAAAGTACCCGCACGTACATTTAATTTTGTTAAATGTCAAGCTGACCTGTCGAGTGACCCGGTCACTTTTTCACAAAGTTTACTCACTTCGAGGTTCGAGCAATCTACATTACACAAGCAATTTTTAATACATTCTGTCCTGGATTAAGTTGGTAACGGATACAACTTGGTTGTGGTTGCCAAGTGTAAAGTAACGTGATTTTAAGAGGGTTAATGTTCAGGTTGATTTTGAAATTGACGAAAAACACAGTGTATTTGATCTAGCGGCGTATATTCAGCAATTTGTTGGAATTTAACTGGAAGAAATGGGTTGAAATGTTCCTAGATTATGGTGTGGGCAAGTAATATTTTAGCAAATGTTACTTGGAACGGTGCTTAGTGCTTATTTTGTTGCTTTGAAGCACCACTGAGTGTAATGAAATCGTTTCGGTTTACAAAACTAAGGAACATGTTTTATATAGACGACATAGTTATCTCGGCAGTTATCTTTCTCTTTACTTTGATCAATATTTTGGTATTAAACCCATTGTAAACGTGAATAATCCTCACATTTTGGCTTATCCTGACTAGAATTAATGCAATGTGTCGATGTAGGTTATCTATATTAATTTGGGGGACTATATGGTCTAAATCAAAATAGCTTAGAGAAAAATAGGGAGGTTTTGAGGGAAATATCTTACATATTCATAAGGCATATTATCCTACTTTCTTAACCAATATCCCTATCAAGATGAAATGAGGGAAAAACTATGGGTCAATTCTTTGCAACCAAAGCGGCAAAAACCAAAAATAAAAGACAAAAAGCAAAACACAGTGAAACATCATTAACTGTATATGGAAATAGACTCCCAAATAAGAAATGCCCGAGTCACCGGAATAAATATTGCGATATTATTAAAATTATTCACCAGAAATGACTGAAGAAAGCTTCTGACTGGGTCAAGGGTCTACGGCCATATTGCTAAAAATGGCAATGTGAAAAAAACAGTGAAAAATTTATAACAACCCAAAAGAGGCTTCAAAGTCAGTTGTACAGCCAAAACAGACCAGTTTGCTATCATTCTTCAAAACTACAATCTGAAGTAAAATGAGATGTTAACGAAAATATATTAAATAATTATGATAATATCCTTTTTTACCCAAGGTTAGTTTTACCCTTGGTCCACCCAAGTTTGGAATGGGTCTTTTAAACTGTCAATTTATTTTTAATTACTTTTTTTCACAGCTTGAAAGGAGTTTAGATAACATATATTACGTCATCAACGCATACGGTATTGTGCACGGTCTATCTACATATACATAATCATTATTAAACATCTTATCATCCTAGTCGCTAAGTATATCGAAGATTAAAGGAAAGCAAGATTATCTTTCTCAAAGCCAAAGAGTTGGCAGTATTGCCTAGTTAATATGCAAATGAGAGACCTGCGCAAGCGCATTTGTCCTACTAATGGCGTTGCGCTTGATTTATGCGAAACAATCAACGCGGCGCCGCAGCAACTTTTTTGCTCTACAGCGAAAAATATTAACAACATTAACGATATTATCGGGTTTTTTATTTCAGGGTTCTGTAATAAATTCGTAAAGGAGGCTTCGATTTTACATACAATGGGCTGAACACCGAAAATCGCTCGAAGCAAACCAGGGAAGTGTAAATAAATGTAAGGTTTCTTCGAAATGTGGATTGGTAGCGATTGCTATCCAATTTGGTACCGTTTTAGAGGGTATTATTTAAATTTGGGAGATGAAGGCGCTCTCTAATTTCAGCGTTATTAATATATCGGAGATGAAGATAAAACAACAGTAATCTTATCGATTATGCTAATATCTGAGGTAAAAACATCAGCTCAGTGAGAAGGGATGACTTAGATCCACGGTAAGACCCAATGTATCTCTCTGCATGGATAATTGGTAAAGCTAGTTGATTTATTGACATTCTTTAATTACACAACACCATTCTGAGGGAGTCTCCAATGCTGCAGAGGTGGATCAATCAATCAATAAATCAATCTAAAGTTTATTTGCTAGAAATACCTACATCTATACTAATATTATAAAGAAGTTAAGTTTGTAGGTATGTATATCAGGGGTAAACTCTGAAACTACCCACCCGATCCTAAAAATTCTTTCACCAATAGAAAGCTACTATATCTCTGAGTGCGATAGGCTATTTTTTCTGAAAAAGTTGAGTTTTCAGTAAAAAATAACAATGTCTGTGATTCAAGTCAGAAAAAAACAGGCAATCAAGCTGCTTTATCAACGTGTTTACGGGAAAATTTAATTTAACGCGGACAAACCGACAAAGTCGCGGGGAACAGCTAGTACTATAATATTGTTACTAACATACTATGGTCTTAATCCGAAATAAATGTTTATTATAATCTAATTAATGAAGCTATATTAAAAACAAAATCTACTGAGTCAATCAAAGTTACACAATTTAATTCCTCTTAATTCTTTACTCAATAAAACTTAATTGACACTTCTCAAAAAACAACCAATTAAAATGAACTCTAAGGAACATTTAAGGGCATTCAGCAACAGTTAGCTGACGATATAAATTGCAATTACAGACAATTAATGCTAAGCACGGTGTTAGGGTGTTGGTTATTTATCACCTAATTAGCTCTCCATAGTAGTTCGCGAATGTTATGGTTTGCCGACTCATGTACTTTGAATTACTGTTTAACGGATGATAAATTATCATGATATTTGTTGGTATTACTGCAATAAATCTCACTTTGACTTCATTATGTAGTAGGAAATTTAAACCCGTTTAGTCTTTTAGCCTTTAACTTGGGAGAGGCTTATATCTAGTAGAGAGATTTTTGGGTTGTACTCTGACAATTAAAATCTAGATTATTATTCTGGTCGATAAGATCTTTTGAGAATCAGCAGTTCTTTTTATACTTCAACGAGTAAAATCCCACGAAATTCTACTATTACTACTACTGTTAGCTTATATCGTCCCACTGCTGGGAAAAACCTCCTCCCATGATTTCTAAACCTATTAAAAATTCCCACGAAATTCTGGATCTAAAAAATAAGGATCTAAAATCTTTTTCGAATTTTTCACGACGTTTTGGCGACCGCGTTTAAAAGCTTACAGTTTTAATAATGTCATAAAAAGTTCGGTATACAGGATATACTCTAAAATGTAGTCAAGATTTGACCTAAAATACCTGAGCAACCAATTATACTCTACAGCTGTAAGTGCTGTAAGTTACTAACGTCTAAAATCGTCCACAATGCTAGTAAATTGTAACCCAAATCTGGCCTCATTCTCGTGGACCGTGAAGCGTGGTCACGTAGTTGTAACGTTTAATACTGTGTTGTATGCAGATAGCAGGACGGCGTTAATCAACTCGCGTGGGATGTGATACGAACATCTCACGTTTTTACCTAGGGCCGGGACAAAGGACCGAAAGACCAGCTTTTGGTCTTTTGAGCCGGGACCAGATTTGCTGCAAATTAGTAGCAACTGCAAATTCGTGATGTTAATTCTATCTATGAGGCTATGAGGCCATAGTTCAACATTTAATGTTTAAGACACGTTCCGATTAAAATGAAAATTTATACAATGTAACATAACATTCAACATTGCGAAACTAAAACTTCTAAACCACTATAGTATAACCTAACAAATTAGCTTCCCGCGCAAACATTAACGAAGTATTACCAACAGCAAAAATTAATAACTTCCTAAAACAAATCGCCAGCACATAAATCGATTTGACGCATAAATTTATCTGGCAACCCTAGCTGGACCGTTAGACGCAGGAAATATAGACGCGCGAAAATCATAAACCGCTGCGCGTGCGCCGGTGTCGAGGGAAACGACAGACGACACGCAGTCGCGACTCGCGGCCACTTGTAAAATCATAAACAAACTCGCAAAATGTGTCAACTAGGGAGTATTACAGTTGTTATTGTAGGCTTATTATTGTTGCCAGGCTTGATAGCCTAGTGGTTGTGACCGTTGACTGGTAAGTCAGTGGTCTCGAGTTCGAACCCAAGGCGCGCACCTCTGACTTTTCGTAAGTTATGTGCGTTTTATAAATTAATTATCACTTACTCCGTGCCTCGGAAAGCACGTAAAGCTGTTGGCCCTGCGCCTGATCTCTCTCCGATCGTGTCGGAAGGCCGTCCCATCGGACCATGAGAGTGAGGGAATAGAGAGTGCACCTGTGTTTGCGCACACACTTGTGCACTATAATATCTCCTGCGTAATTGGCTAGTCTCCGTTGAGATTGGCCGCTGTGACCGAAATTCGGTCAGGAGAATTTTATTGTTGCCAGTGAGAAATTGTATCTTGAAGAGAATGGACGACGTCGTAGGGTCGACTCGTGAGTGACAAATGACAGCAATACGAGTGTTTGAGTCCAATTTATTGAGTGAACAGAGACTCGTAAGGTAATGATTGAAGTTAAGCATTACATTCGGCTTATAAGGAATAGGTTTATAACTCTTAATGGGAAAATACGAGCGAATAATGATGACTGATGAAGGTAGAGACTTTACGTAACAAATTAATACTTTTAACTAATTAATTACCTATTTAAAATGTCTGCCTCGTTGGTCAAACGCGACTACTGAGCATGAGGTCCTGAGTGCGATCCCCAGGTCGGACAAAGTGTTATTGGGTTTTTCCAATAGGAAATTCTCATTAGCAGCACGGAGTCTGGAATTGTGCCTGTTTAATGGCAATAAGCTTGCCTACTATTACATGGGACTTAGCCGTCACATACATAGCCGTCGTAACGTGGGTGTACTGCATACACCTCTGACTACCCCCTCTGGGAAATACAGGCGTGGGTCTGTGATATATTATTTGAAATATCAACGGAAGGACGACAAAATACAGGTGCTTATAACTCTGCCTCTCTAAAACAACATTTCACATGCGAGAAGAATGCAAATAAGCAGTAGCGTGCCAAGCACCTAATAACATTGCAAGTCCGATAACCCTTTTAAATGTTACATTGAAATAAAAAAGCGTAATATTGTTTTATGACTACATTTCTACGACTGGCTTTGATAAAATGTATGGTAGTCACGCCACTACAAGTAAGCAATAACATTAGCTATATCGATCGACCGACAAGGCAATCCTACTGTTCATGCAAGAATCTCACAGAAAGGCGCGGTAAGCTACACTAGCCGTCGGTGATATCAACCGCCCCTTGTTTCCCGGATAACGTGCGTACGCGCATGAGATGGTGTACGTGCAGGTATGTGTTAAGTGATACTTGAATTAAGAATGTTTTATGATTCGCTTGTTTGAAAAAAGATGTGTATTTACTGGTCAATACGGATAAAATTAAATTTTAAATCAATATGCTTAGGTAATTAATTGTAATTAGTAAAAACGTTCCATTTATGAACGCAGAACAAAATAAAACAAAACAAAACCATTGTATTTTAAAACTGGCAAGAAAAGCCTAAATTTAAATATGAATAAAAACTCTTTTTAAAAAATTAACTACGTTTCTAAATTTAAATGTGATAGACATAATGAATGACGTGGAAACTGATGTTCTAAGATTTTTGATACTCATCATAACAAGCTTTATATTTATCTTTATGTCCCCAGATCTTTAACATTGCAACTAATTAGTTACATTATATAAGGTATAAAACACACATAAAAACTGTCAGACGGTCTGTCAACTGTGATTACATCAGACATAATACCGGTTATACTTGAACCCTGAAGTTCCTCACAGTAGAGAGTAAATATTATGACTAGAATGGTGACAAGATTTATATAAAACTAGCTTTTCCCGCGTGGCTTCGCTCACGTAGACTATAGAATATAGAATTTATTTTTTAAAATCGAATTAATATAATCTAGGTAGTACCTACTGCCCATGAGAACAACTTGTACAGCTTTGAGTCGATGCCACTACTTTTAGTGTCATTGTATAAGCAGAATTAGGTACAGGGCGAATGACAGTCAATTATAATGTCGGTATAGCAATCACAAATAGTTGCCTATAATCCTACTACTATTATAAAGGCGAAAGTTTGTAAGTATGGATGTATGGATGTTTGTTACTCTTTCACGTAAAAACTACTAAATGGATTTGAATGAAACTTCACCACAATATAGCTTATACATCAGAATAACACATAGGCTACAATTTATCAACATATCATGCGGGCGAAGCCGCGGGCGGAAGCTAGTTATAATCTAATTCTAAAAGGTTCCCAAGGAATTTTTAAAGGAAAATCAAGGTACACTTTGGCAAAAAAGAGTCTGTAAAACTTGGAGGCGCACTGGTGCACTTTTCATACTACAATTCAAAATTTCAAGTTAGTTGGTGCTTACGTATTACTAAAACGAATTTTTGTCATCAATTATTATGTAATGAATCACTTTATGGCTATTTTAGTACTCACAAACTTAGTTTTTAAGATTTTTAGTTTTAGTTCTAGCTGTCACCGCCTCAGGCTCTTTTTTGCCAAGCTGTACTTATAAGGTAAGTTTTTCTTTCAAATATAAAAGAACAAATAAAATTGAAATATCGAATTCTAATCCGATTTATATTTGACATTCCAATTTTAAAGGGTAAATATATTGCACCAAGCCAGTTTAAATCAAAAGCACTAAGGAGTATTGATATCAACTTCGATGCAAATCACCCCCAAAATAACTTTCTACCCCTTTTTAACCCCGTTAGGCGATTAGTTTAAAAAAAATACGAAACACGTGTTCCATCAATTTTGTAAAAGAATGTTTATGCAAAATTTGAAGTAGATTGAACCAAGGAATCACATTGTCCCATACAAACTTTGCCCCCGTTTTTCTCCCTCTTAGAGGTGGAATTTCGAAAAATACTTTCTTATCGGATCCCTACGTCATACAAAGAACACATCCTCCAAGTTTCAGGTCTCTTCGTTCAGCGGTTTAGGTTGTGCGTTGATCCGTCAGTCAGTCAATCAGTCAGTCATTCAGGACAAAGCATTTTATATGTATAGATGATAGGAAGCTGTCTTAGAAATAACGAAGAAATCATATCCGTACAAAATTGTAGTTTATAATTATGTTTGCACATTGCACATTGAAGATAAAATCATTGATGATATAAATTAATTATCACTCTCCGTGCCTCGGATAGCACGTTAAGCTGTTGGCCCCGGCTGTCAATTGTAGATCTTTGACAGTCGTTACGGGTAGCCAGAAGCCCGAAAATCTGACAACCAGTCTTACCAAGGAGTATCGTGTAACCCAGTATCTGGGTTGTGGAGGTCTGATAGACAGTCGCTCCATGTAAAACACTGGTATTCAGCTGCATCCGGTAAGACTGGAAGCCGACCCCAACATAGTTGAGAAAAAGGCTAGGCAGTAGGCAGATGATGATGTAATAAAATCAGAGAATATATTTACGAAAAATCGAACTAACCCAATTGAAGGAGAACAACATTACAAAGTTTCAGCAAAAATTTCAGCTTGATCGAAACATGTTTTCATACATAAAAATGGCATAATATAAAAATTCATTAAAAGCAATTTTTTATTTGAAAATATGCTGAAACTTTGTAATGTTGTTCCCCTTCAATTGGTTTGCTTCGATTTTTCATAACTCATTGATTTTACATCTTCAATCAACTTCAATGTGTGATCAAGATAGCATTTAGCAGATTAGCTCGAAGAGGCGCCTTACAGGAACGCTTAGAACTATGGTGTTTGGTAATTATCGGTACTACTCTAATGAGGTTAGCGGTAAGTTGCATCAGTAAGTCAGCGGGGATGTCTTCATCGAGGATATAACATGACAACATTATTGAGAACTTAATGTAGACTCGTTTAACCTATTAGGTACTAATGATGTTTCTTTCTTTATCATATGGTTAATAAACAACCTGGTATAGAGTTTAGGCCGCTCGTAGACCTCTGGTCTTGAAAAATCTCTCAGGTGTGCTGGTTTTCTCATGAGGTTTCTTTTACCGATTTAGCAAGCGATAATAATTTTTTTAAAACACATGAATTCGAAAAGTCGAGTTGCGTGCCTAGGTTGCGAACCTACGACTTTTGACTTGGCAGTGCAACGCTCATACTAAATGTTAAGCCTTTTAACCGTGTAATTTTTTGGGATATTAAATTTTTTATTGCTTTGAAAGGATTAAGATACTTAATATTTTTTTTAAGTTAAGTTTCCTATTCAAAGTTATCAAACTACCACAGATAATTACAAAGCGAAAGTGTATTGTTTTGTTTGTACTTCTTTCACATAATAACGAAACGAAGGATCAGCGTGTTTTTACCCGACTGCGTCAGAAGGAGGGTTATGTTTTTGCAGACATAGTTTATGGCCTGGAGAAAACTTAAACAACGGAAGCAAAGCCGCAGGAAAAAGCTAGATTGTCCTAAATCTGCATAGGTACGTTAAATAAAAAAGTCATACACTTTCAGCTTATTTCATTACCCAAGATGCGTTTAACTTATCGGCAGATAATTTTATACACATTGTACGGTGAACCCAGACATTGTAATCTTAACAAAACTTAAATAAAACTTACCAACATAAGACATTTCTTTCTTTCCAATTAGGACCCACTTAGATAACGTAACTGATAAGGCGCGCTTACCTGAAAAAAACACAGAATAATGAGCAAAAAAATATTCGCAACTAACTTATCATCTTGAACCTATTTTGTGAATGTTTTATGCTACTAAGCAGAGATGTGAATTATTTGAAATACATATATTTCAAATGCAAATACAAAATGCAAAATACCCATTTTTATTTTATATTTGAAATACTTTTTTTCTAAATGTATTTTGTATTTTATTTGAAATACTCTATATAAATATTTAGTATTTATAAAATACAAAATAGTTTTGTTGCATTTTTAATTCATTTTTACAATTTTTCATTCTTAAATCCATGATTTCCTTATTTATGAACGCACTGATCGTGATCGTAGTGTTGTCATTGTCATTTGTCAACTAGAACAATAATGCCAACATTGCGGCCCGTGCGAGCCAGAAAAAAAAACATTGCGCGTCAGTCAACTGTCAAACCATCGTCAAACAAACTTGAGGTCAAAGGCGTGTTCGTGTGTTGATTATTAGTTTTGTTTGTGATTTTTCTCAGTTTTCTTCACTTGCTGGATATAAATAATTAAAATGTAAGTAATACTAATACATCACTTTTATAAATAATTTGTAACTAAGCATCAAGTAGTTTAGTTAAGTACCTAGTTATTGTTATTTTCAAATTAAAGAAGTATTTGTTTCAGAAGTGAGAAAGATAAAACAAGAAGACGAAAAGAGTTCCCAACATACTGACTCTTATAAAAAGAAGGAAAGGACAGAATCTTATTATATGTTTGTTGAGGACTCTGATTCTTCAGCAGCCAGTGATAATGTTAATACAACTACAATAGATCTGGAAACACTACAATATTTAAAAGATGAAGACAATACCTTAGAATCCTTGAACAGGTATCCTACTGTAAAAAAACTCTTCCTTAAATATAATACCTGCTTACCGAGTTCTGCCCCTGTAGAACGACTATTTTCATTTGGTGGAATGATTATGAGGCCCCATAGGCGGAACATGAAAGATGAACTCTTTGAACAAATACTAGTTATAAAATCAGTTCAATAAATAAAAGTGGTTATGCTTAACAATGTATTTTATTTTCAAAACCTATTTTAAAAATACGTATTTTGCATTTTGTATTTAAATACTTTTATTCAAAACTATTTTGTATTTCTATTTGAAATAGTGCTAGCAACTATGCATTTGCATTTTGTATTTAAATACTTTTACTAAACTATTTTTCACATCTCTGCTACTAAGTTATATTATATTCTTTGACTAAGTTGAGAAGAGAGATTTAAAGACTGATTTACCATGGAAATAAGTTCAGTATAAGTTTTGACTTCTTGAGAAACCATAATTAGAGGAACTTCAAATCTGCGATGTGGCGACAAAAATTCTTATTGTTTTTACGCAAATAAATAAATTTAACAGGTCCTAATATTATCTTCTAACCTTTTTTCATGATCTTTGTTAGAAAGAGAGCTAGGTGACACAAATATGTATATAAAATTAACAGCTTTAAATATTTTCTATCCTTTTTTCATGATCTTTTTAGAAAGAGAGCTAGATGACGCAAATGAATAAATTGGACAGCTCTAAATATCTTCTATCTTTTTTCTTGATCTTAGTTAGAAAGAGAGCTAGACGACGCAAATATATAAAATTAACAGCTTTAAATATTTTCTATCCTTTTTCATAGAGTGTGTGCTGAACTCTCAGCACCAATATTTACCCCAAAAAAAAACCTTACAATGAATTGTTTGTCGTTGTTTAACACAACGTACAAAACGGATTAGGATTTAAGATACATTCACGTGTCAGTTTTATGTGAGAATTACAGGATAATGATGGGAACAAAACACATAAAATCCTTGGTAAACGGCAATAAAACTTGGTTTTATTTGTAACTTAGACGGGTTTGAATTACAAATGTATTTATAGTATTTCTGCGTACAATATGCGCAAACAAATCGTGTGCAAACAGCTTACATTTCCATAGATTCTTAAATCTTTAAAAAAAAATTGTCTTTTCTGTCAACAATTTTTTATATTTTTGTGATTTTTTTTACAAGTTACCGTACATGATATTAGTAGCTCATTAAATATAATTACTTAGAAATAAATTTGGAAAACACAACTGATACTGATGGGATTCGTGGAAGTAATTTTTTCTATGTCAACGAAACGTTGTCGGGAAAATAAAATAATAAATTATGTGCGCGTTAATCCCCTGTTTATACCAGTTTTAATATATTTTTCTAAATGATGAAACCATTATCAATTAATTTGCAGGTCTAGAGCATGGGTATTTCATCTAGATATGCAAAGGGAGAGTCTGAGAAAGTCTGAGAATTTCTTAGAGGCGTCCGCAGTTTCTATATCTGATAATATAAACAATACTCAACGAGCCCAACGTGGCCATAGACCAAGCGTGTACCAATTCATACCATAAATAATATTTACTTAGAAGCTATGAAGGAATAAATTATTTACTGTAGCTGCGTTTAAAATTGCCTTTGTTTAACTAACAAACGCAATATTGAAACGACAGGTTAACGCTGTCATTCATTGTAACACGCGTTAACCTGCGACTGCGACCCGTCACGTACGGTTTATCGTCCAACCGCAGGGTTGCCCCTCTAGGGCTATCTCCGTGCGCCTGCGCGTGCGCACCGCTAATTGCGATCGCGTAGATTGACAACCCTGGGTCACAGGATAACGGTGGCATTTGTTCGTGGCCACGATAAACGAAGCTTAGCACAAATGTATGCGTTTGCGACGTGTATAATTCTGTCACAGATATTTGCTTGTAAATGCATTCTTGCATATTTTTATTTCAGTCTCATGACATAGATATGAGTAATTGCGGTCGACAGTTGTACAGAAAAAAAAAAAAAACTAACAGACACTTTCTACGCGGCAGTTACGGCTTATTTGTTTTAACTATTGAATGACTCAAGTGTTTACCATTAATATTAAAATTTAAACATTTCTGAATTGCGAAACTGCATAAGTCTTGAACACTTTTTTAAATACCAGTGAAAGATATCAGACAGGAAAATGACATCAGTTTTTCAGCCTAGCTTTTTTTGTAAACCTAAAAGAGGTTGCTACCAATTTGTCACAAATTATGCACCGCTATAATTCCGCAGTAATTTCGTGTAAATGCGTACAACAGCGACTAATCGCAGCGTCATGCGTCGCGGTTACGGCTCGGCTGCGCAGGAGTGGCTCTCGAGCCGAGTGGCGCGTGGGCAACGCCGCGGTGGTCCCGACTTCTCACCGACAAGTGGACGGAATAGAGATTATTTGTACGTTTCGAGAATATTCAACTAGGTGTGTGAACATAATTCATTCATAAGCCTTGAGCTGCCGTCATCTCATCATAGAACCTTTTTAACTATCTTATCTAATATTATAAATGCGAAAGTAAGTTTGTTTGTTACCTTTTCACGCCTAAACCATATAATAAATCCTAAGGTTGTCTGGAAGAAATCGCCGTGTGCGATAAGGCCGCCCATTGTACATTCATTTTAGATAATACTTACTTTTTACTTTTGGTGTACAATAAAGAGTAAAATAAATAATAAACCACTGAACTGATCATCCTGAAATTTTGCATATACGTTGTCAGGTGTACAGAAACGGACATTGGGTACCTTTCAACCCGAAACATCCCAAAAAAAAAGGAAACCACACGGCAAATATTTAAACATCTAACGCTAAACTCTTACATAATGAATAATATTTTTTTCCGTCATAAGATTACCTAGTATAATCTAGCTGGTAACCGCAAAAAGACGAACAAAGTTATTACGTCAAATATATGTAACGTAAGGAAGTTTCCATGCGCCGGCGTCGGATTTCCCTGTTTAGGATATAAAAAAGTATTACATGAACTGTGTGTGGTGCGAGTCTTGAGAGATTAGCTGGGGTTTATGGTTTTGACAATGTTGCTGTGCTATAGAACGATCAACGACAAATCGGCAACGATGAACTGGCAGCAGCAAAAGTCCTCTATTACTTAAACACAAGAGACAAGACCGTTTCTTTTCTTCGTTTTTTTTTTACACTATATGGTCAAATTATCGATACGCGATATTTCTCAATATCGCGTAGCGTAGCGATCAGTTGGATTATAAATCCCTGAAAAACATTGCGTTTCTTTTTTTTTAATTATTATTATGGAAAAGGCAATGAACTCATCTGATAGTAAGCAATTTTTGAGTGGTACGGTGAAGACAATCAGTTTTAGAAATACAGAAACTGGGAATGTGCGTGCATGCAGGAGGGGTAGAATTCATCATGAAAGCTTCTACATTTCAAATTCTAAATAAATTTTAGCTTTCTGCACATAAACTTTTCCAAATCTCACACGCAAGCACGCTATATCTAAAAATGGGATAAGTACAAAGTTTTCTTTTCACGTATTAAAAATATAGCAAATAAGAAAGACTCTCAATTCTCTAGTCTTGGACCACAAGATTGTGATTTGTCTACAGAAAGGTGTAATGATTGCCGAGACGTAGATGGATGCCACGTAATGGCTGCCCGCAGTGGGAACAACACTAATATAGGGCTGTGGAACCAGGGAACATGATACCTGGTCCTGGCTCCGACATATTAAAACCTGATAATAACAATGTAGAGTCCTTATTAGATAGGATGCGAGATTATTCAAAGGAGAGTGAAAAACGACTTTTTGATATATTAAAGTCCTTAATATCCTGCTTTAAGATGGATGGATGGATTGTTTGTAAAACGACATGGATAGAAATTAGAAAAGGAGTTAGCAGTGACGTGGCGGCTAATAGAAATGAATGTAAGAAAATAACGTATTACGCCGACCTTACATAAAATTAGGACAAGGGCAGGAAGATTATGAATATCCTGCTGTACGCGATTTATTCTTATTTTTTTAAATTTAGAACTTTAGAGGCATAAATGCTTTATAAAAATGTTTATTACTCCCAATTTTTTTACTATATCACAATATTAGGTCTCTTATCAACAAGCTTATTGGACGGATCCTCAACTGGATTAGGTATCTCGAAGAGTTTTATTGTACTCCGTACAAGAGATAGATGTAACTACCATTTGATATGGTTAAATTTCAGGATTACGAATAGCTCAGTTGACATAGGACTGTTGGATTTAACCAATAGGTTACAAGTTCAAATCTAGCTCGCAATCGATTCTTTTTTTACAAAAATTTGGAACATTAGTATCCGCTTCGCATACAAAAATGCTTAAAAAAATGTCCGCTAGTAATTCTTATACAAGGTAATAATTTTAATTTATTCATCTAGGTATTATACCACATAATAAGTAGGTGTTAGATGTTAGTCATCATCACAGTTGAACACTTTGATGTAAACCTGAGCTTTTGTAGGTATTATTATCGTTTTCAAGGAATCAACGTTTCTGTGATCCGGGTTTAGCGAGATTTATGTTTATTTTATTTGATGATGATATCAGGTGACCACTTAGTTTATTTTATATGTTAGTATCGCTTCGCTCGCGACTTCGTACGCATGTAGGTATATCGCTACTATAATATGCATGTATTATACAGTATACCTTCCGAAAGAAATTCTCTAAAGGATAGTGAAAATTGTATCAAAATCCGTTGCGTGAGTTAGAAGTAAGCGGAGAAACTGACAGATGAAAATAACTACTATTTAGAGAAGAGACTTGCGTCTATGTGAAATTCGGATTATAATTTTTTAATCTGGGAATTATTTTTTTTTTGCAGAAGGGGAAATGCGCCTTATGCATACCGTCCCGCTCGGGGATGCGAGACGATTATGTCGGGCTCTCCGGCCTAAAGATTTTATTAGGTTCTAAAGGTTCTATTACTCTGGGACCTGGGACAGAACAGTTTAATTCCTCATTAAAGTCATCACTGATTCCTAAAGAATTGAAGTTATTCACAATCCCGTATTGGATACCCTGATCGGGCAAAGTATCAGTGATACGAAACAGGTCTCCTATGCTGACGGCCGCGGCGACTCCAGTCAATTTCTAAGAATTATAAAGGCACGACTTTTTCTCCGTCCGAGTCGCTACCCTTCAATTACGACCATACTAATATAGAAAAGCAATATAAGTAAGATATTTTTCCATATGAAAATTCTTAGTATTATAAATAGGTATTTAATAAGAAATTTTGAAAAAATAACTTATACTGATGGGATCAGTTGTTTTTTAAAATTTCTTATTACTTAAATATTTGTATTTAATAAGCTAACATGTAAAAAATTCACAAAAATATTCTTAGTATTAGTTTCGGAGTTCAAACTGTGCTTGACAGATAAGGCACGGCTCAGTTATATAGTAGTTACTAGGTTTATGCATGAAAAAATTGTTGAACTGACAACTAAGTATGTTCCTCTCCCTATACTTTCAAGAAATCACCGGCGATTAATAAGTTATCAAAATATAAACTCGATTAATTCTCGATACACTAACCGATCTAATAACAGTTGACAACAAACGCCATAATCTATATCTTACTCTTGCGTAATTAAAGGTGATAAATAATAAAATGATTGCTTGTAATAACATACTGTACATCCTAGCAATATGAATATTTAATGAAATAAATTATTCATTAACTGTTATTTATAATTATTCACTATTTATTAGACTGAATGTTGATATCTAGGCGTTCAGAAATAAATGTCAAGTTAATTGTTTATGGTCGCTTCCCGCTCTTTTTAATGTCATTGAAAACTTTTAGTACCGCGCGATGCAGGATAATATAATATGCGCCTGGCTCTCTGACTACTTTAGCTGCCAATAGGCAAAGACTTATTGATTTTAACTGTGTCTGGAAATTTACTGACAAGGGTTAAGAATTTTATTAAACAAGAGCACATTAAGTAAAACCATGCCGATTTTTTAAATCATGAAATAATTAGCATGTTAATAATGTAGGTAAATACAAAAAAATTCGATCCAGATAAATATCAAGACTACAAACACTACTCTCAAGATTTTTGTGAAATTTTTACATGTTTTAGCACATGTTATATAAAAATAAATATGTAATATAAATATTTAATAAGAAATTTGAAAAAACAATCCCATCCGTATCAGTTGTTTTTTCAAATTTCTTATAAAATATTTATACTACTCTCAAGTCTCAACTAACTTAATTTAATTTAAAAAAAAAAAACTAAAACCTCTTTTACTCTTATAACGGGAAACACAGATTTTTTAAATAATTAGCAAAAAAATAAACGGCCTGTTTAGTTGCATTCGTATTTTAAAAAGCTCGCGTGTTTTGAACGTATCAAAACAGGGTAAGATAATTGGAGTAATCACCGCAGCCGCCAGAAAATATTTCGTACGAGTTTCTTTAAGAAAACTCTACCATTATTGTAATAAGAGCTTATTAAAAAGGTTGATGACACTCGCATGTTTCAGTGTACATTTAAATTGCTAGGTGTCGCTAGTTACGAGTATGTTACTAGGAAGAAGGCTAGGTGTTGGAATACGTTTTATTTTTGCAAAGTTTTATTTAACTTGTAATTATGTAGGTATGTTCGGGAGTTGAAACTGAATTTTAAAGCAATTATCCTCGACAGATTAAGATACATACACTTTTACTTTGGATGACAATGTATTTTTATGGTAAGCATGACCCGAATCGATGATCTTTTATCTGGATGGAAGATTTCTTTATCTGGATCTAATCCTGGATAGATTAGATCCAGATAAAGGAACTCTTCCATGATCAACAGTACAGACACAACATTTTTCATATGGTATACGTTTATAGGTTGGTTGAAAACATTGATTAAAAAAACGTAGGTATTATTGTTATCTTCAATCATCTGCCTAGCCTTTTCCCAACTATGTTGGGGTCGGCTTCCAGTCTTACCGGATGCAGCTGAATAGTAGTGTTTTACATGGAGCGACTGCCTATCAGACCTCCACAACCCAGATACTGGGTTACACGATACCCCTTGGTAAGAATGGTTGTCAGACCTTCGGGCTTCTGACTACCCGTAACGACCGTCAAAGATCTACAATTAACAGCCGGGGCCAACAGCTTAACGTGCTATCCGAGGCACGGAGAGTGATAATTAATTAATAAAACGCACATAACTTACGAAAAGTCAGAGGTGCGTGCCTTGGGTTCGAACCCGCGACCTCTGACTTGCCAGTCAACGGTCACCACCACTAGGCTATCTATATATATAGGCGTCTCTTCACTATTATCACTATTATTGTTATCTTCAATGTTAAAGCAAAACTAATATAATAATTAAAGAACTGTTTGGTCTTTTAATTCGAATATGTTGTACAATTAGACCTGTAAAATAATTATACCAAATGTTAATTATAACACTTTACATTGGTAAAACAAATCGGCGAAGATTACAGAGTACACGTCAAGTGGAATTTGACGTTGTACAACAGTACGAAAGTTTTGTAACAAGAACGCATTTCAATTAATAAGAAATACATTTAAAAGTTGTGTTAAAATCTAGATAAGATAAATACAAATCTGTTACAAAATTACTAGTCAACGTTACATAAATACTAGAGTCTGTACACGACTAAAACAAACTATTAATTTACACTGATCGGTATCTAACTCTTCAAACTTAATAGCTAAGTAAAAATTTACGATGACAAGTGATTTACGCTCTTAAAACAGAGTGGATTAAATTCTAAATCGTATAAGGTAATTAGTGCGAATTGTGAGTGTAATAAGTTTCCTTTATGCAATTTTGATTCACACTCTGAATGATTTTTCTGTTGGTCCAAGTGATAATCCTGTGCGTGTAAAATATAATAAGGTTTATGACCATCTACGGGTCAGAAATACGATTTTATTGTCTTGATCAAACTCCTTAAAGTTCCTTTATAGATTACTAGCTGACCCGACAGACGTTCTCAAAATTTTTATAAATATGTAAAAAAAGGCACTGCTGAACATAGCCTCTCCTAATGCGCGCCACTATTGTACGCTCATTGGAGATATTTGCCCATAATCGCCACGCTGGGCAAGCAGGTTAGCGATCGCAGTAGCAGATGATTGCTGTTACACAGAAGGATGCTACTGCCAATCCTGCGGATCTTTCCCTTTGTCGCTTCTTACGACACATGCGGGACGAGTAGGTGTGGTTCTATTCTTGGGCCGGAAACCACTCGGCAAAATATATTTCAGCCTTGATTCTACAGAAATTCAAATACGGCTATAAACCATCAGAGGATCCGCTATCCCCTTATCCTCTGTACCATCTCACCACGGTCTGATACGCAGATCTTCGTGCACCACGCGAATACTTTCTGCTGGATTAATTGGAAAATTAATAGACTTATGTACACCTCGCTGTTACTGACGAAATATAGGTGATAATTAGAATTGTTGGTTTAACTATAATTGATCGTGGTTTGTTATTTATTTAATTAACAAGGTATTGCATTGCTTCTAATACGGTAAATTGCGTTAGCAGAATGTGATGTGTGCAAGAAATCACAGACAATGGTGCTGTGCATCTTAGCATTAAATTTGGTATACACAACTAGACAACTGAAATGGGCCAGAAAATTAAACTGACAAATTAGTCGGTAATTATATTTATGATTGTAGGTGATGTTAGCACTTAGCAGTAATAGCCTAGTGGTATCCAAATGTCGTAGATTCGTCGTAACTTTACGGATTTATGCACGTATTAGAAACAAATTATCAGTTGCTAAAAATGGTAAAGGAAAAGATCTTGAGGAAATCAGCACACCTGAGATACTATTCAGAGGTCTGTAAAGCCATGTCTGAGGCCTACGTTTTTAACTCTGACACCAGGTTGTTCATCAACCATACGATGACGAAGAAGTTGATCCAAACTTAGATGGAATCTAAATAGATATGGCGACCATTGTACTAATAATTACTCTATGATGGCAACTTAAATTCTCCTTGATATTTTCCATACATTTTTTAAAATATGTTTTAAATGTGTCTGTTAGAAAGTGATAGTAAATTTATTTCAAGAAAGGTGTTAAGAATAGTGAATCAGTTAATTAAAATTGGTGCACAAGATAGCTAGCTGCAGTATAGCACGTAAGTCAATCCGGTCCTTCTTTAAAACAAACGAAAGTAACTCTATCTGACCATTAGTTACGCTTTTACGATTTTACGACCATTTTGGTGAAAGACAGACAGATTGCAATTTGGAAATTAATGTTCTTACGTAGTATATTATGAGTTTACTAATGAGTAGGTAAGAATTATAGTCAGAAGTATTAGCTGAATACCATACCATATCGCAAAAATTAGGAAATCAGGTACTTAATCTAGGATATAAGATGCACGCAAAATTTCTCAAACATACGCTACGGTATGTTTGAGAAATTTTGCGTGCATCTTATATAGCCAAAAAAGAAAAGATAATTAAGTCTATATTCTACTACCCTGGCAAAACATTTACACCCTGACTATGATTTGCAGTTGGGCAACTGAAGTTCTACTATTTTTCGCTTGCACATAACATCAATATCTTCCTGTATGTAAATTCTGGCGATACAAAACAAATATCTGTTGCCTGTATCTTGCTACTCCCACGCAAATAGTAAATAAAACGCCATCCATTAAACCATGTAACAATTTATAGCATATAAAATCAAAAGCATTTTCTATTACCGACTATCAAAACCAATTCTTAATCCAATTTATGAGGAGAATTCACCAAGATATTTTTAAAGTCGCAATAAAATAATGCAAGGGATTGTAGCCGTTAATATAAAAGGGGTAAGATAGAAAGCTGTGTGATAACAGTCGGTATTGAAGGATCTAAGCTATGTTTTACTGTCAGCCGCCCACAGGTGGCGCTGATTATGATTTGTGCGGCGATATGCGCGCGCGCCAGTCTTCCAGTAAGTTTAATTGCTGGGAGTCTGTACGCGCCTGATTTATATTTATATCTCTTCATCTTATAGCTTCCGCGTTTCATCGGTACATCACAGCCTTATAAAAATACGAAATATATCTTTAATTATCATACATATATTATGGCGACCTTTTTTTAAATTAAAGGGTTGGTGAAAAGAACCGTTAAACTGCTTCTAAATGTAAATTTGGTTTAATTAATTAAGGTTAATTAAGTGAATGAGATAAGATATTTGTAAATTAGCATAAAAACCCATAATAGGCTCGATTACGGCGTTTGTAATCTTTTCGATCAGTAATCTTTTAATGGAAAGTGAAAAAAGAAAATAACATTTAGGAATGAAGTAAAGCTTTTAAAATAGTGCAAAATGGTAAACAAAAAAACCTTTTGAATATCCTTAGTTCTTTGTATCTTGGTATAATCCCAGTTTAAATATCATAAAACATTTCTTTATACTGTGGTATAATCTTGACATAAAAATCTATGTCTCCAAAGTTTTTGTCAAAACAATAGTTTAATTACGAGCAGGATTTGAAGCTGCGACCTACTGGTTAAAGCCACCAGCTGCTCTGGCAACTGAGCTATTTGTAATTCTACTCATGCTCATTAAACCATCTTTTATCATCATCATTCTCTTCTACATTAAACCATCCCTGACGTTTCTACAAAAAGTTAAAGCTTAAGAGATCTCTTCAAAAGCGATAATGCTTTTAAAATGTTATATAAAACCTATATTAACACTTTTATACCTCTTATACTTTAATTACAAGTCTAATAACCACATGAAGCCTTCACAAAGCCCTTTGTATCAACCACTAACATTACATTAACCCAACAATAAAACTGCTTCGTAACATCAAAGACAGCCTACACTCATTGATTCAATAAGTTTGAAGTATTTTACCCATGAACTGAGATATTGGCAAACCATAGAAATGTTATTAGTTAATAAGCCTTAGTCATAAGTAAGAAAGTCCAAGTCAGTAAGCTATGCGATGTTCATTCACCCGGTAATATCGCAAATTGGCAGATTACTTACAATGCAACAACATGCAACATGCAGCCAGTCTGTAGTTGTAATGACCATTTTACCATATACAACATTTTACGCTGTTACTACTGGATCGAATGTCATATTCGCATTTTTATTATAACTACCCGAAAATGTTCCAGAATGTACCCGAAGGACCGAAAGTTTTCAGCAAAATTGTGCGTTTTAAATGAGTAAGTAGATAACTGTTAATTGCTGTCATTCAATACATTTATGGCAAAAATACTATGAAAATAGTGACGTCATAATTTTCTTTTTATTCGAATTGGTATTTAAGTTGTTAAAATTTTGGTCTGACAATAATTTTCTTTTTTTTTTACATATATTGTCCCACTGCTGGCCAAAGGTCCCCCCAAAATCCTTCCACTCCTTTCTTTTCGTGGCAATCTCCCACCAGTCAACCTTAAAAGCATCGAGATCGCCTCATCATTGCTTTCGCAGCCGACCCCTATTTCGATTTCGCCGATCATTATTTAGTTTAAATTTTACAACAAAAATAACAAGTATAGTAGTTTATTTCTCATTTTTCAAAACTGAGCATATTACCCAAAATTTAAAAAACAAAAATCTGCTCTATCATAAAGTCGCCACCAACTCACTCCCAAAAGATCTAACATTTAATAAGAGGACCAATAGTACCGCCACATCAGTAGCAGGATAAGTTCCCGGCGTGTTCCAACGTATTATTTCATAAGCTTATCGATACTATCGGCATTAGATAGTATACCCGCCGTATGCGCACTCTACAATTAAGCGAGCTCGATACCGACCAATCAGAGGCCTGTTTTTATCAATGATCTATTTTGTACAGACAGTTATAGAGCGCTCCTTTACTTCCTTTATTTTCTTCGCTGATTTAAAAATATGGGATGGGTCAGCTTCTAAAGGGAGACGAAATATTTTCTACAATTTTTTTTTGAGTAGCTTAGTAGGAATCACGGAATCGGTTATAGATCAAAGGTGAGGAAGAAGAAATAACCAAAATTTTGAATAAAATATTCCAAAATTTTGAATAAAATTTTCTAAAATTTTATTCTTCTAACAAATAATTGATTCTATGTAGAAATAAAAAGTCTAATTACCTTCAGTTACAAATTAAACATTTACTAGCAATCGCTCTAAAAAACAAATATGTATGTATGGCAAAGTTGCAAATCTGCTGTTTTCGCGAAAATCAATTTTTTGGTTCAACGAAACCCCAATATAGCATACTATATTGATAAATTGAACTAAAAGCCTTCCCGGTACACAACTTGGTTACCTTAAGAAATTACATAAAAAGATAAACTAAGATCTCTTTCATCTCGCCGTGGGCTTACAGAAATTAATATCAACCGTCGGAGTTTCTTTTATATGTAATCTAAATCTATTTAAATACTAATCTAACCACAATTAATAAATTGTTTAGAAATGTTTTATAAATTAGAATTCCGTTTACCTATGACAGATTTACCATCATCACCTTATTACCATTAGCCAATCAAAATACGATAAATTAAGGTAGTTCGAAATTTTTCACATATATTTATTAACTACCCACGTGTGTAGCGTGCTTAGTATACTTAAGTAGCTGCTTACCATAAAACTTATATTAATAAATCTGAGGTTTATGATTCAATAAAAAATAATATAAACTGTCTTTTTGTTTTCGAAAACAATGGATGTGGTGTCCACGACCGTATTATTTGCAAAATATATGCAAAATTGTTATGTATTCCGTTTATAAATGACGCTGTGGTTGACGCAGTGTTTTTGTTTCAAGTACCTTTGTTTTGTAATCTGAGTTTTGGGCATTGCACCGTGGAAAGACGATGGAAAAAAATCATTAGCATTTTATGTTGTATTATTAAAGTAAGTATAACAAGAACGAATGAATACAGGACGTGACATTATGTAGATATATTAATTTTGAAGATAAACTCGAAAGACCAAAATCTGTAGATATAAAAAACCTAATTTTGCTTTTGTTAAGCAAGTGGGCACTAAGAAAATTGTTGACATAAAAATGTCTACAGACTTAGAAATGTAACCTCAAAATCATGACAAAATCAACCAGCTATTTAGGACAAATTAACTTTCAAAAACAATAAATTTGAAGTAAGCCCCGTCCAATTAAGGCCCACACGTTATTCCACAGATAATATATTGTCTATCGATATGCTTAGGCTTTTACTTCCCACACCTACACAGTGGTTGACTTTCGATTTGTACTTTAATAATAATTAATGAAATTAATCTATAATTTAGTTAATTGAAAACCGCCGAATATATAGCGGACATACTCGTTTCGAATTCTCGATGACTTCAGTTTTTTTATTTGGCAAAATTTTATTTTTTTTAGTTTTTTCCGTCACACAATTTTAAAAATTGAAAATTATAAAAATATCCAATCACAACATAAATCATAACACCAATAAATTATAGCAATGGTCTTCCGATAGGTCCTGGGGGCTACCTCTTGCACCACAAGCCATTTCTTCATCCTATTTTACTAAACAAACGTTGCAAATTCCTTAATTAACCAGAAAACTATTTGCGCAAACGAGTTTGTAATATAAATTAAGATTCAAATTGGGGTCGTAGTTCAAGAGTAACTCCCAGAGTGCTCTGTAGGTATTTTTAGAGATCTTTCTTCCATTGTTATCTGACTATATGCCTGCACGATCTACTTTTTTATAACTACCAAACATTCAGATAACACGATATCGCATAAAAACAACAAAACAAAAATCCTTCAAACATACAGTGTGTTTCATAAGAACGTGACCGGCAAAAAAAAAATTTTTTTAGTGATTTTTGCAAAACAAAAAATACCAACAGGTAGCCCTATATTTTGCCTAAGATGCTAATGAAACACAATATAAGGTTTTGCGTTCGTTTCGTTCAGAGCGCAAGTTTCCCGAGATGAGTACCGCGTATCCTTCCAGTTTCGATGCAGTGTTTCTTTGTATGCATACCCCTTTGGTCCTACAACCTAAAATGTCGCGTGATCGGGCTGCAATGTATTTGAAGAAATCTAAGACGTTCCTAATCAAGTTGGTTAACCGATATTTAGAAGCTTAACACGCCGATAACTTACCAGAACGAGGTGAAACGTGGAGGACGACACTCATCAAGAAAAAACGGATTCCGCAACTGTTTTAAAAAAATCTACGTCTATTTTTGCGATCTGCACATGAAGAATTAATGAAAAAAGAATAAACTATATCTCTAGCTATAATTATAAGATGTTTAGCTGAGATCAAGTTGAAATACCGAAGCATAGTGAAGAAACCGCTCCTTTCAGAAAAGCACGTGGAAAAAATGATGGCCTGGGCGCGACACAACAAAGACCACGACTGGACCAAGATTATATTTTCAGACGAAGCTTAATTTTGGACAAGTAGTATCTTACCTCGTGTTTGTTCTACTAGTGATACCAAACTTGTCGAACGTACTGTCAAACACCCAATAAAGGTGCATTTTTGAAGATGCTACTCAAAAAGGAGATTTGGCAATTTGTAGTTGTTTACTGACTCTCCGAATGCTTTGAAGATAAACCTAATATACCTAAAAGCATCGTTGCTCTCTGCCAAAAGGCTGATTTCAAGGCCAAATGAATAATGACTATTATAAAATGACAACGACCCCAAACACTGATGAAGTCTGGGCACCGCCTAGAACCAAGAAAATGGCACGCAGGTCTTGACTGTCCCTCACAATCGCCTAAAGCAAACCCAATTAAAAACATTTGGGCGTTGATGTAGCTTAAACTTCAAAGGAAAAAACCGCCTTACCCCCGCCGAGCTTACTCGCAATATAAACTTCATATGAAGGTCATCATCCCCTGATTACACTAAAAAATTAGTCAAAAATAATCATCGAAGAAGCTTAGGCCATTTTTAATAACAGAGAAGACTGGACAAATTATTTATAATAAAGCATCTAAGTGCACATGATGAACTACGTGTTTAATTATTTATCAAGCCATAGACTTAATTTTTTTTATTAATTTTGCCGGTCACGCTCTTGTGTTACAAAGTGTAATTACAAGAAAATCAAAAATAAAATAACCATTTCAAAGGTCACACACGAGTATTACATTACAGTACACCGAACATTAGTAATTACATTTTATTTTATCACTTAGGTATATTTATTTCGGAGCGATTTTGATTTCAACACTACCGCTGACCGCACTACATTGACCAGGGTTATAATTAAGCTTGCATAAATACAGCATTTCCGCTTACTGAGCTAACTCGATTCAATGAGAATATTAAATGAGAAATTTTATTCAAATAGGCTGTATAAAAACATGTCGGTGGAATGTCTGCATGCAATCACGAACGAATCGATTTTCTAGCCGTCAATCGGAGCGAGTGAATCAACCGATTCTCTAGCGATTAGTCGGTGCATGAAACAAAATATGATTTTATTTGTGCATCTTTCATCGATTTCACTGTTCGTAAATATAAGTTGTGTCCGTATATTTGCTGTAGCGAATTAATTGAGAATTTAGATTGATGATAGATTTCTTAAAATGTTATGATGACTGAGCACAGAGTATTTATTTCCTTTCGTTATGTATTTACTATATCTTTCTTTAAAATGCCATGGGAAAAGTTTAATAACATTTTTATAACATAACATGCGAACTTGCAAGACAAAAAAGTAGGTAAGTAACCACTGTGCAAATTGGACTCTTCGAAATCCTGTTCTTGCTATCGAAGTTCGCAGGTTCAAAGGAACCCCGTTTGGTTTTTGATGAAATTATATAATTATCTTGTCATAAAAGGTATCTTAAAATAATTAGAAATATGTATACATAGCTATATTTGCCAAGCAACGAAAGACAAGAATGCGTTGAAATACGTCATGTGCCTTTACGCATCAGTACAACGATTTAAGCTTACAGTAATTCACTTTTGTATAATAAAACGTAATTTAGTTTATTTTATTTATTTATAGACTCACGCCTGTATTCCCCAGAGGGGGTAGGCAGAGGTGTGCAGTACACCCACGTTTCGCCGGCATGTTATAAGTCCCATGTAATAGGGGGCGAGCCTATTGCCATTAACCGGGCACAATTCCAGACTCCGTGCTGCTACTGAGAATTTCCTAATGGAAAAACCCAATAACACTTTGCTCGACCCGGGGATCGAACCCAGGACCTCGTGCTCAGCAGTCGCGCTTGCTACCACTACACCAACGAGGCAACGTAATTTAGTTAATTAAAGTAACTCGTCATTATCTGAAGCTTTCTGAATCCAAACAAACAAGACAATAATTTCATAACAAGCTTAGTTAAACACAACTAACTATAAACAATACATAAAAGTATTAGAACAATCCCATTAAAACTGTACTTCTAAAGTACATACAATTTATAAACCCTGGAGCACACTGTCTCAACGACCTCTAAATGTTTCCGAATTAACCGTCTTCAAATTTATTACGCCGGAGTCGATCGGCGGATATTATCGATAAATAGACGTCAATTTACTGATATTGCCGGACATCTTATCGATTTACGAAGATATAGAGCTTCGTGTACGATCGGAAAATGTGGTAATTGTTACGAAATGTTTTCGTTTATACGGAATTTAATATTTATTGAGTTCGGTGATTTTATGCAACTTAACGCTTTTAGAATGTTGTGATTAGCCGCCGACCTGATCAATAACTTGTAGATACACAGTTAATCGTTTTTACTTTGGAATTTAGACCTGGGAAATCTTAATACTTCGCTTGAGAAAGTTTATTACATATTTTTAAACGTCGAATGGGTCAGTGGGTCTCATTTCTGGCAATACTATTTAACGGATAGACTCGAAATAATATAAACATGATTCTAATTTGCCAAAGGTTTAACAACTTCTAATACTTACTACATTTCCGAAACGCAGCAAGGATGTTAATCGTCGTAACCGCGAGTCCGCGACCAACAAAGCTACAATACAAACCAGTGCTCGACAAGTGAAATAACTCAAAACATCGGTAAGGCACATCTTGCCACAAATAAATCCAGGTACATAATAGCCCACCGCGAAGTTCCAACTGTATTAGTTTTAGCGACAACACTAGCGGTACCTGCAACGGTG